>CM069146.1:42628207-43828207 GCA_035221665.1 Okamejei kenojei
CTGTACTGTTCAATGTTCTACTCATAATTGGCAAAATGTAGAGCATGAATTTGGTTCATATGCTGGGCTTGATATTATAGGGCTAGACCCTTCACCGATGCACCGCATGTGTTTTCACTTGCCAGAGATAGGCACAAAATGTTGTAGTAACTCAGCGGGTCAGGCAGCATCTTTGGAGAAAAGGAATAGGTGATGTTTCTCCAGAGATGCTGCCTGACTCGCTGAGTTACTCCAGCATTTTGTGTCTACCTTTGGTGTAAACCAGCTTCTGCAGTTCCTTCCTGCACATTTTCACTCACCATGTTATGTCACCTAACCTGGATCAGATGTGATTAGCTGATCCCAGTGGCCTTCCTGACCCTCTAGTCCAACCATGAAGCCTCAGTTGGCGTTAGGCAGAGTCTCCACTCCTGGAATGCCCAAATGGAGAGTCAAGAGTGTGTTTAGTTGTCCTATGTCCTGGTAACAGAACAATGGGATTCTTGCTTGTAGTAGCATAATAGGAATGAAACACAATACACATTGATCATAGATAATAAACAAAAATTCAGTTTATTGCTAACCCCAATACAAGTGCAAAAAAACGCCTAAGTCCGTAGTGCAACCAAAATAGTTCATAGGTTGTGCTGTGTATTGTGGTTGTTGGGGAACAGCTATTTTTTAACCTGGTGGTCACTGTTTTCAGACTCCTATACCATAATCACCAGGGTAGGAGATGCATTTGTGCGTGTCCAGGGTGGTGTGAGTCTTTGATGATGCTGGATGCCCTACGACAGGGAGGTCAGTACCCACATGGATCAGGTGGTGTTCACAAATGGTGAGGATAGGGACAGAGCTTTATCCTTGTTAAAGCTGTCATCTATTGGCTATCAACTAGTATGCAGAAAGGTCTTGACCCTGAAACATCACCTATCCATGTTCTCCAGAGATGCTGCCAGAGTTACTCCAACGCTCTGTGTCCTTTAGTATGTTAACCAGCATCTGCACTAATTTGTTTCTACGCTTTGTCAGTTATTTTACCAGTTTTTAAATCTATGAGACATTTTTTTAAATGAGCAAAAACAATTATTTAATAAGCCAATTAAAATTAAAAAAATTTTAAAGCGCATAAAAATAATGAAAATAATTAAAGACGTTGAAATAAAACTTTTGCACTCCTTTGCCTCATAACCCCATTGATCTCTGTGGGGTATCAGATCCTGTGATGAATGGCTTGGCATTGGAACAGAGCAGCGATCCTCCCAGTGTAATAATAGGGAATCCCAGCAAGACCAGGATGTTCCATCAGGCATTGCATGGAGTGCAGGGAATAACCCATGGTAGCAGATGCAGTGCCATATGTCGCTCAGTCAACCTGAGACCATCGCGATTGTCAGCACAGGTGTGGAAGTCCAAATCTTCCTGGAGATTTAGCACTTAAATGCCAATGTATCCACTTGCCCAGCGGTATTTTTCTTTTCCTGTTACATTTTCTAAGGATGGACACAAGGATGGACACAGCTTTTAAAGTCATGCAGAGGTCTCAAATGATCAAATCAATTACCAAAGTTAACATAGAATGGAACAGAAAAAAACCTTAATTCTATGGTGCATTTTCAGAATTCTTAAATGCATTTCACTGCTTAGAGTTTTGGGATTTCTGACAATCTGCCATGGTAGGATCTTGGCACGATTCATGTTAAAGATGTTGCTATTAAGTTAACTATAGTTCTCCGGAGATTAAATTCACAGATTGAGAAGCAGTGTCTAAACTACAGTACTTTGGATAAGGGAAATTAGTTTAGACATTTCAACGAACATTCACATCTTTTACCATTGAGATGATTAATTCATTTAAACAGAGTGTGTCACACCTGCCAATACTTCGCTCCATTTTTAGCGGGTTGCAGGAAGTAAGTATTAACTTGTTTTATTAGCAGATTGTTAGTGAATCACTGAGTGGAATGTGTTTTGAGGGACTGTCTTCCTCTCTGGTGTATGTTAGAGTAACAAAAGAATGGTTTAAAAAAAAAGAAGAAAATTAGTCAGAGTGATTGCCCAATCTAATTAGTCTATTGAAATACAGCAGAACATTCTTGTAAGCTCAAAATTGGATAGTACCAGAATGTGACTAGGATGTAAAACTTCTGCTGCTTTTCTCGGGAATTGAAAATATGATTGTCCAGGGGAAGGTCAAAAAGTCAATGAGAGATTCAGCACAGGAATATGCTCTTTGGCCCACTGACTCCACACCAACCATCAAGTACTCTTTTTCTTACACTAATGCAATTCTAACCCATTTTATTCCCTCCACATCACCAACAATGGGCACCAACCCTCCCCTACCACATCAACATTCTAGTACTCACTTTCATACCATGTGCAGTATAGGGTGACCAATTAACCTGCTGACATGTATTTGCGATTAAAGAGGGAACCAGAGCACCCGGAAGAAATCTCCGTGGTCACCGAGAGACACAGTACTGGAGGTCAGGATTGAACCTGAGTGGAAAAATCTATGAGGCAGCAGCTTCCCTAGCCTAAACAATGCGCCTCCGCACATCATTCAGAAATAATCATTTTTAGGCAAAATATTCCCTATTTACTTTTTATATCTTCAAGTTTTAGGACTGTTGTTCACATCTTGGATAGGTACATGGATAGGCAAGGTTTAGAGAGATATGAGTCAGACACAGGCAGATGAGATTAACGTAGATGGGGCACCTTGGTCAGCATGGGCAGGTTGGGCTGAATGGCTCGTTTCCCCGCTGTATGTCCATATGTCTCTATCTTGCTCGTAATAATCAGTGGTCCAGTTCAGTGCCTCATTTATCTGATGCCGGATTCTGGGGAAATGTTGATCAGAATAAAAAATATGAAAATCAAGGATTCAGCACACCAGGCAGCTCCTGTGGAAAGAGAAACAAAACCAACATTTCAAGTCCAACACCTTTCTACTTTCCAATCAGATAAGATAAGATACATTTATTTGTCACATGTACCAATTGGTACAGTGAAATGTGTGGTCACCATACAGCCATACGAATAATAAAGAGCACAGAACACGATAGTCTTTAACACAGACATCCCCACACAGCGGGATCAAACTTTCCCACTGTGAGGGAAGGCTCCAAAATTCAGTCATCCTCCTCTGTTGTCCTCTGTTGTTCACCCGTGGTCGAGGGACTCCCGAACCCCTCGCAGTCGCCACTATGGGCGGCCCGGTGTTCAGGCCTTCTCGCCGTGATGATGGAACTCCGACGTCGGAACGGGAGAACCACTTCAATGGCTTGGACTTCCAAATCGGCCACTTCCTACCGGAATCCGTGGCTCCCAAAGTCCACAGGCCGCGCTGGGTGGAGATTCGCGCTGGCGGCCCTCGGCAAAAAGTCCCAGGACTCCGCGATGTTGAAGTCAGCGCCGCCCGCGCTGGGAGCTCCACAAACCCCAGCTCTGCGATGTTGAAGCAGCAAGGCCCAGCGCTCCGGAGCTTCAAACGGCGATCCAGGTAAGGCATCACCCGCTCCGCAGTGAATCCAGTGCTGCGCTGCCGCCGCTGAAGCTTTGGCCGGTCACCGGCAGGAAAGGCCGCGCCAATCCAGTTGGTATGCCGCAGGAGGGAGGCGAGAATAGTCACATCCTCGCCAGGGAGTGACCGGGAAACGGGGTTTCCCCCTTCCACTACCCCCCTCCCCCACATAGAAAAACTAAAGAAATGCTCCAAAACACACTTTTAAAACAGACTAAAAAATAAAAAAAAGATAGAAAAAACAGACAGACTGTCGGCAGAGGCGGCCATCAATGCGGCGCCTCTAGTGGTTATCTGAGATCCAAACAATCGAGATAATGGATTTTTTTTTCTCTTTTTCTTGAAATTTGGATGTTTTTCAATATTATTTGAGAAGATTAAATTCAAAAACTGTTCACACAGAGACAAGTGCCATGATATTCTATACACCAGAACAATTGTTTGTGAATGTCCAAATTTGCAGATGACACCAAGCTGGGGGGTATAGTTAGGTGTGAGGAGGATGCTAGGAGGCTGCAGGGTGATTTGGAGAGGCTGAGTGCATGGCAGATGCAGTATAATGTGGATGAATGTGAGGTTATCCACTTTGGTGGCAAAAACATGAGGGTAGACTATTATCTGAATGGTGGCAGATTAGGAAAAGGGGAGATGCAACGAGACCTGGGTGTCATGGTACACCAGTCATTGAAAGTAGGCATGCAGGTGCAGCAGGCAGTGAAGAAAGCAAATAGAAAACATAGAAACATAGAAATTAGGTGCAGGAGCAGGCCATTCGGCCCTTCGAGCCTGCACCGCCATTCAATATGATCATGGCTGATCATCCAACTCAGAATCCCGTACCTGCCTTCTCTCCATACCCCCTGATCCCTTCAGCCACAAGGGCCACATCCAACTCACTCTTAAATATGGTCAACGAACTGGCCTCAACTACCTTCTGTGGCAGAGAATTCCACAGATTCACCACTCTCTGTGTGAAAAACGATTTTCTCATTTCGGTCCTAAAAGACTTCCCCCTTATCCTTAAACTGTGACCCCTTGTCCTGGATTTCCCCAACATCGGGAACAATCTTCCTGCATCTAGCCTGTCCAACCATTGGTATGTTAGCATTCGTAGCGAAAGGATTTGAGTGTAGGAGCAGGGAGGTTCTACTGCAGTTGTACAGTGTTTTGGTGAGACCATACCTGGAGTATTGCGTACAGTTTTGGTCTCCAAATCTGAGGAAAGACATTCTTGCCATAGAGGGGGTTCAGAGAAGGTTCACCAGACTGAATCCTGGGATGTTGGGACTTTCATATGAAGAAAGACTGGATAGACTCTGCTTGTACTCACTGGAATTTAGAAGATTGAGGGGGGATCTTATAGAAACTTACAAAATTCTTAAGGGGTTGAACAAGCTAGATGCAGGAAGATTGTTCCCGATGTTGGTGGAGTCCAGAACAAGGGGTCACAGTCTAAGGATAAGGGGGAATTGTTTTAGGACCGAGATGAGGAAAACATTCTTTACACAGAGAGTGGTGAGTCTCTGGAATTCTCTGCCACAGAAGGTCGTTGAGGCCAGTTCATTGGCTATATTCAAGAGGGAGTTGGATGTGGCTCTTGTGGCTAAAGGGATCAGGGGGTATGGAGAGAAGGCAGGTATGGGTTACTGAGTTGGATGATCAGCCATGATCATATTGAATGGCGGTGCAGGCTCGAAGGGCCGAATGGCCTACTCCTGCACCTATTTTTCTATGTTTCTATGCTTCTATGTGGATGTAAAGCAAAGGGGGTCACACTGCATTTTGTTGATTTTGATTTTGAATTGCACACAAAACATTCAGAAGGTATGTCAAGGTGGAAAGGTGCTTTATTCACACCAATATTTCTTTCATTTATTTTCGTTTTAAAGATGTTAATTATCGACGTTTTGTAGAAACTGTTTCAGTTAGTCTTTTAAATTATACCTTTTAGTTTAGGGATGCAGCACAGAAACAGGCCCTTCGGCCCACTGGGTTTACGCCGACCAGCGATCCCCGCACATTAATAATATCCTACACCCACTAGGAACAATTTTTACATTTACCAAGCCAATTAACCTACAAACCTATACGTCTTTGGAGTGTGGGAGGAAACCGAAGATCTCGGAGAAAACCCACGCAGATCACGGGGAGAACGTACAAACTCCATACAGACAGCACCCGTAGTCAGGATTGAACCCGGGTCTCTGGCGCTGCATTCGCTGTAAGGCAGCAACTCGACCGCTGCGCCCCCATGACTGCCCTACCTGTGGGGTAGACTGTAGACAAACTGTTTTCCTGCAGTTAATCCCAAAATATTTGGTCAAATCCATAGACATACTGCAAAACCTGGATCCCTTCATATTCCTGACCCACCATTATTAGGTTATAACCATTCTCCTTCTTCATTTCCAAGTTCTACTGGTGGCTGAAACTTCACACTTCATTAAGTCGATCTGCCAACCCACACCTCCTCGACATCCCTGTTTTCCCATCAATGTTCCTGCTAGGTCAAAGGATTATAGTTAGTCATACAGTCATAGTCATAGTATGCAAACAGGCCCTTCGGCCCAACTTGCCCACACCAACCAACATGTCCCATCGACTCGTCCCAACCTGCCTGCGTTTGGCACATATTCCTCTAAATCTATTCTTGTACCTGTCTAAATGTTTCATAAACATTGCGATAGTACCTGCAAAAATGTTGTGATAGTACCTGCAAAATTATGCCACAACACACGTAAATAATGTCCCAATGCCAATTGCAAATATTAAATATATACCAGCCTGTTAACTGTAGCTAAATCCCACTTTTTTTTCTCCCTCTTTAGGCCCACCAAACGCCATCATTCTTCCTCCAACTGCTGCATTTGAACACATCCGTATCTTTGCATGCATTTACTGTCGACATGTCTTGTACCCTCATTTAACGTATTTATTCCAGCCCTCAGTACACCTACTGCTTCTGGTGGGGTGATGTGCAGTTCAAGAAATTTGCATAAACATTGTCAGTTTTAAATGTGGATAGAGAATTATGAGCTAGAACCTTATTAAAAGAAAGGTAGAGTGCATGACTCTAAGGTGTGCCTTCAATCACAGTGCTGCATCCTGCTCCCATTATTTCCTGCCTTTGAATCCATCTGTACTTGTCCTCAGTTGATTGTGACACCCTGACATGAAATTGTTTATTTCACTGCTTCTAGGTTGAAATTGCACTTACTGCAGTGGGAAAGGCCATTGCAACTACTTTGTCATTCCAGGAATTCAAACTGATTATGCGTCATGATCTCCTTGTCATATGTTCATCAAATTCTCATATAAGAAATCCGTGTGGAAATTGAACAGGCAACTTTTTTTAGACTGGGTTTTGAAGGGGTAGTTAGCCGTCTTGTTGTACGTGCCCCCTTGGGCAAGAGTGACCATAATATGGTTGAGTTCTTCATTAGGATGGAGAGTGACATTGTTAATTCAGAAACAATGGCTCTGAACTTAAAGAAAGGTAACTTTGAGGGTATGAGACGTGAATTGGCCAAGATTGACTGGCAATTAATTCTAAAAGGGTTGACGGTGGATATACAATGGAAGACATTTAAAGACTGCATGGTGAACTACAAAAATTGTTCATCCCAGTTTGGCAAAAGAATAAATCAGGGAAGGTAGTGCATCCGTGGATAACAAGGGAAATCAGGGATAGTATCAAAGCAAAGGATGATGCGTACAAAGTAGCCGGAAAAAGCAGCATACCAGAGGACTGGGAGAAATTCAGAGACCAGCAGAGGAGGACAAAGGGCTTAATTAGGAAAGGAAAAATAGATTATGAAAGAAAACTGGCAGGGAACATAAAAACTGACTGCAAAAGTTTTTATAGATATGTGAAGAGAAAGAGGTTAGTTAAAACAAATGTAGGTCCCTTGCAGTCAGAAACAGGTGAGTTGATCATGGGGAACAAGGATATGGCGGACCAATTGAATAACTACTTTGGTTCCGTCTTCACTAAGGAAGATATAAATAATTGCCGGAAATAGCAGGGGACTGTGGGTCAAAGGAGGAATTGAGTGAAATCCAGGTCAGTCGGGAAGTGGTGTTGGGTAAATTGAATAGATTAAAGGCCGATAAATCCCCAGGGCCAGAGAGGCTGCATCCCAGTTTCTTAAGGAAGTAGCTCAGGAAATAGTGGATGCATTAGTGATAATCTTTCAAAACTCTTTAGATTCTGGAGTAGTTCCTGAGGATTGGCGGGTAGCAAATGTAACCCCTCTTTTTAAGAAGGGAGGGAGTGAGAAAACGGGGAATTACAGACCAGTTAGTCTAACATCGGTAGTG
Source organism: Okamejei kenojei (assembly GCA_035221665.1). NCBI lineage: Eukaryota > Metazoa > Chordata > Chondrichthyes > Rajiformes > Rajidae > Okamejei > Okamejei kenojei. Next base: position 42,636,036 of record CM069146.1, read on the forward strand.
GGGAAACTGCTAGAGTCAGTTATTAAAGATGGGATAGCAGCACATTTGGAAAGTGGTAAAATCATTGGACAAAGTCAGCATGGATTTACGAAAGGTAAATCATGTCTGACGAATCTTGTGGAATTTTTCGAGGATGTAACTAGTAGCGTGGATAAGGGAGAACCAGTGGATGTGGTATATCTGGACTTCCAGAAGGCTTTCGACAAGGTCCCACATAAGAGATTAGTATACAAACTTAAAGCATACGGTATTAGGGGTTCAGTATTGATGTGGATAGAGAACTGGCTGGCAAACAGGAAGCAAAGAGTAGGAGTAAACGGGTCCTTTTCACAATGGCAGGCAGTGACTAGTGGGGTACCGCAGGGCTCAGTGCTGGGACCCCAGCTATTTACAATATATATTAATGATCTGGATGAGGGAATTGAAGGCAATATCTCCAAGTTTGCAGATGACACTAAGCTGGGGGGCAGTGTTAGCTGTGAGGAGGATGCTAGGAGACTGCAAGGTGACTTGGATAGGCTGGGTGAGTGGGCAAATGTTTGGCAGATGCAGTATAATGTGGATAAATGTGAGGTTATCCACTTTGGTGGCAAAAACAGGAAAGCAGACTATTATTTAAATGGTGGCCGATTAGGAAAAGGGGAGATGCAGCGAGACCTGGCGTGTCATGGTACACCAGTCATTGAAAGTAGGCATGCAGGTGCAGCAGGCAGTGAAAAAAGCGAATGGTATGTTAGCTTTCATAGCAAAAGGATTTGAGTACAGGAGCAGGGAGGTTCTACTTCAGTTGTACAGGGTCTTGGTGAGACCACACCTGGAGTATTGCGTACAGTTTTGGTCTCCAAATCTGAGGAAGGACATTATTGCCATAGAGGGAGTGCAGAGAAGGTTCACCAGACTGATTCCTGGGATGTCAGGACTGTCTTATGAAGAAAGACTGGATAGACTCGGTTTATACTCTCTGGAATTTAGGAGATTGAGAGGGGATCTTATAGAAACTTACAAAATTCATAAGGGGTTGGACAGGCTAGATGCAGGAAAGATTGTTCCCGATGTTGGGGAAGTCCAGGACAAGGGGTCACAGCTTAAGGATAAGGGGGAAATCCTTTAAGACCGAGATGAGAAAGACTTTTTTCACACAGAGATTGGTGAGTCTCTGGAACTCTCTGCCACAGAGGGTAGTTGAGGCCAGTTCATTGGCTATATTTAAGAGTGAGTTGGATGTGGCCCTTGTGGCTAAGGGGATCAGAGGGTATGGAGAGAAGGCAGGTACGGGATACTGAGTTGGATGATCAGCCATGATCATATTGAATGGCGGTGCAGGCTCGAAGGGCTGAATGGCCTACTCCTGCACCTAATTTCTATGTTTCTATGTTTAACTTGGACCACTTTTCCCAGCGAGTCATGATCATTGATCACTCTGAGTCAATTAGATCTTAGGATTAGGATGCAGCTAGAGATCAAGACCCCACTGAGATAAGACTCATAGCTGCACATGAATCATTAACCCCTCAAAAATTGGCTGGGGTCTGATGACATCCCCGTTGCCACTCGTCTAACCTGCCCTCAACACCCAAACCAACCTGATGAAACCCATTCCTATTCCCAGATGATTATCACATCCACTTTCAGAATCCAACCATGATCATTATTGCCGCCGCCTTATACTAGCTGCATACCTGCCAACTCAACCCAATACCTAATCCCTGGGTGAAGAAGGGTCTCATTCGGAAACTTCACCCATCCATGTTCTCCAGGGATGCCGCCTGACCCGCTGAGTTTATCCAGTACTTTGTGTCTTTTTATTGTAAACAAGCATTTGCTGTTCCTTGTTTCTACACTGATGCCAAATCCTATGTGTACATCACTGCGTGATCCACATTGCATCCCATTAGGATGCATGGAATTTCCTAAGACCCACATGTAATGCCAAAGAGATCAACATTTTTGGTGATACTAAGCCAAAATCCTACATTCAGTGCTGGCTTATGATGTGCTATCTTGTTCTGCTTTTATCCTGTAATGTTGAGCAAGATTTCATTTTGTATTTTTGACTTGTGGTTTTTCTTCAAGCTAAAAGATTCAAATTTAAATGAAAATCCAGTGACATGCTCAAGTAATAAAATCTTATGATAAAATTGTGCCACTTTACACTTACTCTCGATCTCCAGGCTATCCAAATGTTATGTTTTACATACTAACAACTCCACCAGAAGAAAGACAGATGGAATATTTGCATCATTCCGCTGATCAGAGTCGAGGACAAAATTAATTGAACCTGAAAGTGAAATGAATGATACTCCTCAGCGAAACAGGATTTCACTTCTATTTCTTGACATCTTTTTTCCCACAATTGTCGATGAATATACTTCCAGATATTTTTTGTACTGTCTCTACCTATGCTTGGGACTAGTTCAGATAGATATCTTGGTCACCAGATGACTTGGGCTTAAGGACCTGATTAGAGTTTAGAGATACATTGTGGAAACAGGTCCTTTCGGCCCACCGTGTGCACGCCAAACATCGATCACCCATACATTAATTCTATGTTATCCCTCTTTTGCATCTTACACATGAGCAGCAATTTACAAAATCCAATTAACCTACAAACATGCACGTCTTTGCAATATGGGAGGAAATCGGAGCACTCGGAAAAAAACCCATGTGGTCACAGGGAGAACATAGAAAATCAGCACAGACACCACCCGTAGTCACGATCGATCCTGGGTTCGATGATGAGGTGAGGAAGCCATTTCTGTGCTGCTTCATTCTGTGATTCAGATTCTATGTCTCAGTAACTCCGAAGGTTGAAATGGCCAAGGAGCCACAATCATCTCCTATTAAAAATAAAGACATTTGTAAGATAATGTTAGGTGATTTGAAGAGTGACGTAACATCTTGGAAATGGGAGGGAGAGGAGCCAGAGGTCATGGTACATATAGGTACCAATGACATAGGTAGAAAAAGAGAAGAGGTCCTGAAAGGAGAATTTAGGGAGTTAGGAGGAGATTTGAGGAGAAGGACCGCAAACGTAACAATCTCAGGATTACTGCCTGTGCCACGCGACAGTGAGAGTAGGAATGGAGCGAGGTGGAGGATAAATGCGTGGCTAAAGGACTGGTGCAGAGGGCAGGAATTCAAGTTTATGGATCATTGGGACCACTTTTGGGGAAGGTATGACCTGTACAAAAAGGACGGGTTGCACTTGAACCCGAGGGGAACCAATATCCTGGCGGGGAGATTTGCAAAGGCTACTGGGGAGACTTTAAACTAGATCGGTTGGGGGGAGGGACTCTAATAGAGAAAGCAAGTAGACCGTGTGTGAGGCAGGAGGCAGAGAAGGGAAGCAGTCAGATGCAACACGTAGGGGGGAAAGAAGAAAAAAAGTAATAAACAGAGAATAAGAGGTGGTGGGTTTCTTAAATGTGTGAGCAGAGAGACAGAGGGGTGTAAAATGAGGATAGAAGCAATAGGTAGCAAGGTGAAAAGTGGCAGGCAGACAAATCCAGGGCAAAAATCAAAAAGGGCCACCTTTCAACATAATTGTAAAAGGGGCAAGAGCGTTGTAAAAACAAGCCTGAAGGCTTTGTGTCTCAATGTGAGGAGCATTCGTAATAAGGTGGGTGAGTTGAATGTGCAGATGGCTGTTAATGATTATGATATAGTTGGGATCACGGAGACATGGCTCCAGGGGGACCAAGGCTGGGAGCTGAACATCCAGGGATATTCAATATTCAGGAGGGATAGACAGAGAGGAAAAGGAGGTGGGGTAGCGTTGCTGGTTAGAGAGGAGATTAACGCAATAGAAAGGAAGGACATTAGCTTGGAGGATGTGGAATTGATATGGGTGGAGCTGCGAAACACTAACAGGCAGAAAACGCTAGTGGGTGTTGTGTACATGCCACCTAACAGTAGTAGTGGAGTTGATGATGGCATCAAACAGGAAATTAGAAATGGGTGCAACAAAGGTAAAACCGTTATAATGGGTGACTTCAATCAACATATAGATTGGGTGAATCAAATTGGCAGGGGTGCTGAGGAAGAGGATTTCTTGGAATGTATGCGGGATAGTTTTCTAAACCAACATGTAGAGGAACCAACGAGAGAGCAGGCTATTCTAGACTGGGTATTGAGTAATGAGGAAGGGTTAATTAGCAGCCTGGTTGTGCGTGGCCCTTTAGACAAGAGTGACCATAATATGGTTGAGTTCTTCATTAGGATGGAGAGTGACATTGTTAATTCAGAAACACGGGTCCTGAACTTAAAGAAAGGAAACTTTGAGGGTATGAGACGTGAATTGGCCAAGATAGACTGGCAATTGATTCTTGAAGGGTTGAAGGTGGATATGCAATGGAAGGCATTTAAAGACTGCATGGATGAACTACAACAATTGTTCATCCCAGTGTGGCAAAAGAATAAATCAGGGAAGGTAGTGCATCCGTGGATAACAAGGGAAATCAGAGATAGTATCAAAGCAAAAGACGAAGCATATTAATTAGCCAGAGAAAGCAGCCTACCAGAGGACTGGGAGAAATGCAGAGTCCAACAGAGGAGGACAAAGGGCTTAATTAGGAAAGGGAAAATGGATTATGAAAGAAAACTGGCAGGAAACATAAAAACTGACTGCAAAAGTTTTTATCGATATGTGAAGCGAAAAAGATTAGTTAAAACTAATGTAGGTCCCTTGCAGTCAGAAACAGGTGAATTGATCATGGGGAACATGGACATGGCAGACCAATTGAATAACTACTTTGATTCTGTCTTCACTAAGGAAGACATAAATAATTTGCCGGAAATAGGAGGGGATCGCGGGTCAAATGAGATGAAGGAACTTAGTGAAATCCAGGTTAGCCGGAAAGTGGTGTTAGGTAAATTGAATGGATTAAAGGCCGATAAATCCCCAGGGCCAGATAGGCTGCATCCCAGGGTACTTAAGGAAGTAGCCCAAGAAATAGTGGATGCCTTAGTGATAATTTTTCAAAACTCTTTAGATTCTGGTGTAGTTCCTGAGGATTGGAGGGTAGCTAATGTAACCCCACTTTTTAAAAAGGGAGGGAGAGAGAAAACTGGGAATTACAGACCAGTTAGTCTAACATCGGTAGTGGGGAAACTGCTAGAGTCAGTTATTAAAGATAGGATAGCAGCGCATTTGGAAAGTGGTGAGATCATTGGACAAAGTCAGCATGGATTTACGAAAGGTAAATCATGTCTGACGAATCTTATTGAATTTTTTGAGGATGTAACTAGTAGTGGATAAGGGAGAAGCAGTGGATGTGTTATATCTGGACTTTCAGAAGGCTTTCGACAAAGTCCCACACAAGAGATTAGTATACAAACTTAAAACACACGGTAATGGCGGTTCAGTATTGATGTGGATAGAGAACTGGCTGGCAGACAGGAAGCAAAGAGTAGGAGTGAACGGGTCCTTATTAAGGAATTAAATGCAACATCTAGAAGTTTGCATATGACAAGAAGCTAGGGGTCAGTGTTAGCTGTGAGGCGGATGCTAGGAGGCTGCAAGGTGACTTGGATAGACTGGGTGAGTGGGCAAATGCATGACAGATGCAGTATAATGTGGATAAATGTGAGGTTATCCACTTTGGTGGCAAAAACAGGAAAGTAGATTATTATTTGAATGGTGACTGATTAGGAAAAGGGGAGATGCAACGAGACCTGGGTGTCATGGTACACCAGTCATTGAAAGTAGGCATGCAGGTGCAGCAGGCTGTGAAGAAAGCGAATGGTATGTTGGCATTCATAGCAAAATGATTTGAGTACAAGAGCAGGGAGGTTCTACTGCATTTGTACAGGGTCTTGGTGAGGCCACACCTGGAGTATTGCGTACAGTTTTGTTCTCCTAATCTGAGGAAAGACATTCTTGCCATAGAGGGAGTACAGAGAAGGTTCACCAGACTGATTCCTGGGATGGCAGGACTTCCATATGAAGAAAGACTGGATAGACTCGGCTTGTACTCGCTGGAATTTAGAAGATTGAGGGGGGATCACATAGAGACTTACAAAATTCTTAAGGGGTTGGACAGGCTAGATGCAGGAAGATTGTTCCTGATGTTGGGGAAGTCCAGGACAAGGGGTCACAGTTTAAGGATAAGAGGGAAGTCTTTTAGGACCGAGATAAGAAAATCATTTATCACACAGAAAGTGGTGAATCTGTGGAATTCTCTGCCACAGAAGGTAGTTGAGGCCAGTTCGTTGCTATATTGAAGAGGGAGTTAGATGTGGCCCTTGTGGCTAAAGGGATCAGGGGGTATGGAGAGAAGGCAGGTACAGGATACTGTTGGATGATCAGCCATGATTATATTGAATGGCGGTGCTGGCTCGAAGGGCCGAATGGCCTACTCCTGCACCTATTTTCTATGTTTCTATGTTTCCAGTTTAATTGTTGCCAAAATAGTAGTATTAGTTGATCACATTTTTAAGATTTGTGCCGTGTGGCCACTTGCATAATTTCTGATTGTAATCTTTATTCCAGGCTGGTATGTAATGACATTCAGCAATTCTGGATAGTGAAACCCTTAATGATTGTGGGATGCGCTCAACACTTTTCATCAAAATAACTTGTTTATTTTTAGATTATCAGTGAAGCTAATAAAGAGAGTACATTTTTAATGTAATGTCTGATATTCTCAATAACAGCAATTAAACGTGAAGCCTTGAGTCACAGCAGATAGTCAAAGAAAGAATCATCTGCAGAGCTTTCTTCACAGGACAACAGTGGATACCTGGTTCTTCTTTGTTGCTACTTTGTGGGAGAGATAGATCAGCCATGATTGAATGGCGGAGGGCTGAATGGCCTAATTCTGCTCCTATTACTTATGACCTTATAAATAAAAACCATCAGTTACTGACAGCTCTTTTTGAAGCAATCGCCCTTCACTACCATATTCATTCCTTATGTTTCTATCATACAAAAAACATAGAAATCAACGCCCGATTTTCTTTTTGGTGCCATTTTGAAACTACTGTTAAAATTGAAGTGATGGTTCAGTTTTATTGTTCAGAAACTTCTTTACTTTTAGTGCCAAGACTGTTCAATTGTCAAATGTGCCGGGATCAGAATAAATAAATTATTTCTTGCTACAGCTTTGCAGGCACGTAAAGGCGACAACAGAACAAATAAATATGCAAGATTTAATGATACAATAAATATTAGCAAGGCCAGGAAACAAGACCACAGTCGTGCAAGCTGCAGTGTATTGTGCAACCTAAACAAAGTCCATCGTAGTTCGGTGCTGCGGTAGGGTCATGGTTGGGGTTCTGCATTGTGGTTCAAAAGCCTGATTGTTGTTGGGAAGAAGCTGCTTCCAAAACTTGAGGTGATGGTTCTCAGGCACCTCCTTCTCGATGGTAGCATTGAGATGAGGGTACGGCCAGGGTGCTGTGTGTGTGTGTCTTTGATGAAATTAGCTGCTTTTTTGAGGCCGCATTTTCCAGTGGATCCCTTGGATGGTGGAAGGTCAAGACCCGTGATGGACTGCGCAATGTCCTTCGTTTTCTGCAGCCTCCTATGATCTTGGATGTTCGAGTTCCAAACCAGGCAATGGTTTAACCAGTCAATATGCTCTCTACTGCACACATGTAGAATTTGATATGGTATCCTGCAGAATACTGAATCTCGTCAAACATGTGCTTAATTTAATTCACAATTTAATGTGGTTTTCTGCTGGAAAGCAGATGGCTGTTTCTCACTACAGTCCTTTCAGGGTTTGATCATCTTTATGTCAATAGGTAGGTTTGGGCACAATATTCCTGATGACATCTGACAAGAGCACTAAACAAGTGAGAATGGCTATTTGCTGACATGTGCACTACTCCTTTAGATATATGGTCAGCATTCTGATAGCTTTGATTAATGTTTTCCAGTACAGGAACACACTAAATGCTGAATCTATTAATACCCCATTTGTCCCTTTGAAATTCAGGTCTTTATTTGATGCTATTCATCATATACTCAGGTTGTTGAACTTATTCTGTCCAATATTATACAACCTTTCAAAGTAAACTTAAAGGTAAAATATTACATTATATTGCAGTCACTTGTTTGACATTTCATCAGTACATAATATCCTGATTTAAGAATTATTTTCTTAAAGTGTTTAAACATCAATATTATTGCTTCATACTGTATGTTGAATATGATCACTTCTCCGAATATTCCTTTGATCAGTTTACAAATGTTCATCGTGATAGCTATGTCAGGATTGCATTGATTTGTGTATTTATTGTACAATCCATTACTCCAAATATTTATTCATCAAATCTACAGAATTGTGAATGGATGATCATGTACCATGTACTTCAAAAATGATCCTGATTTAATGTCTCGCCCAAAATGTCAACGATTTCTAACCCTCTTCCCCACACAGATGGTGCTCAACCTGCCAAGTCCCTCCAGCACTTTGTTTTTTGCACCAGTTTCCAGTATCTGCAGTCACTTGTATCTCTATAAATTATTGATATAATATTTTGCAATTTAGGTCAAGACCAAGTGGCCTTGCAAATGGAGAGCAAGATTTCACATGAGGATTTTAGTCCCAGCTTTCTTTAAATGATGTTTCTTCTGTTATTACCATATGCAGACTTAAATCTCTTTTAAAATCAGTGAGTAATCAGGCACACTGAATATGTAGATTCCACATTGATGTTCCTTTTGAAATGTGAAATGTTTTCATTCATTTTCGAAATATTAATTACAAAACGTTTGTAAAATAGTTTAAGTTTCAAGAGAGGTTCTGAATAGAAATATGGACAGGAAAGATTTAGATGGATAGGGACCAAAAGAGGGCAAATGGGACTTGCTGAGATGGGGCATCTTGGTCGGTCTGGATAAATTGGGTTGAAGAACCTATTTCCATGCTGTATGATTAAGCTGAGTTGAGATGTATATTTCAGCAAAACTCCTGGTAACAGGACTGCTACACTAATATTTGGAAAAAGTGGGAAGGCAGAGTTGGGTTTAATCTTTGCTGAAGTTTTATGTAATGCCTGCTGTTTCTTTAGAAGAAGAGAAAAAGGCCTTTTCCCATGCTGTATCTTTCAATCTGTAGGGAATAGATGCGAGTGGGATCTTCCGGCTGGTTCGGTTTCCTCCCATATCCCGAAGATATGAAGGTTTGTGGGTTCATTGGCCTTTATAAATTGTCCCTCAGTGTGTCGGCAGTGAATAAGCTTCATAACATAGAACTAGTGTCAACGGGTGAACGATGGTTGACACAGACTCAGTGGGCCGAAGGGCCTGTTTCTGTGCTGTTTCTTTCAATCAATTCAATCAAACTGAAACAGAGGATCAAATTGAAGAAGAGCTGTTTAAAATTTTGTCTGCAGAAATAAATAAATTTAAAAAAAAATAAATAAATAAAAAAAAAAATATATATATATATATATATATATATATATATTTGAGTGTGTTTGTGCTTTGTCTGTTTCTTCAGGCAGTGCCTGACATAGACAGTGTGTGGGAGAGGATCGCAGAAACGGATGTGATGGGAGAGCAAACGGGTGGGGAAAAAGCAGCGGCCAGTGGTCGTACTAACTGTGCATAAGTCGAGCATTCATAACCCAGGGAGGGACTGCATCTAAATGATAGTGGCATAAACTTATATGGAGCAGTGACAGAAGTGGGGAAATGCAGCCTGTAATGGATTATGAATATGAAGAATGAAATGTAACAGGAACTGATAAAAGAAACTCCACAGCTTATATCAGACCATCTTCAACAGCTCCTTTCAGTCATAGTTGTTCCCATAGACAACTCAATACCTCACCATTGCATGGCCTAGTGGCATTAAAGTATAATGTGGATACAAGGAGCCACAGATGATGGTTTACAATACAGGGCTGCCAACTTTGGGTGAGAGTTGATAGTGAGAAATTGCTAGCGAACGTGGCGACTGAGGGGGGGGAGGGAGCTTTTGCATTTTTTCAGGTTGAAATTGTGCAATCTGGTGCATACTGTAGCGGGCCTTTTAATTTACACTTGAATGAAACATTTATGCTTTAAATTGGATTAGATATGAATAAGGTTAGGTTAAATTACATTCCTAATTACATTCCACAATAGAGCCAGGCTCTGATCAGCAGGTGCAGCACATGAATGACCTTAGTATATTAATGTATGGAAATCAGATTCATGCTGTTATGCATATATATAGAGAAAAACACAGAGAAACAAGCCAAGAGTTGGACTTCTATCACTGTTCTGCACAAATAAATCAATCAGCCTTACCCTTTGACTATAGAAACAAGACAAAAATAATGCCACATATTCAATCATATATGGTTCAATGAAATTAAGATATATATGTAAAAAATATATATGGAAACAGGCCCTTCGGCCCACCAGGTCCACACCGACCAGCAATCTATCATACACCAGTTCCATCCATCACGCCAGGGACAATTTACAGAAGCCAATTAACCTACAAACCTGCACTTCTTTCGGATATGGGAGAAACCGGAATATCCAGAGAAATCCCAAGTGGTAGTAAGGCAGCAACTCTACCGCTGCGCCACTGTGCCACCCCATTAAATTATTTTTTCTGTAATATATTTATTATGGTGTCATGTCAATAAACACATGATTCTGATTTCTGCCCTTGATAACACACATGTCCAGTCATTCTGTTTCATGGCTGGTTTTCAACCTCTTCAGGCTGAAGGTCTCGAACCAAAACATCACCCATTCTTTCTTTCCAGAGATGCTGCCCGTCCTGCTGAGTTTTTTCTAGTTTTTAGTGTCTATCTTCAGTTTAAACCAGCTTCTGCAATTCCTTCCTACACTATTTGTTAAGCAAAACTGGTCCTATTCTCATAATATTATTCACCTCAACTAAGTTTTTTCTTCACCTCCGTTGCTGCAGAGAATACAATACCAGTTATCAAATCTTTTGACAAAATGACAAATTCTAGCCCTGCCAACATCTTCATAAATTGCCCTGGATCCCCTCCAGAGCAATTGCACCCTTTCTACAATGTTTCAGAGACCATGCAGATCAAGATGCCCTATCTAAACTAGTCCCATTTATCCGCATTTGGTCCCCATATTCCTTTAAACCTTGTGTGTGTCAGTGTGTGTGTGAGAGCGTGTCAGTGTCAGTGAAGCGGCGACAACATCCACACCATCTGCACGGGAATGTGAATGCGGGTGAGGCAGCATCTATAGAGCGGTAGACAAAAATGCTGGAGAAATGCTTGAGTCTGAAGAAGGGTCAAACTCAGACATAGATGTAGGGTGGATGCGAGTAGGATGCGAGAAACTCATCAGACTCATCAGACTCAGACATAGCCTCACCCGCTGAGCTTCTCCAGCATTTTTGTCTACATTGCTATTTTAAATAGTGTGCGATGGGCTTCAGCTCGTTCTTTACGGGGAACCCGCCGACAAAAAAAACTATTCTCATTGGTGAGTGTGGAGGAGTGTGACTTTATTTATTTATTCATATATTTTTAAATATATATTTTTGAGCGTGAGAATTTCCTCAAATGCGTTAGTCTCACACTCAATGCGTGAGAGTTGGCAGCCCTGCAATAAAAGGACTCAGCGTTGGAATAACTCAATGGATCAAGCAGCATTTTTGGAGAACATGGATAAGGTGACATTTCAGGTTTGGAACCTTTTTCAGACTGATTGTGGGGGTGGGGTGGGTTGGGGGGGAAAGAATGCTGGAAGAAAGGAGGAGCAGGCCAAAGACTGGCAGGTAATAGGTTGTAGAACATGGTCAAAGAGCAGGAGAGGAACAGGAATCACAGAGGGGTAGTGTCTCACAGAATTCTCGTTGGAGAGAAGAGAACTTTTTCAAAATAGGCATCCCTTGAGGAGATTTTGCAGTGGAACAGTAAAATGTGGATACAAGGAACTGCAGATGCTGGTTTACGTAAAAAGAACAAAGTGCTGGAGTTAGACAATAGACAATAGGTGCAGGAGTAGGCCATTCGGCCCTTCGAGCCAGCGCTGCTATTCAATATGATCATGGCTGATCATCCCCAATCAGTACTCCATTCCTGCCTTCTCCCCATATCCCCTGACTCCGCTATCTTTAAGAGCCCTATCTAGCTCTCCCTTGAAAGTATCCAGAGAACCAGCTTCCACCACCCTATGAGGCAGAGAATTCCACAGATTCACAGCTCTCTGTGTGAAAAAGTGTATCCTCATCTCCGTTCTAAATGGCTTACCCCTTATTCTTAAACTGTGGTCCCTGGTTCTGGACACCCCCAACATCGGGAACATGTTTCCTGCCACTAGTGCGTCCAAACCCTTAATAATCTTATATGTTTCAATAAGATTCCCTCTCATTCTTCTAAATTCCAGAGTACAAGCCCAGCCACTCCATTCTCTCAGCATATGACAGTCCCGCCATCTCAGGAATTAACCTTGTAAACCTACGCTGCACTCCCTCAATAGCAAGAATTAGGGCGGCATGGTGGTGCATCAGTAGAGTTGCTGCTTTACAACGCCAGAAACACAGGTCCAATCCTGATTTTGGGTGTTGAATGTACGGAGTTTGTAAATTCTCACTGTAATCTGCATGGATTTTCCCCGAGAGCTCTGGTTTTCTCCCACAGATGTAAATCTGTACATCTACAAAGATGTACAGATTTATAGGTTAATTGATTTGGTAAAATTGTAGATTGTCCCTTGTGTGTACAGGATAGTGTTAATTTGCAGGGTTCGCTGGCCAGCATGGGCACAGTGGGCCGAAAGGTCCGTGTCCACACTATATCTCTAAACTAATCTAAACTCAGCACGTCATCAGCATCTACAGAAAAAAGACACAAAGTGCTGGAGTAACACAGCGGGTCAGAAATTTGCTATGGATGTGGATTAAATGTGCTGTTTAATAATAGTAGCCTGGATGTAGGGTGTAAGTTGCAGCAGGAGTTAAAACTGGCATCTAACAAAGGTAATGCCACTGTGGTGATGGGGGATTTCAATATGCAGGTAGACTGGGAAAATCAGGTTGGTTCAGGGCCCCAAGAAAGAGAGTTTGTAGAATGCCTCCGAGATGGATTTTGAGAGCAGCTTGTAATGGAGCCAACCAGAGAAAAGGCAATTCTGGATTTAGTGTTGTCCAATGAACCAGATATGATAAGAGAACTCAAGGTAAAGGAACCGCTTGGCGGTAGTGATCATAATATGATTAGTTTTAATCTGCAATTTGAGAAGGAGAACGTTAAATCGGAAGTGGCAGTGATGCAGTTGAACAAAGGGGTCTATGAAGGCATGAGAGGGGAGCTGGCCAAAGTATACTGGAAAGGGATCCTAGCAGGAATGACGGTGGAACAACAATGGCAGGAATTTCTGGGCATAATCCGGAAGACGCAGGATCATTTCATTTCAAAAAGGAAGAAAGATTCTAAGGGAGTAGGAGGCAACCGTGGCTGACAAGAGAAGTTAGGGATAGAATAAAACTAAAAGAAAAGATGTATAACACAGCAAAGAGTAGCCGGAAGCCGGAGGATTGGGAAACTTTCATAGGACAACAGAAGGAAACAAAATGGGCAATACGGGCTGAAAAGATGAGTTACGAGGGGAAGCTGGTCAGGAATATAAAGAAGGACAGTAAAAGCTTCTTTAGATATGTTGAGGGAAAAAAAGTAGCAAAGTCAAAGGTGGGTCCCTTGAAGGCAGACACGGGTGAAATAATTATGGGCAACAAGGAAATGGCAGAAGAGTTGAATAGGTACTTAGGGTCCGTCTAAGGAGAAAACAAAAAATCTCCCAGATGTACTGGAGGACAGAAGATCTAAGGGGTTAGAGGAACTGAAATAAATTTTCATTAGGCGAGAAATAGTATTGGGTAGGCTAATGGGACTGATGGATGATAAATCCCCTGGGCCTGATGGTCTGCATCCCAGAGTCCTCAGGGAGGTGGCACTAGAAATAGTGGACGCATTGGTGACCATTTTCCAATGTTCAATAGATTCAGGATCAGTTCCTGTGGATTGGAGGATAGCTAATGTTATCCCACTTTTCAAGAAAGGAGCGAGAAAGAAAACTGGGAATTACAGACCAGTTAGTCTGACTTCGGTGGTGGGAAAGATGCTGGAGTCAATTATTAAAGAGGTAATAATGGAGCATTTGGATAGCAGTAAAAGGATTAGTCCAAGTCAACATGATTTATGAAAGGCAAATCATGCTTGACTAATCTTCTGGAATTTTTTGAGGATGTGACAAGTAAAATGGATGAAGGGGTACCAGTGGATGTAGTGTATCTAGACTTTTAGAAAGCCTTTGATAAGGTCCCGCACGGGAGACTGGTGACTAAAATTAGAGCACATGGTATTGGGGGTAGGGTGTTGACATAGATAGAAAATTGGTTGACAGACCGGAAGCAAAGAGTAGGAATGAACGGGTCCTTTTCAGAATAGCAGGCAGTGGCGAGTGGAATGCTGCAAGGCTCGGTGTTGGGGCAGCAACTGTTTACCATATATATAAATGATTTGGAAGAGGGAATTAGGCACAACACTAGCAAGTTTGCGGGGATGACACAAAGCTGGATGGCAGTGTGAACTGTGAAGAGGATGTTAGGAGGTTGCAGGGGGACTTGGACAGGTTGAGTGAGTGGGCAGATGCATGGCAGATGCAGTATAATATAGATAAATGTGAGGTTATCCACTTTGGCGGCAAAAACAAGGGAGCAGATTATTATCGCAATGGGGTTAGGTTAGGTAAGGGGGAGGTACAGCGAGACCTGGGTGTCCTTGTACACCGGTCACTGAAAGTTGGCGTGCCGGTACAGCAGGCAGTGAAGAAAGCTAATGGAATGTTGGCCTTCATAATTGATCAGCGATGATCATATTGAATGGCGGTGCAGGCTCGAAGGGCCGAATGGCCTGCTCCTGCACCTAATTTCTATGTTTCTATAATAAGAGGATTTCAGTACAGGAGTAAAGAGGTTCTTCTGCAGTTGTATAGGGCTCTGGTGAGACCACATCTGGAGTATTGTGTACAGTTTTGGTCTCCTAATTTGAGGAAGGACATCCTTGTGATTGAGGCAGTGCAGCGTAGGTTCACGAGATTGATCCCTGGGATGCGCCATATGAGGAAAGATTGAAAAGACTAGGCTTTTATTCACTGGAGTTTAGAAGGATGAGGGGGGATCTTATAGAAACATATAAAATTATAAAAGGACTGGACAAGCTAGATGCAGGAAAAATGTTCCCACGTTTGTTGGAGTCCAGAACCAGGGGCCACAGTCTTAGAATAAAGGGGAGGTCATTTAAGACTGAGCTGAGAAAAAACTTTTTTACCCAGAGAGTTGTGAATTTATGGAATTCCCTGCCACAGAGGGCAGTGGAGGCCAAATCACTGGATGGATTTAAGAGTGAGTTGGATAGAGCTCTAGGGGCTAGTGGAATCAAGGGATATGGGGAGAAGGCAGGCACTTTATGTTTCTAATAAAGAAAAATTCTACCTCTTTTTGATTGATTGTTCAAATATCTCAAGAAACATTTAAAAAACTTTGCCCCAATCCCGATAATATAGTGTCTCCCACTTCATTAACATTCACCTGTTGTCTATACGCAATGTGATCAATTTTAGAGAAGATCTCTGTTTTGGTAGCAAATTTAATTGTAGTCCGTGTGTAGTCCTTCAAATATGTCCTGTACCTTTTAATGAGATTTTCCATGCGCCGTTGTTTCACTTTTGACAGCTTAAATAAAACCTGACTCGTACTATCTCCAGTTCTAAATGCTTTTTGCACAGGACCTTTTTGACTGCAGGTCAAATTGCTCATTTTCCATTGATACGCTGCATAACTTGAATGGTTCCATTGGGTGGTTTAATTTGCTACTGGCCTTTAAATTAAAGTGTGAAAGAGATAGCAAATGGGATGATTAGTGTCTGACAGTTCAATGCTATTAATTCTATGGCCATAGTATTAAACTGAGTGGAGTTAGATTTTTGGGGCCTACAGGTATCAATTTAGTCTTTTTTTTCCAGAAAGCGTTCAAAGAGTTTGTGTAGGTGTGGCACTTGTTGCCTGGATATGATATAGAAACATAGAAACATAGAAATTAGGTGCAGGAGCAGGCCATTTGGCCCTTCGAGCCTGCACCGCCATTCAATATGATCATGGCTGATCATCCAACTCAATATCCTGTACCTGCCTTCTCTCCATACCCCCTGATCCCTTCAGTCACAAGGACCATATCCAGCTCCCTCTTAAATATGGCCAACGAACTGGCCTCAACTACCTTCTGTGGCAGAGAATTCCACAGATTCACCACTCCCTGTGTGAAAAACGATTTTCTCATCTCGGTCCTAAAAGACTTCCCCCTTATCCTTAAACTGTGACCCCTTGTCCTGGACTTCCCCAACATCGGGAACAATCTTCCTGCATCTAGCCTGTCCAACCCCTTAGTAATTTTGTAAGTCTCTATGAGATCACCCCTCAATCTTCTAAATATCAGCAAATCTTTGGTCAGTGTCCTGATTATCCACAGTGCAGAAGAAGCAGATTGTGGCGCTAATGAACATGTACTGTTGATTTGCCAGCAGCGCTGCCGTTTAGAAACTCGGCTAATAACCCTCTTAAACGTGCACAGTTGAACATTTGTTCAGCAGAGGCAGGAGCCCTGACCAACTCCAACCAGCGCTGTTAAAGGTATGCAGTGTTTAATGGATCGATCTCTGAGCTTGACCACATGCACATGATCATTAACTCCAGTTTCCTGTGGCTTGGCTCCTGGCATAAAACACCAAGGCTACATGATTCCACTGTTTACAAACAGTTGGTGTGGTAGCGTCTTCCTCTGTTGTGGAGAGCTATTGAACAAAGAACAACCATCCAGGCTGATTTATTTTTTTTACAAGCTCGCAATGTTCCTTAAATCCATGAAATTAACTTCCATTTCATTGACATGGTGACACTCTAAAGCATATTTAAGCAAAAGAAGTGTTTCAGAATTTGCGTCTGTTTGTATCACGGGAAACATTGTAGGCAATTTGTATCGGGTAACCTCGGAGTGGCACAATGACCAGATCATCTGTTCTCAGGGTTGATAACGAGATCTTAGAATAAAGGGGAGGCCATTTAAGACTGAGGTGAGAAAAAACGTTTTCACCCAGAGATTTGTGAATTTGTGGAATTCCCTGCCACAGAAGACAGTGCAAGCCAAATCACTGGATGGATTTAAGAGAGAGTTAGATAGAGCTCTTGGGGCTAGTGGAATCAAGGGATATGGGGAGAAGGCAGGCACGGGTTATTGATTGGGGACGATCAGCCATGATCACAATGAATGGCGGTGCTGGCTCGAAGGGCCGAATGGCCTCCTCCTGCACTTATTTTCTATGTTTCTATGTTTCTATAAATATTGGCCTGGACTATGTCTTCCTTGCTTCCCTGACAGAGTATTTGGCAATCTTCTGTGTCCTCCTGAGCTGATGGGTGGCACCATTTGACAATAGTGTCACAGTACTATGCTAGATTGATGGCCTAGATCTTGTGATTTGCATCACAACTTGTTTCCACATCCATTTAAAGCATCAGCAGTCTCTTAAATAGTGCATACTAATACAAGCGGTATTCAGTGGGCACAATAGTAAATCTATTTTGAGTAGCAAAGTTAATAGATGTAGATAGACACAAAAAGCTGAAGTAACTCAGTGGGACAGACAGCATCTCTGGAGAGAAGGAATGGATGATGTTTTGGGACAACACCCTTCTTCAGACTGGTTAGGGAAGAGGGAAACTAGAGATATAGACAATGTGAAGAGATAAAGAACAATGTATAAAAGATGAAAAAAGTAACGATACTAAAGACAACAGGCCATTGTTAGCTGTTTGTAGGGTGAAAACGAGAAGCTAGTGCGACTTGGGTGGGGGAGGGATATAGAGAGAGGCAATACCGGGTCTACCTGAAGTGAGATAAATCAATACATACCAATGGGCTGTAAGCTGCCCAAGCGAAATATGAGATGATGTTCCTCCAATTTGCATTTAGCCTCACTCTGACAAAGGAGGAGACCTCGGACAGAAAGATCTGTGTAGGAATGGGAAGGAGATTTAAAGTGTCCAGCAACCGGCAGATCAGGTAGGTTCAGGCGGGCTGAGCAAAGGTGTTCCGCGAAATGATCGCCCAGTCTGCGTTTGGTCTCGCCGATGTATAAGAGTCCACATCTTGAACAACGGAAACAGTAGGAGGTTGGAGGAGGTGCAAGTGAACCACTGCCTAACCTGAAAGGACAGTCGGGGTCCCTGAACAGAGCCGAGGGAGGAGGTACAGTGACAGGTGTTGCATCTTCTGCGTTTGCAGGGGAAGGTACCTGGGGAGGGGGTGGTTTGGGTGGGAAGGGATGAGTTAACCAGGGAGTTGCGGAGGCGACCGTCTCTGCGGAAGGCGGAATGGGGTGGAGATGGGAAAATGTGGCTAGTGGTGGGATCCCATTGAAGGTGGCGGAGATTTTGTTGGATTATGTGTTGCAATGCAATGGCTGATGGGGTGGCAGGTAAGGACTAGGGGGACTCTGGCTCTGTTGCTACTACAGGGAGGGGGAGCAAGGGCGGAACAAGGGGTACTGAGGAGAGTCGAGTGAGGGCCTCATCTATGATGAGTGAGGGGAACCCCCGTTCCCTAAAGAATGAGGACATCTCGGATGCCCTGGTGTGTATAAATTGGGCAAATGAATGGCAGCATGAAGTTGGAAATATTCTACGTTCTATAAATACACACTGTGATCCCTGCCACTATTTTCGAGGGGTTTTGAATTTTGCCCTCTTTGTGTTTATCACAGCTTGTGGTATGTTTTGCCAAGTTTTCCTGCTCCTTATAGTAAGTGCGTAAGATTAGAGAGATGGAGACATAACCGACAGCAAATGCTGCAATCTTGAGCAAAGGACAAACTGCTGTAAGAACTGTATGGGTCAGGCAGCATCTTTGGAAGGAATGGACGGACAGTGTTTCAAGTCAGGATCCTTCTTCAGACTGATGGAGCAGTTGGGAGAAAGCTAGAAAAGACAGGTGGGATGGGACAAAGCCTGCAAGTGATAGATTGATACAGGTGAGGGGGATGATTGGCAAATGGGTGGAGTAAATGACAAAGACTACCACCCACCAAGTTCCAGCTTCTCCAGCAACATTCTCTCTCCCCCCCCACCCCGCTCATCTCCTCCATCAGGCTTCCCCCATCTCATCACTTGTTCCTGATGTTACTAACATTCCGCAATACCACTTCCATGATTTGCTTCCCGCTCTTCTCTCTGCGATGTCAACTCGCCAACGGTCAGTCTCGTCTTTTTCCTTCTTTGTTGCTTTTAGTCTGTGTAAATGTATGCTTTAGTGTACTTTTAGTTTTGTATTATGTGGGGCGGGGTGGGGGAAACGTTTTCTATCTCCCTTGACGGAGATGCAACTTTTTCCGTATCTCCATCCGCACTGCGGCTTAACATCGTGGAGTTGGCGGCCTCTTGCTGGGGACCGACTTTGGGATCGCCAACCGCGGGAGCCTGCGGACTTACCGTTGTGGAGCTTGCGATCCCTTTGTCAGGGTGTTCGACTTCGGGAGCTCCAACTTCGGGAGTCTGCAGGCCTAACACGCGGTCCCTTGGTTAGGGACTGACCTCTGGCGCTCCAAGCCGCAGAAACTTCGATCGACGGCGGTAGAAAAAGGAGGAAAAAAGATAAGACTTTATTGCCTTCCATCACAGTGAGGAATGTGGAGGAGCCGCTGTGGTGGATGTTTATGTCAAATTTTATGTAGTTGTGTGTTTTGTGGCTTTTTTAGTATGCCCAAATGGCAAATCAAATTCCTCGTATGTTGCAAAACATACTTGACTAATAAATGACAATTAGGATTATGTTTCAGGCAGCACCCATAGTCGGGATCGAACCCAGGTCTCTGGCGTTCCAAGGCAGCAACTCTACTGCTGCACCATTGTCGTAAGCTGACAATGAAAGCACCGCCTTCATTGTCAGCTTACGAAAGCAAAAATGCATTTAACAATTATTGGGGGGGGGGGAGGAGAAAGAAAAATGCACTTTGCAAACAGAGGGAAACATAGGAGCCAACTGGTTATGTGCAAAGTCTCAATAAATAGCTAAAGAAATGCTCAGTTAAGCAGTTTTGCTGTTGCAGGTTGAAAGATAATCGTTGGCTGAGGCGGTCAGTAAAATCCTCTGCTCTTCTGAAGGTGATGTCGCAGAGGTTTTGCATCCATCTTGAAAAAACAGGACCTTGGGTTAAGATAAGCACTGTGTGATTTCCCAGTGGTGCAGCACTCCATTCCCGTGTCAGCCCAGATTGTGTTAGTCTCCACAAAAGTGATATCAGCATGGTGCTGATGTGAATCTGTGCTTTCTCATCTTATTCTTGGTTTTCGAGTGTCGTTGATTTGTAAGGGTAGGGAGAAAAAAATAATCTGTGTGATGGATAAAGTGTCTCGTGGCAGATTGCATTATACTTTGACCTTCTATTGCAACATATCACCCTTTCAAGTTGATCATCCTTTTTTTTTATAAATTTCTCCAATTAGACTTACCCTGCCTTGTGTTTTTAATTCATTCATGGGATACGGCTCACACTAACAAGGCTGGCACCTAATTGTTCCTTGGTTGGCAGCTAAGAAACCTGGCTTTGCATATTGGCCCCACTTGGCAAGGACAACAACTTTTCTTCTGTGAGAACAGAAGTAAACTAAATTGGATTATTCAACACCATGAACACCAATATTGACGTTAATTATATATTCACAATTTAATTAATTAAATTATTGATTTTTAGCTTGTCTCTGGATCCTTGGACTGTGTTTCTTGACACGAATTCAGTAACTTAACCATTATGTTCCTGTTCCTTTCTGCTGTTTTACCCTATTGTCCACATCTACTGCTAAAAACACCTCGAATTAAAAGTGCCTTCCATTTAAACCATATCTGCAGACGTGCTTATTCCATTTATTAAAATACTTCTAAGGTGACTAGTGCGTCACGTAAACCATTGTATTGAGACACATTCCCTCCAGACCTGGCTGTATTTTTGCCTCTCTTGGAAATGCTGTGGACAGACTGGAGCTGCAGATATAAAAGCCTTTATTGAGCACAAGAAGGCGTGCTGGGAGAATCTCTGAGACAAATCCAAACAGAAACTGATTGAACCCAAATGTGAAAAGTACATTAAAGTTTTATACTCTTAAAGCACAAAGAAAATAACAAATAATTAAACAGGTTTTCAGTGGTCACAATTGCAGATTACTTTATCATTCTGAGTGTAGAATCTGGTTCTACAGACCTGCATATTTACAATGCAAGCACGTTTGAACTGAGAAGAACACCTCTGCATGTTCATTCCCATTATTGGGAACCCAGGCACCCAAAACAGTCGCCTGTTAGCACTGTGTTTGCAGTTGGCTCTCTGCAGACAATGGTGTTTCTTCAAGCAACTCTGCCTGTCTGAAGATGGGTCTCAATCCAAAACACCATCAATTCGTGTTCCCCAGAAATGCTGCCTGACCTGCTGAGTTACTCCAGCGCTTTGGCTCCCTGTTGTAGTTTGAAGATGAGCTTTCTTTGATGACAATATGGAACTAGTGTGAACTGGTGATCAATGGTCGAGTGGACTCAGTGGGCTGAAGGGCCTCTTTCCAAGCTGTAACCGAGTCAATTCAAATTGTCTGGCTGCTACCTACCATGATTCTGGAAGGATGCCACTCACCAAACAATCCCTGTGATCCCAATATTGTGGCACTTTAAATTCATATCGTTCTCAATTGTTGCTCTCAACATAAGTTACTGCTAGTACCTACACCCTTTCTCATTCCTAACGTTTTATGAAGTATCCCACCAAATCACTTATACTGCCACTTGGGGAACACCACGCCATTTGACGACAAGACTAGTTCTCCAGTTTTGTTTAACTTAGTTTAGTTTATTGTCACGTGTTCCGAGGTACAGTGAAAAACGTTTGTTGCGTGGTAACCATCCGACGGAAAGACAATACATGATTATAATCGAGCCGCCCACAGTGTACAGATACACGTGTACAGATATATTTGTTGACTGTAAAATCCCCGTTCTACCAATGTGTTTCTGCACTAGCTGGAGTAAATTTAAAAGTTCAAACTGGGGTATAAAACTGGGGTATACTTGCAGATTTCTTGTCCATGATAGATCTTTAAAAATATTGACGTCACAAGAATCAAATATTATGGGGAGGCAGATTAATTGCCAGTTTTCCAGCGGGGCAGCTAATTGCCAACCTATCCTGTGCCTTTTCTTGCCAACATTTCTGTTCTTGAATGTATTTCTCTGTTCTCCCATTGTTGCAGGAATTCAGTACTGTAAATGCTGTTTACTAACCTAACACGTTTTCCATCATCTGTCACTGCTTCTCTTCCTGGTAAATGGGCTCCACTTTCCTAGCTCACTTAACTTGATGAAAAGTGATCAGCTTCTGCAACATATATTTCAGGGCTCGTTCAGTATTTGAAATGGCACATCACGGCCGCAAGCTATTCCTCAAACACAGAGAGGTTGAACACAAGCTGCTGAGGGCACTCATCACACTGTTGACATCTCAGGCAATGTATACAGTAGACTGCTGCATTACATGATCATTAAATAGCATGTGCTCCTGCTATCTTGCCAGCATTTAAATATTAAATCAAATTTAATTGGTGGTTTATTGCAAAATGTTGCTCATGTAGAATAATTAAATTGATAACCTTTAAGAGTCAAGAATGTTTATTCAATTCAATGATACTTTATTGTCACATGTACGTACCTCGACACTGTGAATTGCTTTGTCTTGCATACGACCTGGTACAATCATATAGCAGACCTCACCGAGACAGTAAACAAGAGTCACAGCATTTCTGGTGCCAATAAAGTTACAAAAAGTTATTCAAGCAGTTTTATCTTCTGTTAATTTGTTGCCCAGGTGGCAGTATAAGTGATTTGGTGGGGCACTTCATAATGCTTTAGAAATGAGAAAGGGTGCAGGTGCTAGCAGTAAATTATGCCGAAAGCAACAAGCGAGAATGATAGAAAGTTAATCAAATAGTTTTATCTTCTTACTTCCAGGCCATGTATCATATGCACCGAGAACAGAACAATGGAATCATTACTTGTTGCTGCTTTACAAGCCCATTTACACAATAACGCTGCCAATAAATATGCAATAATCAATCATATTAAAAAATAATAACCATCTATACTAGGTAACCAGACCATAAATGCAAAATTGAAGTACATGTTACAACCAAAACAAAGTCCATAGTAGATCGTTGCTGAGGAAGGTTCTGCAGTATGGTTCAAGAGCCTGATGGTTGCTGGTAAGAAGCTGTTCTCGAACCAGTAGATCAGTGTGCTCATGTTCCTGTGCAGTACGTTCTTCTGGTACCAGTGAGATGAGAGCATGGCTGAGGTAGTGTGGATCTTTTGATATTAGCTGCCTTATGTAGGCAATGCCTCCTGTAGACCCCTTTGATGCAAGGGAAGTGTATACATGTAATAGGATGGGCAATGTCTACCACTTACTGCAACCTTCTTAATTCAGAGGCATTTGATTTACTAAACCAGGCTGTGGTACAATTACTTATTCTTCTCCCTATCATGCACCAATGGTGGTTCGACAGAATATTCAGCCACATACCAAATCTCCTCCATCTTCGTAGGAAGTAGAGGCTTTGATGACCTATTTTTGTGATTGTACCAATGTTCCAGCTCAAATCATCAGAGATATGCACTCCCTGGAACTTGAAACTATTGACTCCTTCCAGTACTGTCCCTCTGCTGAAGATCGATTCATGGATCTTCAGCTTTCCCTTCCTGAATCTCCAGCCAATTGGTCCATGCAGGTTTTAGGAATGTGGCAAGGTACACCGTCAGAGCTGGTCGCTTTCCGAGGGTTCACCTTCATGAGCAACCTCTGACTTTGGCCTCAGTGACTGAGATCATAACATCATCGAGGGCTGCGGAAACAGAAAAGGTACATAATGTTCCCCCTTTTGAAGCAAGCATAGGAAGCATTGAGCTCCTCTGGGAGTGATGCATCGTTGTTACTCGAGCTACCACTTGGTTTATCCTTGTGAAAGTAATAGCTTGCAAGCAAGCCCCACCATAACCATTTAACATCTGCCTGATCCTTCAGCTTAGCAGATTAGTCTGAAGGGGTCTATCCTCTTTCTTGATAGCTCCATATCTGGACAACTTGACCTTGTATCTCCAGACCTGAATGTCCAAGATCTAGTTCGCAGTACATTGTAGACCTGGTTCATCCAAAGCTTCTAGTTAGGAAACATTTTCATGTTTTTCGTGAGAATGTACTCCACATATTTCCTCATGAAATCAGTGACAACCAGAGCATATATGTTCAGGTCCGTTGCCAGGTTCACAAACATCGCAAGCAGTTGTGAAGAAAAGTGACTTCTTCAAACTAGCCTTGGTAAAGTCCACTGCTAATGATGGGCAAGGCATCGAGGTTAGAAGTTTGGTGATTGTTAGCAATGGAGTGCTGCTCCTCCAGTGCTAGCTGCGAATGTGCATGGTGTGGGATGTAGACCACAGTCATAATGCTGGAGGTGAATTCCTTTGGGAGATAGAGCAGATGACACTTCACTGCTGGATGTTCCATATCTGGGGAGTATGAGTTGGACAGGACCACGACATCTGAGCACCAAGATGAATTTGGTGCAGAATGGAAGTCACATCCAACTTGTATCCACATCACACCCATATCCACGTCACCGTCATTGGGAAACAATTTATTTCAAGAGGGCTTGTATACAAAAACAGGGATGTAATGTTGAGGCTCTATAAGGCGCTGGTCAGGTCGCATTTGGAATATTGTGAGCAATTTTGGGCATCATATATGTGGAAGGAAGTGCCGGCTCTGGAAAGGGTCCAGAGGAGATTTACAAGAATGATCCCAGGAATTAGTAGATCAACATATAATGAGTGTTTGACGGCACTTCGCATATACTCGCTGGACGTTAGAAGAATGAGGGGGGGACCTCATTGAAACGCATAGAATAGTGAAAGGCTTGGATAGAGAGGATGTGGAGAGGATGTTTCCACTCGTGGGAGAGTCTAGGACTGGAGCTCACAGCCTCAGAATTAAAGGATGTTCTTTTAGGAAGATGAGGAGGAATTTCTTTAGTCAGAGGGTGGTGAAACTGTGGAATTTGCTGCAGAAGTCTGCGGAGGCAATGTCAATGGATATATTTAAGGCAGAGATAGATTATTTATTAGTATGGGTGTCAGAGGTTATGGGGAGAAGGCAGGAGAATGGGATTAGGATTGAGAGATAGATCAGCCATGATTGAATGGCAGAGTAGAGGGATGGGCCGAATGGCCTAATTCTGCTCCCATCTCTTACGATCTTATGACCATCTGCAAATCAATCCATCCAGACCAATTAGAACGTGGATAAGCCTAAAATGCTCAAATATTATTGCGTAGAATCATGAACCATGAAAACAACGGGTGCGCATTAGTACGTTTCTTAAAATTATGAGTATTTATTTGTTTCACGACCATTTACGTAAATCGAGCAACACACCTGCCTGCAGTCACGGGGTTGTTACATTGTAAAGTGAATTTTGCTTTGCCAGAGGATTAAATCTGGTGAATTTTAAAATGAGCATTTCTGATGATATATGTTTTTAAATATCCAATACTCAGAAAAAATATCAGAAAAATAAGTAAACTTTTTGTTTTTGACATTTATTGTATTAATGAGATCTGGGCATTGCTGGCCAAGTTAGTGAACTCAAATGTAGCCAGAACTAACTGATTTCAGGCATGTCGCAGTTAGTGATGCACAAGCCATCTGCATCACTAACTGCCATTCGTCATCCCTCCCTCCCTCCCTCCCTCCCTTCCTCCATACCTCCATACCTCCCTCCCTCTATTCCTCTCATTCTACATTTTTGAAAATGTTTAAGCTACATAATCACAGGTAAATCAGGACATAACTCCAGTCTATTATACACAATTATTTATGATATGATGGCTCGCACGGGGGCTGGTGAAAATAGTTTTTTTTTAAAGAAAGAAACCAGTCTCTGTTCCAACTTCATGCTTTTGCACGTTACTGCCACTGCCACACTGAAATCTAAATATAATTGAAGTGCAATTTAGCATTTGCTTCACCTACTGCAATTGACTCGTGACGTTAGGTGATTCAAGATATTTCACTGAACTATTTGTGGCTTAAGTAATAAAGCAAAAAGATTATTATAGCTTTCGCACAAGTGTTAAAAAGAGAGGAGCTGAAGTAAACACAAGCATCTTGGAAGCAGAGGCATTTTAACAATGTGGAGTACAAGTAGAAACTGAATGAGGCTCCGCATAGTTGCCCTGCACAGTTTGTCAATGGGCAGTGCATTTTAACCAGTTTATTTCCTCTTCTGAGAACAACTATGTTTATGGTAACAATCAGTGACTAGCACTTAGTTTGTAATGAGGTGTCAATTCATGCCCAAATGTGTAAAAAATGTTCACCTAGATAACAAGTACCTCCAACTACAAAATTGTAGGGTGACATTTTTTTGAACATGGAGCTATTCCTGTAAAATTAGTGGTTGACTTCTCTACAGTAAATTAGTCAGCCTCAAGTACCTTTGGGATCAAATTAAATTGTTTTTGCTGCTTATGAGCTCCCGGAAAGTAGTCACCTCTTTGACCATTGCAGTTGCTGCTCAAATAATGCAATTAGTTTTGGCAGCCGTGCAAGATTTCTAAGATGTGCCAATGATGTAATGGAAAATGAAGCTGCCACTTTCCTCCCAGGGTCCATGCAGTGCACAAATATCGGAATTTGTCTGACTTGTTTCACTAACAGACCTAATTACCTGGATAAACCCTCAGCAAGCTTACACATTTGCACTTGAGGAGACGCAATGAGCCTTGGCACGCTTTTATTACAATACTCAGTTTGCAATTCACAATGTGCAGGATTAAATGTTACACCTGCACGTCACAGGCAATGGATCATGTCAATGGTGAGTTGTAAATCACAAGCTCCAGTTATGTAGTTCACCTCCGTCACCTGACTGCGCTGTGATTAAAGCTGTGTGGCAGGTGAGGTCTCAGCACGTCCTTGGTTGAATAAAGGTTGCACCAGTGGTTAAAATACCAGGGATCTCCTAAATATCTGGCAACATTTTTTTACCTCTAAGCCAATCAGCCTGTCGTTGTAAGTTTGAGCAGGTTCATATTTTCTTGCAGCAGGTTATTAAAATAAATAGCACAATTAAGCAATTTGATCCAGAGTATGCATAGTGATTTTCTTTGCAGTTTATTAATCTTGGAGTTCATCTTGGACACATTAAGCTAATATTAGAATATAAAACTTAGAACAGAACAGCACAATATACTTTGGCCCACAATGTCTGTCCTGAACATGATGCCAAATTAAACTAATCAATTTAACCTTCCGTGTGTACATGATCCATATCTCTCCAAATTCACTTGCCTATCCAAAAGCCTCTAAAATGCCAGCATCATATCAATTTCCACCGCTACCTCTGGTATTGGTTTATTATTGTCAGATATACCGAGATTCAGTGAAAAACATTATTTTTCATGACATCCAAGTTGTTATTCCACACATGAGCATAGAGGAGTTAAAAGAGAAAAATAAACAGAATTTGAAAATATTGCCTTACAGCTGCAGAAAAACTGCACGTAGTAGACAAGTGCAAGAGCCGCAACGAGGTAGATTGATCTCTGGCAGCAGGTTCCAGGCATCTACTCTTCTCTTTTTAATAAATAATCTTCCCTGCACATCTCCTTTAAACTCTTTCCACCTCCCCCCCCCCTCCCGGGTCACCTTTAAGCTATGTCCTCTCGTATTTCACATTTCCATGCTAGAGGAAAAAGTTCCGATCATCTGCCCTATAATATTATAAACATAATATCATAAACCGCTATCAAGCCTCCCCCAGCTTCCAATGCTCCAGAGAAAACAATCCAAAATGTGTCCAACCTCTCAAGACAGCTAATAAACCACCTCTACATCCCCTCCGAAGCCTTCACGTCCTTCCTGTCATGGAGTGCCCAGAACTGCATGCACAAAATTCCAAATACGGCCTCATCAAAGTTTCAACAAGCTGCAAGCAAGTCGACAATGAAAATGAAATATTTTTTGGTTGCCTTGTCAGCAAGCATTCTTCCCAAAATATGAGTTTATTTGGTCAGTCCTGACTGGATCTTCTGTCATGCCAACCAAAATAATGCTCTCATCCTTGTCACAAAACAATATACTCCAAATCTTTGGTCCTAATTTTCTTCTTAATAAATTATTTTTATCCTTCAATTATTCCTCACCCCACACCTCAGTTCAGTGACACTAATCTCATGTAATCCTGGTTTCTGACCATTAATTAATTGAATGGGTTGATGGATGATCAAGTAAATACTGCCAGAACCACTTGCGATCCATCCCCAATGTTCAGCAGCCTTTCACTGGTATGTAGCCCTTCAAGCTGTGAAGAATATTAAATTGAATCTAAAAACTGATCAAATAAAATGAAATGTTGCACTGTGATGTTATGCTGCATCTGCTTACATCACACAGGAGTTTCATTGTCAGAGATTTTGGAAGAAGCAGTCTGCTTTGCTGTCTGGATTTATCTTCATTTTCAGATGATGGTTTAATCTCTGATGAAATATTTTACAGCTCTTCAGTGAATTGTTTTTATTTTGGCCTTTATTACACTTTTATGTTTCTGATTATACCACAAATGACACATTAATATATCAAAAATAACAATATAGCATTAGTCAGAGCCACTTGTGATCCATCCTCAATGTTCAGCAGCCTTTCACTGGTATGTAGCCCTTCAAGCTGTGAAAAATATTAAATTGAATCGAATAACTGATCAAATAAAATGAAAGGTTGCACTGTGATGTTATGCTGCATATGCACATGTTACATTGGAAAGGAGGGTTATTTAATACTCTTAAGCTTCTAATTGACTGCCCTGGCTTCTCACACAGAGAAACAGTCTCAAATCTCATTCTCTCTGAGCCAAAGGCTTACTGGGCAAACAAAGGTTTACCTCAGATTTTTTTCCTTCACTCTAATTGGCCTGGAGCCCTCAGTAATGTGTTCAGTATTAAAATTAATTTAGGCTGTGCCCCTGTCTTTATCAGCATTTAATTTATGTAAAAAATGAGACCTTCCCTCGTCTCTCAAACAGCTCAAAGGATAGCAGTGACTACTTATCTCCCTTCATGAAACAGCCTTAAAGGCCGGTTAACATAATAACTGTGAGCACCTGATTCGGATACAATTGATTATCTTTCCAGTGTGACAGCTGCAATTAAGAATTGCTTGTCAGTTTTGACTCCAGCTAGTTTCTTTTTGCAAAACTTGCCGATGATGTGAAGAGAGAAAAAAAAAAAAAAAACCATGACCAGGAGCATTGGACTGTAGGAGGGAAATGAGAATAGATTATTTAAGGGATCAGACCTACAAAGTTTTACCTTTTGATCAATCTGCATTGTCATAACTTCCTGATGTACAGCGATATGGTGAAACAGCAGAAGTCCTTTGTTCTCGTTTGGATTCACAATGATGACACAAGGTACCACGAAAGCCTGAAAATGTTTAACGTTTTGCTGAGAATTTATTTTCTCTCTTTTAAGGCAAATGAGTGATGAGAGCATACATTTTATGCGGCTCTACAATTTATAGCATATTATGTTCTGATTTTGTTAGTTTTGGTTCATTATTATGGATACTGTTTTGCTGTGTGATGTCTCTATTTTGGACATGTAGGTCAACCGTGGAAACCATCGTATTAGGAAATGCATGTTGAGAGAATATCCACTAATGTCAACAATTTTCTGAGAAGGCCCAGCATTTAATAGCAGGCTGAACATATCATGTCTGCACTTTATAACAATCATCAGCTAAATGCTGGTTGTTGGTGATTTATTTAGCAGTGGTTAGTTGCAATAACTTGGTATTTTTCCAAGTCATCCTGCATTTTGAAACAGGAGGTGAATTGCATTGCCTGTGGCAGGGAAGGCACAGTGGAGATCATTGTTATAGCTCAGGAACTTTTTGGCCTGGTGATCATTAACGTTTGACTCTTTGCAAAATATCGTTGCATTAAACAAGGCACAGATAAACGTTGTCTGCACCTGGAGAGAGGGATTCCGCTCGTGCTCCTCCACCCACCCTGCCAGAAACTCAAGAGTTAGCAAGAAGATGTCAATATGTCAGGATTTAATATTTACAAAATTAAATGATGTTGACTGCAATCATATTACATTGTGAATGATAAGTTGGTTATCAAGGAAATCAAGAAAAAATCTGATTATCAACCAGAAACTGCCATGATTTTCTCTCTGTTAGACTGGTTTGTGACTGTTCCCAAGCCATTGTGATGATCATTATCTTGCATCCAGAGAACAGATGCCATACTTTTGGTTCAGTGTCCGGGGTCACCATATAAGACACTGCCATAGTAATTGCAGCTGCCATTAAATCACTGGCATTCATTCTTTGGTGACTTAGAGCACCCAGAAAAGCACCAAACGGGTAAACATTTTCCATTTGATGATGATAATGATGATGGTGATGATGATGATGATGACTTGGATGAAGACTTGGTTGTCCAGTCACCTTTGAGACAAGATGAGATGGTACTGATGCTCAGAGCAATGGTGACACTTACAGCCTTCTTGCACACATCAGCATACCAAAATAATGAGAGTCCCTCACTTCTCGTAAGAGTGTAGATTCATTCCGTTTAATCTTTCTGCATGGGTTAATTGACTTATCCCAAATATCAGTGAATATTAGCTAACTTGCCTCTTCTTTTATTAACTTTGACTGGCTGTTTGAGAATGTGCCTCCCACCAATACTTTATACAGATGTAGCAGTATTTTTGTTTGATGTTATTGTATTCCTCACTTGCATCCACCTATTTATTACTCACCAAGCTTTGACCTGACCCTCCTCTCTCCCAGCTTTCTTCCCCCTAAATCAGTCTGAAGTGTGGAGGGATCCTAGACTGCATTGCTAGCAGTGGTAGTGGAGACAGATACGATTACGGTGTAAGAGGCTTTTTTAGATAGGCACATGGAAGTACAAGGAATAGAGGGATATCAATCATGCCCAGGCAGATGAGATCAATTTAACCAAGTTCGGCACAACTATTGTGGCATGAAGGACCTGTTCCTGTCCTGTACTGTTTTCTGTTCTGTGACTTGAAACATCACCCATCCAAGTTTTCCAGAGATGCTGCCTGACCCACTGAGTTACTCCAGCACATTGTGATATATTTTACACTACGTTGTGGCGTCAGCCTAAACACGGGCCATTTATGCTCGAACCCTCGTCAGGAGATACGAGGGCGGGCACGTGACATCATGGGCTAGAGGGAGTGTCCTAGTACTTAAGGTCTCTTACCTCGAGACCTAGAGCAGTCAACAGGTAGCTGAGCCCGAGAGTACAACCTCGCTCAGCTACAACAACATTGTAATATGGCTAGCGCACCAAATGGCCGTGTCACCGCTGAATAGATATTAATGATTATGATATAGTTGGGATCACGGAGACATGGCTCCAGGGTGACGTAGGCTGGGAGCTGAACATCCAGGATATTCAATATTCAGGAGGGATAGAGAGAAAGGAAAAGGAGGTGGGGTAGCGTTGCTGGTTAGAGAGGAGATTAAAGCAATGGAAAGGAAGGACATTAGCTTGGAGGATGTGGAATCGGTATGGTAGAGCTACAAAACACTAAGGGGCAGAAAACGCTGGTGGGTGTTGTGTACAGGCCACCTAACAGTAGCAGAGAAGTTGGGGATGGTATCAAACAGGAAATTAGAAATGCGTGCGACAAGGGCAAAACAGTTATAATGGGTGACTTCAATCTACATATAGATTGGGTTAATCAAATTGGCAGGGGTGCTGAGGAAGAGGATTTTTTGGAATGTATGCGGGATAGTTATCTAAATCAACATGTAGAGGAACCAACGAGAGAGCAGGCTATTTTAGACTGGGTTTTGAGTAATGAGGAAGGGGTAATTAGCCGTCTTGTTGTACGTGCCCCCTTGGGCAAGAGTGACCATAATATGGTTGAGTTCTTCATTGGGATGGAGAGTGACATTGTTAATTCAGAAACAATGGTTCTGAACTTAAAGAAAGGTAACTTTGAGGGTATGAGACGAGAATTGGCCAAGATTGACTGGCAATTAATTCTAAAAGGGTTGACGGTGGATATACAATGGAAGACATTTAAAGACTGCATGGATGAACTACAAAAATTGTTCATCCCAGTTTGGCAAAAGAAATAAATCGGGGAAGGTAGTGCATCCGTGGATAACAAGGGAAATCAGGGATAGTATCAAAGCAAAGGATGATGCGTACAAAGTAGCCAGAAAAAGCAGCATACCAGAGGACTGGGAGAAATTCAGAGACCAGCAGAGGAGGACAAAGGGCTTAATTAGGAAAGGAAAAATAGATTATGAAAGAAAACTGGCAGGGAACATAAAAACTGACTGCAAAAGTTTTTTATAGATATGTGAAGAGAAAGAGGTTAGTTAAAACAAATGTAGGTCCCTTGCAGTCAGAAACAGGTGAGTTGATCATGGGGAACAAGGATATGGCGGACCAATTGAATAACTACTTTGGTTCCGTCTTCACTAAGGAAGACATAAATAATCTGCCGGAAAATAGCAGGGACTGTGGGTCAAAGGAGGAATTGAGTGAAATCCAGGTCAGTCGGGAAGTGGTGTTGGGTAAATTGAATAGATTAAAGGCCGATAAATCCCCAGGGCCAGATAGGCTGCATCCCAGAGTACTTAAGGAAGTAGCTCAGGAAATAGTGGATGCATTAGTGATAATCTTTCAAAACTCTTTAGATTCTGGAGTAGTTCCTGAGGATTGGCGGGTAGCAAATGTAACCCCTCTTTTTAAGAAGGGAGGGAGAGAGAAAACGGGGAATTACAGACCAGTTAGTCTAACATCGGTAGTGGGGAAACTGCTAGAGTCAGTTATTAAAGATGGGATAGCAGCACATTTGGAAAGTGGTGAAATCATTGGACAAAGTCAGCATGGATTTACAAAAGGTAAATCATGTCTGACGAATCTTGTGGAATTTTTCGAGGATGTAACTAGTAGCGTGGATAAGGGAGAACCAGTGGATGTGGTATATCTGGACTTCCAGAAGGCTTTCGACAAGGTCCCACATAAGAGATTAGTATACAAACTTAAAGCATACGGTATTAGGGGTTCAGTATTGATGTGGATAGAGAACTGGCTGGCAAACAGGAAGCAAAGAGTAGGAGTAAACGGGTCCTTTTCACAATGGCAGGCAGTAACTAGTGGGGTACCGCAGGGCTCAGTGCTGGGACCCCAGCTGTTTACAATATATATTTAATGATCTGGATGAGGGAATTGAAGGCAATATCTCCAAGTTTGCGGATGACACTAAGCTGGGGGCAGTGTTCGCTGTGAGGAGGATGCTAGGAGACTGCAAGGTGACTTGGATAGGCTTGGTGAGTGGGCAAATGTTTGGCAGATGCAGTATAATGTGGATAAATGTGAGGTTATCCACTTTGGTGGCAAAAACAGGAAAGCAGACTATTATTTAAATGGTGGCCGATTAGGAAAAGGGGAGATGCAGCGAGACCTGGGTGTCATGGTACACCAGTCATTGAAAGTAGGCATGCAGGTGCAGCAGGCAGTGAAAAAAGCGAATGGTATTTTAGCTTTCATAGCAAAAGGATTTGAGTACAGGAGCAGGGAGGTTCTACTTCAGTTGTACAGGGTCTTGGTGAGACCACACCTGGAGTATTGCGTACAGTTTTGGTCTCCAAATCTGAGGAAGGACATTATTGCCATAGAGGGAGTGCAGAGAAGGTTCACCAGACTGATTCCTGGGATGTCAGGACTGTCTTATGAAGAAAGACTGGATAGACTCGGTTTATACTCTCTGGAATTTAGGAGATTGAGAGGGGATCTTATAGAAACTTACAAAATTCTTAAGGGGTTGGACAGGCTAGATGCAGGAAGATTGTTCCCGATGTTGGGGAAGTCCAGGACAAGGGGTCACAGCTTAAGGATAAGGGGGAAATCCTTTAAGACCGAGATGAGAAAGACTTTTTTCACACAGAGAGTGGTGAGTCTCTGGAACTCTCTGCCACAGAGGGTAGTTGAGGCCAGTTCATTGGCTATATTTAAGAGTGAGTTGGATGTGGCCCTTGTGGCTAAGGGGATCAGAGGGTATGGAGAGAAGGCAGGTACGGGATACTGAGTTGGATGATCAGCCATGATCATATTGAATGGCGGTGCAGGCTCGAAGGGCTGAATGGCGTACTCCTGCACCTAATTTCTATGTATCTATGTATCGATGAATAAACAACACTTTGAACCGGTCTGACGTCTCACCTTTATTCACCACGTATGGTGCCGCTACATTGTTACACTTGGTTGCTTTAAACACGTCTTCAATATCAACTGTAAATTACTTCAGTGTGCTTTTTGCCATTGAAAAATGGATACCAATGATTTCCTGATAGCTAAAGTTAGGCTAACCAGTCAAAACTTCCCTGCTATCTCCCGCTTTTTTCTTTCCCTCCTTCCTGAACGTGCATGAAGCCCACAGAGAGAACACTGTGCATGCAGCAACAATAAATATAATGTTCAATAGGATGTGCAAAAGAGCAGAATGATGCAAGAGAGAGAGAGAGAGAGAGAGAGAGAGAGAGAGAGAGAGAGAGAGAGAGCGCTGATACGCTTTCTTGCTCACCACATCGGGGGGGGGGCAAGATGATGCATTGGTAGAATCGCTGCCTTACAGCGCCAGAGACTCAGGTTTGATTTTGACTACGGGTGCTGTCTATATGCAGTTTGTTCATTCTCCCCATGACCACGTGTGGTTTCTCCGGGTGCTCCGGTTTCCTACCACAGTCCAAAGATGTACAGGTTTGTAACTTAATTTGTTTCAGTAAAAATCATAAATTGTCCCGAGTGTGTGCAAGTGTAATGGGGATGCTGGACAGCATGGATTTAGTGGGCTGAAGGGCCTGTTTTCACGCTGTATTTCAAAATGAAAAAAAGAGTAAATCAGTGGGAAAGGACCAGGTTAGTGTACAGATGATAGGGATGCTTCAGAACTTGAAGATGTCAATCATTTTTACAACAACGCCATTCATAAGGACAGGATTGTGTTCACTCCCTCGTTTCCTTAGGTTAACAAACAATTATTTAATCTTTATGACATTACGGGCTAGATTGTTGTTCTGACATGATTACAGAAGGCTCTCAATTCCATTCCTTTATATTGTCGCTGTCCATCCAGCTGACAACAGTGGTATCATTGGAAAATGTCAAGATTGAATTGGAACTATAGTTGGCCACACATTCATGGGTGTACAGGACCATACATTCATGGGTGTGTCCGACCAGTCTGGAAGTCCAGGAGTCAGTTGCAGATGGAGGCCCCAAAGCCAGGTTCCAGAAGTTTAGGTTTGAGCTCATTCAGTGTTATGGTGTTAAAGGCTGGGCTGGAGTCAATAAATTGAATGTTGAGGAAAGTGTTCTTATTATTGTTACGATAAGGCAGTTGCTGCCTTACAGCAGCAAAGACCTGGCATAAATCCTGACTACTGATGCTGTCTGTACAGAGTTTGTACCTTCTTCCGATGACTGCAAGGGTTCTCTCCGGGTGCTCCGGTTTCCTCCCACACTCCAAAGACTTACAGGTTTGTAGGTTAATTGGCTTTGGTAAAAATTGTAATTTATTTCTAGTGTGTAGGATAATGCTGGTGTGGACTCAGTGGGCTGAAGAATCTGTTTCCGTGCTGTATCTCCAAACTAAGATAATTCAGAGCTGTATGTTATGCAAGTGAGATGACTTATCCTGTGTTAAACCCATTTTTCCGGTGTGCAAATTACATTTTTATAACGTTTTGATGAGACCTTCTGTTTTAAATGCTAGAGGATTCCTAGTCTGCTCAATCTTTCATACAGCAAACCATAATCTCTCTCTACCTTCTACATATGTTCAGTTTAATGACATTTTTCTGATCATCCTCAATATCAAGTAAATTCTTTGTAAGGAGGCCAAAACTGAACATGATATTCACTTCAGGTGCAGTTTCATCAAGGCCTGTCCAGTCTGCCCAATCCTATTATACTTCCCAAGGTGTTCTGGTGTTACATTCTTCAGCATAAATTCTAGCTTGTTACCAAACACTAACATTGGACCTCTCTCTCCTTCTACTTGATTTCAGCGACTCTTAAGTTTGATATTTATTTCTCTTTTCTTAATTTGATATTCTGTTTATTCTCTTAATTTTTGGTTATCCCTTGTTAGTTTTTGAAATCAAAATAATCAGACAATGCATATCTTCATAATATATTAAGACTTTTCTTTCAGTCAATAATGATTACTAACGTCATTAATTAGTCATGGATGGATTACTTTTCCAGTAGCAGTTTTATTCCTATATTTCCCTAAAGGGGAAGGTCGGGGTTACCTCACGGCATACTCTCCTGCTG
This sequence comes from Okamejei kenojei, assembly GCA_035221665.1. Classification (NCBI taxonomy): domain Eukaryota; kingdom Metazoa; phylum Chordata; class Chondrichthyes; order Rajiformes; family Rajidae; genus Okamejei; species Okamejei kenojei. Next base: position 42,672,515 of record CM069146.1, read on the forward strand.
GGATGTTGTGCACCGCTGAGCAGGTTGTGATTTGGGTGACGGAAATCCCACTTCCTCATTGCACTTCAAATCCCTCCTTCCCTTTGTTCCACAGTATGACATCTCAGGGCATACTTAATCAAAATTCCCCAATGAATGCCAAATAAACTGTTATTTTCATTCAGCCAGTCAAGTAAAAACAAAACATTAACTGGTCAGAAAAAGGGTCTCGACCCGAAACGTCGCCCATCTCCTTCGCTCCTTAGGTGCTGCTGCACCTGCTGAGATTCTCCAGCATCTGCAGTTCCTTCTTTAACACATTAACTGGTCAATTTGGTGTTCGCTCTTTAAGCCTCTGCCTGTCTTACTGATTTTAACCATTGTTCCTCAGTAAAGTTATTGACTTTCTTTGGACCAGATAGCCTTGATAATAACCATAAAGAGCTCTGATCACTTTGATGCAATGGGCCCTGTTCTGCCTGCAGAGATAAGGAATTGCAGATGCTCCAAGCATGAGCAAAACACAAAGTGCTGGAATATCTCTTGAAGAGTCTGATGAAGGATCCCGGCCCAAAACGCTGCCTATCCATTCCTTCCACAGATGCTGCAAGACCTGCTGAGTTACACCAGCACTTTATGTTTTGACTACAGATTGTACTGTTTTGCCTTGAATAGCATCAGGGGCAGGCTGGTGGATGGATAGCAACAAAGATACAGGAGCATTTGTAACAGTGAGACCTTTCCATGCAAAAGCAATGACTTTTTCCTCCATGGAGCTATTGCCACACCCTATGGTCACATCTCAGCCATGAAGAAAATGGTTTGAGCAACAATGTTCAAATGTTGACTTGACTTATGTGACTTCAACCTTTAAACACTTGTGAAAATCAATCTCCCCACCAATTCTGAACTGGAAGGCTATTTTGAGTATTAAGTTTGGGCTTCCTGATGTTACAACTAGGCTTTCTGCCTGGCTTTCCAATTCAGCAATTGTGCCCAAACATCAGCTGCCCTGTGTGGAACTGTAGTCAAAACGGATTCATTGCAACCTCTGCAGTACAGTCTATGTGACCTATACCTCTGTACAAACTTGTACTTGGAACACATTTGTCTGCTGTCCTGACCAGGAAATTCATAGAAACATAGAAACATAGAAATTAGGTGCAGGAGCAGGCCATTCGGCCCTTCGAGCCTGCACCGCCATTCAATATGATCATGGCTGATCATCCAACTCAGTATCCTGTACCTGCCTTCCCTCCATACCCCCTGATCCCTTCAGCCACAAGGGCCACATCCAACTCCCTCTTAAATATGGCCAACGAACTGGCCTCAACTACCTTCTGTGGTAGAGAATTCCACAGATTCACCACTCTCTGTGTGAAAAACGATTTTCTCATTTCGGTCCTAAAAGACTTCCCCCTTATCCTTAAACTGTGACCCCTTGTCCTGGACTTCCCCAACATCGGGAACAATCTTCCTGCATCTAGTCTGTCCAACCCCTTAGGAATTTTGTAAGTCTCTATGAGATCACCCCTCAATCTTCCAAATTCCAGCGAGTACAAGCCGAGTCTATCCAGTCTTTCTTCATATGGAAGTCGTGCCATCCCAGGAATCAGTCTGGTGAACCTTCTCTGTACTCCCTCTATGGCAAGAATGTCTTTCCTCAGATTAGGAGACCAAAACTGTACGCAATACTCCAGGTGTGGCCTCACCAAGACCTTGTACAACTGCAGTAGAACCTCCATGCTCTTGTACTCAAATCCTTTTGCTATGAATGCCAACATACCATTCGCTTTCTTCACAGCCTGCTGCACCTACTTTCAATGACTGGTGTACCATGACACCCAGGTCTCGCTGCATCTCCCCTTTTCCTAATCGGTCACCATTCAAATAATAGTCTACCTTCCTGTTTTTGCCACCAAAGTGGATAACCTCAAATTCCAGAGTTAAAATATGTTTCCTGGCTTCCTCTATCTGAATTAATATTGCAATAATTTTCTTTCACTTTACAAATGCAAATATATTTATATATTACCTATATTTTGCACTGGATGTCAATTCAAGAAATGTTGACATATTTGTTAACCCCTTAGGAAATTCATATGGTTCAATAAGAAATAATAACAAATAAATTGGATCATGAAATGCTATGTTTCAAAAACCATGGACTTACTGTGAATTCTTGAAGTCCCTGGTTCTCCCCATTGGGGCCGTGGCATCCAGTGAAACAACATGTGGGAAAGCCTGGAAGTGCCGGTACCATACAATCTGCATACATTGACGGTACCATACAAAATGCAATGTACCATACATTTTGAGATTTTTGTTGATACATATTTGGCTCAAGGACAATACAATCCCTTCACAGTTGCTCTTCACAGGGCCTTGTCTTTATCTAATGTGAACCTACCTGACCATCTCGCAAACTATTTAGTCTGAAATAGGTGATTATCCCATGGGTGTGTCCTCAGACAATGTCAGCCATCACAATTGCATGGACTTGGATATTTGAAGCCCCATTCTCCACCCACCTCCATTTTGGTTACAACTTCTGACTCTGCTACCTCATTTGCGACTTGCTCCAATCCTCCTATGCTCCTCTCTCCCTGACATACCTTCCCCCATAGCCCCATAACAATAGATAATAGGTGGAGTAGGCCATTCGGCCCTTTGAGCCAGCACCACCATTCAATGTGATCATGACTGATCATCCACAATTGGACAACATTTCTCGCTGATCCTCTGCCAATTTACCAATTCTTCTAATTTCTCTTGTCTGCTCTCAGCACACAGAAAATTGCTTTTGAGAGAATAAGGGCTAGCCTAACTCTTGGGCATCTTGGGCCTTGCACAGGAACGATTTTTGAAGTGGCAGCTCTCAAACAATAGCCTATATTGGCTCACCGCACACTGTCCCATTAAAGTGTCGAGAGAGGTGCCGTTCATTTCCTGGCCATATATTGCTTCATCTTCCCCAGGTGTAAAGCACAAACAGCCATGGCTATTTTCATCTTTCTTTATTACACAAGGCTTTTTAGGTTGACAACGTGTGCTATTGCTGAAGCTGTGAGGGCACTGGGTAAGATTTCACCTGTCAGCACTTTCATAAGAACGTGTTGACTGGTGGGCAGGAGCCCGTGATTTGTGTGAGCACCTTCTGTGGAATGTTTTTTTATTTTTTTTTAATACAACTTGATGTGCTATTATATCGTTCATGGATTATAAAAGACCAAAACTGTCCTTTTTCCACAATTGTTTAGGATTTTCACTCTGCGGGGAGGAAGGTGCAGAAGGGGTTTACAGGAATGCTGCCTGGATTAGACAGTATTAATTTTAAGGAGACGTTGGACAAACTTGGATAGATGTATACAAAATTATGAGAGGCAGAGATAGAATAGACAATGAGATCACATCTTTCTCCCAGGGTGGAAATATGAAAGACAAGAGGGCATAGCTTTAAGGTGAGAGTGGCAAAGTTGAAAGGAGTTGTGTGGGTCAAGTTTTTTTTTTAACACAGAGAGCGTGTGGAACGGGCCCCCAGAGGTGATGATGGAAGCAGATGCAATAGTGGGATTTAAGAGGCTTCTGGTTAGGCAGAAGTATTTTCAGAGTATGGATGGATATGGGTCAAGTGTGGGCAGAGAAGATTAGTTTAACTAGGCATCATGTGTGGCATAGTTATTGAGGGCTGAAGGGCCTGTTCCTGTGTTGCATTGTTTAAACCAGCATCTGCAGTTCCTTCCAACTGCATTGTTGCAGGTTCTGTATTCTATAACTGGTAAACATTTTGATGTGTCTTTTATACTTGTCTTTAATTCCCTTCTCGTTAGGTGAAGCTCTCCTTTTTCCTGTAACTCCTTCTACATATGGATTGTCTTTGCATGTTTCTCATGGAAGAAAAAAAAATTGCCCCACACTTTTTGTAAACTTTGTCCCTCTTACCTTTAAGCTACTGCCCTTCAGATTTTGACATTTCCACCTTGGGGAAAAATGTTCTGATTCGTCTACCCTATCTATGCCTCTTATAATTGTATAAACTTCTATCAGGTGTCCCCTCAGCCTCTGGAAGAGGAGCACTACCTTCTCAGCAACAGAGTGCAGGGTCACTGGCAGAGTTTTCATCTTCCCAATTGGTGTCTTCGGCTTATAGCAATTTTAAATAGAAATACCAAAGGTTTTTTTTAGGCATTCTGTCGTGCAATGCTCAACAAAAATGACTGACTCTGAGCAGAGCTAGTGGAAGCAGGATAAAGCAAACTTGGTTGTAACTTTGACACAGAAAAATGAAACGTCATTAAAAACAATCTTGAAGGTATTGTGCATTCAAACTTGCGTCAGAACAGTTTACAGTGAAATTATTTTACCTTATTTTGACAAATAAATCCAGAAATTGAAAGAATCTCCACAAAAGGAGCAATAGATGTTTACAATCTTATTAGTGTTTGATCTTTGGTTCCTTTGGTCTGCAGCTATTTATGAAAAAGAAGCTAATTTATGTCTCTCCGCACTGTATGCTTGTATGAAGTTTAGGGTAGAATAAATAAGGTTATAAGTGATAGGAGCAGAATTAGGCCGTTCAGTCCATCTCGTCTACTCCGCCATTTGATCATGACTGATCTATCTCTCCCTCCTAACCCAATTCTCCTGCCTTTTCCCATAACCCCTGACACCTGTACTAATCAATAATCTATCTTTTGCTGCTTGAAAAATATCCATTAACCTGGCCTCCACAGCCTTCTGTGGCAAAGAATTCCACAGATTCACCAATAGGTCGATACACTTGTGTTCCTAGTTTAAATTAGCTTTCTCATCACTAACTTTGAAGTACTGTTTCCAGTGTTCACTCATGAGTTAGAGGAACATTGAATAGTATTCAACACCATGCTTTGCTGGAAAGTAGTCCACGACAGTGGCCTCACAGCACCAGATTCCTGGGTTGAATTACAAGCTTGGGTGCTGTTTATGTGGAGTGTGCATGTTCTCATTGTGACCGTGTTGGTTTCCTCCGGGTGCTCTGGCATCCTCCCAAATAGGCATGAGTTTGTAAGATAATTTTTTTCTGTAAAGAATTACCCTCAATGTGTAGGGAGTGAATGAGAAAATGGGATAAGATAGAACTATTGTGAACGGATGGTCAATGTGGAATCAGTTGGCTGAAGGGCCTGTTTCCATGCTATATCTCTAAATGTAAAAACTAAAACTCGTAGAGTCATGTTCCTACGTTAATTGATGCACTTGAATCTGAAATTAGTTTTTGGGAAGAAAAAAATTGTGTGATGCTCCTGGCAAACAGAGTTTCTCCAAAGTTTGATATCTGATCTTTAACTGCTCATGGTTTTTAGAAGAATCTGCTTCATTTCAATATTGTAAAGATAAGCATTGCGTGGCTGTTCAAGACCATTTTGGAGCACTCAGATCTTCAAATTATGTGGCAGATGGAGTTTGTGCTTCTCTGGCTGTGGAAGAGGGAAGGGAGGAGGGGATTCTAAAATTATCCGTCAATGCTTAAAGTTGTATCTTGCAGCACGAGCTTTTGAACTTTTAATGTTTTATGTTCTTTACACCTGCTCAAAGTATGTAAGATTACACAGCTTTACATTGAGCAAACCAAAATACTAAATTTTCTTTTGAAAATGGTGAATTTGTGTGGCAATGAGGCATAAACCACAATTAAAATACAACATTTCATTTGATACATGGCTCTCATCCAGAGTGTGAGTATAAATCATTTAGTTTTTAATTTGTGAACAGCACCATGAGGATTTTTCTTGCTTTTTCATCAAAATTTACCTGACAACTGGAGTGAAACAGACTTACTGTGTAACTGTGCCCATTCAGTGGCCAAACACCGGCTGAAACTGGCTTTTCTGTGCAGCTATCGCTTGAGTAGTACATGCACATTTTAAATGGTTTATGAGTTCTGTGGATTCTACCATTTATGCAGCTAATATAATCTGGACATATCTTATCCTTTCTCTCCTCTGTGAGATTACAAACCTGCCAAGAGTGCTGCTTCTCCTGACTCTGCAAATACTCCATATTTTTGCAAACAAATCCTGTTATTTTTTAAATCTGAAGTTAGGAAGTTGACAAACAGCACTGTATTGGGATAACTAGTTTTGAGATGCAGCGTGGAAACCGGCCCTTCAGCCAACCAAGTCTGTGTTATCCCACTTTCACATCCACTCCCTACACACTTGGGCCAATTAAGCCATAAACCCCCATGTCTTTGGGATGTGGGAAAAAACTGGAGCACCCGGAGGAAACCCACACACAGTCACGGGGAGAATGTGCAAACTCCACAAAAAGAGCAACCAAGGTCATGATCGAATCCAGGTCTGGCCCTGAGATCAGAGGAATCTTCAAATGTAACCAAGATCCCGAGAGGCAAATTTTTGAACCCAGCATCGGATTAATGGATAATTTACCCCAGCACCATGTTGTAGGGATCAATGATATGACTCGGGATTTTGCAGTCTAAAATGTAACAATTTTTTGTGATTACTCTGTCATACTAGCAACAAATTAAGTGCATTTACTATGTGGCTTAATGAGAAAAATCCCTAAATTGCTGTAAGTGCTTCACATTTACAACCCAATCTAGTTGGAATTACATGAAAGTGAGTGAATATCAGAGACTTGGAAGTGGTCACACTATAAAATATCAGATACATGGAAGTGTTCCTACCATAAAATATTAGAGAGATATTCCCACTTTAAAAGATTGGATACTTAGAGATAGTCCCACTATAAAATATTCTGAAACCCTTCTGGTTAGTTAAATTACGTCTGTGAGATTTTAGTGATAAACTGTGCCGTAATTATTGCTTCTCAAAAATCTGGCTCAAATAAAACTAATTTCTAGTTTATGTATTTTAATTTCTTTCATGAGAATTTCCAATCGTAAGGGATTCCAAATTTATTTTTACAAAGTAATGCCTTTTGTTATTGTGCTTCAGCTTTTACATTTAACCATCAGCGTGTGTTCCAATCTTTATTCATTTCTCTGCATGATTAACAAAGTCAATTACACATTTCTGCCTTGTTTCCTACATGTGATAATTCTTCAAAAACGATTAATGGCCTCGATCTTCTGTTGACTGATGAGTACGCAAGATCATTTTGCTTCTTGACCTCAAAACCCACTCGGGGAGGTCTGGGCATGTCTTCCCCTGAGAAGCTGTCTCCCAGATGATTGACGAGGCACAACGCAGCATAAAGAGATTCCAAAGGTAGACACAAAATGCGGGAGGAACTCAGCGGGACAGGCAGCGTCTCTGGAGAGAAGGAATAGGCGACGTTTCGAGGTCGAGACCCATCTACGGTCTGATCTTTGTGAATAACTGAGTTAATTATTTTGATTATTAACTCTGATAGAAGATTTTATGCAGTGTACGTTCAGATGAATCAAGAAAATGAAAGACGGTCAAATCTAGGGGAAAGGCTACACATTCAGTGCACAGACCCCGATTAAAAAAATATATATATTAATGAATTGGATTTGAATATGACAGCATTGATGAAGACATTTGCTGATGATGCTGCAGTTAGCAATATGATTGAGAATGAAGAAAGAAGTTTTAGTTCATAAGTCATAGGAGCAGAATTAGGCCATTTGGCCCATTGAGTCTACTCCACCATTCAATGATAGCTGGTCTATCTTTTGTTCCGAACCCCATTCTCCTGCCTTCTCCCCATAACCATAAAATTGCCAATGAAATGCAGTTGGGACTAATGTGAGGTATTGCAATTCGATAGATCCATGGAACCCTGAAGGTGATGAATTGTGATTGGATGGCTGAGACGGCACATGGGATACCTATTTTAATCTGCTAATGTGTGGAATGCAATGGTCAGGAGGTCATGATACAGTGAGATACAAGGTCACAGCTAGAATACTGAACATGATTACAATGGCCTCATTGCTGGAAGGAGGTGAAAACATAGGAGGAGGATTTGTCAGAGTTGGAGAATGAAAGTAACAAAGAAAACTAGAGGGGAGATTAAATACCCAAGTACTAAATAATAAGACTATGACAAAATGAACAGGAAGGAACCTATTCTTATTGACAACAAAGACTAATCAGGACACAGATTGAAATAAATCTGCAAGAGTTGAGGCAAAATTTACTTTTGCCCAAAGATCAGTGGGATCTCCAGGACTCCCTGACAAGAAGGGTGATAGTACCAGAAAGCCACACCATGTTTAAAAGGAACCTGAAAGAGGACTTGAAGAGCATAACCTGCAAGGCTGCAGACCACGAGCTGGGAAGTTATTCAAAGAGCTTCATTTTTGTCCGCCATGTTCACATTGGACAAAGAGGCAGTCCTTCTGCAGTACATTTGGTATTGGTTTATTGTTGTCACATGTACCAAGAAAAGCTTTGTTTTGTGTGCTATCACGGCAAATCATACCATGCACTAATACATTTCTACCATACACGAGTACAATTAAACATACATGTTTAACATATAAAAAGAGTTGCAAAGAGAGAACGGAAACGGGCAGAATATACTGTTACAACTAGAGAAAGTGCAGATAAAACAAAACCACAGTTCTCTGTAATATCTCCTCTATCTTTCCCTCTCCTTTTAAGCTGTTCCTTAAGACCTACCAATTGTCATCCACCCTGTTATGTCTTGAAGATGAATTGGAAATGACGTGCTCCTTTGATGCACTTTTTGTACATTCTACTGTGTTGCAGAAGTCATACAAAATACAAGCTTTTGTTGAATTCGTGCTGCATTTTGTATCGCTAAGCAGTTAAATTCAGCATAAAAATCAGCCCAAGATAACAAAAAGTCAGAGAAGCCTTTGGGCCAAACTGAAGCCTAAAATCCTGCCACTATCCTGCCGACAAATGAGCGAGGACTCATTTTCCATTTCAATCAGAGTCACAATTCAGTTCACATCACTGCGTGTATTGACAATATTCATCCTTATTGTTGTTTTGACTTTTCTATCACACTGCACTGCTCTAGATGCACAGCATCATGGCGTAATTCGCTTACTAAATTTCCACTTGATTTGCCGACAAGCAGACTGTGAAATATTACAAAAACTGTTGCATCTTGTTGTGAATGTTACTAAAATGATAGATGTTTCTAGTCGATAATCCGTTACAGCTGGGCTCACCCAAGAAGTTTTTTTTTAAACAGAGCTGCATTCAATTTTCAACTCCATTTAAAAGTTTCAGAAGTAGTTTTTTTTGGAGGATTGTTGCAGTTTACTTTTTTGTCACTTGCAAAGTGTATGCGAAGAGGGATGATGCAAGAAATGGCTGGTATGTACTGATGTCTCTCCAAATGATCCAAGCAAAGCTGTCGACAAACTGGAGTGTGCACATTGACATTTAACCCCACCTTAATCGTTGTTCTAGTTTTTCTGTGCCCTGTTGAGTTTCACTGTCTGTTTAACTCATTATCACCTATCCCACAGCCAACAATGGACCATTGTGGGCTCCACATGTCCTTGATTATCATTGCATATCTTCCATTCGTTTGTCCTAAGTACCATCTATATCTCTCCTTCCCCTTTCCCCTGACTCTCAGTCTGAAGAAGGGTCTCGACTCGAAACATCACTTCTTCCTTTTCTCCAGAGATGCTGCCTGGCCCACTGAGTTAATCCAGCTTCTTGTGTCTGTCTTTGGTTTAAACCAACATCTGCAGTTCCTCCATATACATTAACATTTAATCTTCTCTGGCCTTGGATTAGCCTCTGAGTTCATAGGCATGATTAACCTGAGCAGAAGGGTCAGATGCACTTGTTATCTGGCTCCTCAATTTAGATCCAGCCAGAGTTGCTATATTTGGCACAGCTCCTTTGATTGGAATGGGGTTAATGATGTCCATTGAAAGGACGCATGAGGTTAATGTTTGCCTTTTATGTGAATTAATATTCAGTGTCTATATTTATTTCAGTTAGTTGTGTTTTATGTTAACTTTTTATTTTTGTCATGTTTTACTTATTGTAATGTTTTTATTTCTCTGCTTTACCACTGCAAGATGCTGCATGTAAAAATGTCATTTTGATACATCTGACCATAAACCACTCTTTCCCTCTTGAAGTTTACTATTCTCACGGTTTATTATGTTTCTAAATTTTGTTTTATCTCAAAAATTTGAAAGTAGGCTTTTTATACTCGATTACATTTGTCAAAAGCCTTGCGAAACTGATGCATATAAAATGAATAGCATTACCTTCATCAATCCTCTCCCTTACTTCATCAGGGGACTGAATGACACTAACCAAATCTATATTGGCCTTGCTTATTAAGTTTGACGATATGACAATTGAATTTATCTTGTGTTAATACCTGTAAATGTTTGCTCATTCCAGAAGTTAGACTAACCAGCCAGTAGTTGTTGCATTTGCCTTTCCCCCTCTTTAAAGAGAGAATATAGCAAGTGTATGAATGAAGTCCCTTGGAAACTTTCACAATGGAAGTTAATATTATCTCCAACCATGCTTAATCAGTAAATGTTGGAAGGACTCAATATTTTGTGCCCTGTCTACTTGTTAAATATTTTTTATCTGATGATATTCCAACCAATTGCTCCTTTTAATGTAATATTGGCATGTTTCGTTTGCAAATTCAGATGCAAAGTATGCCTTCTCCCAAAACACAGTTATTTTAATCCCTGATCAATCCAACTCTTTTAGGTGTCATCTTACTGTTATAATTTTTATAGAAATGTAATGTTCCCTTTGTGTCACACATAGTTTCGTAAACAATTATATTTGACAACATTTGTAACTTTTATATGGCTTATTTGAAGTTGTGCGTCATGTCTGATGTCTGATAATCTTTGGCAGAGAAATCTGGCAGTTCTGCAGCAAGTAAATAAAAACAGTCAGAGTTAAATAGTCACTGGACTCCAATGAGGAATAGAAAGCCTATATCTCTAAGTATACATTTTTAATATTAAGTTTGCTGTTTCATTTCAATAAAGTGGCCAGATGCGACCTGAGCTACTCGAATGCATGAAATAACGTGAGGTAAGTTCCAATCATGACATGTCGTTGGCCTCACTGACTTTCTTCAGTATCTGGTCCAGGAACTCATCAGTGTTAAATTTATCATCTTAGTTTTCAGATCTCTTTAGGCCTCTACAACTCTGTAACCCTTCTTGGTCTACAATCATCCAAAAATCTGTGTTGTTCGAATTCTAGCCGATTGCACAAAAATGATCTTCTCTGCTCCAGTGGTGTCTATTGGAATTTCAGCTGAGCACCTTTGCTCGAAGGTTCCTCTGTATCCTCTCTTTTCGGATACTATATATTTTTATATATAAATATATATTGTCCAGAATGTTGTTGCCATTTTAACCTCTACTGTTTAAATAGATTTAATCTACTTTTGATCTAATGTTAATTAGAACATAGATCCTAGAATAGTACAGCACAGGAACAGGCACTTTGGCACACAATGTCTGTGCTGAACCTGATGCCATGGTAAACTAATCTCATCTACCTGCCCATGACCCATATCAATTTATCTATCTATCTATTCTGAAGCTAAGGCACACTTTACGCCGCGAACATAGTGAGGAATTTAAGTTTTCTTTAGTAGCATATTATTAATTTAAACTACTCATGCTCAATGGTTTTGCTTCCTTTTTATTTAGTTTTGAGTTTATCAATTTTGTCTATAATTTCTGATTAATTCATATTATGACCTTGTTCATTAATTAGGTCAGTTATTCCATTAGTTGGAGTTAATCTCATCAAAATAACGCTGTGTAGTTCAGCATTCTCCATTAGAACACAGGACAATACAGCACAGGAACGGGCCCTTCAGTCCACAATGTTGAACATGATGTCAAGTTAAACTGATCTCATTTGCTTGTATATGATCCATATTCTTTGCACTTCTAAGTGCCTATCTAAAAGCCTCTTAAATTCTGCTATTGTATCTGCCTCCAACACCACCTCTGGCAACGTATTCCAGACCCTCACCGCTCTCTGAGTAAAAAAATGAATGAGACAATGATGGGGGAAAAAAATCCAACCATTCACCAATTGCTATTTCCATTGCATTTTTGGCCTATTAGTTGATGTAACACTATCCAAAATAGGAGCATTCCCATCAGATATGAAAAGTTTCCATTTTCAACAAAGAGCACAGAGTGTGGGAGAAGCAGTGGACATTTACTGTTGTTTCCAGCATAATATACAGCAGCAGCCACTGTTCTAAAATAATCAATTATGTTGTGATCATACTTCACAAATTTGCTAGCATTGAAGTTGAAAGATCCATCATGAATGATCCACTAAGCCATTGGTTGATTCATAAGCATTTATTGTTTTTTAAATGCCAGTGTTTTCCATAGTTAAAGTTAAGTAGCACTTTTGAAAGGGTTTTAAGTTTGACTGTATACCGATGGAATAATCTGTTTTGATTTGATCTGATGAGTCACTGGTCCTAATTGAGGTTTGCGAGACCTTACAAAGTATCCTAAACAAAAACATCAAAAACCCTGGTTTCTTTTGATATGGAGCCACATTTTTCCCACTTTTGTTTTGCATGCTGAGATGGTGCAACTAATATTGGAGAGTACAGAATGAACACATATATATCAGCAGCATAATTCTAAAAATTCCTTTGGCAATCCCAAATATTCTGTGGCATTCGGAAATGACTGTGACTTTGTTCAATGGAGATGAGGCACAAGGCAAAATTGTCCAGAATGTTGTTGGCATTTTAACCTCTACTGGTTTAGCACACAGATCATCGGACAGTACAGCACAGGATCAGGCCCTTTGAAAGAAAAGAAAATGCTGAACGTGTAACTGAACGAAGGACAAATTCTACCGTTTAGCAGTATTTTAAATAAATCAGCACCTCATTATAGTTGCAAACTGCAATGCGAGCACTCCTCAAGATACAAAATGTAAGGCTATTGTTTGATCTTTGCTTCTTTTTGAGTTTAATATTATGAAGTCTTACAAGATCTGTACAAAGGAAAGAGCTCTCATTTCAGTTGCAGAATTAGCACAATAGATTTAAGGATAGATTTTTTCAGATCACAAGCTTGCAGATTCAAATTCTTACTGCTTCAAGCAAATGTTATGAGCCATTTTACTTTTGTCTTGCTTGGAGAATAATGTCTGCTTGGATCCAATAGTTTAGTTCCTGGTTTTGAAAATTGAGATATTTGAAACAATCTAATCTGTGAAAGTGTTTTTATTTTCACAAATTGGGATGCAAACAGTAAAATCTTGTTCCAACTGCTTGATTAGATAACACGCAGTCTTGGAATAACTCAGCAGGCCAGCCAGCATCTGCTGGAGGGAAAAGCACAGATGATGTTTCAAGTTGGGACCCCTTGGGCACTCCCTTGTTTAAAAAAAAAATGATCCTGAAGAAGGATTGCTACCCAAATGTCGTCCCTTCTTTACCCTCCACGATACTGTATGGCCTGGTAAATTAATCCAGCAATATCTATTTAGCTCAATATGCCAGTTTCTGCAGTCTTTTGTTAGGTTAGACAGATAAAATATTTTTTCACCTTTTCTCCATTTTGATTAAAGTTTTACCACATATGCTCTATTGACCTCGAGCATAATGGTTTGAGATCTGACATGATGCCTGGGGGGGCGGGGTGAGATAGGGGAATAGGTTGCAGATGCTATTTTGGATGTTCATTACAAACTAAGGAGATGAGGACTTGTACATGAAGGATTCTATATGGTCAGTATTTTGTGCTTTACCTGCCCAGACATCACTATTGTTCTCTGGGGTAAATTTGCCATATTACAGTCCTTTCGCTGCTAAATGGTGCTGATAGAGACTGGGAGTTGCAATCAGAAGTAAAGAATAACTTGACTTTTTTCTGTCAGAAGTGTTGTCATAGAGAATATATATATATTATTCCACTCCCGAAAAATGTGTGAATTCGCTTAAAAAGATGCTTTGGAAGATGGGACCGATTTAAAAAATACTTACGTTGCTGTTTGACGTCACGCTGGTGACGTCATCAGAAATCACCACAAAATAATGGAGGATAAAGGTACTTTTAAATGCAAAAGAAGATTCCTCCCTAAAGACCCATCACAAGACTCCTTCTCAAAGAATTAGGTAAAACTCTGCAAAAAACATCAGAAAGTTCCAAAGAATTAGCCTCTGAAATGGCTACAAAGGAGAAAGAGATGGAAGAAATGAAGCAATCAGTAAGAGAGTCATTAAAGAAAGACTATGCTGTTATGCTACATGACGTGATTTCTGCATTGGATAAAAGCATGTCTAAAAACATGAAGCGTGGGAATCAGGAAATCATTGAGACAATCAGTAATCTGGTTGAACACACTGATAATGATGAAGATGATTTCATTGCAGAAATTAAATGGGTTGAAAAAGACTACAACGAGAAGTTTGACTCTATTCTCCATACTACTACAGCATATAACACTGCTATGAAAGATATGGAAACATCGATGAGAGAAATGTCTGAAGAGATGAAAGGAATGAGGAAAGATCAAGAGCGTGTCTTGGGGCAACTGGCCAAAATGACTGCTAAATGCCTTGATTTGGAAGCACGTTCAAGACGGCAGAATTTAAGAATAGTTGGAGTGACAGAGGGAAAGGAGGGAAAGAACCCTTTGGAGTTCGCTGCCAACTTACTTAAACAAGTATTTAACCTGCCTGACAAACCGAAAATAGATGTGGCACATCGGGTGTGAAGAGCTCAATCAAGGCCAGGAGCCCCTACAAGACAGATCATAGTGAAATTTCATGACATTTCTGCTTTGGAAAATATTATGAAAAAAATCCCATGCGGAATGAATCTGATGTTTGAAGAGGATAATCTTAGATTCCGAGATTACCCCGCTGAAGTTGCTAAAAAATGGGACTTGTTTTCAAAGACAAGACAAATCCTGAGAGGAATTCAAAATGTAAGATACGGCATAATGTACCCTGCAAAAATGAGGATCACATACAAGAGTATGGAACGAGCTTTTACTGATCCAGAAGAAGCATACAAATATGCTCAAGAAATCATAAACGAGATAAATGGATAAGTAAATCACCACGACTATCAGGACATGTTTTTTTTTTACAGATAAAGGCAGAGGGGAAGCTGAGAAAATATGACTTTCTAATGAACGAAATTCAAATGTTCTTGTTAAGATGGCGGAACGTCACATGAGGTGATGTCTAGACGATGTCTAGACATCTTCTTTGGAATGTTAAGGATATACTTTTTTCCCCTTCGAATGAAAGACTTAAAAATAAATGGGAGCTGCGGAATGGAAAAATCAATACAAATGGACTTGAAAATAACATTTTATGAATTAAAATACTTTTATAATCCTATACTAACATATAAGTAATTGAATTAACTTAGCAATAGCAATTTAATCTAATGTGAATTGGTACAACGTAACAATGACTAATTCCTCCGGGGAGGTGGGGGGGGGGGGGGGGTTCATTTCAAATTGTTAATGAATGTCCAGATTTAGGACAATGAGCTAAATATAATGATATATATTAATAACATACCTCCAAACTAAAACCCATATAATGAATTAGGTCCAAGTTATGCCTGAGTGGAGAGGAGGAGGTTCAGACATTTGGCAGGTAGCCACGAGCCTGATTCTGGTTAACCCCTTCCAACCAGCTGCTTACTATTATAAGAGACAGGGATCTGAATGTGAAGTAAACATAAAAATTGTTAGTATATAGTAAATGGTAGATTATTTGAAGACTTAATTAGACTTAATTACACTTTTCTGTCCTTTTTTAAGGATAAGTTTAAAAGGGATATACCAACAGAACCTAGTAGCCGCGAGTGCCCACCCAACACCTAGAGTCCTGAGGTATTCTGTTGCACCATATGACTTAAAGGTATCAAAATAATTAAAAATGCAAGACGATAAACAAAAGAAAATTGGAGGAATCACGTTTTGCAGCTGGAACATAAGGGTGCTAATGAGCCAATTAAAAGGGGTAAGATTTTCGCACAATTAAAATTGCTTAATTCAGACATAACTTTCCTACAAGAAACACATTTGAAACTTGCAGAGAGCAGACTGAAGGCAAATTGGATCGGTCAAACATATCACTCTTCATATATCTCTAAATCCAGAGGCACGGCAATTATTATTCGTAAACATAGAAGCATAGAAACATAGAAAATAGGTGCAGGAGTAGGCCATTCGGCCCTTCGAGCCTGCACCGCCATTCAATATGATCATGGCTGATCATCCAACACAGTATCCTGTACCTGCCTTCTCTCCATACCCCCTGATCCCTTTAGCCACAAGGGCCACATCTAACTCCCTCCTAAATATAGCCCAATTAACTGGCCTCAACTACCTTCTGTGGCAGAGAATTCCAGAGACTCACCACTCTCTGTGTGAAAAATGTTTTCCTCATCTCGGTCCTAAAGGAATTCCCCCTTATCCTTAGACTGTGACCCCTTGTTCTGGACCTCCCCAACATCGGGAACAATCTTCCTGCATCTAGCCTATCCAACCCCTTAAGAATTTTGTAAGTTTCTATAAGATCCCCCCCTCAGTCTTCTAAATTCTAGCGAGTACAAGCCAAGTCTTTCCTCATATGAAACATCCCAGGAATCAGTCTGGTGAACATTCTCTGTACCCCCTCTATGGCAAGAATGTATTTCCTCAGATTTGGAGACCAAAACTGTATGCAATACTCAAGGTGTGGTATCACCAAAACCCTGTACAACTGCAGTAGAACCTCCCTGCTCCTATACTCAAATCCTTTCGCTATGAATGCTAACATACCATTTGCTTTCTTCACAGCCTGCTGCACCTGCATGCCTACTTTCAATGATTGGTATACCATGATACCCAGGTCTCGTTGCATCTCCCCTTTTCCTAATTTGCCACCATTAAGATAATAGTCTACCCTCCTGTTTTACCACCAAAGTGGATAACCTCACATTTATCCACATTATACTGCATCTGCCATGCATTTGCCCACTCACCCAGCCTATCCAAGTCATCTTGCAGCCTCCTAGCATCCTCCTCACACCTAACACTAGCCCCCAGCTTAGTGTCATCCACAAACTTGGAGATGTTGCATTCAATTCCCTCGTCCAAATCATTAATATATATTGTAAATAGCTGGGGTCCCAGCACTGAGCCTTGCGGTACCCCACTAGTCACTGCCTGCCATTCTGAAAAGGATCCATTTACTCCTACCCTTTGCTTCCTGTCTGCCAGCCAGTTCTCTATCCACATCAATACTGAACCCCCAATACCATGTGCTTTAAGTTTGTATACTAATCTCTTATGTGGGACCTTGTCGAAGGCCTTCTGAAAGTCTAGAAGATATAACACATCCACTGGTTCACCCTTATCCACTCTGCTAGTTACATCCTCGAAAAATTCTATAAGATTCATCAGACATGATTTACCTTTCATAAATCCATGCTGACTTTGTCTATTGATTTCACCACTTTCCAAATGTACTGCCATCCCATCTTTAATAACTGACTCTAGCAGTTTCCCCACTACCGATGTTAGACTAACTGGTCTGTAATTCCCCGTTTTCTCTCTCCCTCCCTTTTTAAAAAGTGGGGTTACATTAGCTACCCTCCAATCCTCAGGAACTACTCCAGAATCTAAGGAGATTTGAAAAATTATCACTAATGCATCCTCTATTTCTGTGGCTACTTCCTTGAGTACTCTGGGATGCAGACTATCTGGCCCTGGGGATTTAGCAGCCTTTAATCCATTCAATTTACCCAACACCACTTCTCGGCTAACCTGGATTTCACTCAGTTCCTCCACCTTATTTGACCCCCAGTCCCCTGCTATTTCCGGCAGATTATTTATGTCTTCCTTAGTGAAGACAGAACCAAAGTAGTTATTCAATAGGTCTGCCATGTGCTTGTTCCCCATGATCAATTCACCTGTTTCTGACTGTAAGGGACCTACATTTATTTTAACTAATCTCTTTCTCTTCACATATCTATAAAAACAATTCAGTCAGTTTTTATGTTCCCTGCCAGTTTTCTTTCATAATCTATTTCCCCTTTCCTAATTAATCCCTTTGTCCTATCTGCTGAACTCTGAATTTCTCCCAGTCCTCTGGTAGGCTGCTTTTTCTGGCTAATTGGTATGCTTCATCTTTTGTTTTTATACTATCCCTGATTTCCTTTGTTACCCATGGAAGCACTACCTGCCCCGATTTATTCTTTTGCCAAACTGGGATGAACAATTGTTGTAGTTCATCCATGCAGTCTTTAAATACCTTCCATTGCACATTCACTGTCAACCCTTTAAGAATCACTTGCCAGTCTATCTTGGCCAATTCACTTCTCATACCTTCAAAGTTACCTTTGTTTAAGTTCAGAACCCTTGTTTCTGACTTAATTATGTCACTCTCCATCCTAATGAAGAACTCAACCATATTATTGTCACTCTTGCCCAAGGGGCCCCGCACAACAAGACTGCTAACTAACCCTTCCTCATTACTCAATACCTAGTCTAGAATAGCCTGCTCTCTCGTTGGTTCCTCTACATGTTGGTTTAGAAAACTATCCCGCATACATTCCAAGAAATCCTCTTCCTCAGGAGCCCTGTCCATTTGATTCACCCAATCTATATGTAGATTTAAGTCACCCATTATAACTGTTTTACCCTTGTTACACGCATTTTTAATTTCCTGTTTGATGCCATCCACAACTCCACTATTGCTGTTAGGTGGCCTGTACACAACTTCCACTAGCGTTTTTTGCCCCTTAGAGCTCTACCCATATCGATTCCACATCCTCCAAGCTAATGTTCTTCCTTTCTATTACATTAATCTTCTATCTCACCAGCAACGCTACCCCACCTGCCTTTCCTTTCTGTCTATCCCTCCTGAATATTGAATATCCCTGAATGTTCAGCTCCCAGCCTTGGTCCCCCTGGAGCCATGTCTCCGTGATCCCAACTATAACATAGTCATTAATAGCTATCTGCACATTCAACTTGTCCACCTTATTACAAATGCTCCTTGCTTTGAGACACAAAGCCTTCAGGCTTGGTTTTACAACACTCTTAGTCCTTATACAATTATGTTGACAAGTGGTCCATTTTGATTTTTGCCCTGGAAACCCACCACCTCTTATTCTCTGTTTATTATTTTTTTCTTCTTTCCCCCCTACATGTTGGGTCTGAGTGCTTTGCTTCTCTGCCTCCTGCCTCAGACCCTGTCTACTGGCTTTCTCTATTTGAGTCTCTCCCCCCAACCGTTCTAGTTTAAAGTGCCCCTGGTAGTCTTTGCAAATCCTGCCAGGATACTGGTCCCCCTCGGGTTCAAGTGCAGCCCGTCCTTTTTATACAGGTCACTCCTTCCCCAATAGTGGTTCCATTGATCCAGGAACTTGAATCCCTGCCCTCTGCACCAGTCCTTCAGCCAGGCAGTTATCCTCCACCGTGCTCCATCCCTACTCTCTCTGTCACGTGGCACAGGAAGTAATCCTGAGATTGTTATGTTTGCGGTTCTTTTCCTTAACTCTCTTCCTAACTCCCTAAATTTTCCTTTCAGGATCTCTTCTCTTTTTTTACCTATGTCATTGGTACCAATATGTACCACGACCTCAGGCTCCTCTCCCTCCCTTTTCAGGATATCTTGGACACATTCAGACACATCCCGGACCCTGGCACCAGGGAGGCAAACTACCATCCGGGTCTCCGGACTGCGTCCACAGAATCGCCAATCTGACCCCCTAACTACAGAGTCCCCTATTACTAATGCCCTCCTCTTCTTTTCCTTACCCTTCTGAGCAACAGGGCCGGTGTCTGTACCGCAGGCCAGGTCGCTGTTGCTACCCCCAGGTAGGCTGTCCCCCCGAACAGCACTCAAACAGTACTTATTTCCAAGGTGTACAGCCACTGGTGTACTCTCTAGCGCCCGCCTCTGCCCCTTGCCTCTCCTAACCATGACCCACTTGTCTGCCTCCTGTGGTTTTGGAGAGACTACCTCCCTGTAACACCTCTCTATGACCGCCTCACTCTCCCTGACCAGACGGAGGTCATCGAGCTGCTGCTCCAGGTTCCTTACACACTCCTTTAGGAGCCCCATCTCGACACACCTGGTGCAGATGTGGACGTCTGGAGGGCTACCCAACTCCATGACCTCCCACATCTGACATCCAGAACAGTAAGCTGCCCTGGCACTCATACTTCCCTTACCCTAGATACAAAACAAAATACAATATACAATACAAAAATACAATACAAAGTACAGTACACTACAAACTGCTGGAATCTGACTGCCAATCAGCTGTGTACTCAGTCCACCAATCAGCGGCTTCCTCAAGCCTAGTTAATTGAATGGAACGTTACAGATTTAGAATGTTACGGATTTCCCTTACCGCTCGGCTCCTGGGCCTCTGTAAAAACAAAGCCCCGCGCTGGGTTTTTACATTCACCTCTCAGATGTCGCTCCTCCCTCACCAACGGCACCTGGGCCTCTGTAAAAACAAAACCCCGCGCTGGGTTTTTACACTCACCGCTCGGACGTCGCTCCTCCCTCACCAACGGCTCCTGGATCTAAAGGATCATACAGTAAAGGTATACCATTTAAATCAAAGACTATCATAGCAGATAAAGAGAGGAGATATCTCATAGTTACCGGAAAGATTCACTCTACCCCACTTACTATGGTAAATATTTACACGCCTAATTTTGATAATCCTCAATTTTTTAATAAAATCCTGAATATAATTTCAGAGTTTAACTATCAAAATGTGATAATTGGGGGAAATTTCAATTGCGTTTTAGATCCTTACTTAGATAAATCTGCACAACAAAAGAGGTGTACCATAAATTCTAAAGCTAGTGAACTCCTAAATACATACTTAAAAACACAAATATAACAGATGTATGGAGGATTGCTAATCCAGTTGGAAGGGAATACTCTTTTTACTCAATGGTACATAAAACGTATTCATGTATTGACTATTTTTTAGTGGATACTAAATTAATTCCTTACACAAAGAATCCTAAATATCATAATAGCATTATCTCTGATCACTCTCCGTTAACCTTTTTCTTAAAATTAGAAGGAATGCCTAATAAAAAATCATTTTGGAGTTTCAATCCTCAAATTTTAAACGACCCACAAGGTGGTATATATCTAAAACAACAGATGGAACTTTTTTTTGAGACTAATGACACCACAGGCATTTCACCCTCTTTATTATGGGAATATTTTAAGGCATTTATCAGAGGATCTATAATTTCATATCAAGCTTTTCAAAATAAAAAGAATAAGAACGAACAATTGCAACTAGAAGAACGACTTAGACAACTGGATCTAGATAATGCTAAAGAACCAACCATAGACAAACACAATAAATAACAATACTGAAATTTAACAGATTAACTTAAACAGATTCTGTTTAACTTAAATTAAACAGAATCTTTATCTGCAAGAGTTATAAAACAGGAAAACTTTGAATTTGGTGATAAACCACATGAACTCATGGCAGGTCAATTGAAAAAACGGGTAAAAGGATCATACAATTTCAAAAATTAAATCGGATAAAGGTGAATTGTTAACATTACCTAATGATATCAATAAAAGATTTGCCCAATTTTATCAACATTTATATACATCCAAAACATCAGCAGATAGTACCAAAGTTATAATTTTTTTGGATAACTGCAACCTCCCAAAACTTAATCTGCTGGAACAGGAGAAATTAGGAGCTCAGGTCTCAATTAAGGAAATAGAAGAGACAATAAATTCACTGAAGATTGGTAAAAAACCAGGACCGGATGGATTTAGTAATGAATTTTATAAAAGATTTTACGAGATAATCTCACCACGACTACAAAAACTGTACACATACACTTTCAAAGAACAAACATTACCAGAAACATTAGCAGAATCAATGATTACACTCATACCTAAAAAAGATAAAGATCTAGTAGACCCTGGCTCATATAGAGCCATTGCACTGTTAAACACAGATCAGAAAATACTAGCGAAAACTCTAGCAAGAAGAGTGAGTAAATATGTTAGTAAATTAATAAATCCAGATCAAATGGGGTTTATACCCAAGTGATATTCATTCAATAATTAGAGATGTCTGTTAATATAATGCACTCATACAAAATTGAAGAGCAAGACCTATAAATTATTTCATTGGACGCAGAAAAAGCATTCGACCAAGTGTAATGGGAGTAGCTCTTCAAAGTATTGCAAAAATTTCAAATGGGAGAGAACTTTATTTCATGGGTAACATTATTATATGAAAATCGACTGCCAGAATATGAACTAATAATATACTGTCTCTGAAATTTCAACTATCCAGGGGCAATAGACATGGATGTGCATTATCACCCCTGCTATTTGCTCTTGCGATAGAGCCCTTAGCAGAAATCATAAGAATGCATCCGAATATCAATAGTTATAATACATAATATTCAAATAATAAAATATCATTATATGCAGACGATGTACTATTATATATTACAAAATCGCAAACCAGCATACCAAACTAACTAAATCTAATAGAGCAATTCGGATCCTTTTCAGGATATAGAATAAATTGGAATAAAAGTGAAATTATGACAAAACCTCAAGATTCGACACACCTTTTAAAATTCCCCTTTAGAATTGATTCAGAAAAATTTAAATATTTGGGTATCGAAACTACTACAAAATGTAAATCTTTATTCAATGCAAACTATATGCCCTTACCTAATAAATAAATGCCTTGATTAAATTTTGGAAAACACTTCCGATGTCTTTAATAGGCAGAATAAATGCCATAAAAAAGATTTTTTTACCACAGATTTATATTTATTTCAATCAATTGCAATATAATTACCTAAAAAGTTTTTTTTTTTAACCTTGATTCTGATATCACAAATTTTATATGGGACTATAAGTCCCATAGAATCCAATGAAGACACTTGTGTAAACCAAAGAATTTGGTGGACTAACACTCCCCAATTTTTTGTACTATTTCTGGGCGGTAAATATCAAAAATGTAATTCACCTGTTGGACAATTCTGCCCAACAGGTAGATTGGATAGTAATGGAGAAAGAGGATTGTTCCCCTTTTAATATAGGAGCGATCCTTCTCTCGCCAATAAAATTTAATAATAAAATATACAAGAAAAGCCCAATAATTCATGGTATAATTAGAATTTGGAAACAAGTAAAATTAACTCTAAAAAATTAAGCAACTTATCGCTTCTCTCTCCTATTTAAACCATCCATTATTGATAAAACATTTACCCATTGAGAAAGAATAGGAATTAAAATGCTTGGAGACATGTATGAAACGGGAACTTTTTTTATCATTCCAACAACTACAACTCAAATATAACCTGAAAAGTAATGAATATTTTAAATACCTTCAAATCCATGACTATTTGAAAAAGCTTACACAAGAGTACCAAACTCTGATTCCAGATCTATTAGATGAAGCTATGAACAGAAAGGCGGATTCAACTAATTTAATATCATACTTGTATAATATCATTCTAAATATAGAAATACCATCATCTGATACAATTAGAAGAGATTGGGAACACGAACTATCTATAAAAATCTCGAAAGAGAGATGGGATAAATATTTGCTATATGTGCATAAATGCTCGATCAATGTAAGACATATCTTAATTCAATTCAAAATTTTACATAGATTATATTACTCGAAAACTAAACTGAACAAACTTTTTCCAAATGTCTCTCCCATCTGTGATAAATGCTTATCTCAAGAGGCAACCATTGCATGCTCCTTTGTCTTTTGCATAAAACTTCAAATATTTTGGAATGATATTTTTGAAATTTTTACAAAGTTATTTAAAATAAAACTGAAACCCAACACAGAACTGATTATCTTTGGAACAATGGAAGTCGGCTTTGATTTGACTTCGTTCCAAAAGAGTTTCCTTAACTATGGCTTAATAACAGCAAAAAAAAGTATACTAAAATTCTGGAGAAATGCACCCACACCAACGCTTAAAATGTGGATTTCAAATATGTCTGAAACGTTACACCTTGAAGACATGTGATTCGTCCTAGCAGGCAAATCTGACCAATTCTTAAAGAATTGATCTCCCTTTATCGACTTATTACAAGCATATGGTGCAACATAACTCTGGAAATAAACTTTCAGAACCGGGTGTGGGGTGTGTAAAGATATGAAGCAGGTACATCCCTTTTATTATATTTTCTTTTTTTTCTTTTTCTCTTTCTCGTGCTTTACATCTTTATGGGCTCTCTCTTTCTACTTTTTCATGAACTATTAATATCACTACCTTATTTAACTTTCTCTCTCTCTTTTCTTGCTTCTGTTACTTTTCCATTATTAAATTTTAAAACAAGAAGCTATACATGTATTATGTTATTCTTGGTGTATACTACTGTACATTACTTCCAATAAAAATATTTTGAAAAGAAAAAAAAGAAAGATACTCATTAGATTATGAGAGTGAAAAATAAAGTCATAATGATGAACATTTGTTGGGAAAACTAATACCATGGTATCTTTCGTGTTTAATAACCAGAGATCTTTGTTTAATTAAAAGTGATACAGGAGGTACTCATCAAATTAGGAGAGAGACAGGAGAGACAGAGTTAACATTTCAGGATTGTGACCCTTCATCAAGATCTAAACTGATGTGCATTTCCAGCATTTTCTGCTATTATTTCAAACTTTCAACCTGCAGTTTTTTAATTTTCTTTTGATCTTTCATTTGATATTTTTAAAAGCTGGCCACTCCAATAATGCAGCAGAATTCAAGTGATTTATTTTAATCTTTGCTGAAGGAATTCATTATCATATCTTTGGAAAGTTG
The DNA here is from genome assembly GCA_035221665.1 of Okamejei kenojei. Lineage (NCBI taxonomy): Eukaryota > Metazoa > Chordata > Chondrichthyes > Rajiformes > Rajidae > Okamejei > Okamejei kenojei. The sequence continues at coordinate 42,697,279 of CM069146.1, forward strand.
GCAGGTTTATAAATGTAAAGTTAACGGCTACATGATAAATAGTTATTTGGTCACATTGCGATGTCTCCTCAGGCAGGGTCTGAGGAACAGATGTCTCTGTTCTGTGCACGAGCCTCAAAATAAAAGTTTTATTTTGAGTCCATGCTACAATATCTCCTAATTAAGGTTTTCCACCGAGTTTGCTTGCTGCGCGCAAAAGCTCATACACCTATTTGGTTATTCAATGTAGTAAAGCATCACAAATGTTTCACTGGAGAATTTTTCAATAATATTTGGCAGCAAACCAACTCATTGCAGATGAAAGAAGGTTTGCTTTCTTAGGAGTCTTGAGGAAGTAGATGATCAATCTAATTGCTGACTGGGAATTAGATTGATCTACGATTGGGAATGTTGAGGATTGGGAATGTTGAGGATTGGGAATGTTGAGGCCCTAATTGTGGGTAAACAGATAGTGGAGAGTTGCAGAACAGGAGTGATTACCAAGAGCTCATGAAGGGATTTGAAAATGGGGATAAGAAATTTGAAAATGTAGATGTTGTCTGACCTGGAGACAATGCAGGTCAGCATGCACATTAATGACTGGTGGAAGAGATTTGGATGGTAAGAAGTCACCAAGCCCACATGGTTTCTGTAACAAGAGACTGTGGTGCACGAGCAGTCAGATAGTGTTATAATGGAGAAGGTTTTCATGTTATAAAACATAGAACATAATACAGTCGAGCACAGGAATTGGCTTTTTGGTCCACAATGTTTGTGCTGACATGATGACAAGTTAACTGATCTCATCTGCCTCTATATGATTCATATCCCTCTATTCCCTTCACTCCCATGTGCCTAACTAAAAGCCTTTTAAACGCCACTACAGTATCTGCCTCCACCATCTCCCATAGCAGTGTGTTCCAGGCCCCCACTACTCTGTGTAGCAGGCATATTATGAATAAGTAATAAATATAAGTAAAATAATATTAAAAAAACAACAATAAAAAAACAAAACATAACAAACAAACGTGTCTCATACATCACCATTAAAATGTCCCCCTCTCACCTAATAGCTATGACTTCTAGTTATATGTCAAGATTTGATGAATTTCAATGGCTTTCATTATGTGATCTCTGAAACCATTTTAAATCTTTATTTTGCAATTCGTAAATGTAAACAAAAATGACTTGGATAAGCTGACAGCAATCAATGTAAGGGAGGGGACCATCCAAACAATGGACTTTGCTGTTGAACTTGACATTGCCAGTAAGGATCCAGCAATTATAATTTCAAAGCTAACAGATTTTATGTTTACAATTTTTTGGATAAAACTCCTCATTCAAAAAGTAGAATTCAGGCAGGCACTCGAGCGTTTATGGAGAGTAGACTGGCCAAGTGATGCAAAGCTGAGGTTGAGGCCAGAATGTTCTGCTTGCATTGGAAACTGGTGCTGTGCTTCTGGAAGATGCAAGCAAGGGACAATCAGTAGATGAGAAATAGCAGCCGCAGGATCGGTTCCTAGGGACACCAGATGTGATGATACTGGACTACAGCAATTGCTCTCCACATTCCTCTTGGTTTACTCATGTAGAATACCACACTATCAGTTCTTAACCTCATAACAGATACAATTGATTGATTATGATGCTCTTTTTCTTGGAAGCGTTTTTCCGATTCTGCTGTGTAAGTTTATGTACTATAAGTTATCTAGTTTATTTTATTTAAGTAAATAGCACAAAGCAATCTCACAAGACAACAAATATTAAGAAGGTATTCTTTGGGGTATTTTCTGCTGTGTGAATTTTGGTTTCTGTTTAAATGTTGGATATAGTGGGATTTACTGTATGTAACCCCAGAGTCTTTAAGATGTTCTTACTAAACAACCTTACAACTGCTCTTATGCAAGGTCATAACCCAAAACTGTAACTTGCTTGGTCTGTGCACAGACCTGCTGAGGTTTCCGCCATTTCTGTTTTTATTTCAGATTTCCAGCATCTGCCTTCATAGTTTCACATCTGTGTCAAGTTTTCAATTGAATTGTTTTCCATGAAAGCACAGACCTATGGAATTTGTGATGAACATCAGCTTTGACTGAGACTGTTCCTTCTGCATCTTTCCCAGTCTGTCCAGCATTGATGGACTGAATCTTACCAATCTGCCACCCTTCGCTCACTTAAATGCTGATGTTCATGAACATAGTTCAGCACAGGAATGGCGCATTCGGCCCACAATGTTTGTGCTGAGCATGCTAAGATGCTAAGATAAATTGATCTAATTTGCCTGTACCTGATCTATCTCTCTCTGTCCGTTGCACTTCCATATTTCTATCCAAAGTTCTCTAAAACACCACAGTCGTATCTGCCTCCACCACCACCTCTGGCATGTGTTCCTGGCCCTCACCACCTTCTGTGTGGAGAAAGAAAATGACACTTGCCATGCACATGTCCATTAAACTTTTCCTCTCTCACCTTATAGCTATGCCCTCTAGTGTTGGACATTTCCACCATGGGGAGAAAAAAGGTTCTGACTGCTTATCCGATCTATGCCTCTCAGAATTTTATATATGTTCAGTTATGAATAGTCTCCTTGGTTTCACGGGCAGAGCCTATACACAAGACTATATAATGTTGCAGAAAGATGGAGACAGAAGGCTGGTGTAACTCAGCGGGTCAGGCATCATCTCTGAAGATCATGAGATGCTGACTAACCCACTGAGTTAATCCAGCACTGTGTCTTATGTAGCAGAGAGGCCTGATGCCACATGCACTTTGCTGATTGGATCCAAATTGCCGTCAACCATCTAGTTTGCTCTATAGATTTGAAATCTGCATTTTAGGTACAATGGAAATCTTAGTAGAATGTGCAGGCCATCATCTCAATATTGCTACATCCAGACTGTCACACCACAACAGTATCTTTACTTTGGGGCAGTGTTGGACCCTATTACACTGCAACTACCCTTTAAATGGAGAAACATGGCCTCATTAGCACCTGATGCTAATCCTGATGTTAAGCACAGTTCAGCTTGCCCTGGTCAGATATGCAACAAGATTTTTTTTTAAATGTTGCCTCGGGTAGAATGTGAAATAGGAAAATAGGTTTGGCTGGAAACACAGAAAACCAGCAACATCTGCACAGGAGAAAAAATAAATGAGTTCATGATTTCAGTTCAATGAACTTTGTCGAATTCTTCAACCCAAAAGAAATATCAATGGTTAAAAAATGACGCACTTAATCGCACTTTCTGCAGTATCTTTGTGTAAGAAAGAACTGCAGATGTTGGTTTATATCGAAGGTAGACACAAAATGCTGGAGTAACTCAGCGGGTGAGGCAGTATCTATGGAGAGAAGGAATGGGCGACGCTTCGGGTCGAGACCCTTCTTCAGTCTGACCCGTCACCCATTCCTTCCCACCAGAGATGCTGCCTCACCCGCTGTGTTACTCCAGCATTTTGTGGCTACCTGCAGTATCTTTGAATGTTGTACCATATCTAATGAAAAGGTCACCTCAAAGTGTGAATTAATCTTTCTCTTTCAAATGCTGTTTGATTATGAGGAGTTTCCTTTTCTGCTTTTTGTCTTCGAAGGCTTGATCTGACTGTTAATCATCAGTTTCAGGAGAGGTTATACGATATGGTGATATTTAGTTTAGTTTAGAAATATAGCGTGGAAACAGGCCCTTCGGCCCACCAAGTATGCATCGACTAGCGATTAACACTATCCTACACACATCAGGGACAATTTACATGTACACCAAGCCAATTAACCTACATAGCTATAGGTCTTTGGAATGTGGGTGCAAACCGAAGATCTCGGTGAAAGCCCAGGCAGGTCAAGGGGTGTACGTACAAACTCCATACAGACAGTGCCCGTAGTAAGGATCAAACCCAGGTCTGACAAACTGCGCCACCGTGCCAATATTTGAAGGCTTAAGATATAATAATCAATAAACACTACCATTGGGACAGGCCAGTGTTTGGGTAAGGAGACACGATCGAGAGGAAGAGCCATCAAAGAAATGTTTGCAATCTTCAAAGATGGTTCAATTTTATAAATTAAACTTTGACATTAATTTTATCGCTTTAATTATTACTCTTAATGAATTTTATGAACTGAATGCACTATGAACAACCTTGGTATCTAATTTGCAACCATCAAGCTTGTATTGTCTGATCCTCATAGGAAGGTTAAAGTCTACCGCAGTCAACTTTCTTTTTTTATCTGCGGTGTTTATGATTAAGTTCATAGATTGTGTGCTATTGTTCTTTTCATATAGACATCACCTTCACCTTTTGTTCACTGACATTTTTCGGTGGAACATCACCGCTGAAGGGCACAGGTCAACTCTTATAATGACTGGAAGCTCCTGCTGTTCACTTCAGTTTTTGCTGACATAAGAAGCTGACATATTAGATTTTACAGTAGGTGAATCAAAAAATACCTGACTGGAATCACTAAGCATTTTTTGATTTTAGCTCTTACATAGACCATAGAAGCCGACATAATTTCTCGTGTATTTTTTTTTCCCAAGGTATAAAAACATGAAACACTTGGGTTTCTACAAATGGAAAACATTTTCCATCAGTGTACCAAAAGCATTAAGTCAGCTTTGAATAATGATTTGCCAAAACAAAATTTAAAACATAAGAAGCAATTTATGTGACGTATGCTGGTTGACTTTATGAAATCATTTGCTTAGACTGCTGAACTGTGTCCCAATATTGCAGTGCTCAGCAAAACCCAAAGAAAAGACCATGGACAATTGAGGAAGCTGCCACTTGTGTCTTGAGATATGCTGATCAAGTTTGGGCTTCATTTGCAGCCATTGAACTAGTTTTGTGGTCTTGACAATTGGCGACATTTATGTCAGTCAGACTTGGTTCATGTGGCTGGGTCTGGAAGTGGAGAGGAGAGGTGTGAAGAGGCAGTGGGCAAGGAGTTGAGCAGTGGTTTGCGTTCATCTACAGACTTGAAATAGAGGTAACAATGCCCTCTCCCAGTACTTGAATGTCTGCTGGTTTTAAGACATGTCAAATGCTTCTGAAACTTGACTAATATTGCTTAACTGTGTTGTCTCCACAAGTTCTTCCAATTTCACTGGTAGGGTCAGCAGGCGAACATCAGTCTGTCAGTCAACAAAGCCTTTATTATTTGCTGGCTCTGCAGACAGATCAGCTGAGGATATATAACACTGAGAGGCATAGATAGGGTAGACAATAAGAACTTTTTTTTCCCCTCCGGAGGGAAATATCAAATACTTGAGTGTGTAGCTTGAAGATGAGAGGGGAAAAGAAGATGTATGGGGCAAGTTTATTTTACAGAGGGTGTTGAATGCATGAAATGCACTGCTGGGGATGGTGTTGGAGGCAGTTACAATAGTGATATTTTAAGAGACTTTGACATAGACACATGGATATCCAGGGAATGGATGAATATGAATTATGTGCAGGCAGATTTGTTTGGGTCTCGGCAATATCTTTAGTGGTTAGTTTGGAGATATGGCATGGAAACAGGCCTTTTGGCCCACCAAGTCCGCGCCGACCAGCGATTCCCACACACTAGGGACAATTTACAATTATACAAAGCAAATTAGCCTACAAACCTGTACGTCTTTGGAGTAGGGGAGAAACCCAAATATCTCGTAGAAAACCCACGCAGGTCACAGAGAGAATGTACAATCTCCTTTCAGACAGCATCCATAATCAGGATCGAACCCTGGTCTCTGGCAGTGTAAGCGTTGTAAGGCAGCAACTCTACCATGCTGCCATTCTTGTACAGGCATTGTGGGCTGAAGGATCTATTCCTGACCGGACTGTTCTGTCCTGTACTGTTCTAAGTTCTCTGTTGTTGTTTATTCAGACCCTTATTCAGTCTAAAAAGATTCCACCACAAAATGCCACATCCCCCCAGATGATGCCTGACCTGCAGAATTTCTCCATGACTTTGTGTTTTGGACAGTAATTCAAGGGTGTGCTTAAAGTCTCCTTGAAATTAGTAACATTTGTGGGAATCTTTGACACTACACCGCTCAAAATGGAAGAACAGCATTCAGGATGGCATTGTCAACATTGAGGCTATAAATCAGGAACATATGCAAATCCAGGGAGACAGTGTTTCAGTACTTCATAAATTAATTGTTTCTCCGCCCTTTCAGCTCCATCTGTGGAAAAGATTAGGGTTTGTACATTGGTTTATCAATTGCCCACAAAAACAAACTGGAAGCAAGTCAGCTTGATCTGGTTGTAAAATGATCAGGGTAATGTGTAGAAAATATTTTTTTTACTTGATAAGTTGTCTGATGTGGAATGCAGTGATTGAAAACTTGGCTGAACATAATGAATCCATGATCCATAATTAATAGAAATCGCACATGAATTTGCAAGAGTTTTAACTTTGGGCAGTGTAAAGATTGAAATATGTTGTAATTCAAGAAGATCATATGCTTTGAATTGTGCATCTATAATTTTCTATCCTTGATCGGAGACAAGGGGCAGCACGGAGGCACAGCGGAAGAGTTGCTGCTTTACAGCGCCAGGGAGCCGGGTTTGATCCTGACTATGGGTGCTGTCTGTATGGAGATTGTATGTTCTCCCTGTGACCTCGTGCATTTCACAGGGAGCTCCGGTTTCCTCCCACACTCGAAAGACGTACAGGTTTGTAGGTTAATTGGCTTTGGTAAAATTATGAATTGTCCCTCGTGTGCAGGATAGTGCTAGTATATGAGGATCGCTGGTCAGTGTGGACTCGGTGGGCCGGAGGGCCTGTTTCTGCACTGCATCTCCAAACTAAACATCAACCACTAATTGGTATTAGTAATGAAGCACATAATTTAATTGCAACTGAAAATAAGCAACAATTCAAGACAACATAACTCTGAAACAGAGATTGGATTCCAGCAGTTGATTTGAGAGAGCTGGACTCTCTCCCGATCTCTTCTTGATCGCTGCATTCAGTGGCATTTCACCTGAGTACCTTGCACCCACTGTTGATAGTATCCAGAATTCTCCTTTTCTTATGTGAAGAGCTGGTTCAATTCCTTGCTGCATTCCTCTGGCTTCATTACTACTTCAGATTTTTAATCTTTGAGTTCTGCAGGCATTGATAAGTTTCCAACCACTGACACTTTTGTTCTGCTTTGGTGTTTTAATGCAGTTATCTTTTAGCTGCAAAGCCCAAATGCTGGTATATTCGGTCGTTGTGGTTCAGTTATTGACCCAATAATACCGCAGGATTAGCTTTAGCAGTAAACCAGCCCTGCAGTCTTTGGAAGAATTCTCAATCTTACAGGCGACTGATCTGAAAACTCTGCCTTTACTTGGTGGCTAAAGTTGAAAGCTCCTGTTGATTTTTCTGTCCTGTTCTTTCCGCGGATTATTTTCCCCCATGCATACCGTGCAAGTGGAAGAAAATCGATTGCAATTTTACAGTTGTGTACAATTGCAACTTGCAAAAGTTAAGATAACTGGAATACAATTTATTGGTGTTCAATTTTGTTGTTGTCAAATCGACTATTTACTTATTGATTGATGTCATTTTGTTAAATAATTGTTTTCACCACCATGTGACACAGATTCTTCCAAGACTGAGAAAGTGAAGGTGCTTAGAATTGCCTCTAATAGAGTAAGTCAGCTTATAATTTGCTGCTGAGAATACATTAAGACAGATCTTCCATCACCCTGAGTTTTCCAAGCATCTCCACTCTGGACCATGATGACAAGAATGGTGTTGATAGCAGGGAACTTCCCCACTCCCCCAAGATCTTAGTCAAAGCTGCTGTTTAAATTCAAAGTAGTAACAGTCAGATGTATTCACAATCACTTCGTAATTGGCAAGCAAATATTTCCTCTTCATAAAAGATTAAAAAACGCCGGGACTAAGCAATTAAATTTTGTGTAATGTCACAAGTAATGAAATCCAAGATTTGCATAATGGATTAGTTTCACATATCGTTTTAGAGATACAGTATGGAAACAGGCCCTTCGCCTCACTGGGTCTACACTGACCATTGATCACCTATTCACAACAGTTCTATGATATCCCACTTTCGAATCCACTCCTTGCACACTAGAGTCAATTTTCAAAAAGGGCCAATTTAGAGAGGTTGAAACTACAAATCTGCATGTCTTTGGAATGTGAAAGGAAACTAAAGCACCCGGAGGAAACACACGTGGTCACAGGGGGAACAGCTGTACCACTGCTCTGTTATGGTTGGATTTTTTGCTTGATTGTGGCAATACTTACTAGTTTTGAACACATCAGAAAGGCCTGGATAGAGTGGGGAGGATGTTTCCACTAGTGGGAGAGTCTAGTGAGAGGTCATAGCCGCAGAATAAAAGGACGTTACTTCAGGAAGGAGATGAGGAGGAATTTCTTTATTCAGAGGTTGGTAAATCTATGGAAATGTGGAGGCAGTCATTGGATATTTTTAAGGCAGAGATAGATAGACAGACAGACAGACAGACAGACAGACAGACAGACAGACAGACAGACAGACAGACAGACAGACAGATAGATAGATTCTCGATTAATGCGGATGTCTGGCTTATGGGGAGAAAGCAGGCGAATGGGGTTAGGAGGGGATGATAGATCAGTCATGATTGAATGGCAGAACAGACGATGAGCTGAATGGCCAATTTCTGCTCCATCACTTATGAAATTATGAAGAAAGGGCTCATTACCCTTGGCAGAGATAGTAAAGGTAAGTTAATTGGTCAAAATAGTAGAATTGAGCTGTAAAGGCTTATTTCACTTGACGACTGGTGGAGCTGTTGGAACTGTTGATGTATTCAAAGAGAAGCTCGATAAGTAGTTGCAGAACCATTATTACAGCGTTGTGGACTCGGAGGTAGATAAGGGAATAACCACTGGCCTTCCTCATGTAGTCTGTCCGTCTTCCATATCTTTCACGGTCAGTTTTGAGTGTAACATTTCACCTCTGAGGACTATTGAATCCAAAATGAAAACAGACATTTTGTCTATGAATTTGCACTATTTTCATTCTTAACTACAAGTAATCCTTTAGATATTACAGAGAGAGACTCTTGCGCAAATACCAGATACAAGAAGATAACAATAAATAGATTTTATACAATTGAATTAACCAATGTATATTTCCAATGCTCACTATTTCTAGGTGGGATGCTGGCACTATCTACAAGATCATCCCACCTTTCATCATTGGCACCTTTTCTTCAAAGAGTTTCAATCTTCTGCTGTTGTGCTACTAGTTACTAGCTGAGACTGTGAGTCATGAAATTCACTTTGATAAATTCACCAATGATGAAGATGGTCTACTTGCCGTCTGTTAACTGGCCAAAGGGGCAAAGGTGTGATGAACATGATTAGAACAATGGGTACAGCTGATCTACACAATAATGGGGTGTAAATAGCATTGAGCAACAGAGAGATGAAGGAATGATTTAACTTGATATAACTGAGTGGCTTAGCAGAGCACTTAAATTGATGAGTTAAAGCAAGTAATTTGAAGACAAGGCTATCCACGGACAACAGGTTTTTTTCCCTTGGCATGGAGGAAAATGGCTTTTGTACCACAACATCATTTTGTGTGATTCCGTTTTCCCAACCAACTGAAACCTTTTATCGTGAACTCATTTTGTTATGACAGATGTTCAAATGATAAAAAGCTATCAGCCAGCGCTGTAAGTGCAGAAAGACAGTCAAAGCATTTTAGTATAAAGGAGATTTCATTTCAGCTGAATCTCTTTATGGCAAAGTATTTTACTCAAATGCTGACTTTTATATGTAAACCTTTAGAATCACTGTGATATTTAATAATTTGTTTGAAAAAAAACAATGTCAATGCACCATTTTGCATCAGGTATGGATTTTTCTTTTGCTGAAAGCAGTTAAGAAATTAAAGGCTTTGGATTGTCATTTCAGTTGAAATGCTCCATTTTAATGGAAAATAAATATATTGGTTTTCCCTTGATGCTTCCCGTAGATTCTTTTTTTCAAATTACATTTGTCACACGTGAAAGATAAAAAATATATATTTTGAAAGGGTTTGGAGTCCTTGCATTTGGCTGCATCACCATTCTGCAGAAAAAATTGTAATCTTGCTTGTACTTGTCAATATGAAGACCTTCAAACAGTGCAAGATAAATACAGATGAGGAAGGCCATTGAGCTTACCTTGGCTCATCAATCTACAGGAACTCTTCTCCCCATTGCAATAGGCAGCTTGTACAGCTTATTCCACATCTTGAATGTGACCGTAAGATTCTTACCTCCAAGTTCCGGCTCGAAACCATGCTCATTGTGTGGGGGTTTCTAATGCTGGTGCACAATTTCCCTTTCATTAGTTTCAACCTTTCCTTCCAGTCCTACTTTTGCGCCATTATTTGAAGTCGAGTTTGAGACATATCTTTCTAAGCATTGATTACTTTTAACCTCATGAACCTTTTTCCTTGAAAGCTTAAGAACCCAGATTATTCAGCATTTCCAAATAATTTATTCGCAGACACTATAAAGGCAGTACGACTTTCCTGTACAGCTTGGAGAATGTGTGAGCTTCACTTCTATTTCAGCAACTAAAATGGGACAAGATCTGAAATGCTGTATTGTAAAATCACATCCTCTCTTGTATTCTGCTGACTTGGAACTGTACTGAGCCAGAGGTTATTGCAACTTGCTGCTAACTGCATGTGCCAACTATAGACTTGCCTTGTCCAGATCTGTCAAGGTAAGTTTCATAAGGATGTGGCGAGGATGTTTCCCCTAGTGGGACAGTCAAGGACTATAGCTCACAGCCTCAGAATTAAAGGCATCCAGTGCATATTTTCAAATTGAACCTGTATATTAAACCCCAACTGAAGATACAGTTCCCTGGTGCCTCAAACGTATGCTGTTCATAATGGTAACACATAATATTTATCATGCAGTTCCAGTTTATTGGACCCAAGTGGTCTGTACCATTGTTTATGTTCTATAATATATACCCATCCATCCTCATAAACTAAGCTTTCCTGCAAGTCAATATCATCCTGACTTCGAAATATAGCCACGATTGTTGCATTGCTAGTAGAAAATTCTACAACCATCCACTCAAAGGTATTGTAGTCGTATGTTAGTAACGCAGACTTCCACAATACCAGGCCACCCTCCAATGGAGAATTATGGTGAGTCTTATCATCAAGATCCACAAACTGTGAATAAATGTCTTTGAGTGAGAAAGCAGGCCCTTTGGCCCAACTTGCCCACACTGGCCAACATGTCCCAGCTACACTAGTTACTCTTGCCTGTGCTTGGTCAATATCCCTCCAAACCGGTCTTATCCACGTACCTGTCTAATTGTTTCTTAAACATTGGGATAGTCACAGCCTCAACTACCTCATCTGGCAGCATGTGGTCAGAAGTTAATATTTGGATCAAAAATTTAAATTTGGTGACATTTCTGAGTTTAAAGAAAATGAGTCAAGGAGCTAAAATAGTGGATGTACTAATGGCCTAAATTGCAGGAACAATAAATCCAAGATGTATTGGCACATGTGACTGCCACAGAGGTTGGATGGCAGAGCGGATGGTAAGGATTGAAAGCACAAAGTTGGTAACTGCAATAAGAAATGGTGAGGCCTTGAGGGAGTAACAGAATGCGATTTTTAAATTGTTGTCATGGGAAGACTTGTTCCCTGTGCAAATGAGCAAGACCAGGAGTGATCGGTCAATGTAAAATTAAAACCACTAGAATCAATTGGTCGGGCAGCATCTGTGGAGGGAAATGAACTGACAGTATTTTGGATTAAGACCCTTCTTCATACTGATGGGGTTGAGGGGAGAGAACTGGTAGAAAGAGGAGAGTGGAAAGGATAGGGCAAGAAATGGGAAGTGGTGGATGGAGCTGGGTGAGGAAGCTGAGCATTGGCAGATAAGTCAGATGGGGAGAGAAGGGTACAGATGGTATCCAGAGGTGGATGGAAGATGGTACCCAAGACTGTGGAGAAGACAAAAGGGTGCACATGGAGGATCTGATGGAAAAGGGAGATGTAAAGTGAAATGAAGAGCCTGTGACTAGTGATGTGCCTCAAGGTTTGGTGCTGAGCCTATTGCTGTTAGACATCAATATCAATGATATAGATTTTGGACTCTAACCAGGGCAGGACCTACACAATTTGGCAGGGCTCTGGAGACTGTTGCTGAGCTGAGGGATGTAGAAGTGTGGTTACATAGTTCCTTCAAAGTGGTGTCACATGTAGATAAGGTGGTCAAAAAGGCTTTTAGCACATTGGTCTTCATCAATCAGGGTATTGAGTATAGAAGTTAAATGTTATGTTAAAGTTGTGCAAGATATTGGCGAGGCCACATTTAGAGTAGTGTATTCAGTTTTAATCACCCTGTTATAGAAAATATGGAATATGTTAAGCTGGAAAGGGTGCAGCGATGATGTTGCCAGTACTCGTGGGCCTGAGCTAGAGGGAGAGGTTGAGCAGGCTAGGATTTTATACCTTTTACCCAAAGTAGTGGAATCAGGAACCAGAAGGCATGGGTTTCAGGTGAGTGGGGAAAGATTTAATAGGAACCTGAGGGACTTTTTTTTTACACACAAAGGCGGTTAGGTGTATGTAACGAGCTGCCGGAGGAGGTTGTTGAGGCGGTACTATCACAACATCTAAAATACTTGTGGACAGGAACAGGATAGGTTTAGAAGGATATGGGCCAAAGGCAGGCAGGTGGAACTAGTGTAGATGGGACATGTTGGTCGGCATGGACAAATTGGAATTAAGGACCTGTTTCCATGCAGTATAACGTCATGACCCTAAGATCATGAAGGAGAGATGACGGGGTGAAGGGAATGGGGATGGTTGAAGGGAATAAAAATGGAAGACATGGAGTAGGGGGTCATGAACAGATGTGGGAGGTAGAGGAGGGGAAATGAACTGGATGATGAGGGCAAGGAGAGTGGAAGGAAGGGTGTGCACTAGCAGGGGAGGGTGGATGGTGGGGTAGCAGAGAATCTGGTTAGATGAGAAGGATCGGAGGGGAGGGTTTGCCTGAAATTGGAGAATCAGTTCATGCTGTTGGGTGCAGGCTTTTCAAGCAGAATATGAGGTAGTGTTCTTCCAGTCTGTTTGTGGCTTTGTTCTAGCATTGTGTTTGTTAGCAGTCAAGAACAGTCTGAGACCACAGTGTGAATATGGGGAGAGGTTTAGTAGCTGCCTTGCATGGTGTGTCCAAAATCACAGGGTTGAGTCATGGTCCATTATGCACTGAAATTCAACTTGGCAAATCGTGTTACCTGCACCAATGTCAAGGCTCCCATTCCCTCCCTTTCATTCCATTGTTCATGGTCAGAATTCATGGCCTGAAAAATCTCTTTTCACACTCCAATTTTATTTGCTTTTATGAACAACTGATTTAATCTTGAACTGTTTTCTCACTCTTAGCTGGCTGATCTCCCCAGAAACAGGAAAGTTCTCTTTCTAATCTCTACAACTACATTCCTTACGTAATTACTTTCTCCCCCTTCTACAACTTTCTATTCATCATTCTCTCGAGATGGAAGAGTATACGCATCTGACTTGGAACGAGATCTGGCATGGACAAATAACTTTCTTCCTTGCTGAAATTTGATTCATTTCACCAACTGCTATATCTCAGAGTATATCATTTTAGAGTTTATTTTTCATCACTTTCTCGAAACTTTTTAAATCTGTGCAGCATTGGTTTCTCCCACTCTGCAAATGTACTTGATAGCATTGCATGGAGATACCTATCTTGGACAAAGTGATTCATTTTCCATTTATCCATCTATCCAAGAAATGATAATGTCTTCTTAAATGCAAAGCTCAGTTGCTTCCTCTGTCATTCCATTCTGTCATACATGGATTAAAAGCTCTTCTTAAGGGCGCTGTCAATTCTTAATAAAAATACGTTCCAGTCAATTTCAACACCCAAAGAGTTGCAATTAAAATCTCATGACAGCCAATATTGTGACCATGCTCATGACTCTCTGTATAACCTTTGATTTGATTGACTACACGATCATCCTTTCGACCCTCCCCTCCATCAGTCCAGCTCGGTGGAATGGGGCCATTTTGATTCCTCTCATAATTACCCAGATATTTCTTGCTCCCATGTCACGGCTTTTATCTATAATTCACTCCATAATCTACATTTACCACCCACCCATCCCATCTTCTTCAGCCACTTCTGAGCAACTTGATCTGCAGACATGGAATCACCACATGATTTACACCTCAAACATTTTGTATGGACTCTCCAATGCTTTGTGGTTATCAGACTCCAATATATACACATTAATGTGTCATGGTTTTCTCTGGCGAATGGTCACAACTTAAAGTGTGTCATCCATTCCATTCACCTGCCTGACATTATCTCCAATTGATTCAAACCCTTCATGACCTCTCAAACTCTTCTGTGCTTTGCAATCTCCCACTTTTAAGGATAGCATACTCTTATCCATATAATGCGAATAACTGGAAATTGAGAAATGCAAAGTGAATGTGAAAAATCTTGTGTTTCGACCTGTCAACCTGAGGAGTGCCTTCAGCAACAGAGTGGTTCCACCAAGATGCAGCACAGAACGTCACAGGAGATCCTTCTTCCCTTTGGCTATCAAACTGTACAACTCCTCCCCCTTCTGACATGGTGTAGACTGACTCCCCCTACCCCCTTCCATCCACGCACCCCCTCCCCAAATCTTTACACATTCAAAATCCTTTCCAATTGCCATTTTAAATTTCATGTTTCATGTATCTTGTGTTTTATGACTGTTGGCAGACCAATGTCCCTCCTGGTTTAAATAAAGTTCTATTATATCGTTTGCCACAAATGTAAGAACAAATGATGTGACAGTGAACTGTGCTGAATTTTAGCATAGGCAAAATGCTGGTGAAGACCATTCTGCCCATCAAGTTGCTGTTAGCACATTTCTGTTCGTCCAATTCCCTGACTGCTTCCCCATAACCGTATAATTTTTATTTTATTTTAAATTTTAATCTCATTCCTTTTTAAAAGTCACAATTAAATTTGCTTTCAGCTGCACATCCAGCAATGGGTTCTGGATTCCAACATTTTATTCTGTTTAAAATAAAATGTTGTTCCTTCCATCCACTCTAGTTCTCTTGAAAATCATATGAAATTCAATTCTTGACTCTTCCACCAGTAATTTTCTTTTCTTTTGCTATTTTTAGACCACTCATGATTTCAAGCACATCCATTAAAGCACCCCTTTGCTTCTCTGCTCCCAGGAAGGGTAACACAAGGTTTTTTGGTCTATTCACATAAGCGATTTCTCTTATCCCTGGGATAATTCTAGTAAATCTTTTTTGCATCCTCTAAGACCTTCACATCATTCCCAAAAAGCAGTGCCAAAACTCATTACACAAGCTGCAGCTGTGCCCGTGTTTATCAAGGGCTCATTGTACTTTCTTGCTTTTCTATTGAATAAAGCCGAGGATCTAGTGTGGCTTTTTAACCCGCTTCGCCAATTTATCCTGAACATCTAAAGATTAACATGCTCAAAACTACATATTATACAGCAAGCTGTGAGCAAGATAAAAGAACAGAGCCTTGAGGCCCCACATCCAGGTACTATAAGCTGTGTTAGTCTTCAGATTTAAGCAGGGATCTACCTGCATTTTTGGCCACGTGGATAACACGGAACATGGAGTATAGAACAGGACAGCAGAGGAACAGTACCTTTGGCCCACATGATAAATTGCAAAGATGTACCTTTAGAAAGAAGATGAAGAGGAATTTATTTAGCCACAGGGTGGTGAATCTGTAGGAATTCATTGTCACAGACAGCTGTGGAGGCCAAGTCATTGGGTATTTTTAAAGCAGAGGTTAACACGTTCTTGATTAGTAAGGGTGTCAAATGTTATAGGAGAAGACAGGAGAATGGGGTTGAGAAGGAAAGATAGATCAGCCATGAATGAATGGTGGAGTAGACTTGGTGGGGCGAATGGCTGAATTCCGCTCCCGTAACTTATGAACTTAGACACAGAAGATATCTCCCTTATCACTAGTCCCATGGTCTTGGGTTATGGGGTTGTCTATTACGATGGAGTTAAGTAGAAATTCGGGCACAAAGTGCTGTCGTATCTCAGCGGGTCAGGCGGCATCTCTGGGGAACATGTTCGCTGCCTGACCTGCTTAGTTACTCCAGTACCTTGTGCCCTCTTTTGTAAACCAGCATCTGCAGTTCCTTTCTTATATACCTTAAGAAAAAAAAATGTTCTCACAAAGAGTTGTGGAGGCGGAATCATTGAATGTATTCAAGGATGAGATGAATAGACAGATGAAGTCAAAAATGATGGGGAACAGGCAGGAAAGTGGAACTGAGGCTAAGATTTCCTCAGACAAAATTGAATAGTAGAAGGTTGCCCTCATGTCTTTTGGTTCAATTTATTTTATCCTTGCGATCTAAATCTTTGAAAATAATAGGTAAAAGTTAAAAAGTTACAAAAAAAAGAATGGTTCACAAAGGATCTTTTCAATTGCTTGCACAGCAAAGAGGACAGTGCGAAAAGATCCTAAGAGCATGTGAAGGCTAACTCGAGTGAAAAGACAAGTGACATTCCGGTGCAACTTGGTCACTGGAAAAATGTGGGCACTCACATTGAGGTGAAAAAGCGCTTCCGACACAAGTGAATTGTGCTGAATCATTCTGATGACTCTAAAGGAAAATGATCTGAATGGGATATGGAGGCTTGATAAACAAAGGTTTGCAAGAATCAACATTTGCCATCTGGAAGTGATCAACATAAGCTTAAAAGAGACATGTAAGAAGATTGTCATGACTTGCACTAGCTGAGCTGTGGAAAGAGAACAGAATATTAATTTTTCCAGTTTTATCAATGTGTTTACCCCTCTACTCAATGCCAGATGTGCTAGGGAAAGTAGTGAATAACTGATTATGTGAAGATTTATTTACTGCAGCAGTGACCCTTGAAGTCAGCATCCTCTCTGCATGGAAGAGACACAGTGACATATGCACCATCGGATTGATGATTGAATCATAGCACCTCAAAGTTTATTAAATAATGCACAATTGACAAAGTTGAAATGCAGTAATTTTATGTTTTCAAACTCCTGCAATTTTCTCATGAATATCAAAAATTGTTGGGTCTCATTGAAGTTGAATTATTTTAACAATACGTATTTCCAATGTTCTACCCAATGCAATTTGAGGGTACTATAGATTATAGGATATTGTACTAATCAGCTTTTTGTCGCAATATTTCTTCAGAATTTTTTGCTTGGAATTCTGATTAGATTGCATTATCTCAAAGACATCCATTGAGAAATGTTCATCAAAGGCATAAAAACTCCAGATTCCTATCATACTGCAGCTGTAAAACAAATGACTGTAACGTATAAATGAATGATCCAGTTTAGGAATCCAATTAGTGCACACAAAGCACCAGAAAATTACTCTCAAATGCATGTTTAATGGGAATCTCGGCAAAAGGGATGTGTTAATGTGCTTATTTTGTCAGAATTACATTAGGTGAGCAGAAGTCAATGCAAGCTATGTTGGTTGTTTGGCTACTACAATAACTGCAGACGTGTCAAGATAAACTGAATCACTGCACAAGCTGTTGTTGAATGTCTCCGAAAGAGAGAGAAAAGGGTCACCTTAATGCTCTTCATATTGAAGGTGATCACAAACTACAGGAATTCAGTGACAGAATGGCAAGTCACAATTGCAGTGATATTTTGAGGAACAAAAATTGCAAAACTAATACCAAAAAAAATTAATAAACACTAAGCTAGTTTTGAAATTGATACTTCAGGAAGTATTTTGTCATTCACTTGAGATGTTTCTTGACCTCTTATGTATTCAGTTCATTTTTTTTGTTATTACCTCCTTCCATCATGTTTAATTATTCTATCCACTGCAGCCATTGCCTGCTTTAGCCAGTTCTGTTGAAGACGGAAAATCCCAAGCTTCTAAAATCTTCCCTTATCATGCATTCTACTTCTGCTGTTGGTAAGCAGCCTGGAACTTTGTGATCTTCTTTGTGTCTCACTGACCAGACCTTAATACTCATTACACGGCATGAAGCACACAGTGTGACCAAAAGGCTTTGAGCCGTGTTCTTTCATTTTTGGCTTTGACATAACAGAATCAACTTGCATTAATGTACCATGTCAATGTAAAAGTCCCAAGCCACTGACAAATAGCTGTACCAAAAACTGATGTTGAGCAGGAAAGAAGAGTTTTAGATGGTCATAGACACAGACCGGATACAGGCCCTTTGGCCCAACTTGCCCATGCCAATTAAGATGCCCGACCTACACGAGTCCCACCGGTCCGCATTTGGCCCACATCCCTCTAAATCTTTCTTTTGCATGCACCTATCCAAATAACCTTTGAGGATAAAATAGATGAGTTTATACTGAGATTTGTACTGGTGGTGCAAGGATGATGTGAGGGATTGTAATCTGTTGCTTTGTTGTCATTCTGAAAGTGAAGAGTTATTTTAAGCTAGCTGTGGATACAAGCAGGTGATGATACTCACCAAAGCACTGAAACATTGAGTGACTATGTGGATTACAGCTGAATCCAGACACTCAGAAATCCAGGAGGTAACACTGTGACAAATGTCTCTATGTGGGTTTCTTGATCAAAATGTGATCAAGGGCTAGTTTCTAAGAACATAGCTTTGTATCATGTTACATGTTGTGATTGAAATGATATTGTAAATAGCTTGTTCTAAGCTTCCCCCCCAGTCTAGTTTCAGTCAAAAATCACTGAGTCAAGCACTTGCGCAACTAATCTTTATTTCGACAAAACAGAATTACAGTCCCCACTACTATACCTAACCACGACAGGTGCGATCCTCGTATCTGCCTGATCAAGCCCTCTTTAGCTTCGCTCAAGCAGAGACACTCCAAAAGGTCACGCTGTCCGAAGCGTTCTCCCAGAAGATCGACACAGGACTTCGTGGGAGCGCTCTTTTATAGGTCCCCGAAACTTCAGGGGATGAACCAAATGGGGGTAGTCTCTTTACAGTCCAATAACAGATATCGATTAACCCAGTAGATGATAGACATTTCCCTAACCCAATAATACAGTGACTAATACAATGTATTCAATCGGTGCTTCTGAAAGGAAGCAAACATCGCAACATTTACCCAGATATTCAAGAAACCCAGACAAGGCTCAATACTTAATCCAATCACCATCTAGCAAAGTAAAGCTTTGCAACAATATGTACAATGTGTATGTCTGGTTTGCCATCATCAATTTGCAATTTGCACCTAATTGTCAGGATCCGCAGATGTTTCATTCTTTTCCGGCAGCTCTTATCTAGGCTCTAGACAAACTGGCACCATTCTGCAGCTTGTCCCATTTCTGCAGAAGGCACATTTAGATTGACCAAATGGCCTAGCAGCCCAGAAGCCTTTACTCAACTTTAGTGCTCTGGCCTCTCCAATTTGGCCAGAATTAGCAATACGATAGTTGAAAACATTTCTCAACTGTCCTTCAGAATTGCAGCTTGGGTTCCAACTATGTTATTGAGACAATTGTTTGTCTGAGAAGGAGGACTGCTTTCCAGATAATACAGGTGGTACAATCGTCTACAAAACACTTTTGAGGATACAAATGTTTGCCGATTAACTCCATTGCAGCTGTAATTATAAAGTTCACCATTTCCATTTATTAAAAAAATGAAGGAATCCGTCTCAAGATAAAGAAAGTAAAGAAATAATTGCATTCTATTTGGATGACCGATTGTGCTAGTTAATGGAAGTTTTTATGCTTATTATTGTGCAGATGACTTTAGTGGAAGCTTGAAGCATAATTCTGTATTGCAAATTGGAGCACAATTTAGAATAATTTTCTCTGTAGCACTTAAGGTATCAATTCCCCCTCATGCTGAGAATAGGTGATGCTATTAATTCAATAATTTTAGCAGTAGAAGAATAAATTGAAGGTTTTGAGGTCATACTGGAAGCCGGGTTAATTTAAATATTGCTGTGCATTTCTTTTATTCCTGTTAACTTGTTTCAGATCCAGGATATTTCATAATGAAAACTAACAATTGCCGGAAATGCTCAGCAGATCAGGCAGCGTTTACGGAAAAAGAAGCAGAGTTAATGTTGTAGGTCAAAGATCCTCCTTCAGAACTGAGAAAGATTATAAAAAAATAGTTTAAAGAGGCACAGAGGTAGGGGAATGATCTGTAGGACAAAGAAAATATATCTGATGAGGTGAGGCTAGTGTTGTCGTGGCAATGATGTTTCCAGCAAGTTCTGTTTTTTTCATGTTGGACTTCAAGGCATCTGCAGTTTTCTTGATTTTCAATTACCAATTTAGTTCATGATGAATCAGTTCCATCAATAGTTTCTGGTAATAACACTTTCCTCAAACTTTTTTCGGTTGTCTTTCCCGTTTTAAATGCTCTTTTGAGAAGCTTTCTTCCTCCTGTTGTATACAGTGTATGAGATTTATCTCTAGAGGCAGTATCATTATCACTGACCAGTCTATCTGATTTGTAGCTGGAATAGCAATCTGGCAGTTGAATAGCTTCCCTAACTCATCAGATTGCATTTCACTGACCTATGAATGATGCTACTATCTTCCTTCGGAATAACCAAAGCAACATTGTAGAATGCATTGTAACTTGGCGGCAAATCAGGGCATCTACTCCATGTTGTTTTTGATTAGAAATTCAAAGTGCAGGAACAGTAACCATTTAAAATGCAACAGGGCTGAAAGAAGCAATTGAAAAAATCTTGAAGGTGTTTTGTGTATGGCTATATACTATACCGGAGATAGTGGTGACATGAATGTCAAGTGACTTTCCCATCTCCATACTCCAGCTTATCTCGCATCCTACTTGCATTAAGAGTCTGCTATACCATCAATAGTCAAGATGTACCCAGCTGCAGTGGGAATGTCAGACAATCACAACACCAGAAGCATGACTTTTACTCTTGTCTCCAAAATGAATACGAATTCAGACATTGTCACAGCTCTTTGTTGCTGAAATGCCCAACTGAGTTACATCCATGGATGGATTAATAATTAGAGCTCTTTTGCTCACTTTTGTTAGTTTAGAGATACAGCGTGTAAACAGGCCCTTCGGCCCACTGAGTCTGTGCCGACCAGCGGTCATCCATACAAAATGAACCATCCTACATATTAGTGACAATTTACGGAAGCCAATTAGCCTATAAACCTTTGCATGTCTTTGAAAGCTGGGAGGAAACCAGAGCACCCGGAAAAAAAACCCATGCGGTCACAGAGAGAACTAACAAACTCACCACGAGAGGGTTGGGGTGATGGATGGTTTTGTAATTAATTGGTGATGATGACAATAATAATCAAATGATAATGATGACAATAATGGTTGTGGGCCAGTGAGAAGAGACATGAATATACATTTGTGCTTTTGCACTCTTGAAAAAGTGGATTTAAAGTATCTGAAATTCCTTACTCAACCTA
Source organism: Okamejei kenojei (assembly GCA_035221665.1). Classification (NCBI taxonomy): domain Eukaryota; kingdom Metazoa; phylum Chordata; class Chondrichthyes; order Rajiformes; family Rajidae; genus Okamejei; species Okamejei kenojei. The sequence goes on from CM069146.1 coordinate 42,718,697, forward strand.
AAAAACATTCACATCGCACTTGCAATCTTATGAACAGCTGGACAAGGTAAAAATATCTCCAGAGTGACAAAGGTGCCAGAGTTTAAAAAAAGATACATAGAAACATAGAAAATAGGTGCAGGAGTAGGCCATTAGGCCCTTCGAGCAAACGCCGACATTCAATGTGATCAAGGCTGATCATTCACAATCAGTATCCCGTTCCTGCTTTCTCCCCATAAACCTTGATTCCGTAAACCCTAAGAGCTGAATTTAACTCTCTTTTGAATGCATCCAGTGAATCGGCCTCCACTGCCTTCTGAGTCATAGAATTCCACAAATTCACAACTCCCTGGGTGAAAATGTTTTTCCTCATCTCAGTTCCAAATGGCCTACCCCTTATTCTTATACTGTGGCCCCTGGTTCTGGACTCCCCCAACATCGGGAACATATTTGCTGCATCCAGCGTGTCCAATCCCTGAATAATTTTATATGTTTCTATAATGATCCCCTCTCATCCTTCTAAATACCAGTGAATACAAGCCCAGTCATTCCATTATTTCATCATATGACACCCCCGCCATCCCAGGAATTAACCTCGTGAACCTACATTGCATTCCCTCAATAGCAAGAATGTCCTTCCTCAAATTAGGAAACTGCACAAAATACTCCAAGTTTTATCAGGATAGTTAAATGAGGAGGTGCCAAATGCTGGGTTTCATCAGAATCTAAGCTGAAATAGTGACAGATAGACAGGAATCAAGAGTGTTTTATTGTCATATGTCCACAGATGGAACAATTGTGATCACTAATTTTTACTTGCAGCATCACTAATTCTTACTTGCAGCAGTAAAACAGATATGTGAGCATAATACTCGGTGAAAAAAATAATATATACATACGTACACACACACACGGACATATTATACATATATATGTCTATGTTACTTTCTTGGACTAGTTGGCTGTGTGTCTGCACATAAACATTTCTAGAAGCACCTCTTCTTCTTCTTGCGTATGGCGTGCACAGCCTAAAGTTGTAGAACAACTTGTTCAATTTGATCTTATTTGATTGTGCACACCGTCGATTGCATTCGTCGAAACAGAGCGGACCACGTGAAGGTTGCAATCGTCCACCCCAGAAGCACCTCTGTTGGATATAACCTCAAGGCTCAATTGTCTGGTTCAAGGTGCAAGATTTGTCAACAATGAGGAAAAGTGACAATTGCTTCAGCTTTCTCAGAGTTTAGTTGGTGAAGATTTTAGCGTATTTGTAGCTCATTCAGCGAAATACCGCCTGGAATACCACCACCTTCACTCCAGGGGGTAGAGCTAGAGGGACCAGAGCAGCAAAAGGATGGGAACACCATCCCCTGGAAGTCGCTCTCCAAGTCGCACACCACCCTGACAGGGAAATATATTGTCGTTCCTTTATATTGCTGGGTCAAAATCTTAGAAAAACCCTCCCTAGCACCTCAACGACTGTAGCAGTTCTAGATGCCGGCTCATCACCCCTTTTGTCACTTGCAATTGGGGAAAGGTTAATAAGTACTGTTTCAGCCTACTGCCCACAACCCTAAATTATTATTTTTTGTTTAAATCACAAATGGAAGTTCTACACATTGTTTGACAATTTGGAGACTGGTGTGGGGTGGAAGATTGCAACCTTCACATGGTCCGCCCTGTTTCGACTAATGCAATCAACTCGACGTGCACAAACGGAAGATCAAATAGAACAAGTTATCCAACAACTTTAGGCTGTGCACGCCACATGAAAGAAGAAGAAGAGACTGGTGTGATAAATGGAACTGGAGCAGCAGAGTATTATTAGTGCACATGGGAGGAATTGATTGAGATCCTTGGGATTAGTGATCACATTTGGCATCAGAGAGTTGCAGAAGAAGTGAAGATAATTGGGATCTGAGTTTTTAGGTGGGGCAAGGTTGTTGTTTGCAATCAGAAACAAGACAGGAGAACTGAATGCTGGAGTTCAGGGTCTCCATTGGAGGCCTTTTGGGGGAGCGGCCAGCATTTGAGCTATTCAAGATATGGTTGGTGGATTTGGGAGATTAGCATGTTGGGTTGGGGGTATTGTTTACAATGTAGATCTCATCTTCTTCTTGCATATAGCGTGCACAGCCTAAGGTTGTAGGACAACTTGTTCTATTTGATTTTGTTTGATTGTGCACGCCGGGTTGATTGCATTCGTCGAAACAGGGCGACCACGTGAAGGTTGCAATCTCCCAAGCCTGCAGACCTCATGAAATAAAATGAGAATAAAAATAGTTTTTGATACAGCTTCCCAGAATTCAATGTAATTTGGTGCATATCTGACACTGAATTAGTTGTATGCTTGGAAGTGCTCAATTGCATCAACTGATTGATACGAACCCACTTGAAAGTAGCGGTTATCACATATCACTCTTTAAAATGTATTTTCTACCATGGAACAGTGAAACAGTACTGCATGGTCATGTTTAGTTAGGTTTCTCATATCTATTAACATGTGAATGCAGCTTGCAACTTATAAGAGCATGTTCCATAAAGCCAATCATTTGGATGTTAGATCAGTAAGGAAATCAGTCTGGTGTACGATGCCGGCTGTTGCTGTGGAATCTTATTAAGTATGATCCGACAGTCCAGATCCACCCACTGGAATGCTTGTGCTTATCGTGTAACCAGATGAAAAAAAGTGGTGACATAAATTGACAGATGAAATCGAGTGACAAAATTTCTAAAGGGCACTGTGTTGTCTCAGTGCTGTGTGACAAGACAAGAAGAAATAGCTACATGGTGACATTTAAAGCCATGTGAAAGGGAATATGCAAATCTACCACAGTAATCTTGAATCATTTTTCAACCCATTGCACTGAAGATTCTGATGTTGTGATAATCCTCTGAGGACATGAGAATTTCTAACTGCCATCAGCAGATAGACCACAACCTCTGCTGAGTATTTCTCACTTCATAACTGAGTGCTCTTGGTTAAATCCGGCATGGATTAGGGGTGACTGCCCATGTAGACTGAAAATCCAAACTGTGATAGATCTTCTATCGTGTGGTGTGCACAGCCTAAAGTTGTAAGACAACTTGCTCTTTTCTGTTTGTGCACGTCGAGTTGATTGCATTAGTCAAAAACAGGACAGACCACGTGAAGGTTGCAATCTTCCACCCCACTGTGATAGATGACTCTTACGGTTTTAAATGTTAGATTTGAAATCTGATTATAATAAACTGTGTTCAATGTTGAGATGATATTTCACTCTGGAGTTTGTAATAAAAAGTCTCTGTCGTGTATTTAGATTGTCTATATAATGACCACAGCTCTTGCAAGGAGTAATGAGACCACCAATCTCCACATGTCATTCAGGACGTAATATCATCCTTTAAAACTTTCATCTCTGTTGTATTTGCTGTCTCAATTTTTGTTTCTTTGTGATTTAGAATTTGCCTTTTAAATTTGGGAAGTTGACATGAATTCTGTTTGAAAAATGATCTAAGAAAAAAAATCCACTCGTTACTTTGTGAGCCCGGCTGGTATAAATAAATATCACACATTTCCCCTGCTTTCACTCTGTTCACTGACATTTTCTTTGAAATTAATAAAGCCCCACTTTGATCCCTTCAGAAGACTGCAATCGTTTCTTCAGTACTGAGCTCCATTCTTACTTTCTCCATCCTTGCATTTCTAACTACATTTGATTTGATTTTCCCCTTGTCCACAAATCTAAAAGCATCCGTTCTTTGGCACATCTTTGTTGTAGGCTGGCGTAACATCATGCCATGTCCTCCTTTCTTACATCTATCATTTGAGAACATCAACCACCCTGTCTTGATGATTATCGTTCCATCCCTATTCTCAATCTCAGTCAGGCGAACCGACCAGGCAAAAATAATTATTGTGCAAATCAAGACATCCCAAACTGTCCCTTGCTCGTTTCCGCTGTCATCCCCTCTACCCATGCTCAATGGCCCATAATTGGCTCGCTGTTTTTCTTTATACTGTCTAAACTTTTACACTGCCTCTCTAGCTTATGCCGTTACGGATTATTCCCCAACATGTCAGCCAATATCGATCGTGATGATCTTGGCCCTTTACATACTCTCCCCGACTAGCTCTCAATGTCCCAAAGGCTTGACACTTTTCTTTCATTATCAACATCAACATTATTTCTATTTCCTCTTATTGATTCTTTTAAGGACAATAAGTAAATTAGCACGCTTAACTTCAGTAACCCCCGAATAAATGTGCATAATGTTAACTGGAACCTAGAGATACAAAACTCTGTTGTAATCCAAATGCTTGATGCTCACTTGATTTTGGAGGGACAGAAAAAACAAGTTACATTCAATGTTCCCATTGTCCTAAAGCTTTCCTTCCAGATTTAGTTGCAGACAGAACTTGATGTAGGATTTATTCCTGTCCTTCAGTCGGAACTCTATTTTAAATTGCTTTCTCACCTATTTTTGTTACTTGTGAACACTGTTTCTTGTTCCACAGGTTTTGAGCTAGTTCATGTTATCCAGGGCTACAGACAACATTGCTATTCCTTCTGTCTTTCTTATTCTGAAGTCTCCGTTGTGCTTTATGTATGCTTTCTGTTTCCCTTCCATCAACTCCTGTCTTACCATTATTTTTTTTATTTGGAAAGCCCGGAGGTGAATTACTTTTAACTTATCTTTTATCTGACTCTTTACATTATTGTTATTTGCTTTTATTTCTCCTAGGCATAGTTAAGGAAATTTATTCTGCCTGGGTAATTTCTGCGACTTTTCTTCCACTTGCCTGTTCTCATTTAGTCTCTGCTTTTTTAAAGGGTAACCTTTCACCCCGTAAGCTTTTTCAGTCTTTGGGTTTCCATACTTTCATAATTCTATTTTTCTGCCATCATTTCCAATTCATCAGATTTACTGAGGATCATTAAACTGGTCCATCAGTCCACTGACCCCTGACAATGTTCAAAGCCCTTCACCTTCCCTCTCTCCAATCATTTCCCTGTCTCAGCAGCCATGTAAAATTGGAAATTATTGCTCAGGAAGAAAATGGAAATTTTAACTCTTCCTGCAGCATCCCCTTCCTTGTGAATGCAATGAAACCACTGGACTTGCTATATCCAGGGTACACAAAAAGCTGGAGAAACTCAGCGGGTGCAGCAGCATCTAAGGAGCGAAGGAGATAGGCGACGTTTCGGGTCGAGACCCTTCTTCAGACCTCGGGGCTTGCCTGCGCCTCCATCTACACAGACTTGCTATATCCAGGCTTCATTTCGGTCACCAGTTAAAACAAAATATGTTTCTATTCAGAATTCAGAGCATCCCAAAATCAATAACAACTGTTGTGTTGCCTGGAACGGAACTTCTGGAATGGTGGTCTTTGTAGATGAGAGGGTGAGAGGTTACTTTGAACAGTTTTGGGATTCCTTATACACTCAGGAGGTGTGACCTATATTTGCAAGCTCTGATTTTTTTCAAAAGATAAGGAACCCGAGAAAAGCTCCGAGTGGTGCAACGTGCAAGTTACTTCTCCATGGGGTAGATTAGGCCAATGGCAAAGCTGTGTTAATGGGAAAGCCAGCCAAAGATGCAGAAAACAATGGAAGGATTCAGTAGCAGATGCAGGAAAATGAGCAGTGATACGTAATGAAGAGAGTTCATTAGGCACATGGGCTTCTGTGACAGACCTGTGGGGCTGAATGCTTATTTCCATGTAAATGCATATAGTTCTTTGTTATTGTCTTTCAGGCCATCTCTCAACTGCCCTGCACTTAAATAGGGACACAAAAATCTGCAGATACTGGAATCTTGAGCAAGATATGTAAGAGGGAACAGCAAATGCTGATTTACACAGAAGATAGACACAAAATGCTGGAGTAATTCATCGGGTCATGGCAGCATCTCTGGAGAAAGAGAATAGGTGCCATTTTGGGTCGAGTCTGATGAAGAGTCTTGACTTGAAATGTCACCTCTTAATTTTCTCCTGGAAAATTAAGTTCCTGCCCGACTCGCTGAGTTCCTCCAGCATTTTGTGTCTATCTTGAGCAAGATAGATGTTTTGCACGCCATTTAAACTGCCTTAGATTAGATGTGGGTGATAACAAAAGCAATAGCAGCACAGTGCTACTTTGTGAAGAGGAGTATCAGGGCAGAAGAGCTTGGCACTGTATTTTATCCGTTACCAGAGTGTACAGGTAAAGGAGAGATTTTCACCACACATTTGAACAGGGTGCTGTGCGAGTGTTTTGTTGATTGTGCAGCTTGTTGGAGCAAAGCCTGCAGCCTAATGGGCCTGCTGATAGAGTTATCACTGCCTCAACACTGCTGTCCTTGAATATGCCCAGAGCTCTCCAGAGACAATTGCAGGATCCCACATTTGGTGTCCAACAACTGAATGCAACTGATAACCATTGGCTTCCTTGCCAAGGCGGCCAATTATGACAACATGTTCCAAGGCATCCGTGGTCAGAAGGATCCAGCACATGGATCTGTGGTTGCGGCTGCCTTTCCACAGGCGGAGTGAGATGTTGACAGCGCCTTGTGCTAATTAAGGCAGTGGTGTGCCATTCAGCAGAGTTTGTCAATCATAAGGAGGTTCTGCTCCATTAATGGGCATCTGGTGTGTTGCCACAGAGGGATCTTCATGCAGGTATGTGCAGGCTTTCCAGGCAGCTGCCATCATTCTTCCACCCTGCAGAAGCCTGCCTATCCAAGTGTCTTTTCACCTGGAAACAGAATTAACAGCTGCATGCCAAGATACAAAGGCTGTGCACTTAAAGCAGTGCTGATGATACCTTTGAGAAACAAAAGAAATGAAGCTTCTTGACAATATGATCAATCCCTTATAAGCACCAGATGTGTTCTCAAATGAGCCTTAAGTGTGATGAAGATGCACTCCAGCTCCCTGAACAGATTTTGAAGCCTACTTTAGCGCATGCAAGCCCCATCCACAATAATGCTGCAAAACTGAGAGTGCTGGCTATGAATCTCATTCTGTTTCTGAATACTTCCAACATTCAAAAACGTTCACAAATGTTTAAGACCTACAAAAAAAAAAAAAAAAAAAAAATTTGCAATAAACCACGGAAATTTCAGCTTTGTACCAAGTCGACACAGTAAATAAAATCTCACACCCAGTCCCTCATCACTATTTCCCTTTTATGTTAGATAAGACCTGACCCAAGATGTTTCTGTGGACTTCCCACTTGTCATAAAAGAGGATTTATCCCCATAAGGAAAGCAGCATTGAACTTGGGCAGCAGAAAGCAGGTGACCTCCCCGTTAAAGGGAACGTAGTCTTAGAAAACTGCTCATTTGGCACTTTTCCATGCTGCCAAAGCACATCATCTGCCATGTATCAAGAAATGTGAGTTGAACTTATATTTTGTTTATTTTTTTAAAACATTTTGTGAGTGCATATTTTTTTTCCATGTGGAGCCATAGAGTCATATCTCATTTTTTTTTTAGTGGGTTTGTGAATTCCCTGAGGGTAAATTTCTGTTACCTGAACTGCAGTAACGTTGGGGTTCACCTGCACTCCTCATCGCAACTTCTAGACTTCAGTGCTTGCATAGAAATCCCAAAGGAGGTTGAGAATGCACAGTCAAATATCCATTGTTACAAGTGATAATGTCGGACCTGCAAAGTATTTACTGTATGTAATTCTGTTAATATTTTAGATTTTAAGCACCCAGTGCATTTTTGTTGATACATTTGCTGTACAATCCCCTGTGTGTTATTGTTGGAAATATTCTACACAAGATTCAAGTTCATTCCATCTAAAAATTAACTTCAGTGTTTTGTTTTCCATTCGTATTATCCTGTTAACTTACATCAATATTTTATGTGATCTGTGCATGGATCGCTCCAGTGCTCTATTCTGTTACCCAATTTACACACTTATGCTTCAAAGGAATACGTGACCTCATTGTCACTTAACAATATGTCACACTTAACATTACATTACTTATTCATTTTACCAATAAGGTGAAAAAAAATCCAAGGCAATTCTACTCGTATATTAAAGGAAAAATAATAACTTGGGAGAGAATAAGTCCCTTTAAAGTGCAGCTAAGTCATTGTAACATGGAGGCACAGGAGACGGGCGATGTGTTAAAATAATATTTTTCTACTCAATTTTCTGTGGTGAAAAAGTGGACACAAGGGAACTTGGAGAACTTAACAGTAATGTCTTGAAGAGAGTCAGCATTATAGAAGATGGAGGGGGTGGAGGTCATAACATGCATTAAAGTACATCAATCCCCAGGACCCCTCCTATTGTACCCAATGACATAGTGAGAAGCTAGGGAAGAATTTGCAGGACCCCTGGCAGAGATATGTGTATCATCCATACCTATCAGTGAGATGCTGGAAGACTGGAGGTTGGTTTATGCTGTGCCTTTATTTTAAAAAGGCAGCAAGAAAAAGTCTGAGAATGATGGACGAACGAGGTTAACATCAGCTTTATCCTGCCTCGACCTCCTGCCATATTTTGGTCCTGCTTCTCCTGCCTGCCATACATTGCTCTGCCTCTCATGTCTGCCACGCTTTGTCCTGCTTCTCACAACTCACACTTTGTTCTGCCTCTCCTCTCGCCCAGCTTTCTTCCCCCTCCCTCCCCACAATTATTCTGAAGAAGGGTCCTGGCCAGAAATGACACCCATCCATGTTCTCCAGAGATGCTGCCTGACCGACTGAATTACTCTAGCACTTGATGTCCTTTTTTGTAAACTAGCATCTGGAGCTCCTTGTTTCTACAACAGTGGCAAGTTTTTGGAGGGGCGTCTGAGAGACTTGCATTTGATACGGCAAGGATTATTCGGGGTAGTCAGCATGGCTTTGTATTGTTAAAGGTTTATTAAGTTGGAGCAGCAAGTCCATTGATTGGTTGGAATTGAGTGGCTAATTAAAACACGACAATGTGTAGCAGGGTGGCCTATTGGGAGCAGCCTTGTTGGGAGACAGGCTGTGTTAAAGTCAAGTGCTAGTCTTTGACACGAGTCTTCAGCAAGGAGGCTGAGGCAAGTTGGATATCAAAGGTGGATAGGAGGATAAGGTTAAAACAATAATAAATACTCCTGACCATCAGAACTGCTCCCTCCATCGTCTCCTTTAAGTTGAGACTAAAAACTCATCTCTATTCCCAAGCCTTTCTTGACGTCCTCTGAGCGAGGGCTATATGTATGTAGTGATGTTTGTATTTAATCTATGAACCACTGTTGTTTGTAATACTATTCTTATACCAATGTAAAGCACTTTGGCCAATGAGAGTTGTTTTTTAAATGTGCTATATAAATAAAAGTGACTTGACCAGATATACTGTATCTGAGGACACAGTGGGAAGCTAGAGAGGAAATTGCAGGTACCCTGGCCGAGATTTATGAGTCACTAAATACAGGTGAGGTTCCAGAAGACTGGAGGTGGCAAATGTTTGCCAGAAGGGCTGCAGGAAAAAAGCCTGGTAACTATGGACCAGCGAGTTTAACACAGGAAGCTACTAGGGAGTATTCTGAGGAATAAGATATCCATGCATGTAGATTGTCAGCATGGTTTTGTACATGGGAGATTGTGTCTCAAATTTTATTGAGCTTTTTGAAGATGTAACTGTAAAGATTGATACAGGCAGAGCTATAGATATTGTATATATGGATTTCAGCGAGTCATTTAACACGTTTCCACGTGGTAGACTGCTAGGAAAGTTAGAATGCATTGGATATAAGGAGAGATGGCTGACTGGATAGCAAATTGGCTTCATGGAAAGAAGCAGAGAGTGATGGTGGAAGGTTGCTTTATGTGACTAGTGGTGTGCCTTGGGGTTCTGTCCTAATCCATTGCTATTTGTCATCTACATTAATGATTTGGATGAGATTGTAAGTTTGCAAATTATACTTAAGCATGATTGCCTTTTGACATCCACAAACATCTTCCTGTGTGCCCAATTAAATACCAACCATTGAAATGTTTGCCTTCTTATATCTGCTGACTTTGTTTTTTTTCCCTGGGTGCCTTAACATCACATTTGGCCAAAAGCTGATGTCAAGGGCAGGCTCTCTCACTTCAAGTCTTGGCAGATGACAAGCAAGAGGGAATGGGATTTAAGCTGTCTGTAGGCATCACAGCTCCATTGCTGGAATAGCATTTGCACCATTGACAGCAAATGACTGTCATATACAAATGGATTAAAAAAATTACAAGAAAAAAATCAACATAGTTTAAAAATGAATTGAAACATTTAGAAATGGTTATGATTAATTAAAATACCTTATGCCATGGTCAGGGGTCTTCACCTGAGTATCATAGTGGTAACTTGATGGCGAGTCCAGTGGTCAGGTGCTCCAGTGTCTGATCTCCAGCTCACCTTGGATCTTCAAATTTGGCCAAACAAGTGCAGAAGTCCAAATAAGCTGAGCCACAAATGGCTGAGAATAAACGGGTCCCTTTGCTGTCAATCTGCACAGTTCAGTTAAGATAAGAAATGAACAGCAGTGATCCTAACGGAACCATGTCTCATCTTTTGTCCACTCGCGTGAGTACTTTAATTGGGAGTATTTTTCAGCCAGTTTGACATCTGTCTTTTAACTTGCCTCCTAACTCTGGGCATTCTTCACTTCGTCATGCTTACAATGCAGAACTGTATTGAAGGCTTTTTAGAGTGCTTTTCTATCCTGAGACTGTAAATAGAGGAACTTATGGATGCTACCCAGATCTAAAGTCAAGAGGTTAAATTACAGTCTGCATTAACATCCCTCTCAAAGACCTTGCATTCCCGCTTGGTTTCACAACTGCTTTAAGTTATGTTTCAATCATAAATTTATATCTAAATTTCATGCTGAAATAATGTGAAAAACGTTTTTTCTCCTTGGATAAATCTGCATGTCATTACAATTTTATTTTCTCCATTTTATTGAACTTTGTTAGATTACATTGCTGTCTGACTGCACGGATATTTCCTTATCTGTTAGTTGCTAAGCAGCAGCCACACTCTTCCACCTTCAGCTGTTTTAGCATTTTAAATGTGCTTCTTTAATGTTGTCTTATTTCCCCCAACTCCCTCCTATTACAATGACAAGATCTTTCCATACATATACACTTTTATATTATTTAACTCTTTCTACTTGTTTTGATCCATGTTGAGAGTTATCTCGAAACTCCACATGTGCTAAATATAGTAATGCGCCTAATACCATTATCCAAGGCCTTTTGAAAGACCAGTTAAATTATACTCTATTATCCTCATCAACATGTTCGGTAATATTTTCAGCCAATCTAGTCAGCCTTGTCAAGCATGCTGATTAAAAGTTTGAAGTAAATTCCCAACCCACACTATGTCCTATCCATGTTCTTCAGGGATGCTGCCTGACCCGCTGAGTAATAGTAGCAATGTTACAAAATTTTGAGGTTTTAAAAATCAAGTCTGCAATTTATCCCATCAGATAAAGCATAAAAGGAAGTTTAATTTGACACCTAATTCACTTTCATATCTTCAGTATTAAAAAAGTTATGGCCATTTTCATACTCGGAAATTAGCATCTTGTTCCCCATTGCCTTAACTCAAAAGCTGTGATCTAGAACAGTCAAAAGCCCATAACCTTCTTAAAAATTAAGAGAACTCAATGAAATTTTCAGTTATTATAGATTGAAGCATTCTGAAACAAATATGAAACAATCTTACTTGCATGACCTGAAATTAAAGCATATAATTAGTTATCTAATTGTAGCTAATTACAAAATTCAATTACTAGATCTAAACAAATATCCATTTCTTCAGAAAATATAAACTTTTTAAAAATTGCCTAAGTGTCCAAATAACATTCACACAATAATCTACAATATAACATGATTTTTAAATCTCATTATCATGAATTTATAGGCCAAATGGAAGGAATTTAGTGTTTAATTCCTGTCAATTAATGGCCATTTAAATCAACTAGCGAGTGGGTTTTAGTGGAATGCGGTGGATTGGAACGTTGCGGTTTGCGGTGAATTTAACCCACAGTCGGTATGAAAAATACAGCCAGGTTCATATATTTTTTTGGTTCCCTTTTCGCAACATGAAAATTTGATTAAATGCTTCCTAAGAACCACGTTTTTATGTAAAAATAAACTCTGTACCTTCTTTTATCGCCTACGTTAGGTCCGTTCTGCTGTCGGCGTTCAGAGCTTTAGAAGATGATTTTTAACCTACTCTAGTTAATAAATAATCTAGCGTAGTTTAAAAATAGCTTCATGTATGAAATGTCGGAGCGATTTCTCTTTAGCGACGAAATCGCCCGACATAGATCGATTTGGACTGTCTGGGGAAAAACGACATTTTAAACCCAACCCCCTCTGAAAGGCGCCAAAGTCGCGCACACGGGGAGCGGCAAAACTTCGGCGCCGCTAAAGGTGGTATTGTAACATACCTACGTATAGAGCATGTGGTGTCTTTCCTTGATTTGATGACTGTTGCCTACTCTTATGTATGAGTGTGTGTGTATATATATATATATATATGCATGTGTGTGTGTGTGTATATATATATATATATATATATATATATATATATATATATATATATATATATATATATATATATATATATATATATATATATATATATACACATACACACACGTGTGTGTGTGTGTATATATATATACTAGACTAAGTGGGACGTTGGGTCCCGGCATCACACGGGAGGGCTGGTCCCCCAAAGCAATATTCCACCTCTCCAATATTGGTGGCCAGTGGGGGGGGGGGCTTTCTGGAGTGTTAGTATGGGTGTTGTGGGCTGAAGGGACTCATTTCCAGAGGGCTGGTATGGACATTGTGGATCGAATGGATTCTTGGGCTGGCGGCTCAGTCACTCAAGCCTATTGTTCTGGCAGCTCAGTCACTCACGGCTGATGGGCTGGCAGTTGACTCACGGCTATTCCTTGAAATTCCATTTCAAGCAGGGTGCAAGGCCACCAACTTCAAGTGCAGTTTCCATACCATTTCAAGCAGGGTGCAAGGCCACTAAAGACAACGATTTGTGACCTCCCTCCTCCATCTTGCAGAGACTGAGCAACACCCACGCTTCTGGGTTTTACAGTCCCTCCCACCATAAGGGGCGTGGCCTTCATGGTGTGATTGACACGTGAGAGAATCTCAACATTTTTTGAACACTAATAACTCTTTTATTTTTCATCGATGGGAAAAATCCTCGGCACCTGATGAGCGGAGGGGGACTCTAAGATGGCCAAAAATCATAGCCATACGTTGTAGCATTATTTCTAAAATTTTATAATATAAAGTGCAAACAGGAAGTGGTCAAGATTAGACTTTGAATTATATGGAAGGCAAGGCAACTTTAATTAGGCAACAAAGCTTTAGCATTTCCAGACCAAAGGCAACACAGCTTTAGCATTTCCAAACCAAAGGCAACACAGCTTTAGCATTTCCAAACCAAAGGCAACACAGCTTTAGCATTTCCAAACCAAAAGGCAACACAGCTTTAGCATTTCCAAACCAAAGCAACACAGCCTTAGCATTTCCAAACTATATTTTCAAACCACATTAAGGGCACTGATAGGTCAGTAAAACCACTCACAGTTTAGTAGACGTGTGTTCAGTGTTATTCACAGCTCAGACTGAGAGACGTGACCCTATCGCTCCCCCATCTTGCAGAGACTGACTGAGGCACTAAACACTTCCGGGTTTTATAGTCCCTCCGGAAGGGGCGTGGCCTTCAGGAGAGAGAATCTCAACATTTATTTAAACACTGATAATTCTTTTATTTTTCATCGATGGGAAAAATCCTCTTGTCCTGCGCAGCGGAGGGGAACTCTGAGTAAGATGGCCAAAAATCACAGCCGTAAGTGGCAGTGTTTTTTCTAAAATCAATATACAGAACAACAGGAAGTGGCCAAGATCAGACTTTTTGTTACACACACACACACGCACGCGCGCACACACACGCACGCGCGCACACACACACACACACACACACACACACACACACACACACACACACACACACACACACACACACACACGTGTGTATACCTGTTTACATTACAATTGGACTGATATCCAGGGATTCCACTATCTTTCCAACAAAGTGATTGCTCAGCAAATAAAAACTTTTGCAAGATTCCAACATCTGCAGTTTCATGTGTCTCCAGTGGTCAGTTGTGTTGTACATTCATATTTGGTTGGCACGGTGATACAGCTAATAGAATCGCTGCCTCAGTGTTGGCGTCCCAGGTTGAATCTTGACCTCAGGTGCTGTCTGTTTGGAGTTTGGTTCCTGACCCAGGTTCTCAGCTTCCCACAAAACATACAGATTTACAGGTCAATTAGAGAGTGCAAATTGTCCCAATATGTATTTGAGTGGTAGACTCTAAGGGGTGGATGTGGGGAGAATATAAATAGTAGGATTAATGGGATGGGTGGAGTGGACTTGGTGGGGTAAAGGTCCCATTTCCGTGCCATGTCCCTCTACAATTTATGATGTAGAAAGAGGACATTTTTGCCCATGGACTCAACACCAAGTCACGTTTATACAAAAATTAGTCATCCTGCCAAATGTCTTCCTTCATCCAATGATGTTTAATGTGCATTAATGCCTCTGCTTTTTATTTTGCCTCCCCAATAACTTTAGTTTTGGATATCTGTAATTGAATGTAAGACTGCTAGCAACGCTTTGCATTAACAAGTTTCATCCTTTCCTCCCGTGCAATGGAAAATCAATATGCCATGCCGGGTATTATCACGCAGCTGAATAAGACCCGGAACATTTTGAATAGAGTATTATTTGATAACATAAAATACAGAGGAATCTTTACTGAATGAGAAATAATCTGTTAAAGTGATCTTAAACTCTCCCTACGAAATGCAAATTATTTGAAATGAGTGGTCGTATTCAAAGATGATTAACCATCCTTATCTGGTAATATTTCACTGACTACTCAGCTACTTAGCTGCTATCCATGTATCCAGTACTTCAGCTGTTAGTCGAAACCTCTGACTGACTATCTGATGACCCATGGCTTCTGCTACTTCTTTAGATTTTAAGAACGGCACATTAATGGCAGTTCTGGACAAACAGACATTCTGATCAAGAATCACATAACTGTTTACCACTCATTTATTTTGCTTGCTGTTTTGTAATTTGATTATATTACTATGACATAGGACACAGGAGCAGAATCTACCCCACCATACAATCATGGCTGATCTAATTTTCCCTCTCAAATCCATTCTCCTGCCTTCTCCCCAAAACCTCTGACACCCTTCCTAATCAGGAATCTATTAATGTCTGCTTAAAAAGTACCCAATGACTTGGCCTCCACAGCTAGCTGTGGCAATGAATTCCAGATTCACCACCCTTGGGGGGGGGAGGGGGAGGAAGAAGCATGCCAGTTTGAGTGAGCTATGAAGTCCAAAGTTATGCAGGAATAACGGCTAAAAGACACTGAGGAATTGGGGTTGTGCCCCGATGCAGATTGGAGATTCTGCTTGGAATAGAGGGTATTCACTATAAGGAGAGGTTGGAAAAACTTGAACTGTTTACTCTGGTGCATCAGAGACTGAGGGAAGACCTTGTAGAAACATAAAGTTATGAGAAAATGATTGGGCAGTTAGTCCGAATTGTATTCCCAGGGTGGACATATCAAATAGTAGATCTCTTGCCCAGAGTAGGGGAATCAAGGACCTGAGGACATAGGTTCAAGGTGAAGGGGAAAAGATCTAATGGGAATCCGAGGGGTAATTTTTTCACACAAAGGGTGGTGGATGTATTGAACAAGCTACCAGAGGAGGTAGTTGAGGCTGAAACTATCCCAATGTTTAAGAAACAGTTAGACAGGTACACGGATACGACATGTTTTGAGAGATATGGACCAAGCACAGGCAGGTGGGACTCGTGTAGCTGGGACATGTTGGCCGGTGTGGGCAAGTTGGGCTGAAGGGCCTGTTTCCACACTGTATCACTCCATGACTCTAGATAACGCGGCTTCAAAGTGAGAGGGGGAAAGTTTAAAGGGGATGTGCATGGCATATTTTTTTACACAGGGAGTGGTAGGTGCCTAGAATAAGCTACCAGGAGTGGTGTTAAGCCCCTGTCCCACTGTACGAGGTAATTCACAAGTTCTCCCGAGTTTTCCCCAAATTCGAACTCGGAAAATGTCCGTAGGAGTTTGTGGATGTCTCGTAGCGGCTCGTAATGCTAACGGTAGTACTCGGGATCATCCGGTAAACTCGTGACTTTTTTCATCCCTGTAAAAAATGTCCACGAGTAAAAAAATACTCGTGATGAAAAAAATTGTTACTTTTGACTCGTAGTTGACCATTACGAGCCGCTACGAGACATCCACGAACTCCTACGGACCCGTTACGGACATTCTCCGAGTTCGAGTCAGAGGAAAACTCGGGAAAATTCGTGAATTACCTTGTGCAATGGAACAGGGGCTTCAGAAGCAGGTCTAATAGTTCAATAAGTTTTTGGATAGTCACGTGAATATACAGGGAATGGAGGGTTATGGATCACATGCAGGCAGAAATAATTTGTTAAACTTGGACCATGTTCGGAACACACATCATCATTCTTACTTGTGCCTGTAAAGCTGCAATGAGAGTTTCAACCATCTATCTCCATCAATGTAACTTTGTCCAAAGGCACAGTCTTCTCAGCCATTAATCACTCTAGCCCTTTCTGAATGTCTGTCACCATTTGACTTGAAATGTCCTTTGATTTTTCTCTCTGTCTTCCTTCTAGCATTCTGGGACCAATGTAATCTCGAGTCACAACTAATGCTATTGCTTTTACAAAGTCTGAAGAAGGGTATCGACCCGAAACGTTGCCTATTTCCTTCGCTCCATAGATGCTGCCTCACCCACTGAGTTTCTCCAGCATTTTTGTCTACCTTTGCATTTACAAATGTTCCTTCTCCAAAGATGTTACTACCAATTGTTTCTATCATGCTGGCATTAATCACTGCTTCCTTTAAAACATCCTTCCTTTAAAATTATCACACCATCTCTAAACTGCCTTTTCTGAAAGTCCATAAATGCTTTGTAACTCTCTAAATCCATGCCCATCTCTGCCTCAGTCAGTCACCTGTACCATTGCCTATGGTTGAGGCCTTTGTTCATCTTATCTTTTACTCAGAGACCTGAGCATTACGGTTCAGTACTTCTCTTTTGTCATCTAGTTCGATGGGATTACCGTTATGTGATTTTATTTCTATCTGTCGAGTCACTGCCAGAGAACCATCTGCAAAACTTTCCATTTTCCACCACATCCTTGCCTTTTTGCTCACTGCCACTAAGTCACCAGGTTTAACCCTTCCCTTACCTCCCTGCTAGTTCTCATTTAGACCCTGCTCCTTTGACGTATCTGAAGGCATGTTGTGAAGATTTGCAGCCACACCCATGATATCTGGCTGACTTTCATACTACATTCTAGCCATACAAATTTGTTGGCAGCTGTATTAAAAACAGAAGGACACAGTTTTGAATTGAGTGATAAAATAAAAGAGTTAAGGGAAATATTGGGGATAATATTTTTGTGCAGTGGTTGATAGCTGAAACACAAGAAGGTGGTGGAATCACAAACAATGACTATGTTAAAGAGGCATTTAGGAAAATACTTACAAGGCATAATAGGATATAGGCAAGAAAAGCTCATCTTGACTATGAATTCCACTGCACCTTGGTACATATGATAAATAAAGTACCATACCATAAACATCTAAGATTTCAGTCAATAATTGAAACAGTGTGACAGGAGAGAGGAGCTTTTTGTTCAGAGTGAGTCACAACATCGTGGGGATCTCTGAGAGAAATGAGTAGCCAAATATGTTTTGGCATCCTGTCCATTCCTTGCAGCTGGTAAGGATATAATATTACAAAAGTCAATGAGGAGATGATGCCTGCAGTCATTGCTGGATAAGCAATGGATTCAAGTTAATGAAGGGAAAATAAGGAGACAGAATCTTTAATGTTTGAAACCATGTGTTACACAGGATGGTTTAAATTATACACCTCAGAGTAAAGGGCCTGTCCCACTGTACGAGGTAATTCAAGAATTCTCCCCAGGTCTCCCGATTTGAGCTTGTGTAATGTACGTAGCGGGTATGTAGGACCTCGTGGATGTCACGTAGCGGCTCGTTCGAGTAACAGTACGTACTCGGGAAATCTGGTAAACTCATGACGTTTTTTCAACACTGTGAAAAATGTCCACGAGTTAAAAAAATACACATGATGAAAATAATTATTACTTTTTACTCGTACGAGCCGCTATGTACCCGCAACATACATTACACAAGTTCGAATTAGGGGAGAACTCGGGAGAACTCTTGAATTACCTCGTACAGTGGGACAGGACCTTTAGAGACAGATCCGTCTTATGACACTGTATTTTCCTCACAAGAGAATGTTCCTTTCCTGTGTTGTATTTTAGCTAATATTAGCTGGTGTATATTATTACTCTAAAGTCCAGATTTTACAGAAACTAGTGTCATACCATTTACACTGAATATTTCTTTCTTGATCACCTATTTGCTTTGAAATCATAGGTTTGTAGCGGGGACTAGCAGGAGTCCAGCCAAAAACTAGTCGGACACGTGTTGTGTGCACTAGACGAGTTTATTCTCTCCAATACAGCTCCCTCGTAAGCCTGTGCCGCAGCACGCGAAAGGGACCTTCATACAGGTGCTGCAAGGGCGATGTGTGGGAGTCACGGCGAAGAAAAATGTACGGGCAGCCCAGCAGTGGCAGTGGCACATGGGAAGGGGCCACTTCATGACGCGACGTTGGGATTGGAGACAGCAAGTGGATCAGCACTGATGACGGGGGTTCCTGGGACCCATCAGCAGCAGGGACAAACTCCCGGGGACGGGGAGCGGACCACCATATACCAACTCAGCGAAGGAAGATGACAGATCCTCCTTGGATCTCCTGCGTCCTGCTCGGGCGCCCTCCTCTCCTGTGACACTTGTCTTGTCTGTGGCCCTCTTGTGGGCGTGGTCCTGGGTCGCTGGGCCTGCCAGGGCGCTTTTCACGTAGTGATAGCGGGTCTCATCGGCTGTGAAGCTGCGGATGTGAAATTGGGATTCGGCCTATCGAAACCAAACCACTGGCTGCGAGGTCCAAAATGTGGGTAGCTTTAGGGAGGTCAGCCTCGTAGGCGGCAGCGGTAGAATGTTTGTTTTTTTTTTCAAATTTCCCTTCCAGGATTACACTCCTGGGTGTCGGGGGTCATCAGTGTAGCAGGGACTCGCAGGACACGAGTTGTGTGCACTAGAAGAGTTTATTCTCTCCAATACAGCTCCCTACTCCCTCAAGGTCACGGGCTTTGCCCGGACTTGAAAACCAACTCAGATACCAACCCCATGACTAGCGCTTCCCTCACCAAGACGTCGCCCTCTAGAGTCGATGGTTCGTTGTGCCCTTGGGTTGCCACCAGGTGCCGCCACAGGTTCTTTGATTTTGTTCAAGTGTTAATCAGTATGGAACGCGGGTAATGAGTTTGAATCTAGAGGGTTTTGGGGAAGTATGTAATAAAGTATATATACAAAGCACACTTGAAATTAATCGTCCCAGTTTTATTTCGATTTGGGCGAACTGGAATCCCAATCAGATTCCTGGCCAAATTTTCATCAGGTAAACCTTGAGTGAATGATATAACTCTTCAATCGAGATTAACTATTATTTACATTTGTTTTCCCTGAGTGTTTGAAACTAAGGTGAACTGGAAGCAAGTGCCCAGGCTTTCTAAAACACTTTCTGGAGGTCATGAGCTCAGAGGTCAGGCTGAGGAAGAACGTTCTCTATATTGTCGCTTTGAAAGGAACAAAAAGAAAATGGAAAAGCAGAAGCAAAATAGGTAAATTCTGGAAAACTGAAACAGAAAGCAGTAGAGATAATCAGCAGCTCAAAAAAATTGAGATATTAAATATCGTCTGCAATTTATCCCGTCAGATAAAGCATAAAAAGTTTAATTTGACACCTAATTTACTTTCATATCTTCAGTATTAAAAATGTTATGGCCATTTTCATACTCGGAAATTAGCATCTTGTTACCTATTGCTTTTCCATTGACTTAACACAAAAACTGTGATCGAGGACAGTCAAAAGCTCATAACTTTCTTAAAAATTAAGAGAACTGAAATCAATTTTCAGTTATTACAGATTGAAGCATTCTTAAACAAATATGAAACAATCTTACTTGGATTACCTGAAATTAAAGCATATAATTAGTTAATTACCTAATTGTAGCTAATTACAAAATTCAATTACTAGATCTAAACATCTATCCGTTTCTTAAGAAAAGATTAACATTTTTAAATAGCCTAAATGTCCAAATAACATTCACACAAAAATTCACAATATAACATGATTTTTAAATCTCATTGCCATGAATTTATGGGCCAAATGGAAGAATTTAGTGTTTAATTCCCGTAAATTAATGGCCATTTAAATAATCTTGCGAGTGGGTTTTTGTGGAACACGATCAATTGGAACGTTGCGGTTTGCGGTGAATTTAAACCCCACATCGGCAGGAAAAACACTGCCGGTTCGTATGGGGCCTAAATCACCTTTTCGCAACGTGAAATTTTGATTAAAGGCATCCAAAGAAGCAAGTTTATATGTAAAAATAAATGACTTACCTTGCTTTGTCCTGTACGTGAGATTCTGTTACGTTGAAGGCATTAGAAGCGGATTTTTATTTTACTCCAGCACTGAAATTGTCCCGCGGTTTAAAAAAAAATTCACAGAACGGCAGTCGGAATAATTCTTCAGCATTAGCTAGCACTACGAGAATATATCTATCAGGCAGACAGGAGAAAACCGCATTTTACCCCCCCCCCCCCCCCCTCAAAGGCACTAAAGTCACGCACACGGTCAGTGGCAGAACTGCAGCGCCGATGAAGGTAAGTTTTGTAACATACCAATAATCAGCAGGTCAGAAAGCAACTTTAGGAACAGAAAAGGAGCTGATGTTACAGGCTGACAGCCCTGCATCAGAACAGGAGAAGTGGGAAAACACATATTCAAAGTTTAAGGAAAAGAGAAGGCTGAATAGAACACAGATATAAGATATATCCCAAGATTGGCCGACCGACACGGTTGGTTTCTGTGCAGTCTAAAGGAAGGAAGCAAATGTATGTAAATCTGTGTGTAGGGGTGCAAAGGAAGCATGAGAGCAGCGGGGAATGAAAGGAAAAAAAAAACCCGTAAGTGCTGGAATTGTGAGATACAGCATGCAGTCACTGCTGGAAATCTGAGAATTGCAGCAAACACTCAGCAGGTCAGGTAGCACCTGCAAAAAGAGAGGCAAGTTTAATGACTAATGTCAAACACCTTGCATTGGAACTGGAAAGTGAAACAACAAGTTAGGTTTGGATGAAGTTTGTTGGAGGGGGTGGAGAAAGAGTGGAGAGCAAAGGGAAGATTTATGATGCCGGGGTTGTCCAAGTGCTCCCAATGTTTATGGTTGACAAATGGGAGAGGGAGAGGAAACCAACATGTTAAACCTGTGAAAGGCAGTCAGTGTAGTGGGGATCTTAAATCAGATCAGATGCACCTGTGCAGAGAGAGATAAATACGTAGATTCACAGATGCATAACGAGTAAGAAAGAATGACTCTCTGAACTCAGAGTTTGATATTGAGTCACGAAGGCTGTGATGAGCCTAAAGGGGCTGTCCCACTGTGGCGCCTAATTGGCGAGTTTAGAAGAGGTTAGGAGAGTGTGAAAAAATGTCATGTTGAAGACCTCTTTTGACTATGTGGAAGACCTCCGACTCTGTTGAAGACTAGCTTCCACTAGCTTCGACTAGCTTCGGGAAAATTGGACACCGAATAGTGGAGAGTGAAGACAATCTCCTTCGATCTCCTTTGACCTCCCTTCGACTATGTTGAAGACTATCTACGACTACCTTTGATTACCCTCGACTACCCTCGATTACCTACGAATAACATGCCGATCTACTACGACCTACTTCGACTAAACCTCCGAGTAAAAAAAAAAAGATTTTTACCATGGCGACCTTTTTTTACTCACAGGCATTTTTCAGCATTCTGAAAAATACGCCACGACCTAGCTGAGGCTTCGAGTACGCGGGGACTACTCTCGAGCATGAAGGAGAGTTACAAAGACCTCCTAGGCCCTTGTGTCGACCATGCTGCGAGTATGAGTCGAGGGCAAACTCTTCTGAACTCGCGGATTAGGTCGCCGCAGTGGGACAGCCCCTTAAATAGACAATGATGAGCTGTTCTTTGAGCTTATTTTGGGAAAAATAAGTTTCACAGGAATTGTGCAGGAGGCAACAATCAGAATGGGTCAGAGTCCAAGTAGTCATAGAAACACACACATCTATCAGTGTACATGTACACACCCTCATCCTCCTGCACTCCAATGAATAAAATCGTAGCCTGCTCAACCTCTCCCTACAGCTCAAGTCCTTATGTCCTGGAAATATCCTCGTAAATCTTCTCTGCACCTTTTCCAGCTTGACAACATCTTTCCTATAACATTAGATGGAAAATTAAAATCACAAGTTAGGCAGCATGCTTGCAGACAGAAAAAAGAATGTTTATTTTCATTGGAAATAATGATTGATGGACCAGATGAACTAGAGAACCCTGACCGTGCTGTTATGATAAATTGACCTGAAAAATGAACCAATTCCAGGGTACCTCAATACTGACTATAAGCCCAATTTGAAATATAATTTGGGTAGACTTTATGTTTGTATACTGCCTTGCATTGCAGTTAAAGTGGGATGGTTAGCATGCTCATTTGTATTAAATATACACGGAATTGTTCCTGTGAAGGTGATGTTGCTTGAATTTTCTACAAACAATAATTGATGAGGCTTGCAACCTGGGGGAGTCTAAAGGTGTTGTTATAGATATATTAGATATCCTTGAGGGACTTATTTTATTAATATTGTTCAAAACCATTTATATTCCTTGGCAGATGCATTTATCTGTGTTGCACCATATTTCTTAATTTTGATAAAGATGAATTAAAAAAGAACTTTCTTGGGGAATTGGTCATGCACATTGATATTAATACTTACTTGATGGACTCCTTGATTAGAATGAAATATTTTAGGCAGAGTTCATTTCTTAAACGGTCTCCTGAATTCTAGTTTATCATCCGATTTTTTTGTTTTGCAGGTGTGCTCAGCAGTCATTTTAGCAAAGACGTAACATGTTCTTAAATTTACACGGTTATTGATCAAAGGCAAAAAGCCTAATTTAAGCCATCCATAAGATACCGGCAAATAAATCTGTTCTTTGGATTGTCATGAGACTATTGGGCATCCATTATGTGAATGTGAATGAGTGGAATGATTCGACAATTGGTCATTTTAACAAGTTGATGAATTAATGGAGGTTTGTTCTGTGTAAAAAAAATGGCTGATATTTTTCCTTAAATTGGTAACACTTCAGAAATGGATTAAATGACCTGACACACTGGGAAGTGAAGAATTCTCCTTTTTAGTAACTTCATGTCATCAGGATCACAATGAGGTAAAATAATTGGTTAATTTACTAATCTAGTACTAATTAATTAGTTAATCTAGTACTGTAATAGTGCAGTGATTGAATGGAAAAATCTTGAATATTGTGACAGAAATTAATAAATGTACATTTGGAAGTTGTCCATCTGAATCTTGCTTACTGGTAATATTTTGAGTTTAATTGCCAACCCTTTGCCATGTCTAGTCAAATTCATTACCACTTTTTGAGGCCCAAGTACAACATCATTAGCAACTTTCATAAATAAGCCAAGGCACTTAATTGGAGAGCAGCTAACGAACAGGCCATGAGTCAATTGTTGAACAACACTCTCAAAGTGTATTGGGCTAATGGATTTGAGGTAAGAATTAACATGTCAAGGGAATTGAGGAAGACATTGTGTCACCATTGAGACTGAAAGACATCGCCATGCACAGCCCTACGAAGAACTTTGTACATTAATCAAACATGTGAAGAACGTTTACCTGAACGAGGCAACAGGATTATTAAGGATAGTGGAAAGGGATGACAATTTTGAAGTTGTGAAAGGGAATAGTGAGTTCAAAAAACATGGTGATGATGGTGTGTAAATGTGCATTATTTGCCCATATATAAGTGACTAGACTAAGTGGGACCCATTGGGTCCCATGTTCACACGGGAGGGCTGGTCCCCCGACGCAATATTCCACCTCTCCACCAATTCCAATATTGGTGGCCAGTGGGGGGGCTTTCTGGAGCGCTGGTATGGGTTCTTGGCTTGAAGTGAAAAGGCACTACTGCAAATGGTGGCTTGGGTGCTTTGGCTAACTTCCTGTTTGCACTGTATATTGATTTTATATAAAATGCTACCACTTACGGCTGTGACTTTCACTGTGTGATATGAGGTGTACAGTGTGGAAACCTTATCCCTGAAATACACCTGAAAGCTTCAATAGCTGTAAGAAAAAAACGTGAATGAGATATCAAAAATAGTGACGTCTATTTATATTTTAAAGCCTTGATTTCCCCATTAATTAAACAAACTCTTAGATCCAATGGCAGCATTAAAATGGTGCAGAGTCGAAGGTGTGCTTTTACCAGTGTAAATCCGGGGGGGGGGAGTTCTCAGTCGGATTAGATTCCATACAAAAAGAAATGATGGAGCAAACTAGCCGATTGAGCATTCCAGCTCTATCAACCATTGCAAGACTCCACATTTGACAGGACATGTCCTGGATTCATTGCCATTTAAATGGTGAAACAAGGTGGGAATGGCTGTGGTGACCAGAATATTTTGGGCCCTGATTTGGTTCTGGTGACATTGCACAAAATTATTTTTTGTCACGACTGAAGCTTGTTCCCTAATAATAATATTCAAATGCCTTTTTTTAAGCAAGTGCAGATGGTGAACAGGGATTTCATGGTCATTTGGCAAGTACAAAGCAATCAGTCTTGCCTTTGATGCTACCCCTGGCTATCAAGCAAAATATACTTAAATAAACCTGCCAACAATAAAACATTGTTTTAATACAAATAAGGTCATAAAGTCATGTGATAGGAGCAGAATTCGGCCATTAGGACCATAAAGTCTACCCCGCCATTCAATCATGGCTGATTTATCTCTCCCTCCTAACCCCATTATGCTGCCTTCTCCCCATAACCTCTGACACCTGTACTAATCAAGAATCTATCTATCTCTGCTGTAATAGCCAATGACTTGGCCTCTACAGCCTTCTGTGGCAAAGAATTCCACAGATTCACCACCCTCTGACGAAAGAAATTTCTCCTCATCTTCTTAAACGAATGTCCTTTAATTCTGAGGCTATAACCTCTAGTCCTAGACTCATCCACTAGTGGAACCATCCTCTCCACATCCACTATCCAAGCCTTTCACTGTTCTGTATGTTTCAATGAGGTCTCCCCTCATTCTTCTAAACTCCAGCGAGTACAGGCCCAGTGCCTACAAACGCTCATCATGGGGTAACCTACTCGTTCCTGGGATCATTCTTGTAAACCTCCTCTGGACTCTCTCCAGAGCCAGTACATCTTTCCTCAGATATGGTGCCCAAATATTTTCACAATATTCTAAATGCAGCCTTACCAGTGTCTTATAGAGCCTCAACATTACATCCCTGTTTTTGTATAGATGATTGATGATAGAAATAAATGTTAGCATTGAGTTTGCTTTCTTGACTACCTTCTTTACTAACATAAATGAAAGCTTTGCAATTAGAGTGAGTACATGTTGATGATCATTGAGAAGCAAAGTGTGTAAATTATCAAGAGTTTTAATTGAAATCGATATTTGTAAAGATGCAATGACTGAGAATTACATTTCACAGGGGGAGAGAATCATGATTGCATATTAATTAGGATCTTTTTAATTTAATATTTTTGATTATTTAAAAAAATGAACCAAGGTCTATATGTTTCATTGCTTCCTGAAAATCTGAGGGCACAATCGTATTCATCAGCCGAGGAGCACAGTCCAACATTTTATAAATCATTATCCCAGGAGGGTTTCCAGCTATTTTTATCTTGGTGGTCAAACCACATATACGTGAAGGCATGAGAAAGAGGATTTATATGTAAAAAAAAAAATTTAGATTTTTATCATAAAAGATTAAAAAACTGAAGAAAGTTATGTCAGAATTAATATTGTAGCATTTTTAACATAATAGTTCTTAATGACTATTAAGTCCAATCTTAAAAGTGAAGTACTTAATATGTGAAATTCTGTGGCTTCAGAAAATGTCACTTTCATTTGAGTGTTCAGAAAGGTCAAGCATCAAATTATGAATCTTTTTTCTTTCATTTCCTTGGTCACAAAATTCATTACCGTTGTGAGTGTCTCTTTTGTTGGTGTTTCCAGTGTAGAATAAACTCCAATATGATACCCCGTTCCCATCCAAATATGTGTGCCATGAGCCACCACAGAAATGATCTTGATGGGGACAGTTATTTGTGCCCGACTCATGAAAACCTGAAGTATGCTCAGTGGGCAGATGGTAATGGTAGTCAGCTCTCAGTACCATTTTTCACTACATCATTGATGCTGATCCCTTTTGCAACTCCGTATGGTTGAATATAAGATCTCCAACAGGATAAATTCCCGACCAGTGGGTTTCAAATAGCATTTATTATCATTGTATAAACATTTGTGTTGACCAGATAGTTGCTCAAGCCTTCACGCCTTGGAGTGGAGGATGCTCCATAAACTGCGGATCACCTTGGACAATACAGCTCACCCTCTCCATGACACACTGGTCAATCTGAGGAGTACCCTCAGAAACAGACTGGTTCCACCAAGGTGCAGTACAGAAGGCCCAGGAGATCCTTCTTCCCTGTGGCTATCAAACCGTACAACTCATCCACATTCTGTTGTGGGGTAGACTGACTCCCCCCCCCCCCCCCCCCCCCCCCCCCCCCAATCTGCACATCCTCAATCCTCTCCACTCGGCACTTTCATTTCATGTTTCATGTATCTTGTGCTTTATGACTGTTGGCAGATCAATTTCTCTCCTGGGATAAATAAAGTTCTAACGTATCGTATTGAGTAGTGTGGATGATGACAAAGGATTTTGACCTAATTTCAAGCCTCTTGCACAAAGTAGTTACTCCCAGTCATGGGTGCAATGGTACACATTTCCTTGTTGGCATTGGCTCCGCAGTTTCCATGTGATCTGCAGAGGATGCCAAAGGCTTAGTTGTGATTCCTTTGCAATTCCCATTTTACCAAATGTAGGTCTCTTCATCTCTCATCACTGTCATTGTTTTAATCAGGTCATCTTTTCTTCACTATTTCTGTTGATCCTGCTTCAGCCTTCTCCTCAGTTGCACCTTTGTTCATTTCACAGCTTCTGTATGTCATTGATTAAAGAATAGTCCTTCCATTCATTGAGGCCTCAAATGCACGCTTTCTGTGATTAAAGCACACCCTCTCACAAAGTTCTAACTGTTTAAAGCCAATGTTCGTTGGAAGATCCAATTAATAACATTTGATTTGAGGTGCAACACTTTAGTATGTTATGGGAGTCCTCAGGAAAGAGTTCATTATAATTATAATCTGAGCAGGTGAGTTTTCTCAGACCATTCATTTTGAAGTGAATTGCATTGGTGAACTTTATGAACAACATCAGATTGCAGAAGTGATGACACATTTGCAAGGGAGTGAGAGATAGGGAGAAGCAAACAGCTGGATGACCCACCAAATCATCGTCATGTGTTATATCAAGACTGAACCCCCACTTCATTGTCCCATTTTAGCTCCAACCCTCTTTGTGTCTGAAAATGGATGAACCATAGTTTTTAATGTACTTGGTAAGCCATCACTCATGACTCTTGGAATGAGAGAATGCCAACACCTCACAAGCCTCTGAGTGAATACATTTCTCTTTAATTCTGTCCTAGATGGGTGAGCCCCTATTCTATTTCCCTGTGAGAGCCAGTAAAACATTCCATCAACATGTTCATTTTGTGAATTTAACAGATATATTAAAGTCATCAATTTATTAAAGAATTGCTAAACTTCTTAATTTATTGTCATATTCTGTTCCTATTTTACAGCTGCTTTAACATTTTTATTAAGTCATATAGTTCCTTAATCCTTTGACAAGGATCCAACAAAATCATAATCAGATTGTAACATTTCAAATATTATTTTGGCAAAGACTGCCCTCTCTGTATTTAGTTCTCTTATTCCTTCCCATGCAATTCACCTGCTCCCCAGGTACTTTCCCCTGCAACCATAGGAGATGTAACACTTCCTCTCTCACTTTCATCTGAGGACCTCAGCAGCACTTCCCGGTGCAAAAGATTCACGTGCACCTCTTCCAACCTCTTATTTTGCATTCAGTGCCCCCAATGGGGCCTCCCTCCCGCAAGACCATGCTTGGACTCAGCAACCATTTTGCTAAACACTTGTGCTCGGTCTGCCAAAGACTGATGGAGCATCCAAATGGCTAACCATTTTAACTCTCCTACCCATTCTCACACTGACCTTTCTGTCTTTGGATTCCTCCACTTCAAGAGTGAGGCCATATGCAAACTGGAAGAACAACACATCATTTGAATAACCCAATGGTATGAATGATGACTTCTCCAACGTCACTTAATAGCCCCCCCTCCCCACTTCCATTTGCGCATACATTTCTCCCACCCTACTCATTTTCTCTCCTCTGTACACTCATCTTTTATCACCAAGCCCCATATTTCCCTTTTATCTCCTTTCTGTCCTTTCCACACATGTCCCTCCCTGTGGCTTTATTTTTCTTTTCATATTTGATTAAGGAGTGTAGGATAATGAAGAAAAAGAATGTTCAAAATGGCATCGATTCTAACTGAATAGACGATGGACTGGGATTCACGGCATCACGGTAGATAGGATCAGATTTAGGTTCCAATGATAAGAGATAAATCATCTCCATGAGAATGTTGACACCTTCAACAAGCCACTGCTTTGTGCACGCGGAGACCCTCACAAAATGCTGGAGTAACTCAGAGGATCAGCCAGCATCTCTGTAGAAATGTACAGGTGACATTTCGGGTTGGGACTGTTCAGACTGATTGGAGGGAAAGGCTATAAACGGGAAACAAGTAAAGGACAAACCAGGGCTGGCAAAAGATGACCCCAGGGAAGGAGATTCTCTGATGGATCACACCATTCTCTGCCGTTGTCTAGGAATGGTGTGATCCAAAGGGGGATACATCATTGTGAACTGGGGAACTGATTAATTTCTAGTGGAGGAAGGGAGGTGGGGGAATGGAGGGAGGGAGGGAAGGGGAAAGCACCAGGAGTGGATGTGGGGGGGGGGGGGGGGGGGAGGGAGGGTGGAATGGGTGTTTGCAGGTTATCTAAAATTCATACCATATCGGCAATGGAGGTGGCCCAGGACGGAAATGTCAGTGTGGAAATGGGAAGGGGAGTAACGTGGATAGCAACCTTACTTATTTCTTGGAAATTAGTTTGCACTGGAGGTACATTCCAAAGCATCTGAAGAAGCATAGTAATTTCCAAGACTTGGTTTGACCAATTCAGAAGATCAGGAAAGAATTCCCAATTTTAATTTATTTGCCTGAGTTTTTGCCATTCCCAAGAAGATGATTGTTGGTAGATTTATATGGAATGAGTGTTACAGATACTTGCATTGCACTTGGTGTTGTGTATGTGACTTTGTGGATGGATTCATTTTTTTCTGACTGCTGCTGTTTGTGTGACATTGACTAGTTTTCAGGACTTCATGAATATTAGTTGATATTTTTTTCCATCTATACAAGCATTTTCAGCAGCTATAGAAACAAACTGTATACTGTTACAGCAGCTTGTCAGCTACTTGGGAAATGTTCAAAGATCAGGCTTTTACATTGCCACAAATGGAATCACAGAACCCTTAAATTGTGCATTATCAACCAATGTGTTCAGCATTTATTTTAGTGGATCATGAATTGTATTGAAGAGCTAGCAATTCACCTACTTTCCAAAGAAAGTCAAGAATGCAGCTTGAAATGCATTGCAAGCCACTGCAATGTGATGACACTGACCCTTTACATTTATAACAAAAAAAAACAGTTCACATTGTAAATAGAATTTTTTATTGAGTGCAAAAAGAAACAGCTAAACTGGAAAGACTTATATCGCAGAAACAATACTTGTATGCTTACCATCTTTATCTGCTTTGTGTAGAAACATTTACAAGTGAATGAGAGATAGGGAGAAGCAAACAGTTGGATGACATTTATAAATTAATTGTAAGACAGAAATGAAACTTAGAAACCAACAAGAATAAAAATTTAAATGTCAAATTAATTATGTAATTATCATGCAATTCAAATTTCAATTATATTGCTTATTAACAAATTAATAGCCCCTATTGTGTCACTTCCCACATACTTCGTGAATTTCAACATTTACCAGCTTTTCGGAATGTTCTATATTTTTCCCAGTTGGGTTATGAAGGCAATAGTTCTCTTGTCCCGGAACCGGTAATAACTTTAGAGTTAACTGAAGCTATCATTTCATATTCATAGTCATACTTAATTAGCCAAGTATGTTTTGCAACATATGAGGAATTTGATTTGCCGTACAGTCATATTAATAAAAAGAAACATAACACACAAAATACATTTTAACATGAACATCCACCACAGTGACTCCTCCACATTCCTTACTGTGATGGAAGGCTAAAAAAAAGTTAAATCCAGGATTTGATGAAAACTTGTTGACTTCCTGGGAGGGGGTGTGAGGAGGGAAGAGATGGGGGGGGGGGGGGGGGGGTTGGGGAGAGGGAAACGCTCCCCGGGCATCGCCAAGTCTCCGCTCATTCCGGATGTTGTCACTGCTTCACTGACACGCACCCTCAAACACAACCTAACACACACCCTTACACACACAATGACGCACCACAAGGTTTAAAGGGATATGGGCCAAATGCGGATAAATGGGAATAGTTTAGATGGGACATCTTGATCTGCATGAACAAGTTGGGATGAAGGGCCTGTTTCCATGCTGTAAGACTATGACACATAGTAGAAAGGATGCAATTGCTTTGGAGAGGATCCAGGGGCGATTTATGAAGGCTGCAATTTTTTTTTTAACTTTGAAGAAAGATTTGATAACTGGGAACAGAGCAGCAACAGAGGTGAAGAAATAACCTTAGTTAAGGTGAATTATATTATGTGAATAGGACCAGTTTCACTTAACAAAGAGTGTAGGAAGGAACTGCAGATGCTGGTTTAAACTGAAGATAGACACTGAAAACTAGAAAAACTCAGCAGAACAGGCAGCATCTCTGGAGAGAAAGAATGGGTGATTTTTCGGGTCGAGACCTTCAGTCTGAAGAGGTTGAAAACCAGCCATAAAACACAGTGACTGGTGATGTATGTTATCCAACTAAGGGCAGAAATCAGAATCATATGTTCATATTTATTAACGTGACACCATAATAAATATATTACAGAAACAATAATTTAATGGGGTGGCACGGCGGCGCAGAGGTAGAGTTGCTGGGTTTTCTCTGGATGTTCCAGTTTCTCCCACCTCCAAAGAAGTGCAGGTTTGTCGTTTAATTGGCTTCTATAAATTGCCCTTGGCATGTAATATGTATATATAATATATATATATACACATATATATATATATACATATTATATATACACAACATAAGAATTTAATTGTTCAGTTTGGGACATATGATAATAAAACTCTCTTGACTATTAAAAGTGAAGGATTACATACAGCCCTTAGCCGAAGTATGAAACAAGTGTTCAGGTAAATTTGAAATAACAAACACGACAGACAAATTAGACTACTCTTTCTGTGAAGAACAAAGCATCCAATATTAGACTGTGGAATAGTGAAAATGATTTAGCACAATATATTCGTAGGAATTGTTTAAATATTGTGTGTGAAACTGTAAATATTGTGTGTGAAACTGTAAATATTAAGAACATGAGCAAACCATATGTTCCCTTGAATTTGCTCACCAGTCAATAAAATCATGGTTATTCCAATTTTAGTCTTGGTTTCAATTTCCTTTCTAATCTCCATTACCTTGAACATCATTTTTTTGTCAATCTCGACAGAAACAAATTCTGACTGTTCCTCTAAATCTCTGCAGGAGAAAGAATTCACATACAGATGAAAGAAATTTTTTTTTGTCTCAAGTGAGTGCAACTGTTCCCCACAAGGCGAAGCATCCTCTCAGTATCTGCCTTGACAAACTGCAGCAGAATTTTATACCTATTGGTAAGATCACCTCTCAGTTCATCTAAACCAATGAGTGCAGGTTCAAACTGCTGGTTCTCTCTGAAACCAGCCCCTTCGCCCCTGTAATCAACCTGGTGAACCGCTGTGAATTGCCATCAATGCAAAACTATCTTCCCTTAAGTAAGCTTTTAAAACTATTTGCACTGACCCAGTTATGATCTTAATAATTCTCTCTGGAGTTGTCACAGATCAACATTATACTCCTAATCTTGGCAGAAAAGGCTAGTCTTTCATTTCTCTTCCCATTCACTTGCTGCATCTGCATATCAGATTTCTAAGCTTTCGTTTGAGAACATCTACACCCCTCAACATAGAAACAAGTTGCAGTTTCAAGTTGAAGCAATAATCTCCTTTAGTCATCTTTCTACAAAAGTGGATAACTTCACATTTCTCCAGCCCATGCTCTGAACCAACCTACCTATTCTGTGGCTACATGATATCCTTCTCGAAAGTTTCTTTCCTGCCTCAATTTCTATTGAAAGCAAACTTGGCTGCAACATATTCATTCCCCTCATCTGTTTCATTAATATTGAATGTAACTAGTTGAGGGCCCATCATTCATCCCTATTCTTGCTCATTTAGTTACAGTTTGTCGATTTGAAAATACCAATTTATAGCTGTTATTTGTTAATTTGTCAATAGTCTATCTGTGCAAATATATTATCCCCCGATGCTGTGAGTTTTACTCTGTGCAATAACCTTTTGGGTGTGATCAGATTGAAATCCAAATACACCAATCGGTCCCCTTTATCCACTTGGATTGTTATGTCCTCAAAGAACTCAAATACATTTATTCAACATTCAGTGCATTAGATGAAACTATGGGCCAGTTAGCCTAACATTGGGGAAAATTCTGTTTCCCTTTCATGTTACGTCTGATCGTGTAATGATTTTCCACAAGTTCTTCTACTATGTATGATGGATTCCAGAATTTCCCGCAATGTTAGGGTAACTGGCCCATAGTTTCATCTAATGCACTGAATGTCATTTTTATTTTCCCACTCACTTAATCAACCTATCTATTTTGTAAGTACTTGGTATCCTCCTCAAAAGTTTCTTTCCTGCCTAGTTTTGTATTGTCAGCAAATTTGGCTGCAATGTGCTCAGTACCCTCATCTGCTTCATTAACAGTTTCATCTTTCTGTTGCCCTCCTTTCTTAAATAGTGCTTTTTAAATTTGTTTGAGGTTTCAAGAATTTAGCAATCTTTACAAGATTACAATCACGGCATCCAGTATCTCTGCACTTAGTTAAAGACCCAAGGATAAAGGTCACTACTTCCCGCCCGTCTTTATTCCCGTCATTGTATTTGGCGCTTTCCTTTGGTGATAATTATTTTAAATCTCTCCCTCACTTTGAATCATGGATAATCTATTATTGGGATGTTTTAAGGGTCTTGAAGACTGATACAAAATTTCTGTTAAAAGTTGATGCAGCCTCTTTATTTCCATGTACTTCTCTAGTCTCAATCTCTTGGGGATTATTTTCTTCTCAAGCAACCGCAGGAGATACTAGACCTGTCCTTGAACCTCTTCCCACCCCAAGTATCTCAGCACCTACAGTGTCCTTTCAAGTGAACTAGTGATTGCCATCCACTTCTTCCAATCTGTTATCATGCCCACATTCAGGTTGTCCCTTTATGGAAACAATCAAAAGAAGATTTTGTGGCGAACCTGAATTTGGACCTCAGGATGACCCGGGTTTCACTGTTGGCTGCTACTTTAATGCTCCATTGCACTCCTATGCCGATTAATCAATGTGCTTCCTCCTACATTGTTAATAACAAGGCACGTTGTAAGCTTGAACAGCAGCTCATCTTCCACCTGGCACATTGCAGCCTTCAGGAATTAATAGCAAATCATACACCTTCAGTTCGCTCATTCTCTTGGTATTGACACTCACCATTTCTGTTGCAAGTCATCTGTTGTGACCCTTTACTCAGTTTTTCCCTCTCCAGAAGCACAGCCTGATCTGCTGAGCATGCCCCATACCTTGTAATTTTTATATTCCATTGTTTGTGTTCTCACTTTCTAACTGGCCTCATCTCCCAGCATTTATTCATGATTTTCTCTTTCTTAGTGTCCCTATGAACCAATGGGTGAGCCTTGCAACTTATCCCCGTCACAAACCTGGCTTCACCTCATAAAATACATTCCCTTGGCACCATCCGTACCTTCCCCATCCACATGTTTTCTCTCGTCCACAGTTCTAAGGAAAGATTTTTGAATGTGAACTATTTCTCTTTCCACACTCAGCTTGATCTGCTGTGTGCTTCGACAATATTTGTTTTTATTTCAGTTGTCCAGCGCCTGCAGTGTTGTGATTTTCATGAGGTATTTTCTTCCTTGTGATATACCTACAGGGTATTTCTTCAGCTCCATGGTCTTTCCAGTCTTTAGCTCAGAACTAATAATTTCAAGCAAGACTGTCTGAGGCCCAATTTGTTGTTCCCCTTTGAAATTCAGCAGAGGCAAAGATAATAACTCTGTACCTCACAGGCAGATGAAGCATCTACATAATTGATAACTCAGGGGTGTTGCAGTCCAAGATGTAATTTTTGTTACAATCAAAAGAAGATTTTGTGGCAAACCTGAATTTGGACCTCAGGATGACTCGGGTTTCACTGTTGGCTGCTACTTTAATGCACCATTGCAGGAAATATTTCTTCAAGTACAAATGAAAAAATCCTGGATGGGCAGTAGTCTATACAATGAATATCTAATACAAATCCAATCAAAATTCTGTTTTTGTGCTAGCAAAGAATCACCGTTGAACAATGCAAGAGAGCAAACAATTTATTATGTTGAACAATACAGCTGAATGCCCACCTACCACATGTCTGTTGGTATGGTATGTATTCAGTCTGATTCACTTTTACGGTAAATAAGAATCATAGTCTGGTATTACCAAGTGAAATCAATGGAGGAAAAAGAATCATAGGAAAACATTATTCAGAAAAAAAAAAACTAGTTGAGGGCTTATATTAGACTGGGATACATTTGGTTGTTAGACACTAAAGTAACTCAATGGGTCAGGCAGCATCTCTACAGAAAAGGAAGGACGACGTTTCGGGTCGAAACCCTTCTTCAGACTGAAGAAGGGTTTGGACCCGAAAAGTGTCTATCTTTGTGTCGATCTTTGGTGTAAACCAACATCTGCAGTTCATTCCTATACATGTTGTTGTTGTTGTTGGCTTGATCATTTGTACGTCTGAAGGTCAGGAAGATGAAAGTAACCCGAGATGCCTCCTCCTCATTTTCTTTAAGCGTTCCAATTCTGGGTGATTGTAAGCCGGGGATCAATTTTGGTGTGCCTTTTTTTTGGTTTCTTTCCCCCTTCACACTGCAGTCAGGCATGCTGCAGACACAACAATGAGGCTCCCACATGAAGGATCATTTCTGAGGCAAGATGCCAGATTTGCAGTGTCCATGCAACTGCATTCCAGTGAATTGTTAAAACATACACAAGGGGAAGGGAAAGTAGAAACGAAAAAAAAAGAAAACTATAAGTTTTTACATCTTACTGTCTGCTCTGGTTTAATATAAAAGCAGCTTCGGACATGTTGTTATATTTTATTATGCTGGGTTGATTCAGTAATATTGCTTTATGGCTGATTTTCATAAATAGTTCTTCCTGTTGGATGAATTATAAGAAGACACATCCATGCTTATGAAAGATATGGGTATGACCAAGGAAAAAAATCCTTTAAAAAGAAGGGTGTCTGAATATTTTGTGTCAATAGTTATGCTAATAATTCATCTCTGGCTGCATTTATATGTGCAGTTGCTTTAGAAATTGCTGCGAATTGGTGGCAATTGCCGCTCTGAGGATTTATGCTGCTTGCTGGAGCCTTGCACATTGCCGAGCCCTGTTAGTAAATCACAAGAAGCTGTTCATAATGTTCGCATCTATTGAAATATTTTGAAAGTGCTCGCATGCTGGGCAAGATTCTTTGAGCAGGAATGTGCCCATTATTTTCTTGAATGCTGGCTGTGTGCAAAGCTATGTCAATGATGGACGATATAAAAACAGGTTCCTGGAGCGTAAGCACTGAAGATATATCTTCAAGCAGTAGATAGAGAAGCTCTGGAATTCTCCACCCAAGAGCGATGTATAGGCTTTGTTGCTGAGTATTTTCAAGACCGAAAGCAAAATTTTGGATATGAAGGGAATGAAAAATTCTGGAGATGACGCTGATATAAAAGATGAACCATGTTCCTAATCCATGGCAGAAGCTCTATGCTATCCTACTTTCACACCAGGGGCAATTTACAGAGGCCAATTAACCTACAAACTTGGACGTCTTTGGAATGTGGGAGCAAATCGGGGCACCCGGAGAAAGCCCATGCGGTCCCAGGGAGAATGTGCAAATTCCGCTCAGAGTTCCCTTAGTCAGAATCAAACCTGGGTCTCCAGTGCTGTGAGGCAGCAGCTCTGCCTCTGTGCCACTGCGCCCCCCCCCCACCCCCCCCCCCCCCCCCCACCACTCCCTGTGTCCTTAAACTCGGAGTCAGCATCTGCACACTGGCCTGGAACCGACTCCGCTCTACATAAAGCCGAAAAACAAGCTTGCGAGAAATCCGAAAACATCTGGAGTAAGCCGTGGCTGAAATATTTTGCACCTTATTATGTAGATAGGTTGCAGCAATTAGAGCGATTTCAATTTTATTGAAGGTCAGCAATATGCTCTTGGAAATCAATGGGCTATTAGTTTCACATCTTTAACAGATACTGAAAAATACTGAAGCTCTATTATAGAAGAGGTAATTTGCAGTACCGCGGATTTTTGGTAATTAATGGCCTGAAATTGCAAATAGATTAAATACCTTTATTTGACCTTCAGTTCCTTTCAAAATATTTGACCATGGAAGCTTTATTAATCTTTTTAATTTTTCCACTGCAGATTTTGCAGATTGTGACAAAATAGGGGAAGGCATAACAAGTATAAAAAGCAGGTCCAATTAAATAGGTAAAGATTAAATGGAGAACTTAACAGTTATGAAAGTTTGAATCCAGATTTTATGAGGAGTATTTTTACGTTGGTGATTAACGTGAAGAAAAAACCCGCCGAAGAGCAGCCGCAATAGCGACACCAATCTTCAAAGGCAGCGTCTGAATTTCACAAAATTAAACACAACACCAAAGTAAAGAGATAAGATAAGTGACTCGAGAACTCCAGGGTGATCTTTCCATGGAGAGAGGGTTGGGCCGCTTTGGCGGGACATAATCACCAACGCAACTCCTCATAAAATCAAGATCAAACTTCTAACTGTAAGTTCTCGTTTAAACCTTACTATTTTACTTCAGAGTCACGTGAGTGATTCTGTGAAGAGTTTAAAGTTTTGTGATTTCATGCCGCAGATTACAAACTCGACATCCCACTGCATTGATTGACTCGAATGAGAAATAATGCATTAGTAGTAACATTGCATTCAATGTAGTAATAGGGTTTATTTAATAATATAAATATACAATAGTTTTTCTTTAATACCAGGGCATTTAAACAGAACTTAAAATGGCATTAGCAAACAACCCTGGATCAACAATCGGGCGATGATAAAAATTCTGAAACATCAGCTCATTTGCCCATCCGGCGGCCGCCATAATATGGTCGACGTACATGTCCTTCGCTTTGGCCGCCGAAGTAGCTGCTGCCCTAGTGGAATGAGATGTAAACACATCTGTGTTAATACCTGCATCAATCAAAACTTGTTTCAGCCACCTGGAGATAGTGTGAACTGACACTCCTTTATGTGTTTTTTTTATAACTGATAAGCAATCCTGTCTCCCTATTACGTAAAGTCTCTGTCGCTGCAATGTACTGCATCAAATGTGTTTTTACGCATAAAGCTGGATCCGTAGGATATGCTGCAAATATTATGTTAAAACCTGTGACACCTGGCCTGCTCTGTTTGAAGAGGTCGTAAATGTAAAATATAACATTGTCCACAGCAGTTTCCATTCTGTCTAACTGTAATTTTTGTAACGTCTGTACCCTTTGTGCTGAAACCAACGCCATAAGCATCAATTTTATGGTAATTTTGGTCAACGTCAAAATGATATAGGAAAACCACTCACGTATTTCTTAAGGACTATACTTACATCCCAAATAGCCATATATCTAGGTTTGGGAGGTCTGGAATTAAAAATGTCTTTCATAAATCGAACCACAAAAGGGTGAGATCCAATTGCATGATTGTCTGATTTAATCACTAAATATGATGACAAAGCACTTCTTGCTGTATTGATTGCACTATAACTCAGTCCTTCATCATGGTAAAGAGTTGACAAAAATTCTAAAACATGTGAAATACGTGCTGTACAATAATCAATATCATTTTGTACACAGTAAACTTCCCATTTCTTTACATAACAAAAATACTGCTTTTAAGTGCTCGATCTCCAGGATGCAGTAAGCATGTCAACAGTTCGACCCGACAATCCTTGTCCCAGATATGGCCTTCTTAGAATCTGCAAATTGAACAAACAAATGGTCATACAACGGATGACATTCGCAAGGTCACTGATTCACCAATAAATTCCTTCGTTTAGGAACAGCCATCAAAGTTGTGTCATCGCTTGTCGGATCAAAGAATACCATGGCTGAGTAGGCCAGTCGAGTATTACTAGTACCCCTGAAGCATTGTCCTGCTTGATTTTAAGCAGACATCGATTTGTGAGACAGAAAGGTGGAAATGCATAAATATACATACCACCCCAAGTCAGCGAGAAAGCGTCAATCGCTACTGCCTTAGGATCTGGTTCCCATGACACATATTTGGGAGCTGTGGTTTAGTCTAGATGTGAACAAGGTCGACATCTGGTGTTCCATATTTGCAATGATGTCTTTGAACACATCGTGATTCAGCATCCATTCTATGTTTCATGGAATTTCCGTGACCTGGTGTCTACCACTGCATTAAGTTTTCCTGGCAGATAAATAGCTGAGAGCCAAATGTGTTTGTCAATGCACCAGATCCAGATTTGGTTTACCAGTCTGTCACAAGATACTGACTTGATACCACCCATGTGATTGACATATGCCACTGCCGGGGTGTTATCGATCTGGAGCTGAACATGCACACTGCTCTTGTTAGAACAATACGCTTTGAGCCCATGAAATACTCCTAAAAGCTCTAAATGGTTTATTCCCCATGTCTGCAGAAGCCCAGCTTCTTCTGAACTACATCTTCCTCCACAAGTTGAATTTGTGTCTGTGGCACCCCATCCAAGTGCACTTACATCAGTCTGCAAAACCATGGAAGGTTGTTCCAGCTCTGTCATGCTAAAACTACTGGAGACATGTTGAATCCACCATAAAATATCAGTAATTGCTTCAGCTGATGACTGTATGGGCCTATCAAAATGCCCAATTTGTACCTTAAGTGCCTGTTCTTTTGCTCTTTGTAATTGCTGATAATGCAAAGGCCCAAATTGGACTGTTGGAAAGGCTGCTACCATTTTCCCCAGAAGTCTCGCCACTTGCCTAATTGAAGGATTACACTTGTTTAAAAGTGTTATATAATCCTCAATTAGCTCTGTACTTTTCCCAATTGGCAAGGTAATTACCATTTGATAGAGTTAATTGAAAATCCCCAATAATCAATTGTGGTAGTTGGCGTAAGTTTGGATTTTCCCAAATGAATGACAAACCCC
Organism: Okamejei kenojei; assembly: GCA_035221665.1. Classification (NCBI taxonomy): domain Eukaryota; kingdom Metazoa; phylum Chordata; class Chondrichthyes; order Rajiformes; family Rajidae; genus Okamejei; species Okamejei kenojei. The sequence goes on from CM069146.1 coordinate 42,758,559, forward strand.
AGTTTTTCAAATGTGGATTTGACAACTGCCACTGATATTTTGGCTAAAGCTTTTGTTTGTCTAATAATTAAAATATCATCCAAATAGGCCATAATCACATGGCCCTGATCTCTAAGCAACCCCAAAATTGGTTTTAACAATTTGGTGATTATTCTAGGGCAGGGGTTCTCAACCAGGGGGGAATTCCCCCCCAGGGGGGGATTTCAGGTTTTCAGGGGGGGAATTGGGACCACAGATTAGCAAACTCAAACTGTTAGAATGTTGATCTTTTTATTGCCTTTGAGCTCCCCAGGGTGGCACAAAATTCAGTATGCATTGGTTAACTGCTGCTGGGGGGGGGGGGGGGGGGAATGACGTTCTGACATATGGTTAAAGGGGTGCATGGGGCAAACAAGGTTGAGAACCTCTGCTCTAGGGGCTGAGGTCAATCCGTTTGGCAGTGCTTTATACTGCCATAATTGATTCATCCAATCGAATTTAAAATACCTTCTATGCTCGCAATGAACAGGCACTGGATAATAAGTGTCCTTCAGATCTATTGTGGCCATATAACAACCTTTATAAATGAGTTGCTTGGCCGTAACCAATGTTTCCATTTTAAAGTGTCTATAGAGTACAAATGTATTTAATTTTGTCAGATCCAAAATGATTCTACATCCTCCATCCCTCTTAGGACGGGGAAAACACAATTTGACACAATTTAATGGACTTGGTGGTCCGTCTTTTCAATTACACCTTTGTTATATAATTTTGTGAGTTCAGCCTGAACCTCTATTACCTCTGTTTGTGAAAAATAAAGTGTTCTAACAGGAACATGTTGGAAAGGTAAAGTAACATTTGGAATAAATTCAATCCGAAACCCTTCCTGATAAATAGATCTGAAGTAAGCTGCTTCCATTCATTATAAAAAAGCAGTAATCTACCACCAATATTCTCTTGAGTATTGAGATATGTTTAATTACGTGTTTATATGTTTAAATACATATATTTAATATGTTTTTATGAGAACCAGGTCCACATATCTCCCTGGTGACTGGTACACCCTGCTGACTCCAGCCACTGGCAGTAGCTCCCATAGTTGCTCGTGCTCCCACCGAAGGATACCATCCACGTCCCTGTGCTGAGGGCCGGCTTGTCCCTGGAGTAGCTCCGGATGCTGAGGTGGTTTTGTAGGGATACTTTCTCTTCAGCTGTCTGCCGGGCATCATTGGTCTCATCAGACTCATTGTTTTAGCATCTTCGTTTATTTCTTTAACTTGTTTGGTTAGATCTGCGCCAAACAGCAGATCAGGTGGTTGAACACTTGCTGGCTTGCAAAGCGCAGCATATCTGGGATTAATGGTGGGCCTTATAGCCCTTTTCCTGAGACCATTAATCTCAAAATGGGTATTGCATAACAACCCTAGAGCCTCTTGGTGTGTTCTGGTCATATAACCACCATCAATTGTTCTTGCGAACGCTGTAATGCCAGCAGCCAGTAATTTTTTAATTCTTTGCATTTTTATTTCTTGGCTTCGCATACCGGGTCCCATCTGACCCCAAATGACTTGATTCACCGTTGGAACTCTTAATACTTCACAGTTGCTTGGAAGCTCGTGATTTTTGGCTGTCTCATCCATAGTAAGCTCCTGAAGCTGATGAGACACCATGTAATTAATTGTGGTAGCCAGCTCTTCACCTAGTGGCTCACCTGTTCCTGATGGGACAGCAAATGGAAGTGCCAGTGGTGGAACATTTGGTAGTTCAGTTTCCCCTGGCTGTACTTCCCCATCAGAATCAGCCTCAGGACTATTCTGGCCCATTGCACTCTCCTCACATTGATAAGGAGTTTCTGGCAGCATTGTTGCTGCTGGCGCTTCTTTTTCTAAGTGCTGACACTCCTTCTCTTGGAGTGAAGTTCTTTGGAGGACTGTATGCAACAGTTCCTCCAATTGGGATAGGCGTGTACACACTCTATCCAGCCCTGGTGAGGAATCATCCCCCGACTCCGTGGGCCTAGCAGACTTATCTGTTGCCTTGTGCCCTAATGGCAACGGCTCTGTGCTGTGCAGCACTAAGTCTGCAGTCACTGTATCTGTACTAAGTGACTGAACAGGTGTATGAGGCAGGGCTTCCATGCCTGAACTGCTGCGGGTGTTTGGAATGTGCCGCTTTCCCTTCCCTGTTTTTTCCATGCTAGCACTCGGTATAGCGTACCGGCCAGCACGGATTCAAGCTCCAGTGGAAAGTTTTAAACTTACCTGGAGTCTGCATACTTACCGCTGGAGGAGCTCCGTTCCTCGCAGCCTCCGTGCGTCAAATGCGGCTGACGTAAAGTGCGCATGCAGCCTGGCGGGTCTTCTTCACGGAATCACTCACGTGACTCCGAAGTAAAATTATTGTTGAATTCCCTGCCACCTTCCTTCCAGGATTACCACATTGAAGTTCCGTCATAGGCATAAGGATCTGTAGATGCAGGTTTACAAAAAAGGTAACAAAGTGCTGGAGTAACACAGCAGGTCAGGCAGCTTCTCTGGAGACTATGGATAGGCGACATTACGGGACGGTATTCTTCTTGGATCAGGTTATTGTTGTTCTGACAAACTTTCCATTGCTTCTTTTACTTCATTGACCTTTTTTGTTTTCTTTCCGACTCAAACAATTTTGAGCAAGACATGACAACATCTACAATAAGTATAGGAGGCATGGAGTAAATGAGGTGCTAGAGGAGTATAAAGAATGTTAAAAGAATCTTAAGAAAGAAATTAGGAAGGCTAAAAGAAGATATGAGGTTGCTTTGGCAAGAAAGGTGAAAGTAAACCCAAAGGGTTTCTACAGCTATATTAATAGCAAAAGGATAACGAGGGATCAAATTGGACCATTAGAGAACCAGAATGGACAGCTATCTGCAGAGCCAAAAGAGATGGGGGAGATATTGAACAATTTCTTTTCTTCGGTATTCACCAAGGAGAAGGATATTGAACTCTGTGAGTTAAGGGGAAAAAGTAGAGTAGCTATGGAAACTATGAGATTCAAAGAGGAGGAAGTACTGACACTTTTGAAAAATATAAAAGTGGATAAGTCTCCAGGTCCTGACAGATATTCCCCAGGACATTGAGGGAAGTTAGTGTAGAAATAGCAGGAGCTATGACAGAAATATTTCAAATGTCATTAGAAACGGGAATAGTGCCGGAGGATTGGCGTACTGCGCATGTTGTTCCATTGTTTAAAAAGGGTTCAAAGAATAAACCTAGCAATTATAGACCTATTAGTTTGACATCAGTGGTGGGCAAATTAATGGAAAGAATACTTAGAGATAATATATATAAGCATCTGGAATAAGCAGGGTCTGATCAGGAACAGTCAACATGGATTTGTGCCTGGAAGGTCATGTTTGACAAACCTTCTTGAATTTTTTGAAGCGGTAACTAGGGAAATTGATGAGTGTAAAGCAGTGGATTGTTGTCTATATGGATTTCAGTAAGGCCTTTGACAAGGTTCCCCATGGAAGGTTGGTTAAGAAGGTTCAATCTTTGGGTGTTAATGGCGGAGTAGCAAGATGGATTCAACAGTGGCTGAATGGGAGATGTCAGAGAGTAATGTGGATGGCTGTTTGTCAGGTTGGAAGCCGGTGACCATGGGGATGCCTCAGGGATCTGTGTTGGGTCCACTGTTGTTTGTCATGTACATCAATGATCTGGATGATGGGGTGGAAAATTGGATAAGTAAGTATGCAGATGATACTAAGATAGGTGGTGTTGTGGATAATGAAGTAGATTTTCAAAGTCTACAGAGAGATTTGGGCCATTTGGAAAAGTGGGCTGAAAGATGGCAGATGGAGTTTAATGCTGTTAGTGTGAAGTGCTACATCTTGGCAGGACAAATCAAAATAGGACAGTAAATGGTAGGGAATTGAGGAATGCTGTGGAACAGAGGATCTAGGAATAACTGTGCATAGTTCCCTGAAGGTGAATCGCATGTAGATAGGGTGGTAAAGAAAGCCTTTGGTGTGCTGGCCTTTATAAATCAGAGCATTGAATATAGGGAGTAGGGAAGTAATGTTAAAATTGTACAAGGCATTGGTAAGACCAATTCTGGAGTATGGTGTACAATTTTGGTCGCCTAGTTATAGGAAGGATGTCAACAAAATAGAGAGAGTACAGAGGAGATTTACTAGAATGTTGCCAGGGATTCCAGCAACTATGTTACAGAGAAAGGTTGAACAAGTTAGGTCTTTATTCTTTGGAGCGCAGAAGGTTAAGTGGGGACTTGATTGAGGTCTTTAAAATGATGAAAGGGAGAGACAGAGTTGACGTGGATACGTTTTTCCCATTGAGGGTAGGGAAGATTCAAACAAGAGGGCATGACATGAGAATTAAGGGACAGAGGTTTTCGGGGTAACGTGAGGGGGAACTTCTTTACTCAGAGGGTGGTGGCTGTGTGGAATGAGCTTCCAGCAGAAGTGGTGGAGGCAGGATCGATTTTAACATTTAAGAGTAAAGTGGATAGGTATATGGACGTGAAGGGAATGGAGGGGTATGGTCTGAGTGCAGGTAGATGGCACTAGGGGAAAACAAATGGTCGGCACGGACTGGAAGGGCCGAGAGGGCCTGTTTCCGTGCTGTAATTGTTATATGGTTATATGGTTATATGGTTAATGAGGTTTTCTTTGGCTGTTTTCAGCTCTGTGCTCACTTTAGCTGAGTGTCTTAACCCCAGCCCCTCTCCTAACCTTCCTGGCCCCAACCAATGGTCTGTAGTTTCAGGTGTTGCAAAGCCATGTTCTCAGGTTTGGATTGCCTGACCACTGTGCCTTGGGATGGCGCAGTGGTAGAGTTACTGCCTTGAAGCGCCAGAGATCCCAGTTCAATCCTGAACATGGGTGCTGCCTGTACGGAGTTTGTATGTCCTCCCTGTAACCGCGTGGGTATCCTCAGGTTTCCTACCACATTCCAAAAACATACAGGTTTGTAGGTTAATTGGCTTCTGTAAATTGTCCCTAGTGGGTAGGATAGAACAAGTGTATGGGTCATTATGGCCAGCATGGATTTGGTGGGCCTCGGTGAACATGGGGAATATGAATAGATGATGTTTTGGATTGGGGTCCCTTCTTCAGACTGAATCTGAAGCAGAATAATAGAGCTCTAACCATTACTACAGTGTCAGAATGTACTTTGACAATTGTGTTGTGAATTTGTGGACTTCTCTGCCACAGAAGGCAGTGGAGGCCAATTCACTGGATGAAGTTAAAAGAGTGTTAGATAGAGCTCTTGGGGCTAGAGGATTCAAGGGGTGTGGTGAGAAGGCAGGCACGGGTTACTGGTTGTGGGTGATCAGCCAGATCACAATGAATGGCGGTGCTGGCTCGAAGGGCCGAATGGCCTCCTCCTGCACCTATTTTCAAATGTTTCTCTGTGTCTAGCTCTGGTCACCAAGGCACACGGGAGATGTATTGAAACAGATTAGATCTGGGTCTGAAGGCTGGTTTCCAGTAACACATCACTGAGAGGGGGGAATCACATTGAAACCCATCAAATAATGAAATGCCTGGATAGATTGGATGTGGAGAGGATGTCTCCAGTCATGGGAGAGTCTGTGATCTGAGAGCACAGCTTTAGAATAAAAGGATGTACCTTTAGAGAAGAAATGAGGTGGAATTTATTCAGCTATATAGTGATGAAGCTTTGGAGTTAATTGCCACAGGCTGCAGTGGAGGTCAAGTCATTGGACATTTTTCAAGCAGAGATTAACAGGCTCTTGATTCGTAAGAGGGTGTCAAACATTGTGGGAGATGGTAGGAGAATGGGGTAGAGAGGGAAAAATAGATTAGCCATGATTGAATGACGGAGCAATGGGCCGATTGGCCTGATTCCGCTTCTATGCCTTATGATCTTATGATCTAGTCATAAATAAAGACCCTAGAAATGGATCTATTCAAGCTAAAAACAATATCATTGAAAAGTTTGACGGAAAGAGGAAAACTATAACGAATATGTGTTCAGAAAATTACTTGAAACAGCAGGAGTTTCAAATTAACAATAAGGTTTCACAATCAAATAGTTATTGATACAAAAACTGTTCTTTACTTGAAATTGCTTCAAATTTAATAGTAGAGGTAAAAAGTTCGCAATTGATTAAACAAATGATGTATTCTGTGTATTAAAGACACGATTTCTCTGGAATTAATAAGCTACGATGGATTGCATGAACTTTCTCATCCATATTTGTTTTCAGCCTTTTCACAAAAAGCTGTGGTATTACATTATTCCATACAACCCACCATGAGTCTCGTTTGACTTGTTCACATCTCACAACCATCTGGCTGAGAACAAGAGGAGATCTGCTCGATACAGATCAATACCAACACAGTTTGTGTTGCAATTTTGCAGCGATGAGTAATAGCAGGGGCCCGAGGAGACTCCAAAATAAACAGTGCAAGGGAGAGAGGAGAGAAAACTTTGCAGGTGATTCTGTGGCTGTCACTGGATAAATAGTGAAGAAACTCAGAGGTCGATTCTACGCAAACCAGATGGTGAAAGACAGCTGTTGGAGGAGGATGACATGACGTATTGCACCAAAGATTGCGCACACCCCAGCAGTGTTTCTTTTCCTTCGCTCTACCTATTCTACTTGAGTTTGGCTTGATTGTATTTATGTATAGTGTTATCTGATTTGATTGGAAAGCAAGGCCAGCAACATAATCAAGGATGAGTCGCACCCAGGCCATGCCCTCTTCTCCCCTCTCCCATCAAGCAAAAGGTATAAAAGTGTGAAAACAAACACCTCCAGATTCAAGGACAGTTTCTTCCCAGCTGTTCTGAGGCAACTGAATCATCCTACCGCAGATTTGTAACTGGAGAGCAGGGTCATCCTGAACTTTGATCTACCTCATTAGAACGTTGATGCATTGCATAAACAAACTGAAGGGCCAGTTTCCATGCCGTATCAATCTATAACATGAAACGATTTTGATGAGCAATTTCACATCTTGCCTCAGTCTCCAAAGCCCAGCAATTTTTTTTCTTCGGAAAACGACTCTTCCCACTTGTGTGGACAAGTCTGAACAAGGGTCTCAACCTGAAACGACATCCATTCCTTCTCTCCAGAGATGCTGCTTGAGTTACTCCAGCAATTTGTTTCCATCTGGATTTTGTCATCATTCCTTTAACAATGAGAACAAAATATATGGAAGTTAGAGGGGAACTTTTCCTTTTCTCTGCTCCGCCAATCGAAGCCATCAAGACTGATATTTCACCTCACCGCTACCTTGTTAAGTGAGGATGGTACGTGGAACGATATAAACATAGTAAATAGGTGCAGGAGCAGGCTATTTGGCCCTTCGAGCCAGCACCACCATTCAATATGATCGTGGCTGATCATCCAAAATCAGTACCCTGTTCCTGCTTTCTCCCCATATCCCTTTATTCCATTAGCCCTAAGAGCTATATATAACCCTCTGGGCAAATTGGCCGTGCGCATGCCAACAAAACATTTCAGGTGGATTGAAGACATGATCACCTTGCTCCACACGGATGTTAACTTGTGTTTACTGAAGCCCTCACCGATATCCCACACCCCCACATCTCGAGACATATTATGCACTGGGGACCTTTTAAAACTGAAATAACACTCACGATAATACCCTGTGTTTTATATCCAAATTTTACTCTTCCCCACCCCTCATTTTTAAACTTTGCATGGAGTTGGTTTTGTGGTGTGAAAATCCATTTACCATCTTGTGTTCAGTTTTCATTGTTCAGATTGTGAAATCTTTAAGGCTTATTTTTCATTTTAGGTTTATGAATCTGAGCCAACTGTTTAATAATATTGTCTCCCTTGAATTTTTTTTAAATCTAGTGATCTGAAAAATCCAGTTTGAAGGTAGACACAAATGCTGGAGTAACTCAGCGGGTCAGGCCGCATCTCTGAAGAGAAGGAATGGGTGACGTTTCAGGTTGAGACCCTTCTTCAGAGTTTGAAGAAGGGCCTCGACCCGTAACCCACTGAGTTACTCCAGCATTTTGTGTCTACCTTCGATTTAAACCCGCATCTGCAGTTCTTTCCGACATATTTACTTTCAGATTATTGTGTTCATTTTATAGGGTTGTCTAATGTCGTGAAGGAAGAGTTCCCTTACCCTGACTGTAGCTGGAACCCATGTGGGTTGCACATTAGTTAGAGCGTAGTAAATCTGTGGAATTAATTGCCACATAGCACTGTGGAGGCCATGTCAATACATATTGTTAAGGCAGAGATTGATAGACTCATGATTTGTATGGGTGTCAGGAGTTATGTGGAGAAGGCATGATAATGGGGTTGAGAGGGAAAGATAGATCAGCCATGATTAAATGGTGGAGTAGACTTGATGAGCAGAATGGTCTAATTCTGCTCCTAGGACATGAACTCTTGGTCACCGTTCATGGTTAATTACATATATTGGCCTTGATATTTATGCGCTGTCTTAAAAAAAAAAACGTCATTGGGTTCAACACCAAACTGGAAAGCTGAAAACATAGGTTATTCAAAGGCCTTGCCAGGTTTACCTGCAAGAAATCTTTGACAAAAAATCAATGGTTTTATAGCAGGCAGATTGACCGGTGGGAGTGCTGATTTGGCTGGTTGTCAAACTGGAACGCAGCAGGCAATGTGTATCAGGCAAGTATGATTTCTGGATGAAATGGCTGGGTGGATAGAGTGGCTTGGACACCATGGAGTGAGGTACCTTGCGGTGAGCGTTTGGAGTGGATTCCTGTCTGCTTATTTGTAGATAAGCTTATGGAGCGTGGCCACAATCTGTCGACGGATACTGCAATGAAGGCACTTCCCTCATGGAATCAGTCCTTCCCTTGTCCTTTCCTTCACCAGGATTCCTCAGCAATCAGACTTTTGTGCATTAAAAATACCATTAAAAATAACAATAAAGTCTAAATAATCTGCAGACATTTTGGAGGTAGACACAAAATACTGGGGTAACACAGCAGGTTAGGCAGAGTCTCTGGAGAAAAGGAAATGGTGACATTTCGGGTCAGAACCATTCTCTAGTCTGAAGAAGGCCTGACCCGCTGAGTTACTCCAGCATTTTCTGTCTATCTTGTCTATAAACAGCTTCTGTAGTTCTTTTCTACATGGCATGTTGGAGGTAGTTGGCATTGAGTTGAAGTATTTTTTTCTTATCTTGCTAGTTGATGTCAAATTACCAATGCCTTGAGATTTAAATTCCACCTATTTGAATTCCACAAAATCTTTCAAATTTACTGGGAGAACAGGTGAAGCATTGCCCGAGTCCTCTCCCAGGCCAATATCATGACAATGAAGCACTGTTTACACTCATTTGGGTCTCAGGTTCCTCCATTCTACTCTTTTCCAGGAGTTTACTGGAAGAGATTCCTGGGTGAATGGAAGAAAAGTTTATTAGATTAGTTTATGGTGGCAGCCCTTCTATGGGTCTTGATAACACTCTTATTGGGCACATTTTTCTGCCCCATCATGGCCATCCTTCATGTGTAAGCCTTTGCACTGAGACTTTATAGTCTATTGATCATGATGTTGTGTTCGATTGGAGCCCTAAAATAAACCAGAGTCCTTCCCTCCCAAGTTGTCTCAACAGGATCACGTCAAGTTGCTGCCATTTCTCCCAAAGTGCTCAAAATCTCAGTTTAAAAATAAAATTCAACATGCCTACTGACTCCTTGGAATTCCTGTCCCATGACTGCTCAAAATGGAGGAGGAGAATTTGGAGTGGTACTGAGAATGGTGAGACTGTGCATCAAGAACACACAGCAGTCCTCCATAAATAGCAGAAGAAGCAGCACACCATCTCACAAACGACCCACTCACTCGTTACATCCTGCTCCCTCTAAGAGTAAGTTTGTGGCTCCCACATTAGCCTTATCCACCATTTCATAAACCCATAAGAGATTGCAGATGCTGGAATTTTCAGCAAAAAAAAAAAAAAAAAATGGTTGGATGAACTCAACTGGTCTGGCAACATCAATGAGCAAAATGGACAGAGGACATCTTGAGTCAGGGTCCTTCTTCAGACTACTTTTTATCAAGACCACAAACAAGATTAGATGTTGTTCAGCCAGAGCTGAACTACTTCTCGGCATCTGCATACAACGGTGTCTGTCTTGTCGCTTCTTGTGCTTCTTGTGCGTGGTGGTGGGAAGATTGGTGGAAACAGGGCCGCGACGTGAACGCTCTTTCCTTGACCCCTTCTTGAGTGAAGAAGTGTCCCGTCCCAAATCGTCAACTGTTCATTTCCTCTCTCAGGTGCTGCCTGGCCAGTTGAGTTCCTCCAGCAGTTTTTATTTTATCCAGAAGTTATCCTTGATTCTGAGGTATTGCCTATGAATGGGGATTTCACCTAATATTTTGTGATTCAATGCACAAATGGTATTATCCAGCTTGGCGGTACAAATCAATAATTTCATGTCCTTTCACATTAGGAAAACTCTGAATGATTTGAGGTTCAGTGAACCTCGCTTCATCTTGAAAAAATCACTTTTCCGAGAACCTAGCCTGCCTCCTTTGTTTCTTTTCAGCTTTGGGACAAAAGAGCTCAAAGTAAAGGAGCCCGGTGATTGCAGAATAAAATTGAGGTTACACGAGGGAGAAAAGTAATGCCGGAGTTGTATCAATCTCATCATGGGAGCATGAATCTTCAATGTTGACAATGTGAAAACATGGGTAGACTAACCTCTGGAACTCTGTGTAAAACAGCTATTCTGATAACAGCTTTTTGCATTGAATACGCCAGTGTTAAGAAAGACTACCGTATTTTGTGATGTGGATATACATTGAATATACCTGTTTTAGTTTATAGTTTTGTTTATTGTCACTTGTGCTGAGGTAGAATGAAAGGCTTTGGTTGCTTGTGAACTAGTCAGCGGAAAGACAATACACAATTACAATTGAGCCATTCACAGTGTGCAGATACATGATAAAGGAATAATGTTTAGTGCAAGGTAAAGCCAGTAAAGTCTGATCAAAGATAGTCTGAGGGTCTCCAATGAGGTAGATAGTAGTTCATGGCTGCTCTCTGGATGTTAAGAGAATGTACTGTATTTAATGATGTGGGTATAAATAGGAGGAAGACATTTTAGTCAGGGTGTTAAAAAAAAAATAGTACTGCATCAGACTCCTGCACAGTGACAAGAAATCCTGCATTGAGTTAGTTGCAAGTACCTTTGTGAATCAGGGCTGTTTGAATCTGCAGCATTATCCATCAACCCTTCAGCTCGCAATCCCCTCTGAGTTGGATTGCAGGGGAAAGAGAGCATTACAAGAACACCAATATTTGTTATCTGGTGATTTGTCAATTTAAACTGTGAAGGAGCGCATCACAGAGACCCAGTTTGCAATATTACACATTCTCCAACAGTGTTTTGCAGTGAATGTCGAATTAATTTCAAGCATTTATTTTGGGGCTATATTTTCATTATCTCTGTATTTAAATTCTCATTCTTCAGAAATTAACAAAAAAACGCTTTATCTATAAATTACGGGAAATCAAAAGCCAGGAAAATATCACTTTGATGTGCAGGCATACTGCTCCATTATATTAAGCAGCTTTGAGTATCACTTCTGTGCAGGGCGTTTCACTGTGCTGGTTTTGAAGGAGCTTCTGTGTGGAAGAAAGTGGCGATTGCAATATTCTTGCACTGAAGAAGGCTCTAATGAGCAGATCTGTCCTCTGGCATTAACAGGTGCAGAGCTCTGCATATGTGACAATTGAAAGCTACTGCTTTCTAAATTGTCAAACCAATTTCTTGTTGAAAAATTGCGGTGCTCTGATTGTGATAAATAATGGCACTTTGCAGTTGGAAATATCTGTGAGACGCAAGGAATTGCAGATGCTGGAATCAGACTGAAGAAGTGTCCCAGTCCGAATGATCACCTGTCCATTCCGTCCACAGATGCTGCCTGACCCGTTGAGTTACTCCAGAACTTTGTGTTTTGCAGCTAGACATATTCATTGCTTTTAGATACTCCATTGTTCAGCCCTGTAAACACCTGAAGTATCACTCAAATGGAGCGTTCAATTACAATGTTTCATGTCATTGAATGAACATGGTTAGAAACATAGAAAAATAGGTGCAAGAGTAGGCCATTCGGGCCTTCGTGCAGATGATATGGCTGATCATCTCTAATCAGTACCCTGTTCCTGCTTTTTCCCCATATGACTTAATTTATTCAGATATTTATATATTGTTTTCTATACTTAAAAAAGGCATTGCCATTAAAGTGGTTAGTAAGCTCTTATTGGTTTTAATGGCAGTGGAGCTGGAAATTTGATATGTTTTTTTCTCTCAACCTATGGTTTGCTGATTTCAAAGTAGCAGGATATTTCCCAAATTTACTGTAATATAACTGTTTAGGGAAGAGCAGACGAGCTAGTGGATCATAAATTAATAAATGGCAACACTGGAGGATCTCTGTAGGCAACTGTTGAACTAACTTTACTTTGTGTTGCTAATGTAACTACTTTCTGCTAGAACTAGAATTCTATATATATTTACTGTACTTCAATTTACCAGCACTTATTTGCATCTGGCAACATGAATTCTAGCTATGTTAAGGAGATTAGAGCCCTGTTTTTAGGCAATCCTAAAACCCCCGTTTTAAGTTAAATTGTGCCATTTTCTTGTTGTGATATTCTGCATTTTCTATTCTTCTGGTGACTTCAGTATTTTGTGAGTTTGATTTGGTAACGTGGTTATTTGTTTGTGGTAATTATACACAATAAGAAAACATTGTTTCTAACAATCTAATGCTAATACTAAGACAGTTGTTTACTAACTTTACTTTATGTAAACTAGAAAAATTCTAATAATTTTTCTGTTCTTATTTGTCACTCCGAGTTGGGAGGATGGGAGGGTGTCCAGATATTCAGAACTGTGCAACAGAAAATGTTGTGATGATGTTTAAAGCACGCATGTGCTTTCTTCTGCAGTTGTATAGGGCTTCTGCAGTTGCATTGAGCTCTGGTGAGACCACATCTGGAGTATTGTGTACAGTTTTGGTCTCCTAATTTGAGGAAGGACATCCTTGTAATTGAGGCAGTGCAATCCCAGGCACGATATTGATCCCTGGGATGGCGGGACTGTCATATGAGGAAAGATTTAAAAGACTAGGCTTGTATTCACTGGAGTTAAGAAGGATGAGGGGAGATCTTATAGAAACATATAAAATTATAAAAGGACTGGTCAAGCTGGAAGCAGGAAAAATGTTCCCAATGTGGGGCGAGTCCAGAACCGGGGGCCACAGTCTTAGAATAAATGGGAGGTCATTTAAGACTGAGGTGAGAAAAAACTTTTTCACCCAGAGAGTTGTGAATTTATGGAATTCCCTGCCACAGAGGGCAGTGGAGGCCAAGTCACTGGATGGATTTAAGAGAGAGTTAGATAGAGCTCTAGAGGCTAGTGGAGTCGAGGAATATTGGGAGAAGGCAGGCACGGGTTATTGATAGGGGACGATCAGCCATGATCACAATGAATGGCGGTGCTGGCTCCTGCACCTATTTTCTATGTTTCTGTTTCTATGTGGCATATACATGCCAGTACTCATGCACAACTTTTAAAATATACCTGGATTTGGAAGAGCCAGCTTCTGGAGAGAAGTATGCCAAACATGGCGTTGATATTTGGTGGTATTGTGAGCTTTTCGTCGGGGAGAGTTATAGAAAGTTATATTAGTTGAATACTAATATATTAAATCACATACTCCATGGCTTTTTGAGCTAGTTTTCCAAGAAAAAAAACTGGTGTAATCAAAGCCTGAAAAGATAGGATGGGGCTGAAGCCCAGTTTAGACGTTGGAATGTTTTTTTTAATCATTCTAATAGAATGATTTCCAACTCCAGTGGTAATTAAACTTCTTTTTTTCTTTTTTTCGCTCTTAGTTTTCTTTACATATTTTTAGAATATTGAAAAAGTTGAATAAAATAAACACTTAAGAAATGAAGTTAATTTATGTTTTTTGCTCATGTGACAAAATAAATTATATATAAAATTATACACTAGGGAGAATAAGACGAAAATTACCAAAAAACATAAGAAAATTTAGTTGATGGTGATTTACATTTTGTGATTAAGACTCAAGTCTGATGACACTGAAATAGTTTAAGAAGCACTGGTGTAGTGTACCTTCAGTTGAATTTGTAAAGACTGCAAAGATATCATCATTGCGATCACTCAATGTCGTGCATGATTGTCCTGACTTCTACAAGGGTTTTGCCAGGACTAGAGGGTGTGAGCTATAGGGAGAGGTTGAGTAGGCTGGGTCTCTATTCCATGGAGTACAGGAGGATGAGGGAAGATCTTATAGAGGTATACAAAATCATGAGAGAAATAGATCGTGTAGATGCATAGCCTTTTGCCTAGAGTAGGGGAATCGAGGACCAGAGGACATAGGTTCAAGGTGAATGGAAAAAGATTGAATGGGAATCTAAGAGGGGTAACTATTTACATGACAAAGGGTGGTGGGAAAAAGCTGCCAGAGGACGGATAGCTGAGGCTGGGACTATCCTAAATCTTTTAAGAAAACCAGTTAGGTACATGGAGAAGGGACAAGTTTGGCAGGGATCTATGGACCAAGCGCAGGGCAAGTGGGGACTATATGAAGCTGTAACATTGTTGGCCGGTTTATGGGTGAGTTGGGCCGAAGTTTCCACTGTATCACTCTCTGACTCCCTTAAGTCATTGGATGGTTTGAAGGAGGGGGTCGATCCTGGAGTCCTGACAGATTTTCCTGGAGCCCGTATAAAAAACCTTCTGGTTTGTGCAGTGTGATATGTTACCCACCACAATGGAGGCCTGTTGACTGATATAGTAGTTTAACGTGGGGAAGAACGGGTGCAATAGACAGCATCATCACACGGTCTGGACAAAGACTGAATCTGGGTCTAGGACTCCATGATAATTGGCAATCTCTCCTCTCTCTCTATTCCACCTTCTCACGTATTGTGGTGCTTCATCGGTTGGCAAGCCACCCTTCCTCCACCTGTTTTTCTCCAAGACGGTCTTTTTATTGGCTATTTATGCGGGTGATTGCTGTTCAGCATGGAACCCAAAGGGCCTGGTTCCACATAGGTATCTCCAAAGTTCATAAAATATTAATAATGCCATTCAATGCTGAACATTATGATGGGTTTGTCCAAAAGTAGGTAATTTTGGAAAACAATTTACGGCTTCCTCCTTGGATCAACAATTTGATCTTTTGTGACTTATGGAAAGTTTAGGTTTTATAAAATTATGTTGTACCAAGGTACTGTGAAAAAGCTTTGTATTGCATGCTATCCAAACAGATCAGATAATACTATACATAAATACAATTAGGTCAAATGCAAGTACAATTGATAAAAGGGAAAGAATCAGAGTGCAGAATATTGTTCTCAGCATTGTGGTGCATCAGTTCCATAGACAAAGTCCAATGTCAACTGTGGGGTAGAAATGAATCGGACAGTACCCTAGCTCATGGAATGACCATTTAGAACCTTTGTCAGCAGTGTGGTACTCCATCTATTGTTTCCTTATAATATTTTGAACCTTTTTATAAAGCTCAGTCTAACACAAATTGTGAGGTGCATATTTGCAAGTATATTTAATTTCCTCAACTTAAACCTGAACTTTATTTTAAATCATTCCCTATGCAGTCATTGAATTCAGAAAACCTATTCAATATTCTGCTCCGATCATGAATAAAAATGTTATTGAACTCAATTCAATGCTCTTTATGCACTCGCAACCTGATATTTTTCAACCATTTTTTTGGACAATCTGCTACCAGATTTTGTTTCTCACTGCAAAATCATTGGTCATAAATAAGGAGAGCGATCTGTTTTCACATATATTCAGACTGTCGGCTTACAATTTGATGTAAATGGTTTACAGGTAACAAAATTCTTACATTTTTTTGTTAAATTATCCATCATGTACTCACATTGGTTATTTGTACTATCTTTAACATTTGCAAGACCATCAGTTGAGCAATGTATAGTGAATTTGGAGGAGAATATGCTTGGGAGGTATAATTTTAATTCAATATATATAAAGAAAGGTAGAGTTGCTGCCTGACAGAGCCAGAGACCAAGATTCGATCCTTACTGTGGGTGCTGTCTGTATGGAGTTGTATGTTCTCCCTGTGACCACGTGAGTTTCCACCAGGTGCTCTGGTTTCCTCCCACACACCAAAGACGTAGTGGTTTCTAGGTTAATTGGCTTTGGTAAAAATTGTAAATTGTCCCTAGTGTATAGGATAGTGCTAGTGTACGGGGGTGATCGTTATTCATCAAATAATGAAATTGTTCTTTAAATAATACCATACCGTTTTTGTGTCCAAAAAGTGCAAAGAGAAAATATCATTTCTATTCACAATACTGTTTCCCATAAGCAAAAGCCGTGCTGTTGAAATTAATTCATTTTCTTTTCCCATAAACTTGGAACAGAAAAAAACATGATTTTAACATGTACAAATTCATCCATGTTGAGAGAAACGTAGAAACATAGAAAACAGGTGTAGGAGTAGGCCATTCGAAATAATAGGAATCCGAGGGGTAACTTTGTCACACAAAGGATGGTGGTTGTATGGAATAGGCTGCCAGAGGAGGTAGTTGAGACTGGGACTATCCCATCGTTTAAGAAACAGTTAGACAGGTACATGGATAGGACAGGTTTGGAGAGATATGGACCTAGCGCAGGCTAGTGGGACTAGTGTAGCTGAAACATTGTTGGCCGGTGTGGGCGAGTTGGGCCGAAGGGCCTGTTTCAAGACTGTATCACTCTATGACACTATGACTCCCTAAGTCTTCGGATGGCTGCAGAGGCCGATCCTGGAGTCCATAGATCCTGGAGCCCTTATAAACCTTAGGTTTGTGCAGGTGATATGTCCCACTAAATGGTTGCCTGTGATATCGTTTAACGTGGGGTGACTGCTGCATAGCCAGCCTTCACATGGCCCTTGACAGAGACAGATCTGGGTCTGGAGTCCAGGATGGTTGGCAATCTCTCCCTGCTGCAGCCTTATTCTACCTTCTCACGTAGATCCAAGTATTCCCTCATCTCAGTCCCAAATGGCCTACCCCTTTTCTGAAACTGTGACCCCTGATTCTGGACTCCCCCAACATTGGGAACATTTTTCCTGCATCCAGCCTGTCCAATCCCTTAAGAATTTTATATGTTTCTATGAGATCCCCTCTCATCTTTTAAAATTCCATTAAAAACTGGAATCCAGTGATCTTTGAGTAAAATATTTCCAGATTATTTTACAAAACCTTTTGGAAGAAGCAGTTAATTGCAAATGATTTAGGAGAGGCGCGTATGCTTTTCGAATTTGAAAATTATTAGGCCATGCTATTTTTGATACTATATCCATTTAATTAATTAGGCTGCTGTAATATACTAGTCATTTGCAGCATAAAAATGGTTAAATCCTCAAATTATTAATGTAAGATGGGCAGTGAAACGTTTGGTTCTTATTCTATAGAATGAATTACCTTAATCACATACTTATTGAGGTTGATAAATCTTCAATGATGCGGAAACAAAGAACTGCAGATGCTAGTTCATACCAAAGAAAGAGACAAAGTGGTGAACTTATTCAACTTGTCAGGCAAACATATCTGGAGAAAAAGGATGGGTGACGTTTCGGGTCGGGATCCTTCTTCAGCTATTGTGGAGACAAATCAGAATGAACTTTGGTCACTAAATAACTAATGTTATTTCTGAGGTATTATTTTGACAAATACAGAAATTATTTTGATTTTATATACAAAGTAGATGCGTCATGAAGGCTAGCTTTCAGGTATAGAGTTAACCTGGTAAGTCTGATCAGTGTGGACCATTGTGGCTTTCTGCCAGCCCCAAGGTTTTACATATGGTGCAGTATTTTTGTTGTTTACGGTTGTTCATAGGATAAATTATTTTTCACCACGTGTATAATTTACAGAAGTTTAGTTTAGAGATACAGCATGGAAACAGGCCCTTCGGTCCACCTCCACATTGACCAGCGATCCCCATACACACACAAGGGACAATTTACAATTTTACCAAGCCAATTAGTCTACAAACCTGTATGTATTTGGAATGTGGGAGGAAACTGGAGCACCCGGAGAAAACCCATGCAGCAAACGGGGAGAACGTAGAATCTCCGTACCGACAGCGCCTGTCGCCAGGATCGAACCCGGATCTCTGGCACTGTAGGCAGCAACTCTACCGCTGCGCCTCCGTGCTGCACCATAAGGCAAGAAAAGGTCTGATAACAAGCTATGGACACGCTGGGGAAAAAAGCTAGTTGAGACTGACAAAGAAAGGTATTGCAGTGATTAAAATTCAAGTGTATTAATAAAAAGAGAATATCTGGAGAAAAAGATATTAAATAGAGATATTAGAAAAAATAGAGATATTAATTTTAAATGATGGTCCCCCTATTGTCATAATGACAGAATACATTTTGCACGGCATTTTATGCAATTTGACAAGACTAATCGCAGAGCTATAACCTGGTGTACACTGAACAATTATGTCACAACTTCCCATCACTCCTCCAATAACTGTGATCTGCTATCCAAACCGATCTAATGCAGATCTGACGTAAACTTAGGATCTCATTACTTTTCCTATCTGTTGGAGCTATTTATATGTTAATACCACACTTGCTTACAAATAAATTACCCCAACTGAATCACTTGGTCAGTTCTCAGTGGTTCTTTGAAGGGCTAATATAGTTGGCTTTTCTTAATTCAATTATCTAAAGGTAGGGATCAATATCACTGTCTCTATTTCTTATGTGATGTGATAATTTTCTTTCATAGAGATAGTTAGAGCCGAACACTGATTTTTCCTAGGTAGACGGAGTCGAGGGGGTTATAGGGACAGGTGTTGCATCTCCTGCGGGTTGCAGGGGAAAGTACCTGGGGAGGGGGTGGTTTGGGTGGGGAGGGACGGGTTGACCAGGGAGTTGTGGAGGGAACGGTCTCTGCGGAAAGCAGAAAGGGGTGGCGATGGGAAGATACTGCATGGCTAGTAGTGGGATTCCATTGGAGGTGACAAAAATGTCGAAGGATTATGTGCTGTTTTTGACGGTTGATAGGGTGGAAGGTGAATGGAGCTGCGGGATATTGAGGAGACCCAGTGAGAGCCTCATCTATAATGGAAGAGGGGAACCCCTAATCCCTAAAGAATGCGGACATCTCTGATGACTTGGTATGAAACACCTCATTCTGGGCGCAGATGCGGCGTAGACAGAGGAATTGGGAGTAGGGATAGAGTCTTTTCCTATCAGTGTACTGTGGAGTTTTAATGTAACATTCTTGGACTGGTGTTCAGCGATACTTTATTTTATTGGCTTTGTTTCAGATGAAGTGTTCTGTTCACCATAGTCCTCAGATTCCTTTCAAATTAGCCACCAGGTAATTTTGTCATACTTTTACAAAAGGTGCGGTACCATGTAATTTCTGTACTACAATTCATCCGCATTTGCACAATTTTTGTAGTCATTCTCTAAATTTCAACTGAAGGTATCGACTCACCTTACCTCATGTCAAGGTTGATCCCACCTGTGAGTGTAACCAATTGGGATTCAAGGCATTATTTTAGTTTAGTTTAGTGTAGAGATACCGCCCAGAAACAGGCCCTTCGGCCCACCGAGTCCGCACCGACCAGCTGATCCCTGCAAATTAACTCTGTCCTACAAACACTAGGGACAATTTACATTTGTACCAAGCCAATTAACCTACAAACCTATATGTCTTTGGTTTGTGGGAGGAAGGGGAGAACGTACTAACTCCGTACAGACAAGCACCCGCAGTTGGGATCGAACGCCACCGTACATTGTACATTTGAAATAAAATAGTAAGATTAAACGAGAACTTACCTGTTCGAAGTTTGATCTTTATTTTACGAGGCGTTACGATGAGGGATTACGTGAAGAAGCCCCGCCAGGCGCATGCTCGGCATACTTCATAGCAGCGGCGTGAAAACACAGAACCAATAGCCGAAGTAAGATAGTAAGGCTCACACAAGACTAGAACTACCAGATGATCGTTATGAGGGTCGGGAGCGGAGGGCACGTAATCCCTCATCGTAACTCCTCATAAAATAAAGATCAAACTTCGAACAGGTAAGTTCTCATTTAATCTTACTATTTTACTTCGGAGTCACTGAGTGACTGAAGCTCGTGATTCATTTTTTAGATTCATTCCATACGACACGCTGCTTCAGTCGACACAGTAGCGAGTAAATAATATTATTGACCATTGCTTGAATTATGCAATAAGTATTTTAATAATAATAAAAGAAAGAAAAGTAATGACCCCTCTATCCTAGGGGAAGATTACAACAAAAGATATGAATCATTACCTAAAAGAAAGCAAATAATCAAACAGAACCGAACATTGCGTGTCCAAACTCTGGCACCATGAGAACAGGTTTATTGTAAAACTTTGTTTCTTCTTTACACCATCCTGCGGCCTCTAAAATTTGATCAAGCGGCACGTCCTGTGCCTTTGCCGCGGATGTGGACGCCGCCCTGGTGGAATGAGATTTAAACATATCAGTGTCTACTCCAGCTAAATCCAAAACCTGTTTTAACCATCTAGAAATAGTTTGTACTGACACTTTTTTATATGTTTTTTTATGGGTAATAAGCATTGCTGTTTCACAAGCTCGGAGACTCTTGGCTACTTCAATATATTGAGTCAGATGCTTAACCACACACAATGTTTGGTCGACAGGGTATGCTCTAAAGATTACCTTGGTTCCAGACTTTCCCGGTCTGCTTTGTTTGATTAGATCATAAACATAAAAAGTAATGTTATCTGCAGACACATGCATACAATCTAAACGTAACATTTGCAATGTTTGTACTCTTTGTGCTGACACTCATGCCATGAGCATTACTACTTTAAATGTTAATTTCTGAAAAGACAGTGACGTAATTGGAGCTCATTGCCGAAGCAATGTGAGAACTATACTAACATCCCAAATTTCTGTATATCTGGGTTTGGGAGGATTTTTATTAAAAATCCCTCTCAAAAATCGGGATATTAATGGATGAGACCCGATAGATAGATGTTCTGAAAATTGTCGTAAATAGGAAGATAAAGCACTACCATCACTATTAATAACACTATAACTAAGGTGCTGATCAACTGATCAAGGAACTCCAATACATCCAATATGTTTGCAGTATGATAAGATACATCTGACTGAATACAAAAAGCTTCCCATTTCTTTATATGAGACATATATTGTTTCTTAGTGCTATCTCTCCAAGCTGCAGTAATGACATCCATGGTCCTATCCGACAGTCCAAGCCCTTGTAATAGTCTGGTCAGAACCTGCAGATTAACAAATTAATATGATCATGCAATGGATGAACTTGTTCTGTCACTGGTTGTACCAACAAATCCCTGGAACTGGGAATTGTCATAAATGGTTCAATTATCATTCTAAGCATCAATGGGAACCATGGCTGTGTAGGCCAGTTTGGAACCACCAAAACACCCGTGGCAGAGTCTTGCACTATTTTACTGAGACATTGCCTAATCAGGCAAAATGGGGGAAAAGCATAGAAAAACATATTTCCCCAATGTAGCGAGAATGCATCCAACGCTACCTTTCCTGGGTCAGGCTCCCATGAGACGTATTTAGGCAACTGGTGATTTAATCTGGACGCAAACAGATCAATGTCTGGTACACCATACTGACTGACAATCTTTTGGAAAATTTGTGGATTTAACATCCATTCTGTATTGTCTTTGAACTTCCGTGATCTGTTGTCTGCCACAGCATTGTCTTTCCCTGCGAGACAGATAGCTGAAAGCCAGATATTCCTAGATACACACCAGTGCCCCATCAGGTTGACCAGATGATCACATGATACTGATCTTACTCTACCCATGTGATTGATATATGCTACAGCTGTGGTATTGTCTACTTGTAATTGAACATGCAAGTCCTCCATTGTAGAACAATAGGTTTTTAATCCAAAAAATGCCCCCTATAACTCCAAATAATTAATACCATACGTTTGGAGAATTAAATCCTCTTGGACAGTCCATCTACCACCACAGCTGGTGTCATTGTCCATAGCCCCCCAACCGAGAGCACTTACATCAGTTTGCAATACCACTGTAGGTTGCTGAATAACAATGTTTTTAGCAGCTTGTGCAACATTCCCAATCCACCACTATACTTCGGCTAAAGCTTCCGTTGGCAACTGCATGGGTCTATAAAAATGACCTGCACGTTCTTTTAGTGCTTGTGCTCTTGCCCTTTGAAGATTTGATAATGCAAAGGACCAAATTCAACAGCGGGGAATGCTGCTATTATCTTACCAATAACCCTAGCTACTTCTCGGATGGAGGGATAAGGTTTGTCAGCAAGGCAACTACACACATTTGTAATATCCACAACTTTACCTGTTGGCAAAGTTACTGACATAGCAACTGAATTAATGACAAACCCCAAATACTCAATTGTTTGCGACGGCTGTAGCTTAGATTTCGTTGGATGGATCAGAAACCCTAGCCTTTCCAACAGGCTTTTAGTTGCTGAAACTGAATCTTCAGCTGATTCCTGAGTGGCATTAACAATTAAAATATCATCAAGATAAGCCATGACAATGTGATTTTGAGCCGTTAACAATGCAAGTGCTGGTTTCAATAATTCTGTGAACAGCCTGGGAGCTGAACATAACCCATTAGGTAATGCTTTATATTGCCACAGCTGACCCATTCAATTAAACTTCAAGTACCTGCGATAATGGTAATGAATTGGCACTGAATAATACGCATTTTTGAAGTCTATATTAGCCATGTAACAGCCTATGGACAACAACTCCTTTGCAGTGTTGAAGGTGTCCATTTTGAAATGTCTATACTGAACATATGAATTCAAATTTGTGAGATCCAGAATGACTCTACAACCCCCATCTTTCTTTGGCCTGGGGAAAATATTTGACACAAATTGTTGCGGATGATTCCCCGCACTTTCAATTACCCTTTTTTTAAATAAACTTTTTACTTCTTTTACCTGAGAATTTTCAGGTGCAGAAAACATCACTACCCGATTAGGTTTATCCTGTACAGGTGGATCAACTCCTTCCATAAATTCTATAATAGCACCTGACACAGTATCTAAAATAAACCGATCAGATGTTATACAGCACCATTCAACATAAAACAATTGCAATCTACCACCAACCAGAGGTTCCCCAAAAGTTTCCTCTGTGATAGAATAAAGATTTTGTACCTCAGCAAATGACCGTGATGGTCTCCTCCTTCCAAGATATGGATGGACATTGGGCTGTGATGGGTAATAATACATTCTCACCATTCCCCTGCCTCTGCTTGTTCCTGCTCCTGAATCAAACCCCCTTCTCATCCAGCCAGATTGTCTCCTTTGGCCAAATATGAAAGGTTTCATGAGGCTGATAGTCTTTGCCTCCTCATCGATTTCTTTAATTTGTTTAGGCAGGTTTTCTCCGAATAAATAATCTGGAGCTTGAACATTGCTTGATTTACACAGACCTGCAAATCTTGGCTGCAGGATGGGCCGAATGGCGATTTTTCTCAATACAATTAATCTCAAAATAAGAGTTACAAAACAATGCCAACATGTCTTTTTGGATTTTGGACATAGCATGCCCTTCCAACTGCCTCCCAAAAGCAGTAATGCCAGCTGCAATGAGCTTGAGGACCCTCTGGAACCGTATCTCCTGTCCTCGCATTGTTGAAGTCATGGGTGTCCAAATAGCCGGATTCACCTTCGGCACCCTCAGTGATGCACAATTAACAGGTGTTTTATCGAGGTCTGCTGTCTCCTGAAGCTGGTGAGAAACCAAATAATTAATGTTGGCCGCCAGGTTTTCTTCCATGACCTCACCGCTCCCCTCTAGTATAGCAAAGGATTGTGCTACATCTGGCACACCTGTAGTTTGACTCTTGTGCTGTGGTGGGTATTCATGACCAGAAACACCACCTTCAGGGTCAGTCCCTTGCCGCCCTGGTACTCCTGAGACTTGCTCAAAGGAGACTTCTTCCAGACCTAAACAGTGCTCTGGAGGTTCACATTCCCATGATGTAAAGGCACCATATTCATGATATGGAACCCCCTCAGGGGCTGCCTGGGAATACGCTGGGTCTTTGGACCCTTGGTTGATAATTGTTTGGAGCATTTTCTCCATTTGGTTCATCCTGAGCCACTGGGCTCGTCTGTCTGGCCCTGCCTCTTCTTCATCAGACTCATCTGATATTATAGGCCTAGCAGACTTCCTTTTATTTTTCCTCTCCGCTGGAGTAACCTCAGTGACCTGCGGCTGTGGAGCATCTAAAGGCTGATCTACGGCTGGGTCAACGGCTACCGGTATCGAAACCGGCTCCGTACTAATCTGTGGTCCCGATCTAATCGTGCTTCCACCTGGAACGCGCGCTTTCCCCACGCCGATTTTTTCCCAGTATCCATTTTTACTTCCCAACTCCTCCTGGCTATTCCAGCCAGCGTCATGGAATTTACACCCAGGAAATAGTTTCAAACCCACTTACCTGCGGACCCGTTACTCACCGCTGGTGGAGCTGCGATCTGCAGCCCGTTCCTTATCGACATGCGTCGACGTAATGCTGAGCATGCGCCTGGCGGGGCTTCTTCACATAGTCACTCACGTGACTCCGAAGTAAAATTGTCAGAAGAACTCCATTCAGTGCTTCCCCGAGCACAAACACCTTCCTACTGAAAGGAAACCATTGTTTTTTCCTTCAAACATTTTTTTTTCCATTTCTTTTTTTTTCCTTATACAATCACCACTCCCAGCTGCCATACACAATCTCCAGTCAGGAACATCGATGACAGTTTGACGAAATTTAGCTTTTTCATCCTAAATGGTAAAGATTAAACCAAATAACTTGCCCTTTCTCAATCAATGGCTGTGGTCCTCCTCTTGGAGTTGTTAATTTTAATTATAGATTAAGTGGTGGATGCTGTCGACAGATTTTAGGAAGACATTTGATATAGTTCCCCATGGTAGGCTGATCCAGAAGATTAGGGTGCATGGGATTAAAGGCCCTGTCCCACGGTGCGAGTTTACCCAAGAGCTCTCCCGAGTTTAAAAAAAATCAAACTTGTGGTAAGTACGTATAATGTACGTAGCGGGTACGTCGGAGCTCGTGGATGTCTCGTAGCGGCTCGTAATGCTAACAGCAGGTACTCGGGAAACACTGAAACTTGTGAAGTTCTTTAAACAGTGTGAAAAGTTTCCAAGAGTAAAAAAATACTGGTGATGAAGTACCACGAGTTTCATTTTTTTTTTAACTCGGGAGAGTTCTTGGGTAAACGTGGGACACGCATCGTGGGACAGGGGCTTAACAGTGACTTGATCATATGAATTCCGAACTGGATTACTGAAAGAAGACAGAGATAGGGCTTGATTTAGGCCACATTTGTAGTATTGTGTGCCATTCTGGCCGCTAAATTACAGTAGATATGGAAGAGTAGGAAAACGTGTACAGGAGGTTTAACAGAACTATGCCTGAATTAGGGGTATTTGCTGGAGGGAGAGGTTGGATAGACAGAGGATGTTGTGGTGAGACCTGGTAGAAGTATATAAAATTATGAGAGGCATAGATTGGTTAGAGAGTCAGAATCTCAGTATGGAAAGGTCAAATAATAGAGAGCAGGGCTTTAAGGCGAGGTGAAAATTAAAAGAGATGTGCGGGGCAAGCCTTTTACACAGAAGATGTGGAGTGCCTGAAACACACTGCCAGGAGTGGTGGTGGAAGCAAATACAAAAGAGGCATTTAAAAGGCTTTTGGATGGGCATAAGGTTATGCAAGGAATGGAGGGGTATGGTTTATGTTCAGGCAAATAAGAGTGGATCTTGGCATCCTGTTCTACATAGACATTGTGGACCGAGGGCCCTGTGCTGAACTGTTCGATGCTTTATATTAAATCTGAAACATCTGAGAGACATGAGTATAAAAGGAAATGGGGCCAAGATGGAGCTAATTTACAGATTCATATCTCAATGACAAAACAGGTTTGAGACTAAATATTCTACCGGTGCTCTGACAAAATCTTGTTCTGTGCCTATTACACTGTGACGATTGTGTTTCCTGTTTACTTGCAACATTGCTTACCATTTCTAAAGTCAAGAAGCGGAAAGCCATTTCTCATAGATTCTTTAGCTGTAGCGCAAAGCAATCATGCATTACATTTACTTATTTAGCGACTAAAGATATTTGAATTTCCCAATTTATTACATGGTTTAAACCATCATTTACTGTGATGTCTTTACTCCACTACCCTCCTGCTTCTCCACATAATACTGTTGCCTCTGAAAGCACTGTTCTCTTTATCTCTAAAAGAGTACAAAACCAGCCTTTGATGAATTTTACAAATCATGTCTTCCTCTTTGTTTTCTCAGTCCAGATTATCCTGCTGAAAGTGTGCTTCCTGTATATGAAACTGTTCATCTGTGATTTCATTAACAGCTATTCAGTCTTTAATATTAAAATGTTGTACATCCAATACTTGATCTTGTTAACATCGTGATGGATTCTTTGCCAATTTAACACATTGAGCATTTGTGAATTAAATAAGATGGCTTTGGTACAGTTCCTGTAAGATCAGGAATGTTCCAAGAATCAACATGAAACTAAATTTCCAATGCATTGTTGACGAGGAATTAAATATCACACAAATATGCTACTGTGTCTGCCTGCAGAACAAGAGTGATCTAATTGATTTTTTTTAGTTATTAAATTGTTTTTGGAGCATTTGGGGACATACTGAGAATGAGAAAAATAATATAAAGGTGACGAGAGAAACGTTACTGAAAATTATAAAAATCTTTTACCCTTTCTATCAAAAATATATTACCGTATTGGAGTAATTTTTGATTGGGTTGTCACAAAACATCATGTATAGTAATTCTCATTGGGATGTGCACTTATTATTACAACATAAATGAAATTCTAATTCAAGACTGTCAAGTGTGACTGATTTAATTACTGAAGTTACAAAGTGGAACAAATTAGTTTCTTGTATTCTGTATAGAAAGGGTTTCTTTTTCATAAGTTGACAGCATAGTGATTTCTGGTGAAACACTTATTGTATTAAGTTACCGGAATTTGAATTAGAAAAGCTTTTAAAATAATAACAAAGATTGCAGGTATTTGTTTTGTACCTTTTTATTAACAGGGAAATAGAAGGTTGTGACTATCTGCAGAAACACATGAATTAAATTAATGCATTTGCAAGCATTCTATTTAAGTACTGGATAAATGACTGGAGTAGATGCTCAAGTGGGGAAGAGAACCTTATAATTCAGCTGACAGTATAAAGACTGTATTCTGCCCTGACTTAATTCCCATGGACCCACTCCCACTTGTTTTGTACAAAAATATATTATTCATGTGAGTGTAAATGAATAGATTAATAAAATAACTGTCCAACGGCCTGGATTTTGCTGGTCAATACTGGTCCAGGATTTCAGAGCATGTGTAGTCAAGCATGCAGACCATAAACGTACCAACAAATTTAGATCAGGCACTTTCTCTTTCCCTTTAGCTGATAAATCTCTTATGTTGATCTGCTCAATTTAGTTTTTAGTTTAGAGATACTGCGTGGAAACAGGCCCTTTGGCCCACCGGGCCCACATTGACCAATGATCACCCCGTTCACTAGTTCTATCCTGCACCCTAGGGACAATTTACAAAAGCCAATTAACTGTAAGTCTTTGTGGGAGGAAACTGGAGCACCCAGAAAAATCCCAAGCGGTCGCAGAGAGAACGTGCAAACCCCACACAGCCACATTTGGTCCCTTGATTAGTTTAGTTTACAGATACTGCAAGGAAACAGGTCTTTCAGCCCACTGAGACCATGCCGACCATCGACAACTCGTTCATACGAGTCCCATGTTATCCCACTTTCCTAATCCACTCCCTGCACACCGGGTGTAATTTACTGAGGCTAATTAACCTACAAACTCACACATCTTTGGGATGTGGGAGGAAACCGAAGTAAACCCAACTGGTCATAGGGAGAACGTGCAAACACGTGTTCCCAGCCACATGTCCATGCCATCACTAAAGCTGACTATTTTATCCAGTTTTACACGGGCTTGGTTCTTCAACTGAGACACCATGCCACTACATCTCTTTTAAAGAAAATTGTGTTCTCTGCGTTCAGGAACAGTTTCTTTCCAACAGTCTCACAAACTCTACAAACACCAATCAAACTACAAACTACCTTGGTTGCACAAAGGACTTTGGATTTGGGTCTTTTATAAATCTATTGAACTCTCTTTTGTTTATTGTGTTATCTATGAGTACTGTACAGAATTTCTTGCTGCAAGTAAGAATTTTATTGTTTTGTTTTCAGTTCATATGTCAATTAAACACTACTGTCGCTTGATGTTCAATATCTAATTATGTGGCTTGGAAGCAAACTTTGTCCAGTCTTATGTCAAGCCTTTGGACCTTTCACAACAATAAAATGCTATATAAATGCATTTTGCTTTTGCTGCTGCTGTTACTTGCTTTCCCCAATTGGACTTTAAAAAAGACAAGTACGAGACAGGAGTTATTACTATTCTTGTTTCTTTTTCTTAGATTTATAGATGTTGTTACTCTGTATGAAGCGGGTGTGCATGCATGAGATTTCTTAATTGGTACAAAGCCATATTTGCTCTAACTGTATGAGAGCTCTTGGGAACTAGAATACAGGGTCTCTGTAGCCACAATGTCAGAATAAAAATAGACACTCATTCAGGATTATGACAGAATTTATTTTTACAAAGATTTTTTACTGCCCTTGAGGAAGTAACAAAATGTAAGTGCGAATACTAGATAAAGTAATTGCTATGTAATGGTAACACAAAACAATGAAGTACTGAATGGGATAACATCAAAATCAGTCATTTGCAGTTATGGCCTAATCAACAATTAATGATGCAAAATGAAGTCCATAATTGATCAGAGATTTATTTATATATTTCACCTGTGCTTGATCCTTCTTTGAATGTGTGGTATTAATCACCGTACATTTGAAAGTTATCCCCAGTTGCATCATTAACTTGTTTCCCCATACATTTTGCACCTGAGATATCTGCTGACACGGTATAAATTCAAAACCAGCAGATGAGCTTGGAAAATAATAATTTATTCTGAATCCTCAACGATGGCATTGACTGAAGGGGAACGCACTCTCGATGATGCCATACTCAGCACAAACATCAAAAGAGTGTTCGCTTTCTGCCAATGTTATCGTTCATTTCAACAGAAATTATCTGTGTATTGCAGGGAATGGTGTAAAAGAAGACAGGAAACCTGTTCTGAACTGATAGATGACAGAATGAAAAGTTCACTGGGTTGCCATTATATTTGCTTATCTTCCGGTGAATTTGATGTCACTTGGTCTCTGCTCAACAAACCTCAGAAACTATCCAAGCCTCTTAGATGGGATGACAATCACAATGATGAATGTGAAATTCTACTAAGCCTTTAACAGCCGTTTGCTGTTTAGATTCTATTCTATTACAACTCAAGAAGTACACAGACGTACACAGATACCCCGGTGAGTAAGTCAATAGCAAGTAATAAAGATGGGCAATTTACATGATATTTGCTTTATATTTGAAGAAATAATGGTTATATCATTCCATAAAATGGCTTGCGTTCCCTACTTTAAGTTTAAGGGCAGGAATATTTGACGCTGCAGTTAACTCAGACGTTAAATTCTGTATTTAACTATTTCTTTGCATGTTGGACTGCAAACTAATAGTTTTCAGGAAATGTTAAATATTGATGAGTAAAGTTTGGGTCTTAACAGTGTAGTTTTATTTTGAGTAAGAAACAACCGCCGATGCAGGTTTATAACCTCTGCAGATGCTGACTAACCTGCTGAGTTATTCCAACACCTTTTGTTTTCCTAAAGGGCCTGTCCCACTGTGGGGACCTAATTAGCGAGTTTAGAAGAGTTTGCGCTCGTCTCAAACTTGCAACATGGTCGACCCGTGGTCCTAGGAGGTCACTGGAAATGCCCTTCATGCACGAGGGAAGTTCCCACATACTCGCGGCCTCAGTTTGGTCGAGGAGAATTTTTCAGCATGCTGAAAATTTTCCGCAAGTAAAAATTGGTCGGCATGGATCTTTTGAACTTGTAGTGCAGTGGAGTGGGGTCGCTATGTAGTTATAGGCAGTTGAGATAGCTGTAGGCTATCTCCTTTGCTGACCGGGTATTTTAATTGGCTCATTGAAGTTTTCAGAACCAAGGAAAACCGACCGGTAATGTTAAATGCCCGCTAAACTTTATTAAAAGTTGTCTGGCTTCTTAAAAGTGTCTCCACTCCTTCTCCCCCCTTCTCTCCCCCTCTCTCCCCCCTCCCCTCCGCGCTCACTAAAGGACTTACCGTATTCTGTGCCAGCCGTCCTTCCTGTTCATCGTGTGTGTGAATTTCAGACTGCACTTCCCCGCTTTCCCTGGCCTCCACCTTTGCGATGTGTTTGTGTGCGTGTGTGAGTGGGTGTGTGTGCAGATGGTTGATCCAGCTCGCGGTCTCATCGCGGACATTCGATCCAGCTCAAGGTTTTTAAGGCGAGTGCCCTTGAGCTTGAAGGCCGAAGACATTCGTTTTAGTGGGACAGGCCCTTTAAGATTTCAGCATCTACAGTTCCCCATATCTCCTCTTTCTAAATGTTCATTAGCGGTTTGTTTTTGGTTTCTTGCCTATCCAATCTATGATTCCTTTAATAAAGTCCCATTTGTGATTTGATTTTAGCTTTCTCAGCATTCTTTCTGCCACCTTCAATCATTTGTGATTGTACATCCACCATGCTATCTATTTCAGTACTCTCTAAAATTGAACCATTTACTTTAAATTTTGTCATTTATCCAGATTGTATCACCACATTTTTCTGCTTTAAATTAAATTTTCTATGTATTTACATATTTTGCTGGTATGCTTTTCTCTGATTAAGTTGTGCCTTTCTTTCACATTGTTTGATGCAATGCAAAGATTTATATTATCTACATGCTGAGACATTGTGCTCCATGTATCAACCCACTTGTCATTAATATATATCAACAGTGCAGAGAGGTTTGCCTAACTCTGGGAAAGCCACTGTTGGGAAGTGGAATAAGAAAGTAAAAATATCTTATCGCCACTTCTTGACATACATACTTGCCAGCCAACGCATGGCATTTTATTTTGGAAGTCCAGACAAACAAAATCTACTGCACAACACATTCAATCATGTCAATGAAGAGGGACATTTATGAGATTGATAGTTGATTTACTTTTTTTCCCTACTTAGTACAGTTTATCCATAGTTAGATTTTGATTGGCATTGTAATTTTAGTATTAAAACTTATTTAATAGTTCATCTGTTTATCTATTTTTTTGTTTTGATATTTAGAAACATTTTTTTAAAAAGCTGAATATGTTTAGAGAGAATAAAGTTTAGCTGGCTGTCAAATGTTGTGCCTTTCAGATATTTTGAAGAAAGTTTCACTATCACCCACGATAAGATCATAAATTGCTAACTCTTGGAAGGGACACGAGTGGTAAGAATACGGGCTATTCCTTCCAAGAGGTTCCCCTGAGGAAATCAATGATGGGTAAATGTGGACATAATACGTCCATGGGGCATGTGGGTCACATGCCATTAAATAAACATTCTGAACCAATTTTGTAGTATTAAAATAAACAATTCATTGTTCCATTTAACTAAATATATAAACCCTTAAATGTTAGTGCAATCAGCCAAGTATATCTCCAGATAGCGTTTACATGTGACCTGATCCCAGTTAAATTAGAAGTATCAAATGGAGGATCTTTGCATTTGCAGGGCCTGCTTGGAAGCTGTGAGCTGGCGCAAGAAAGTCTAGGTCCTAGATTGATATGCAGGATAAGGAAAGGTCCAGATGTCCTCACAATTGTTAAAATGTATGAGGACTTTGCAGAGAAACTCAAATGTATAGCAAATGCATGATCAGGATTGGCCAGCTGCAGAGGGGTTGTAAATACTGTTAATAATGTTGCAAGGTGTTTGTACTGCTGTTTGATGATTGGCTAAAGTGTGAAGCCTTGTTTGAATTGTTTATACTACCTGGGAAAATGGTACACCACTTGATTAACTGACTTCCTCCCAGAAGCTTCTGTAGACACATTGTAATGGGGTACTTTGTAATTGGGTTAGAGAACTGTCAATAACACTTTAATGTAATCGATATCTGTGATCGGTTTGTAGGGGCTGCCACCCCCATCTAGATTCGCGCCGATGACCTATAAAAGATTGAACCCCATGAAGATCGTCGTCGATCTTCTGGAGGGGAGCTTGGGACTGTGTAACCTTTTGGAGGTGTCTGCTTGCACGAGGCTGAAGGGCTTGAACAAGCAAAGACAAGGATCGGACCCGCGGTGGTTAGGTATTGTATAGGGAGTTTGTTATTGTTT
Source organism: Okamejei kenojei (assembly GCA_035221665.1). NCBI lineage: Eukaryota > Metazoa > Chordata > Chondrichthyes > Rajiformes > Rajidae > Okamejei > Okamejei kenojei. The sequence continues at coordinate 42,790,989 of CM069146.1, forward strand.
AAAAAAAATAAAGTTTAGCGATCCAGTGCCTGACTCAGTGTTTTACTGAACTAGACGAAGGGGGGTTAGATCTAGGAGCATAATTACAAATATGGCAGAATGTGAAACATGAATTGCACTTCTCCGATGAGGTGTCTGTGACATGATGCTTGTTTACTCTCTTAGTCTTCCACAGCTCTCTCAAAATCAATTATTCATCTTAGAAGGAAAAGGAGTTTCCATTGATTGTTCTGGTTTGATGAGATGATTTTTACTTGTCAATCCTTCCACAAAGAACTCAATCAAATTGGTCGAACAAGATTTGTCTTAAGTAACTTGAGCTGATTTTCAGTAATTAACCATACTTTTATTCTCTGGTGTTTGGAGCAAAAGCTTGATAAGGCAAAATATATTTTAATAAATTGGAGGCTCATTGTAACTGATATAACATAGAAAGTTAAAGAACAGGCTCTATTGTGTTACGTTTTTTAAAAAGCCTTTATGAATACAAATTGAATCACACATTTCGAAATAGACATGGCGACAGATGGAATTTCCTTTTGCAGATTCAGTGACCTAAAGACATTTCATTGAGTCTTTTTGTGATCATCATTCAATAAAGCTATAATGAGCTAATTACAAGTAATTATGCAAGGAGGATATTCAGGCTGTAAAACCATTTAAATTAGGCCATGAAATGATTAAACATGCACCTCAGGACCAAAGTTTTTATTTTAGTGAAAGCAGTCTTAAAATTTGGGGGAATAAATGATTGGGGTCTGATTTGGAAAAAAAAACTATGGAATATAATGTTAGAATAGATGAATATGTTAGAATAATGTTAGAATAAGTGCCTGGAACACACTGCCGGGTATGGAGGTTGAAGCAGATAAATTAGTGGCATTCAAAAACTTTATATGAATATGCAGGGTATGGAGAGAAATGTGTTATGTGCAGGTAGATAAATTATGGTCTTGGCATCATGTTCCGCACAGACATTGTGGGCCGAAGGGCCTGTACTAGTGATGTGCTTTTCTATGTTGGATAATTGGAAATGCACAGGTGCCCTGGCATAAGCGTAGTAATGATGTAGAGTTGAAGAAACACAAATAGACAGCATCCGGGATTTTGGGACTCGGAATTTAACATGGAATTGTGGTCATTGACCATTTGATCTTCCACAAATTAATGAACAGAATTATCAGTTGGATGCCCCTTTTCTGCTCCCTCAGTGGGAGGTTACTCAGATCTTGAATATATTATTCAACTGAAAGTTTAAAGTAACGTATCTTCTCATCTTTGTGAAAAGTTAAATATCTCGAGATTGCCTTAAATTGGAGCTTGAAATCTGGTGATCCTGAAGCAGAGTTTCTGGGGAAACTCAGTGCAAGAGCAGAATAATAAAAGTGTTACCACACTCTTGTACTTTTATTGAGCCCTGCCATATAACATTTTATATATCCATGGTGTTATAATTTTGAAGCTAATTTGTTACCCATTTTCTATGGTAATTTCATTGATTGTGGTGTATTTAACTACATAGAAATGGAAACAAAATGTTATTTGTGGTTCATTCAGTTCTATATCTAAGCTAAGTGAAAATCAAAGCTCCTCAATAAATGCTGCGTATCTTTGAGCTTCTCTTTCAATTGGTGCAAACAATGTTTGATTTGAGTCAGTTCAGTGCAGCAGAGTGAGTGAGTCAATTTATGCATCACATAAAACCCTCTGGACATGTGTACATTGTGACCCGGCAACGGTATTGGTTAAAATGTATCAAATAAGTTTGCTAACAAGCTTTTGTGAGCTGTGGCCTTATGGCACCTCTGCTATTGACTAAGAATTACATATTTTCCATTATTTGTTTAACAGGGAGCCTTTAAGAAACAAAACTCTATTTGTGCCGCAGTGGGCTAATTAGAAGAAAAAAAACCTGAATGCTTCAAAGAGCCTTTGGAAGTCCAATTGGTAAGTAATCCACTGAGCAGATACAGTATAATTGTCTAATATAGTCATGTTAATTTATCTTTTAAATCCAAAATGCAGAGCGTTCTTCCCTGCAGGGTCTCAGTTGTTGCTCGAAAAACTCATTACGTCAGTTGCAGATTATCGTTGATTTGATTTTGGTACAAAATAATTGTCATCCTGACCATGCAGGAATGGATGTGTTAGTTAAGGTCTCTGCAGAAGATGACTGTTGAAGATTTTTGCTTGGCCTGTTAACATCATAAATTACTTTCTTCAACTTATGCAAGGGTGCGCAGCACACTGATTCCATTTGTGGTGACTTTATTTAGAATAAAATCAATCATTCGTCATTAGCTTACTCTATAGTCTGTTGTCCAGCTGCGTTTTGAGACTGAGAAAGCAAAACTGCGTGGATGCTGAAAATGTAAGACAAAAACAAAATGTTCAACGTACTCAACAGGACCGGCTGTATCTATGGAGAGAGGTAAGAAAGAGTGAAGCAATGTAAGGAGAAGGAAAAGCAGTAAAGGATGGGGGCTCTCTGCACCTCAGACACGTGGAGTAGTACAGAGGAGAATATAAATCAAAATATCAGGTAAAGCAACACAATATAGTTATCATTATTATGTTTGTGTTCATGGATTGGGAAAGTGAATACAGCTTAATTGGTATAAAAAGTCAAAATAAATATATCCACTTCCATATTATAGTAAAAGAGCAAAATGCAACAGGAGGAATAATTTTTATTTAAGGGAGATATTGCGATTGAGATGGTCATCTTCCAGAGACCTCTTGATACGGGAAGTTTGTATTTGTAGATTGTAAATGTCATTCTAATTTATCAAAAAAACGGGGTTGAGAAACCACAACATGTTAACCTCAGTTGCTGGGAAGTTCATGGACTTTGTATTCAGTGACAGAATGACTGAGCACCTGAGCACAAATGAGTTGAGCAAGGAGAGTAGGCATAGATTTTTGAAGGGTAGGTTATGTCAGAATTATTGATTTTTTTTCCCGAGAAAGCTCCTAATGAAGTGAACAGCAGACTATATAAATCTTCAGACGTACTGTTCAACACCAGCAATTATGAACAAAAATGAAAATCAGAGGGCATCGGCTAGTCACTGAATGACAGGTAGGAGGAAGAGAGTGGGGAGTAAAGAGAGTTTGATAAATAGGATGGTGCATGCAGTCTTTCATAACGAACTCCACTGAAGCTTAACCCTGCTTGGGTGAAGGCATAAGGAATTAAAAATCCAAGTTTGCTGATCTATGCAGAGGAACGTAAAAGTCCCAGTAAGTAGTTTGCTAGAACCTGACAAAATCCATCATGGCAAAGTGCAAGGTTCCAAGAATGGTAGAGTCAGATTATTTTCCTCTGCAAAAGATTAGAAATGGAAAAGAGATTTGTAAATCCGTTGCATAAATTATTAAAATCTTGAGCTCCAATTGACAACCTTTTATTTGCTACTTTTAAAAGATCACAGGAATTGAAAGGTGTTGGTTTATCTTCAGTTATACAGTAACCTCCTCCTATTACTGTACAGTGGCCTTGATAAAGCCCTCATCTGTATTACTGTTTCTGTTATAGACACAGATAGAATACATTGTCCAGAGAGGGACAATGCGGCAAATGCAGCAATATGAGACCACTTCATAAATGGCTAACTTGCGGAAAGGTTGTATGAACTTGTTTGGTATTTTCCTAAAAATGTGTAAAAAAATGACAGGCGCAAGCAGCTTCAAGAATCTGACTGACCCGGTGCAGAGAAATTATTTTGAAAGGAATTCAGATGAAAGGGTCAAAATAGAGTCATGGAGTAATAGAGTGTGGAAACAGGCCCTTCGGCCCAACTTGCTCACACCAGCCAACATTTCCCAGCTGCACTAGTCCCACGTGCCTGCACTTAGTCCATATCCCTCCAAACTTGTCCGGTCCATGTATCTGAGAATTGAAACTAGATTATCCAGCAATGTTACCAGAAAATAGACACAAAAAAGTGGAGTAACTCAACGGGTCAGGCAGCGTCTCTGGAGAAAAGGAATAGGTGATGTTTTGGGTCAAGACCCTTCTTTAGAACCAGAAAAGCCAGTGGAACGTAAGGACAGTGGATAAATGGTATGAAGTGAAATGTCGAGTACTAAGATTGGCAGACTTAATATCATTTTTTTAGGATGAAAGAAGGGCACCAAGACTTTTGTGTCAAGGACAGAAGGAGGGACTGAGATACAGATCAGCTACCACCTAAATAAATGATGTTACGTGTTGAGTGGCTGAACAGACAGCACTATTTTACTGAGTTCCTATCAAGTCAGATCATGTTAACACTTTCTCTTCGTATAAAGCTGGTTCAAACAAAGATTTCAAATGAATTTCTCTGGAACGCTGGAGGTTGCGGGGCAAGCTGATAGAAGTACATACAATTATGAGAGTCATTGATAAGGTCGACAGTCAGTACCATTTTCCAAAGATGGAAAAATCAAATACTGGAGGGCATTGGTCTAAGGTGAGACCAAACTTTAAAGGATGTGCAAGACAAGCGTTTATTGTTACACAGAACGCGGCGAGTGCCTTGAATGTGCAGCTGGGAGGAGTGTTTAAGAATGATGTGATAATGGCATATAAGAAACTTTTGATAGGCATATGGATATGCGGGGAATAAGCAATAACAGTTATGTGCAGGCAGAGAAGAGCTGGTCTTGGCATCATGTTCAGCACAGAAATTGTGGGACTAAAGAACAGATTCTTGTGCGGATTTTCCTCATCTGATAATTTTTTATGAATATGATACTATTACACAAAATTGTACTCTATAAGCCATGTAAAATACTATGCTTGAAATATGTCGCAAAAGGATACAGCCACAGATCTTTGATTCATTTGAGCCATTTACGTGGATTAAATTGAAAGTTAAAATGGCACTGTTGATTATGCTAAATATTTGATTCAAATCAACACAGACCAAAAATAACAACTTTTTTTCAATATTGCTGACACTGGATCAATATCGCTGCAATTGATCGCGACATCATCTAACGCTCAGTGAAGGGGGAAAAGCCAAACTGTTACATTATTTATTAGTATGTCATATTAATTGCATAGACTGCCATTTTTTGAACCCAGATTCTATTTCAATCCAATGTTTTTTTATTCTGTATTTGAAATGACAAAAGATTTTCAATTGCAAGACTTTTACATACAAATATAAAAGAAAAGCCAGAGAAGACTGTTCAACAATTCATGTCCACTCAACCATTCCAGTCATGGGTGATCTTTTAACTCAGCACTATTTCCCTCTCTAACACCAAATCTTTCGATTCTTTATGTCCACATATTTATTGATCTCTTTCTTGAATATACTATAATTTAATTTAGAGATACAATGCGGAAACAGGCCCTTCTGCCCACCGAGTCCGCACCGACCAGTGATCCCCGCACATTAACACTACCCTACACACACTAGGGACAATTTTACATTTATTACAAGCCTATATGTCTTTGGAGTGTGGGAGGAAACCGAAGATTTCGGAGAAAAACCACGCAGGTCACGGGGAGAACGTACAAACTCCGTACAGACAAGCACCCGTAGTTAGGATCGAACCCGGGTCTCTGCTGCTCTAAGGCAGCCGCTCTACCGCTAAGCCCTTGTTGGCATTAAGTTTACTTTAATAAATTTCATGCCTCCACAAACCACTTAAACAGAATTCCAAGGATTCACTCCCTTCTGGGTGAAAGGATTTCTTTTCAGCTTTGTCCTGAATGGCTGATCTCTTTAAGAGTAGGTTTCCAGGAACCAGATATTCAAGCCAGGGAAGTGTTATTCTGCATCCACCCTATTTTTGTATGTATCATATTATCACTTTTTGTTCTTCTCAACCCAAGAGCATATGAACCCAATTTAGTTGATCTCTCCACATAAGACAAGCCCGCCATGCCAGGGATCTGTCTTTATTGCAAATCATACAGATTTGTGCTGCTCGTGGTTGGACTGGAAGGTTATGTGTAACATTTCTGATGGGGGTGAGGGAGTTGTGGGGCATTAGTTGGTGAAGCTGGAGTGGGCAAACAGGTTGGGAACAGGTGCAGTGGAATTCATGATAGGCCTTTCGCAGCTGCTATTGTGATTAAGATGGGGGTAAGTTTTAGGTTTACTATGGGGTTGGGAATTGTGATCACAATTGGGAGGGAAATGATTTTGGAGATTCTGAAGAAGAGCTATCCTGATATTGAAGTTGCAACTGAGGATTCCCTGAAATGGTCTTGATGTTTTAGCCAAGCTTTGTGGACCTAAGTCTTGGAAGCTTCATTGAAGTATGTATTACTTTTGGAATGAAATATTTTGAATTTTTACAAAACTATTTAACACAAAATTGAACCCCAATACAGAACTGATCAATGGAAGAGGGAAGTAAACTAACTATATTCCAAGAAGCTTTTCTTAATTACGGTTTAATAACAGCAAAAAAACTTATACTCAAATTTTGGAAAAACGCAACCACGCCAACATTCAAAATGTGGATTTCAAATATGTCGGAAACGCTACATCTTGAAGAAATTAGATTCCTCCTACTAGGCAAAGGTGACCAATTGTTAAAGACTTGGTCTCCTTTTATCAACTTTTTACAAGTAGATGGTGCAACATAACATAACCTTAGAAATTAAATGGTTTAGAACCGGGTGACGGATGGGCAAAAATACGAAATAGGTAGATCTCTCCTAATCTCTCTTTTCTCTACTTTCTCCTTTTTTTTCAATCTTTTTAGCTTCTCATCTCTGTCCTTTATTTCTTTTTGCTATCTGTTTCTACTCGCTTGTCTATCTATTCCGACACTCTTTATTTCTTGTTTCTCTCACTGTTCTTTTATTATTAAATTAAAAATACGAAGTTGCACAAGAATGGAAATATGTATTTATGTATTAGTTACTCAAGTACCACACTATTGTACTTACTTCTAACAAAAAAAAACAAAAACAAAAAAACAAAAAAAAACCAACAACAAAAAAAAAAGAAGTATGTATTACATGCTGTTGGGACACCATTGCGTGTGTTGGAGGAGGGGTCTGTGCTTTAGTGAATTGTTTGCATGGAGGAACTGGAACGTGACTTTTTTTATTGTGCACAATTGTTCATTCATCATTCCTTAGCTTAAAAGTCTTAAGACGAAGAGAAGTTGCAGAGGAACTGGTATTTGAATGAGTAAAAAATGAATAGCGAGAAATACAATATTAAAGCCAGGAGAATTTGAACAGATGGCAGCATAAAGTACTTTGTACGGGAAATTGTTTAGCTGCGGAATAGAAGTTTGCCATAATAATCCAGAGAGAAACTTTGGTAATACCAAAGACTCAATGAGAAAGGTGGATCGTACAAATGGGAATATGAGATAGCATACTGCAACACTCAAATTAACCATTTGTCTCTGAATACTTTCAAAAGGACTCCAAATTAATTTTGTTGCTCTGATTTTTTTTTTTGTGCCTTGCAATTTATTTTTCTTGTCCATTTTTTTTAACCACATGTTTATTTATATGACTGTGGAAAAAAAATTTACTACAGGTACTAAAGAACAGTTCACTCACTCTCTCACATTAATAAAAAAATACTGTTTTGTAATCCAGTGATGCCCACATGAAATAAGCAGTAAATAAAACTAAATCTTAAAGCTATTTTCTTTGAATATTGATTGTACCAGCTTTTGAAACACCTTTTTATCAAAACCACTCGTGGTATTATTTTGGCTCTCTTTTATCCTGAACAATTCCAACTTCTGTAGACTCCGCAATCCTGAAATGATTTGGTTTGGAGTCAGTAATGCAGCTGAGGTTTAACTTGTTATGTCTAATGATTTAGCATAAGGTTTAGATCTGTACTGTTTGCTTCTAATTATAAAACTAAGGATTATGTATTCTTTACTGACAGGATTATCAATGTGTTCTGCCACCTCCAGCGAGTTAGGAGTGTGCATATGATTGGCATTTGAAGGCACTGGGCCTGTACTCGCTGGAGTTCAAAAGGATGAGGAGGGACCTCATTGAAACTTACCGAATAGTGAATGGTCTGGATAGAGTGGATGCGGAGAGGATGTGTCCACTAGCGGGAGAGTCTGGAACCTAAGGCCCTAAAAGGACGTACCTTTAGAAAGGAGCTGAGGAGGAATTTCTTTAGTCAGGTGAATCTGTGGAATTCATTGCCACAGAAGGCTGTGGAGGCCAAGTCAATGGATAGTTTTAAGGTGGAGATTGATAGATTCCTGATTAGTATGGGTGTCATGGGTTAGGGGGAGAAGGGAAGAGAATGTGGAGAAGGAAAGATAGATCAGCTGAAATTGAATGGTGGAGGAGACGTGACGGGCCGAATTGCCCAATTCTGCTTCTATAACCGATGCACTCATGAACCCTTCAGTCTCTGTCCCTTGCATCAAATATTGCCATTTACTTTTTACTGACCCTTTCTAAAAAGTTTGATTTCAAATTGCAACATTTTGAACTACATGGCATTGCATTACACCCAACATATTCCTTAGCGTTCTAAATTTGACTTTTCTCCTTACCACACTTCATACTATGTGGAAATTTGTACGTGTCCTTTAAGACCTGTGATTCTGATATCGCAGCTCAAATTTCAACACCTCTGCCAGTGTTGATTTGAAGAGGTATTCTGAAATGCATCAGGAGACCTTTGAGAATATTGTCAAGGAGTCTTTATTTTGAAAATAATTAAGTTCTGTGCTCCTGTTGGACACTTATAGAGCCAAAAGGAGAAAGCAGGCATTTTGAAAATCTTTGGTCTGCAAAAGGAATGATGGAGAATATACCCCCACACCTCCTTGCCCCACTCTCCCTTCAGAACCACCATCTCCCCCTGCCCCTTTCAGGTACAGATATCCCATCTACACTGAGTTTCGCCAATGGGACCTCTACTACCATTCCTCAGTATCTTCACATTTACCATCCAGTTTGCAAGCTTCCCTTAAATATTTCACTGTGGGTCACTCTGTTTCCTCGGTTGGATGTGAAGGACACAAATACTTAGAAACATAGAAACATAGAAATTAGGTGCAGGAGTAGGTCATTCGGCCCTTCAAGCCTGCACCACCATTCAATATGATCATGGCTGATCATCCAACTCGGTATCCTGTACCTGCCTTCTCTCCATACCCCCTGATCCCTTTAGCCACAAGGGCCACATCTAACTCCCTCTTAAATATAACCAATGAACTGGCTTCAACTACTTTCTGTGGCAGAGAATTCCACAGATTCACCACTGAAAAATGTGAAAAATGATTTTCTCATCTCAGTCCTAAAAGACTTCCCCCTTCTCCTTAAACTGTGACCCCTTGTTCTGGACTTCCCCAACATCGGGAACAATCTTCCTGCATCTAGCATGCCCAACCCTTTAAGAATGTTGTAAGTCTCTATAAGATCCCCCCTCAATCTTCTAAATTCTAGTGAGTACAAGCTGAATCTATCCAATTATTAAATTAAGTACTTGCCCAGGTAAATCATACCTTCTATGAATACAACAGGTAGTGCAAAAGAGAAAATAAACAGGGAGCAGAAAATAGTGTCACAGCTAAAGACACTATGTCTTGTGCAGGTATAGTGCAGGTATAAAAGTGCAAGTAGATTGGAAGATGGGAAATGTATCTCTAACATATGAGAAGTCCATTCAAATGCTTGAGGGAAGAAGCTTTTCTTGAATCTGCTGATATGTGTCTTCAAGCTTTTGCTTCTGCTGTCCAGTGGACGAAGGAGAACCGTTTTCCCAGCTCAGCTGCACACGGCCAAGCAGATGCTTTTTTAAATTAAGTACAATAAGGTTGGTGCCAGTGCGTGTTCATTCTCCAAGACCTAAGATGCTCAAATGAATCCGAGTCCCAGGGGGTAGTGTTAAAGCCCACTCCCACGGTACGAGTTCATTCCAAGAGCTCTCCCGAGTTTGCCCTGATTCGAACTCGGAGATTTACGGCCACTCGTCGGTACTCGGGGCTCTCGTGGACATTTTTCAACACGTTGAAAAATCTTCACGAGTCTTCCCGTGCTTACCTGCCGTTAGCGAGTCTTCCCGAGTACCTGCCGTTAGTGTAATGAGCCGCTAAGAGACGTCCCCGAGCTCCGACGTACCTGCTACGTTCATTCTCTGTGCTTACCACGAGTTTGATTTATTTTTAAACTCGGGAGAGCTCTTGGAATGAACTCGTACTGTGGGACAGGGCTATTAAGCATGGTGCAGTGCAGGCCTTAAGAGCTCGTAAAACTACCAAAAGCCCTGGATAATAGGAATGAGAGAGATTAGAGGCTTGGTTTTGTTCCTCCTGTGGATACATGGGAGGATGCAAGTGAAGAGAAGTAGGTATCGGCAGAGATGGAAGATTGAAGCACTACATTCTGGAATGAAATATCTCTTTGTAGTGCTGAAAGAGAAAAAGGAGGGCAGATATGTTTGGCATCAAACTGAGCTATCGAATATCACTTGACATAAATTGGTCAAGTCTATTGAGAAATGTAATCAAGTCTACAGAAATAAACAGCTTCATCTTATAAAACTGGTTACCAATTCTTGACTGAAATCTTAATCGATGTGGACTTCCCACAGCTGATGATATTAATACATAGAAATGTATCAAAGAAAGGAACCAAATGATTTATGAGTATAATATTCTCATTATTGTAATTTGCAGAAATCCATTTGTTTTTGGTCTGTAGATATGCAATTTCTACAGTTTGTCCTTTTTGAAAACGAACAAAACCAATTACTCTGCAGCTGAAAGAATAATAGGCTTATGCTATTCTGATATTTTAAATCTTGGTGAATTGCCACATTACAAAGATCTTGTGTCTTGATTATTTTGGAATAGAGTTGATAATATTTTAACTTGAATTGAAATAAAGAGACTTTCTCTGCTGCAATAGTGAATCAAGCCATGCAGTAAATGCTGTGAAAATATCAAATATAAAGTGCTAAATTTGGAACATTACAAATTCAGTGAAAACAACAAAAGTAAATCTCTTTTTTACGACTAACCTTTCAATAAAGTTTTTTTTAAAATATCTCCTCATCATACAAGATGGGCCATATCGTCCCACTCATCAGTTGATAACTGTCTTTTGCCAGCTTATAACCACAATATATGCTGTTCTATCAGCCGTGCTTATCTATTGAATCATTTGCTGGAAAAATTGGACATCATTATCTCTCGGTTGTGTCCTGAAGGCACTTCTGTCCAAAGGGCGGCACAGTGGCGCAGCTGGTAGGGCTGTTGCCTCACAACACCAGAGACACGGGTTCGATCCTGACCTTGAGCGCTGTCTGTGTAAAGTTAACTTAACAGTTTAAAGTTAAGTTAACTGTGTAAACTTAACTTACTTAACTATCTGTGTAAAGTTTGAATGTCCCTCCCATATCCCAAAGACATGCAGATGTGATGGTTAATTGGCCTCTAACTTGCCCTGAGTAAGTAAGGAGTTGAGGCAAAAGTGGGATAACATTGAAGTAGTCTAAATGGGTGATTAATGGTCAGCGTGGACCGAAGGGCCTGTTTCTATGCTGTGTCTTGAAATTGAACTAAGCAAAGTAAGAGACAACAAAAGATTTTTTATGTCAAATCATTTCAGATAAAAAACAAATTAAAGAAAAATAAGTTCAGCTTCTGCCCTCATTTAATTGTCCCCACCAAATCTCAGACTAAACGGACTTTGTTCCTTCTCAGTGTCTCACTCAAAGTCAGGTCCATCCATCACTCAACAACTGAAGAGGATGAACAAATTTCAGTTCAGTTTGGTCCTTTGGTAAGGAGAGCAATTCACTGGTGTTAAGACTTGGATATTGAGAGCTCCAACAGCGTCACGATGCAGTGGGACAGACAAGAACAATCCATGGGGGAAGTTGGTAGTTAGGGAGGGGGAACTGTGCACTTCCCATCGGTGTCTACTGACCAACACGTCAACTTTAGAAGCTGCTGCTCCTTCTACATTTAAAGCACAATAACCAAGTAGCTTCACAGTGCCAGAGACCCGGGTTCGATCTTCACCTTGGGTGCTGTCTGTGTAGAGTTTGCACATTCATCTTGTGGCTGTGTGGATCTCCTCCCAGTACCCAGATTTCTTCCAACATCCTAAAGACATGGATGTGGAGGTGAATTGGCCTGTAAATTACCCCAGAGCAAGGAGTGGAGGCAAAAGTGGGATAACACTTTTATCAATAGTTATCAATAAACAATGCTACCCAATACATTTTATTTTGAGATTAGGCCATACCAGTAAAATCAGTTGTATTATCTGAGATGTTACGCAGCTATCATAAATCATCAATAACCACACATACTCAATGTTTTCTTTTGATATACGAGTTTCCATCTGCAAATTCATTGAACAAGATGGTGAACTTTTATTCTGGAAATGAGCTTCACATTTCAAAAGTGATCATTGCTTAATGCAGATAGAATACAGATAGATGGTAGCTAGTCTGGAATTTTCAGAAAAATGCATCCTCAACATCGTTGATGCAAGTAGGATATGGAGAAATTGAAGAGCCTGGCTTTGATTATCATTCATAGCTTAAATCCCAGCAACAAGGAATAATTTGATTTATGATAGTGCTGCTGTTAGTGAATTTCTATTGGCACTGGAAATTTCTTAGAGCCATCGCTTTATTGTCAGTTTATTCTGTTCCACAGGAATTTTATCGCCTGATGCTTCTGTCAGGAACTCCAGATCTTACTGACCTTAATGGCACAGTTTCTGTTACTGGCAAAATCTTAAATTGTTATTGACAGCCTATTCCACACTTTTGTCTTGTTAGGAAATGGACGGCATAATTGTCTTTGTTAATTGCTGTGATTATTTTTCTTTTCATTTATTTAAGAATGGCAGTTAACGCATCTGATGGCAGGTTGGCAATCAGAGAAAGGAACCAAAGCTGTTCTCTAACAGTTTGAAATGAAGGGGGAAATTAATGGAATACCTTCAAGCTAGATCAATAAAATCCTTATTTAAAAAAAACAATGTCTAATCAACAGCAATGGATTTCACAATATATATAAATACTGTAAGCTCTCCAAGTCAGCTTTGAGTTAATAAGTTTATATTTCTTAAAGATGGATTTAAGGGGAGGATGGATGGATAAGTACATGTGAAAGGATGTACTTATCCAGCCTAGACAAGTTTGGCCAAATGGCCTGTGTCTGTTCTGTGGTTTCCATTTGGATGTTAATGGGCGGCACGGTGGTGCAGCGGTAGCTGACCTGCAGTACTTGCAGAACCAGAGACCCAGGTTCAATCCCAACCTCGGGGCCTGTCCGTTCTCCTCATGACCTGTGAGGGTGTAAATGTGTGAGGCTCGCTGGTCTGTGCAGACTCAATGGAACGACGGGCCTGTTTCCGCTCTGTATCTCTAAACTAAACTTAACTTAACGTCGGGTACGACGATCAATCCTTGTTCTCGGCGTACCAGGGCCCCATCCCCGACCTCTACCTCCGTTACATCGACGACTGCTTTGGTGTCACCTCCTGCACCCACACACAACTGACTGACTTCATCCATTTCACCACCAACTTCCATCCGGCACTCAAATACCATTTCCGACATTTCCCTACCATTCCTTGACCTCACCATCTCTATTGCAGGTGATACTCTCCTGACCGACATCCACTACAAACCAACTGACTCCCACAGCTACCTGGACTACTCTTCCTCCCACCCTGCTTCCTGTAAGGACTCCATCCCCTATTCCCAATTCCTCCGTCTACGCCGCATCTGCTCCCAGGATGAGGTGTTCCACACCAGGTCATCACAAATGGCCTCATTCTTCAGAGAACGGGGATTCCCCTCCCCTACTATAGATGAGGCTCGCACCAGGGTCTCCTCCATACCCCGCAACACTGCCCTCTCTCCCCATTCCCCCACTCGCAACAAGGGCAGAGTCCCCCTAGTCCTCACCTTTCACCCCACCAGCCGGCAAATACAACACATAGTTCTCCGCCAGTTTCGCCACCTCCAACGTGACCCCTCCACTCGCCACATCTTCCCATCTCCCCCCCTGTCTGCCTTCCGCAAAGACCGCTCCCTCCGCAACTCCCTTGTCAATTCTTCCCTTCCCTCCCGCTCTACCGCTTCCCCGGGCACTTTCCCTTGCAACCGCAAGAAATGCTACACTTGTCCCTTCACCTCCCCCCTCCACTCCTTTCAGGGACCCAAGCAGTCCTTCCAGGTCCGACAGAGGTTCACCTGCACCTCCTCCAACCTCATCTACTGCATTCGCTGCTCCAGATGCCAGATGATCTATATCGGTGAGACCAAGCGGAGGCTTGGCGATCATTTCGCCGAACACCTCCGCTCGGTCCGCAATAACCAACCCGACCCCCCCGGTGGCTCAGCACTTCAACTCCCCCTCCCATTCCGTATCCGACCTCTCGGTCCTGGGCCTCCTCCACGGCCAGAGTGAGCAACACCGCAAGTTGGAGGAACAGCACCTCATATTCCGCTTGAGGAGTCTCCATCCTCTCGGCTTGAACATTGAATTTTCTCAATTCTGTTAACCCTTGCTGTCTCCTCCCCTTCCCACCTCTCCCTCAGCCCTCGGGCCCTGGTATTCCCTCTCTCTCTATCTCTCTCCCCCACCCTAGTCGCACTAGCTTCCCATTTTCACACTACAAACAGCTTACAATTGCTTGTTCCCTTTATCATCGATACCCTTTTACATATCTTTCATTCATTGTTCTTTATCTCTCCACATCACCGTCTATATCTCTCGTTTCCCTGATCCCTGACCAGTCTGAAGAAGGGTCTCGACCCGAAACGTCGCCTATCTCCTTTGCTCCTTAGATGCTGCTGCACCCGCTGAGTTTCTCCAGCCTTTTGTGTACCCTCGATTCTCCAGCATCTGCAGTTCCTTCTTTAACTTAACACACCTTTTGGCATTCAAACAAAACCAAAACACTGATGTAAATCTTGTTCTTAATTTTATTTTCATGCAACATGTACTCATTTAAACTGTAACAGATCAGAACAACCTCATTTATAACGTGTCTTTGCGTTAGTTTTTGTTTATCATTTGTTTTCTTCTCAGAAGTTTGCTCTGGGCTGATGTTAGTTTTCATGAAGGTTCCATCATGAGATTTCTCATTACATCTTCACTATAATTCTGTGTCTGGATATTACTGGCCAACATAGCGTTTTATTCATCCTGGATTAACTTTTATCAAGGTTAGACATAAAATATTGGAGTAGCTCAGCGGGTCAGGCAGCATCTCTGGTGAAACGGAATAGTTGATGTTTCGGGTCAAGACCCTTCTTCACATCGTTAACCTTCATCAGTTTATGCCACCAGTTTATCCTGCTGATTTTAATTCTGTTGATATTTTCCTATCTTTTCCCTTTATCTTCCAGTACATAAGATCTACATGATTGCTATGTAACATGAGCTGTTCTATGTCTCCAAGCCTGTGTGTGTTTGCACTACTGTTGCAGATGTGAATCCATCCTTGCAATTTCCACAAATTAAATCTCAATTTTTCTCTCTATCTCCCACAGCCTTGTCTTATCACCCTGACTTGCTCCCTTTCACACAATGTGATATACTCCTTCTCAAAACCTCATCTCCGTCCAGCTGTGATCCCTCGTTTGCCTCCTATTTAGGTTATGCTGGTGCTTCCGTCTGTACCTCTTGGCCTCAACCAAAGCACCATCTGATGCACTGTATCGCTCCAACAGCAGATCCATTGTTCCATCTAGTTTGCTTAACCTCCTTTGAGGGGTGATGGAGCAGTTGACATTGCCACTTGTGAGATTTCAAGAGTACCCATTAAAGCAAAATTTGATCAGCCAGCTACCGTATTTTCACATTTTAGGTTTTGTGAGGGAAGCCAGCAGGTGAACTGTATAAAAGCAATAATTACTGCAACATGCATTAAAAAGATAGTTGAAGTGCGAGGATAAGAAAGATTTAGACAGATATGGGTCGACGTGGGCAGGAGGTTCTAGCATATATGGGAAATCTTGGCTGGCATTGGCAAGTTGGGCCAAAGGGCCTGTTTCTGTGCTGTATGACTCTATGAGTCTATGCCTACTACAACTTAGTGAGATGAGCCAAGATATATTTTTAGCCGTTAATTCCTTCACATAGCAAAACTTTGGGAAAGTGAACATGACAACGCAATGTGGTTTGTTGGTATCCAGTTCATTTAACAAACATCATGTCAGAGGTTTCACTTTCTTCAATTTAAGTAGGAAGTCGTAAAGGAAAATTCTGAATCACAAGGGCCACCTGTCCACTTCTGGGAAATGTTGGTGATGTTAATATGGGAGAACTGTGAAAGCAGACGGAAAATGTGGAATGTGTGTGAAGCCTTCAAGGAATCAGTGACCCATTGCTTTTATTTAATTCTTAGAGGAAGAAACAAAAACATGCCATAGTTGTCAGTATATGCACACATTGAGCTCTGTTCTTGAGTTTGATTATTTCAAAAAATATGATGATTAAAACAGATTTCCTCTGTGGTTTTCCTGGCTTTATTGCATTGCTTCCTCCCCTCCATCTCTGCTGGCACCACATTGTTATGTCTACCAGATACATTGAAGAAAAGCATCATCATCATCATTCAAGGCATCATTAGTGTTGAATAATTGTCTGATGAAAAACAAAATGTGTTCTTCCTTGGAACTAGAGTGCTCTGTAATAGGAAATTATTCCTTCTGAAGTGCAGCTTGTCAAAGTGAAAACTTTGGAGCACAGGGAATCTCAAAAATTATTGTGCTCAGCGAATCTTTGTGATTTTCTATTACAGTTGACTGCTGGGCCATTGCCTTTCTTAAAGTGTAATTGTAAAGCACGTTTTATCCAATATGACACTTTATTGGGTTGTGAACGTGTTTGGAATCTTGAGGTATTTGCCAGTGATTGATATCGTGGATGTTTCTTAGTAATCGAGCACAAAAACCGACTACAATTTGTGAAATTATATCATGAGATCTCCCATTCAAACATCTTAAAGCTTATTTAAATTGTGACATTGTCCCAAAAAGAAAATAGTGAAGTTCATAATTGAAGTTTGACAGTACGGTTGTGCCAGAGCATTCTTTTTTGCACCACTTAGATATCCATTTTTACCTTTCCTTCCTGCCCGATAGAAGTCCAAATTCATCCAGTGTATTAGCTGAGTGAGAATCACACTTAACCCATTATGGCAAAAAGAGGAATGACAAAGGAGGATGACCTTGGATGTATAATTAGAGTCATAGAGTGATAGAGTGTGGAAACAGACACTTCGGCCCAACTTGCCCACACCAGCTAACAATGTCCCAGCTACAATAGTCCCACTTGCCTGTGCTTGGTCCATATCCCTCCAAACCTGTTCTATCCATGTACCTATCTATTTGTTTCTTAAATGATGGGATAGTACCAGCCTCAACTACCTCCTCTGGCAGCTTGTTCCATACACCCACCACCCTTTGTGTGTAAAAGTTACCCCTCAGATTCCTGTTAAATCTTTTCCCTTTCACCTTGAACCTATGTCCTCTGGTCCTCAATTCCCCTACTCTGGGCAAGAGACTCTGTACATCTACCTAATCTATTCCTCTCATGATTTTGTACACCTTATCCTTCTGTGCT
The DNA here is from genome assembly GCA_035221665.1 of Okamejei kenojei. Classification (NCBI taxonomy): domain Eukaryota; kingdom Metazoa; phylum Chordata; class Chondrichthyes; order Rajiformes; family Rajidae; genus Okamejei; species Okamejei kenojei. The sequence continues at coordinate 42,808,545 of CM069146.1, forward strand.
CCATGGAAAAGAGACACAGCCTACTCAAGCTCTCCCCAATGCCCCTGTGCCACTTAGAAAACCTGAACGGAAACCTCTGGAGACTTTGCGCCCCACCCAAGGTTTCCGTGCGGTTCCCGGAGCTTTTTATCCTCCGGCAAGCACCTTCAACTAGCATCGCAACCAGCTTCAACTAAAAAATTACCGATTTTTAAAACGGAAACCACTTTCGACCATTAGGGAGACCGACAAAAACCTCCGGGAACCGCACAGAAACTGGGTGGGGCGCAAAGTCTCCAGAGGTTTCCATTCAGGTTTCCTAAATGGGACAGGGGCATAAAGCTCACACCCTCTAGTCCTGGTAACAGCCTCGTAAATCTTTTCTGAACCCTTTCAAGCCTGACAATATGTTTCCAATAACATGGTGCCCAGAACTGAACACAATATTCTAAATGCAGTCTCACCAACGTCTTATACAACTGCAACATGGCCTCCCAACTTCTATACTCAATTCTCTGACAGATGAACGCCCAAATGCCAAAAGCTTTTTTGATCACCTTATCTACCTGCGACTCGACCTTCAAGGAACCATGCCCTTGTACTCCTACATCCCTCTGCTCCACAACACTACCCAGAGGCCTACCATTTACTGGGTAGGTCCTGCCCTTGTTCGATGTCCCAAAATGCAGCATCTCACACTTCTCTGTATTAAATTCCATCAACCATTTCCCCACTCACCTGGCCATTTGATCCAAATCCTGCTGCAAGCTTTCACAACCATCTTCACTATCTGCAAAATCACTCACTTTTGTACCATCAGCAAACCTGCTAATCTTTTATGTTCTCATCCAAATCATAGATGTAGATGAAAAACAATAACGGGCCCAGCACCGAACCCTGAGGCACACCACGAGTCATAGGCCTCCAGTCCGAGAGGCAAACATCCACCATCACCCTCTGCTTCTTCCGTAATTTGCTATCTCTCCTTGGATCCCATGTGATCCAACCTTCCAGAGAAGCCTACCTTACGGAACCTTGTTGAATGCCTTACTGAAATCCATGTACAACATCTACAGCTCTGCCCTCATCGACCTTTTTGGTCACGTCTTCAAAAAAATCAATCATATTTGTGAGACACGACCTCCCACATACATAACCATGCTGACTATCCCTGATCAAACCTTTCCCATCCAAATGCCTCTATCCCTCAGAATATTCTCTGGTAATGTTCCAGCTACAGATGTTAAGTTCACCGGCCTATAGTTCCCAGCATTTTCCCTGCAGCCCTTCTTGAAAAGAGGCACAATATTTGCCACCCTCCAGTCTTCCGGCATCGCTTCTGTAATTAAGGACCACTTCGAAATTTAAACCAGGGCTCCCGCAATTTCCTCAGATATATTTTTTCATTTGAATCCTGACAATTAATTGTTGCAGTATTTAGCATTTCCTCGTCATAGGGTGAAGCCCATTTTGCATCGTAATCTTTTTTCATATAACTATTGGCGGCACAGTGACGTAACGGTAGAGTTGCTGCCTTGCAGTGCCAGAGACACGGGTTTGATCTTGACAATGTGCGGTGTCTGCGTGGACTTTATACGTTCTCCCTGTAACCGTGTGACTGTACTCCGGGTGCTCCACTTTCCTCCAGGTGCTGCGGTTTCCTCCCACATTCCTAAGATGTGCAGGTTGTTTGTAGATTCATTGGCTTCTGTAAATTGTCCCCAGCGGGTAGTAAGACTGATGTATGGGTGATCGTTAGTCAGCGATGTCTCGGTGAGCCAAAGGCCCGTTTCCACACAGCATCTCTAAACTAAACTAATCTCTTTTTTAATTAAAAATCAATTTCAATACTTCAAATTGCTAGCTTTCGTGCAGCACAAAGTACAGGAAATGAGCGCTGATAAAATGAGCAGTGTTATTGAGAGCAACAGAAACCTTCCAATTGACATAATTACACCACCTGGAACATCTTAAATGCTGACACTGATTGCTGATGGGAGAACAGGTACCACTTCCTTCACCACCAGTTTTCAAATGGCTGGAAGTAAATAATGATGGTGTTGACACTACCTGTCAACTCCACCCTTCCATTTCCCAAGCAGCAGTTTGTTCAGCAACAGGCCTGATCGATTCATTGTCACAATCAATCCTGGATGATCCAAACTTGAATTGCAAGGTCCAATCTGCGGGATTATGGATGAATCCACCGATTATTGGAATACTAAAGGCGTCTTACTTTTTAAATAAGATATGCCCTTGAGTGGCCATTGCACTTTAATTAAAAGGAATGTTAAGAAATACAAACAGTTCATTTTAAAGTAAAAGACTTTTTGAGGTTCTGCCTTACAGATCCTTCTTTCTCCCACGAGCATAAACTAAAATTCAGTGAAACTCTGTAACAGCTTGTGTTTTAAATATTTTAAAGCACCGAGTTCTTAGGGACTTCATTCTGCAAAATATTAAATATCTGATTTTAAATAATGCATCTGTGGTATCAAAGGTAGTTACAGTGATGCGTCAACTGTCATCTTGTAACATTTGTGCAGAGTGTTCAACCTCACCCTGGCCTAAACTAGTTAGAAGAAGAATGGCTGACTTGGCATTCGTGTTGCCATTTTAACCAATTACGACACCATCAATATTTCCAGTCTCCCTTGTGGTCCCCTTTTCCGTTCTTTTGACCTTCTCCTTATTATACACACACACACACACACAACTTCTCACTTCAGCACAGAGGGCTGGATCTTGTGTGTTGTTGCCAGCAGTCCTGAGCTGAACGGCTGCTGTTCGTGTTGAAACTAAAGTTAGTCCTGGAATTTGCACGTCTGCTGCCAAGCACAGGCGTCTGGGATTTTTGTGGCAGATTCTGGCGATCTAATCTGTCAATGCACCTTTGCACTTGGCATACATGGAATGAGGACCTTAATTAATTTTTTTCCAAAAATATTCACAATAAAAAATATATACAAACCAAAAACCATACAAAATCCCTTGAGACATTCTTGATGTCTGTGTGTTCAATAGTGCCGTAAACAGTCATACTCAGCACCTGCTTCGCACACTACACCTCTGCTGCTCATGTTGCCCACTAGGTGGGAGCTCTTCCCTTGTTTGAGGTGCTTCCTCACCAGAGTCAGGCCCTCAATGTCCAGCAGCGTCCACTACTTTAAAATTCTTGCATTATGGCCATATGCAAAAACAGGTCTGACACCAGCTTTCCTGGGACTGGCCCACACTGGCTTATTTGCCCTTCTAAGTGGAACCAAGTCTGACAGGAATCCCCAATGACCCACTCCAATTCTGTCCTGGGTTCGGAAAGTAAAGAACCTGACAACAATTGGCTTCAATGGAGATTGTAGGGTTAAGACTTAAGAGGCAAAGAGTAAAATGAGCTACATTGGTTGACACAAAGAACTGCAGATGCTGGAAATGTTTTCAAATCACAAAGTGCTGGAGAATCTCAATAGGTCAGGTAACATCTGAAGAAGTGTCCCGACCCAAAACATCACCTATCCATTTTCTCCAGAGACGCTGCCTGACCCGCTGAATTACTCCAGCATTTTGTATTCTTCTTAGGTCCAGCAGCATCATGGATAGGCAACATTTTGGGTCAGGACCCTTGTTCGGTCTGGAGACTGAGGAAGGGTCACGACCCGAAACATCCACAAATGCTGTCTGTGCCTCTGAGTTACTCCAGCACTTTGTTTTTTACTCAAGCTAAGTTGGTTATTTTCCAAAAATGACATGTTTGTAAATGTTTAAATATTTGAAAGCTGTTTTTGAAAGATGCAATTTTTATTTTTAAAGCATTTAAAAAATTCTTAATGGTGTATAAATTTTGAATGCCAGAGGCATTTTATATAACTTGATTAGAGATACAACACCCACAAATTCTCATTCCCAGCTTCTGCTTGCTCCCAGGATCAAACCCAGGTCTCCAATGTTGTGAGGCAGCAAGTCTAGCAGCCTCGCCACTGTGCTTCCCTAGATTACTTATCACATTTTTAAAATGTTTTTTTTTAAAATCTGTTTAAGACCTGGATTGATTACAGATAGTCAGCGTGCATAGGAATTTGTGTCACTTGGTACCATTTCTAGAAGAGATCATCAAGTGGATTGATGTGGCCTGGACAGTGGATGTTGTCTCTCTGGACTTTAACAAGGCCTGTTACAAGGTCCACATGGTAGGCTAGTCTGGAAGGTTACATCACATGGAATTCAGGTGAACTTGCCAATTGGATTCATAATTGTAATTGTAAGGATTCAAAGGGTAGTTGTGGAGGGTTATTTTTTTTATTAGAGGCACTGTGACCAGTGGAGTGCTGCAGGAGTTGGTGCTGAGTCCATGGCTGTTTGTTATCTACATTAAGGACTTGAATGACAATGTTGTTAATGTTGTTAGTAAATGTCAAAATTACGCCAAAATCAGTAGTATAGTGGCTGAATATCTAAGATTACAACATAATCTAGATCAGTTGGCAAGATAGGCTATGGGGCAGCGTATGGAATTTAAGTTTCACAGATATGAGGTGTTACACTGTGGTATGTCAAACAAGGGGAGGACTTGCACAGTAAAAGCCCTGCCCCATGGTATGAGTTCATTCCAAGAGTTCTCCCGAGTTTGTCCTGATTCGAACTCGGAGATTTACGGTAATGGCCACTCATCGGTACTCGGGGCTCTCGTGGACATTTTTCATCATGTTGAAAAATCTTCACGAGTCTTCCCGTGCTTACCTGCCGTTAGCGAGTCTTCCCGAGTACCTGCCATTAGCGCTAAGAGACGTCCCCAAGCTCCGACGTACCCGCTACGTTCATTCTCCGTGCTTACCACGAGTTTGATTTTTTTTTAAACTCGGGAGAGCTCTTGGAATGAACTCGTACCATGGGACAGGGCTCTTAATGGCAGAGCGTGAGAGTGTTGCAGAACAGATAGATCTGGGAGTAGAGGTGCACGGTTCCCTGGAAGTGGTGAATCAGATAGTCAGGGTGATGAAGAAGGCTTAAGTTGGAAAGATTAAGTTGGAAAGGGTACAGAAAAGACTGACCAGAATATTACCTGCACTAGTGGATAACCAAAACCTTTTTATTTCTGAACGCAAGTGTTTGAGTGTTGAATTATTTGAGATGTACAATTCCACAAGCGGCAATGGATCAAGTAAATGTTCACAGTCTTTTTCCCAAGATAGATATTTTAAAACTAGAGGGCATAGGCTTAAAGTTAGAGGGGGGAGATTTAAGAGGGACCTCATGGCGCATTTTTTTCACTGAGAGAAGTTCATATCTTTCTTGAGCTGCCAGAGAAAGCTAGAGAGATAAATATAATTATGACTTTTAGAAGACATATATGGGCAGATATATGGATAGGATAATTTAGAGGGCAAAATATGGGCAAATGCATACTTGGTCTGCATGCACAAGAGGGGCAGAAGGGCATGTTTTCATGCTGTACAGCTCTATAACTCTATGGCTCTTATTTTTAATCTTGGCTTAGATCTACTTGATCCTTCTGCCTCTCAGATTCTCATAAATTTAGCAATTCCGCCCTGTTCCAACTTTGCTAATCTGGCAATTTAACACCGCTAGCAAAATCATCACAAACTGGTTTAAAACTATTTTTCTAGATTTCAATTAATTTTCATTTTTCTTTCGAAGGAACTAATCTGACATTTATTTCCTGCTCTTTATCGTGTTCATTTGCTTGTTGCTCCTCCAGGCCTTGCCAACGTTTAATTCATTAACTCAATTGCCACCATCCATTCACAATGACAGTTTCTCATGCGCATTTTTGATTTAAGCTTTTCTTCCCGGTAAATTTATCGGCTCACTCATTTGCTAATACTTTCTACTTTTTTCTTTGGCAAGTTTGACCCCTTTTGATACACATGTGCCACACATGTGAATCTTAAGGTTTCCTGAATATATACTGTTTTTCAAGTCCAGATAGATGCCCTGGAGAACTTACTCCAAAAACATAATGTTGATCCAAAGATAGACACAAAATGCAGGAGTAACTCAGCGGGACAGGCAGTATCTCTGGATAGAAGGATTGGGTGATGTTTCGGGTCGAGACCCTTCTTCAGACTCAAGACTCAGAAGGAATGAAACATCACCCATTCCTTCTCTCCAGAGATGCTGCCTGTCCCTCTGAGTTACCCCAGCTTTTTGTGTCTATCTTCAGTTTAAACCAGCATCTGCAGTTCCTTCTTACACATAATGTTGATCCAAATCGCACAAGTCCATTCACAAACCCATGAGGTTTGCTATTATTTACCTTGACAAAATTCTAGTGTGCAGTTAAGTTGGTTTGAGCTGTGTGGAATGAAGCACTGCCTTTGTTTTAGAATCACTAATTGAACCCCTAAGGAATGAAAAACAAACTGCAGATATTTGGACATTTAAAATAAACACAGAAAATGCAGCAAATATTCTGGTCAGACAATATCCATTACAAGGGAAAAGGTCAATTGGATGAAGTGTATCAGACCAAAATTATTCAAACAAAAAACTGTAAACACTCGAAACTGGGGCAAGAAACAAACTACTGGAAAAATTCAGTGGGTCATTCAGCATTTGCGGAGGGAAAAGGACAGTCAATTTTTTGGATGGAGGAAGGGTCTCAACTGGAAATGTCAATTGTCCAGTTCTCTCAACAGATGCTGTCTGACCAGCTGAGATCCTCCACTGGTTTGTTTATTGGACCTGAAATGTTAATTGTTTCGCTTTTCACCAATGCCACCCATCCTTCTGAGTGATTTTAGCATTTCCTGTTTATATTCCATGTATGCTAATAATGTTGAACGGAACAATAGATGATGAGCCACGTGTTTTTTTTTTAAATATGTGCATGCATTTAAAATAATCCTTTAAAAATCTTATGGGTAATTATGGGTAATTTAATAAACTTGAAAGGATTAAAAAAATTGCAAATGAAAAAATATTGTTAAAAAGATATTACGACATATTTATTTGTATGTGGAATTCTCAATTTGGGCTGTTGCTGAAGTAGAGGCAAGTTCTCTTCATAAAGTGAATCAGTTTGTGGTTCAAATTAGGAGAATTTTGCAATGAGGGAATTTGTTGAAGATAGAGTTATGGTAATTGGGTTGAGTGGAGATGGGCAAGGTTGAGGTTGTGGTAATATTGGGGTGGTCAATTGCTGAATGGAATTACTCCAGGTATCTGTAGACAAAAGTACTGACACATTCTTAATGTTGTGGTACATTCGATGATTCATATTTTAAATTGATTTTCTGTGTGTGCTGAAATGCTTGTTATGAGATTATTTGGGGCAGTGATTTTCAAAACAAAATAGGGTTTGTTGAAAAATACCCAATATATGAAAAATTATATTGCAAACAGTGATTCTTTAGGCAGCCTCAGTAGAAGAAAAAAAGCAGCAACACTCTGTTTTGTCTCCGATTTTTAAAGGCAGATGATGGCAGAAATCTGGAAGATTATTAAATTGATGCAATTTAGCCCCTGTTGTTCCTTCTAATGCAGTCAGCATGCCAACATCATGCTACTTGCTAATTAAAATGATTGCAGTATGCAGCCAGGGCAAACTGTACTACTGAATGGCTCAGCGGGCTCCTAGATTTGTGAAAGGATTCAACAGCTAAAAGCTGGGGGGTCCACTTAAATCCACCTGGCATCTCAGAAAGGGGAGATGTTTGTGCAATAGGTGCAGATGGTGAAAGTCATTTTGAATTGATTGTGATGATTGAGTGTGATGTGGAAGGCAAAATAACCAGGCACAATGTGAGAGAAAGCAGGCTTAAATCTTTTCATCTGCTGAACTCAGGGCCTTGGTGGTTGGAGGAGAACAAAGGCACTGGGGGCTTTCAGGTGAATTGTCAGAAAAGATAGACACAAAAAACTGGAGTAACTCAGCAGGTCAGACAGCATCTCTAGAGAACAGAAATAGGTGACATTTCGGGTCGGGACCCTTCTTTAGACTCCTTTGAAGAGATTTTGTCAGAAAAGAGTGTCGACAGTAAGCATGTTCAACAATGCCAGGGGCAACCTTGAAGTTCTAACCGGGTGCCAGTAAACTTCAGTGGCCTCACCTGCAGAATCAAGGTTATGAAACATGCTTCAAACATTGTATCTCTGTAACTCCATTATCAGGTTAAGGAAGTAGTCATTGCACTACAGAGCATCAATCACAGACTAATAATGCCTGCCAGTCAGAATGCATATGCACCATCCCAGTACCATTGCTGCAACCTTGCACACACTCACCATAGTGTATGGAGATTGTGAGCACTGGAAACATTTTAAAAACTGGTTCCACTTTCTCAGCCATTGATACGAACTTAGACCTTGAATGTAAGTTGCAGATAGATGAAAAAGACACAAAGTGCTGGAGTAACTCAGCAGGTCAGGCAGCATTGTACAAATGTAGAATCTGCATGTGCTGAGACATAGAATGGGAAATCTGGTGACTTCACCCACATCAAATTTCACATGGAGTAACCTAAGGGTGAAATTCCTACAACAACAAATTGGTTTCACAAAATCCATCTTAATGTCGCCAGTGTTTTCCTGGTGTTAGATATGCATCAAAAGGCATCACTAATTACTTTGTCTCTTGAACTTGATCAGCAACGTTAGAAGAATTGGGGTTGGTAAGAACAGTGAATTGATTACCAAACAGCAAGCAAAGAGTAGCAAACGAAAGGGTCTTTCACACGTTGGCAGGCTCTGAATAGAGTCTACAATAAGAATTGTGTTGTCAGTTTTTCACAATCTCCATCAGTGATTTGTGGCTAAAGGGAACCAAATGTCATATTTGCATGTCCGCTGACAATGCAAAACTAGATGGGTTTCAGAGTGTATAGGGGGATGAATATAAACCTCGACAGGACTTGGACAAGTTATGTGAGTTGATAAGAACATGGCAGGTGAAATATAACGTGGAAATATGTAAGGCTATACACTTGGGTGCACAAACAGAAAATCATAGTATTTTTAAAATGGAACATGTTGATCTTCAAAGTGAATTTAGACAGTGTTTCAGAAAGAACTGCAGATGCTGGAAAAATCGAAGGAAGACAAAAATGCTGGAGGAACTCAGCAGGTGAGCAGCATCTATGGAGAGAAGGAATTGGCGACGTTTCGGATATGAAGAAGGGTCTCGACCCGATCAGTCTGAGGAAGGGTCTCGACCCGAAACATCGCCCATTCCTTCCCTCCATAAATGCTGCCTCACCCGTTGAGTTCCTCCAGCATTTTTGTCTACCTTTAGACTATTCATTGAAAGCTAATGTTGCAGCAAATGGTCAGGGGTGTGAATGCTGTGTTGTCTTTTATTGTGAGTAAATGTGTGGGACAAAAAGAGATCTTACTGCGTTTCGATGGAACATTGGTGGCACTGCACATTGCGTACTGTGTACTCTTTTGATCTCTTCCTAAAATAGCATACACTTGCCATTTGAAGTGCAGCAAAAAAATCTTTACTGTTTACTGACATGGAAAGATTGGCATTTGAGGAGAAAGTGAGTACACTAAGCCTGTACTATCTAGAGATTAGAAGAAGGTGAGGTAATGTCATTGAAACTCAGAGCATTTTGACAGAAGCATGATGATGGGACATGCAGGGACAATATTTTCTTTGGAGTGAGGAACTTAGAATCAGTGGTGGCAATCTCCGAGTAAGAAGGCAGTCATTTGGGTCAGAACTGAAATGAAGAGAAATGTCATGAATCTTTGGATTTCTGTACCTCAGAGGGCCCTGGAAGCTCAACTACTCAGTTCATTCAGCACATCCATTGCCTTAGAATTCTATATAATAATGGAATCAAAGGATACAGGGATCGTGTGGGAAAATGGCGCTGAGAGTAGAAGATCTTGACAATGAATGTCAGAGCTGGAGTGAAGGGGCAGGTAGGATGCTTCTTTCCTCGGTTCTGTTGAGGGAAAAATGTGGTGCCTTTCTGCGTAACCTATGACCTTCATTGAGCAATCACATTACACAAATTGGTCATATTTATGTATATTTGAAGAGAGCTTCGGGTGACCAGGAGACCTGTCTGATCAACTTTGGAAGTGACAAGTTATTATGCCTTACAAATTTCACAGCATGCCACAACCAACAGGGAGTGTTTTTTCGGCATTGAGGTTTTGAACTACTAGTGCAATGAAGGTCCCTTTGGTCACACTGCTGGCAACATTCCATTCACAATCCTTCTCAACGAGGCATGGCAGGGTCTGCAGAAATAGCAGGGGCAATCATTCCAGTATCACATCTCAACATTCTTCATTCTGTGCAAACAAGGAAATGCAGATGTTGGTTTACACAAAAGGACATAAAGTGCTGAGTAACTCAATGGGCAGACGGAAGAGATTAGTTAAACCTAACACATTCAGCACAGACATTGCAGACTGGAGGGCATGTTTCTGTGCTGTACTGTTCTACGTTCATTTCTCTGTCCATTAGGAGACGAATCTAAACACTGGAGACAACGTCATATGTGGTACCTCTGTTGAGTTCATGTGCAGCATCCTTTTGGACTGGAGAACAAGCTGCATGAGGGTTGAATTTCCATATCCATCGGGGCCAGCAATAGATTTTTGAAAGGCACTCCACTGTTCAATCTGTTCCCTGAAGAAATGTTGCTGCTTCTTTAAAGCTTAAATCTGCTCCCATGAGGCAAAGAGCAAATATCATGATTAGGATGAGATTGCATGGAGGCAGAAAGATTGTGTGGCATTCGTCCAGCGCTGTTTGTACTTATTGTCACTGACACTTACGTGATGGGATTGCCGATGTGTTCTTGCTAAGATTTTAAATCACCTGGACCTGTTACAGGAGGTGTTAACATTTTCAAAGGCATTGTTCCACTGATTCTCATTCTTGGCCAGCACTACATCAACTTCCAGAGTGCAGATCATGGTCTGGTTTTCCAAAACAACCTACAGGTGAATGGAGGTGAACTCTTCCATGCCTGACATTATCCCAACCAAGGCCCTTATCTGAACCACTGTCCTCAAGAGGACCTCCTGCCTATTCCTTCCCTTGGTCTTGGGAGGAGGCGATGCAAGTTTAGTAAGCTTTATTCATGTAATCCCTTTGTAGTCTTGATTGGTATTGGTAGTGTGTGTGGTTAAAGAGTATAGTGATTATTCAGACAAATGTCAAGAATTCCTGACATTTGTTCTACCATAGAGGTGTGCACAGTCTTAGTTTAGTTTAGAGATACAGCATGGAGACTTCGGACTGCCCGTGCCGACCAACACACTAACAGTATCCTTCACACACACACTGGGGATAATTTACAATTACACCAAGCCAATTAACCAATAAACCGGCACGTCTTTGGAGTGTGGGAGAAAACCGGAGATCCCGGAGAAAAGCCATGCAGGTCACGGGGAGAACATACAGAAAGACAGCACCCGTAGTCAGGAACAAACCTGGGTCTCTGGCCCAGTAAGGCAGAAACTCTACAGCTGTACCACCATGCCGCCCGAGGCTTGGTTAACCTTATTGTTGCCACCTCCTCCCAGACTCTTTTACTTGCAATCCTGGCTGGTTTCCTGGTCTCAGTTGCATACAGGACACTCCCATCCATCCTCCACCTCTGTGCCGGTCATATATTCATTGTACTGATAAATATGTCCCTCTAAGTGAAAAATGAACTGATTTCCCTCAACTTCCTTTTGTCAGTGGTAGTTAGTATTGTGTGTTGCTGCTGTCTGCCTGTTGTGGGCAATGTGCTTTTATGGGCTGATGACCTTCAATGATCAGTGTGCAGTAAAGTGTTGGCAGCTGTGCTGAATTGGCCGAGGTTCCATTGGGAATCGCGCAGGTTGTTTTAAGTGCTTGTTTCTGTGTGTAAACCACTGTAATGCCATTTCAAATGCCACTTTGGCCAATTTCATGACTTTCTGCTGGGAAACTGAATGAGAGGCAATGCTGAACACGGATTTAATGCTGAAAAAAGGATGGATGCCAATTTCTACGACCTGGGACTCCAAACAGTCGGAGAGAGGCAAAGGTGGTTTAATGCACATTATTTTCACTTCACAAAGGTTTTGAATGGAATGAGTAGAAAATAAAGCTATTTTACTTCTTGGGAGGTTGATGACCAGAAAGAATCAATAGAGCATCCTCACAGTGAGCAGAAAGATTGGGAACAATTCCTTTATTCGACACAAGATTATTGGGGCATGTAATGCTTTGCTAAAGGGAGTGATTGAGATGGGCCATGAGGGCCTTTTTAAAAGAAAGGGTGATCACGTTTGATTGAAACTGAGGAAAATGCAGTTAAGTGGAGGAGGAGGCACAAGCCATAACATTAGTTATCTCGTTCCCTTTCGAAGAAACTCCGATGATAGACTGACTGGCTTTATTCTGCACTGTAATTTCCTGTGGTGCTGTAGAGTTATTACCTCATCATCCAACACAAGTATCACGGGCAAAATCTTACCTCTAATATTAGTTTGATTTACACTTCATACATCCACGATTATGTTATCAGGCAGGAGATCATAAGTATTTATAATGTTTATAAAATATTTAAAGTTGGTAGATAAATGGCATATTTAATCCCCAGAACTGACCACTTTAGAAACATTGTTAACATGTTCAACAAAATTAATAGAAATACCCATCCAGTTATCATATTAATGTCAATATTCGGGATCAGTTTCATGCTGTAATATTAACGCAAGTAAGCTGTTCCGTTTTGCTCCCTCTGATGGTAAATATTTGTATTATTTTTAATTCTCCATTTTTATTTGGTGCCTCGACGTTTTTGCATTTTATTTTGTTTCCTGATTCATAAGATGATTTGGTATCCATCAAATTGTCGTCACAGGCAGGAAAAAAAATATATATATATAAATTTTGTCTCGATGCTATTAACATTAAAAAAACTGTTTGCATTTTGAAACAACCAGCTGTAATTGCTCAAAGCCCTCAACAGGTCAGGCAGCACCTGTGGAAAGATAAGCAGATATTTTTTTGCGGTCAGGAACTCATTGCCAGAACTAGGAAGGAGAGAAATACACGTTGGATTTCAGTTGGAGAGAAGGTGGGGTGAGAGATGTGTAGATCAAAGATACAGCTTGGAAACAGGCCCTTCGGCACACTGATTCCATGCCGCCCATTTATCACCTGTTCAGATTAGTTCTATATATCCTACTAGCTTCACACTAAGGACAATTTACAGAGCCTAATCAACCTGCAAACCCACACGTCTTTGGTATGTGGGAGGAACGCCCATGAGGTCACAGGGACAACCCGCGAAGCATCCGAAGAAAACCCACATGATTGCACGGAGAACGTGCAAACTCCAGGCTGAGGGCTGCTGAGGTCATAATTTAATCCGGGTCTCTGGCACTGTGAGGCAGTGGCTCTCCCAGCTGTGCCACTGTGCCACCCAAATACGCTCCTTGTTTGTGTCGTGTGTTTATAAATGGTGGGGCTCTGGGACATAGCAGGTCACACCAGGTGTGTAGAAGAACAACTGCCAACGTGATGACTCAAAAATAATTAGTTCTGTTCTGACAGAAAGAAAGAGTGAGTTGGAGAAATTAGAGAATTGTGCTATATTTAATTTAGAGATACAGCATGGAAACAGAGATATCAGCCATGGTAAAATGGCGCAGTAGACTTGATGGGGCCAAATGGCCTAATTATACTCCGATCACTTATGACCATATGACAGTTTACATTTATATCAAGCCAATTAACCTACAAACATGTACATCTTTGTAGTATGGGAGGAAACCGAAGATCTTGGAGAAAACCCACGAGATCACGGGGAGAATGTATAAACCCCGTACAGACAGCACCCAGAGTCGGGATCGAACTGGGGTCTCCAGCACTGTAAGCGTTGTGAGGCAACATCTTTACAGCTGCGCCACCATGCCGCTCCTAAAGGTGAAAGGAGTGATGTTATATTTTATGTGGTAGCGTGGGATAGTGACATAAGAAGGTGTCTAGGTGACTGAGGGTGGAAGAGAGAACCTGCAAAATGTTGACAAGGTGGGCATTCTGCATCTGGTGGTGGAGTCTTGTTGGAGTTGGTGGATATGGGCGGAAGGTAAGGATCATCATTACTCCATCCAGGAGAAAAGGAGGTGAAGGCAAAGGAGCAGTAGATGAGATTTAGTGAAGGACTCTGTCCACTATGTTGGGGGCCTCCAAAGAGAAGAAAGGCATTGCAGACGCGTTTCTGCAGAATATCTCACCGTTGGAGCAAATGCGACAGAGATAGAGGAACTGAGAAAAAGTAATGTATTTCGCTCAAGAAGCAGAGTGGGAGTAAGTGTAATTGGGATAGATGTGGGAGTATTCTTGGTTCTATTACATATTAACAATTTAATGAGTTTTTACACAAATGCACCCTGATATTGGATTCCGTTTAAAGTCAATTAAAGGAATATAAATACACAGCACTTTTGACGATCCACCATCTATAATGGGTATTCTGTGCCAGCAATCTGATCCAGATTCATCACTGATTTCCAAGGAGAAGATTTGCTTTGAATATCCAAGAGAAATGTTATGGGTTTTTTTCCACATAAAGTTACAGAATTTTATTCTGTATCTCACATTTTTTTGTGGGTGATGAGTGATTTTTTTTTTAAAGACAAATATCTATACTTAACTTAGCCTGCTTTTAACATTCCCTTAAATTATTTAATATGCCTTCTTCTTGGTTGTGGTGTGCAAGGTAATCCTACGTACGTTCGTGCATCATTGTAGGAAGGTTTTATGCCTGAAATGTCTTCTGCTTTAAATACATTAAAGTTCCATCTCATGCGAATTATGTACTAACCTACGGCAGTTATCGTTCATAGCAAAACAATAAAATGTTATTGAAAGCAAATTTGATGCATAATAAACATTTAATTGTGCAGAAGTTTCACACTGGGGTGATTTGATGGAGGGACTTCCTCAGGAGCAACACCTTTAATCTTGGTTACTGGGCACCATGGATAAGGCACTCTAAAGACAGATACAATAGGAATAGGAAACCACAAATGCAATAGGAAACCACTTCGACTACATTATCCCACTTGTTCAGGAATTGTTGAATCTGAGTGCGACTCATAACTGATCAGTGTGCAAACAGGCCCTTCGGCCCACATCGGCCAACATGTCCCAGCTACACTAGTCCAACCTGCCTGCACTTGGTCCATATCCTTCCAAACTTCTCCTATCAATGTATCTGTCTAACTGTTTCTTAAACGTTGGGATAGTCCCAGCCTCAACTACCTCCTCTCACAGCTTGTTCCATACACCCACCACCGTTTGTATGAAAAAGATATCCCTCAGATTCCTATTAAATCTTTTCCCCTTCACCTTGAACCTATGTCCTCGGGTCCTCGATTCATCTACTGTGGGCAAGAGATTCTGTGCATTTACCCAAATCTATTCCTCTCATGATTGTATACACCTCAATAAGATAACCCCTCATCCTCCTGCGCTCCATGGAATAGAGACACAGCCAACTCAACCTCTCCCTATATCTCATACCCTCATATATCTCTAGTCCTGGCAACATCCTCGTAAACTTTTCTGAACCCTTTCAGGCTTGATAATATCTTTCCTATAACATGGTGGCCAAAACTGAACACAATGCTCTAAATGCGGTCTCACCAACGTCTTATACAACTGCAACATGACCTCCCAACTTTTTTTTTTGTTTATTTTTGTTAGAAGTAAGTACAGTAGTGTGGTACTTAAGTACCTAATACATACATACATATTTCCATTCTTGTACAACTTTATACTTTTGATTTAATAATAAAAGAACAGCAAGAGAAAAAATAAATAAAGATAGACAAGCGAGTAGAAACAGATAGCCAAAGAAATACAGGACAGACATAAGAAGCTAAAAAGATTGAAAGAAAAGGAGGAAGTAAAGGAAAGAGAGATTAGGAGAGATCTACCTATTTTGTATTTTTGCCCATCCGTCACCCGGTTCGAAACCATTTAATTTCTTATGTTGCAGCATCTGCTTGTAAAAGGTTGATAAAAGGAGACCAAGTCTTTAAGAATAGGTCTACTTTGCCTAGTAGGAGGAATCTCATTTCTTCAAGGTGTAGCATTTCAGACATGTTTGAGATCCACATTTTGAATGTTGGCGTGGTAGCGTTTTTCCAAAATTTGACTATAAGTTTTTTTTGCTGTTATTAGACCGTAATTAAGAAAAGCTTCTTGGAATATAGTTAGTTTACTTCCCTCTTCCATTGATCCAAAGATAATCAGTCCTCCCAAATTCTATACTCTTTGAAGACTGACTGGTGATTGAAGACTGACTACTTACTAACATATTTATGTTTAGACTTAGATTTATTATTGTCACGTGTATCGAGGTACAGTAAAAAGCTTTGTTTTGCATGTTATCCAAACAGATTAGATATACCATAATGTGCAGGAAGGAACTGCAGAATCTATTTTACACCGACGATGGACACAAAATGCTGGATTAAGTCTCATCACCCATTCCTTCTCCAGAGATGCTGCCTGTCCCACTGAGTTGCTCTGGCATTTTGTGTCTATCTTCAGATACACTGTAGATAGATATAAATAGTTCAAATTCAAGTACAACAGATGAAACAAAGGGGAAGCTACATAATGCAGAATGTACTGTAGTTCTCATCATTGCAGTGCTTCAGTTTCTTAGATAAAGTCCAATGTCCTCTATGGTGGAGAGATGAATTGGACAGCGCACGAGCTTGTAGAAGGAGCATTCCGAAGCTTGATAATGGAGGGGAAGAGGATGCCCCTGAGTTTGGTGGTGTGTGTGTTCAAGCTTCTGTACCTTCTGCCGAGAGAAGAACGTGTTTTCCTTTGGGAGTACCATCAATCAGTTGTTAATTGTCCATGTTTATCCTGTTGATATTTTTTCCCACATTCTACTTGCTTTCCATTGCTGCTGTATTCACTGAAGAATTTAGTATTTTCCTCTTTGATTGTTTTGATAGATGTGGAAGTACTGTTTGCTCAGATATTAAATAGATAAAAGCTGCACATATGTATTCCAGCTGCAAGTCAAGATTGCGTGCTCCTGGTCAGACCAATGGAATCAACAAATAAAAGCTCTGTTTAACCAGCTATAAAGAGAATGCATGTTCAGATTATTTTGGGTTGAAATTATGTTGATTTGTCCAACCCAGTTAAGAATAATTATAGGGTTCTTACCAAAATCTCCAGGAGGTTATGCCTTTGTACCCATAAATTAACATAATTTGAGCAATTATTTTTTTTCTGATGGACCAACTTTCAAAGCAACTGTCAATTTTATTTGAAGTGGTTTATGTACAAAGTAAAACATTTAATGCCTTGGCAGTTCAGTTTCTCATGTGGATGTCGGTTTAAATTATGTTTCATAAAATCTTGCTTATGTGATTGAAGCAAAGATTGTATTTTCTTTGTTTGTGGAAGAACAAGATTGCCTATTTCCCTTCCCAGAATAGTTCATCTCAAGTGCTATAAAAATAATTCATAAGGTCTTGCCTGATAGGTTTCTTTTGATTAACTCTATCTAGGCTGTTTGATGGTACCATTTAATAATTTAACCTGTGACAAAGTGTCTGGTTTGGTTGATTATTATCTGTCTGTTATAGTTACTTGAAGTGTAATGCAATCCTACATATGATCTAGCAGCAAATTTTCAAAAAGGTTGGGAAGCTTGATGCCTGCAGCATGCAATTTTTTATGTATTAAATGCTTTGATGTTCCAGATCATATGAAGTATGGACTTGCCTGTGGCAACTATCTTTTGCAGCAAAACAATAAAGCATTAAAGATAGACTCAAAAAGCTGGAGTAACTCAGCGGTTCAGGCAGTATCTCTGGAGAAAAGGAATAGGTGACGTTGCGGGTCAAGACCCTTCTTCAGATTGAGAGTCAGGGGAAAAGGAAACTAGAGGTATGAAAAAGTACAGAGAACAAAAGAATGAAAGGTATGAATAGAACAAATCAAGGCCAGCAAGGATGAACATGGAAAGGTTGAGCCCACAATTGTCCATCCTTGGCTGTGGAAGAGGTGATAACATGCGGGCATAAACAGTGAAACTACGCAGCACGACAGTGAAACTAGCTGGATGAATAGGGTGGGGTAGGGACTTCTTCTTCTTTCGTGTGGCGTGCACAGCCTAAAGTTGTTGGACAACTTGTTCTATTTGATCTTCCGTTTGCGCACGTCGAGTTGATTGCATTAGTTGAAACAGGGCGGACCACGAGAAGGTTGCAATCTTCCACCCCGGGGAGGGACGAAGAGAGAGTTAATGAGCGTAGCTTGACTTCTCCTGACGTAGGTGACGTGGGTTGTCGCCGCTGATGACTTTGGTGAATTCCATTGGCGACCACCTACGTCAACTGGCGACAGGTACCAGCAACTGAATTGTCTTCAGTTGTCGCCGACAGGGTAGCAACTTGTCGTAGCTTGTCGCAGGTGGACGTAGGCTGATGTCGGTTGTCGTAGGTTGTCACCTGTATGGTCGTAGGTTGTCATAGGTGTGGTCGTAGGTGGGCGTCCTAATGGGTCGGTGGTTGTCGGTAGCTTGCCGAAGCTTGACGTCGACTAGGTGGTAGGTTGTTGTAGCTTGTCGTGTACATTGTCATAGGGGGTTCCAGTCGCCGGTTTTTCGGCGACCTGCTATGACTATGACAGCCGCCGGCAGTCACCTAAAAAATCGCCGAAGTGGGACAGGCGCTTTAAAGTTAAAGAAAACAATTCTCATCCCTGTGGTTGTTAGTTGCCCAAGAGAAATATGAGGTGCTGTTCCTCCAGTTTATTTTTGGACAGAGCAGGCGTTCAGCAAAACGATCACTGAGCCTGCGCTTGGTCTCGCGATATAGAGGAGTCCACACCTAGAGCAGTGGATACAGTAGATGAGGTTGGAGGGGATGCAAGTGAACCTCTGCCTCACCTGAAAGAACTTTCAAGTCTTTTTCTCTGGAAAAAAAAAAAGATCTAGAGATCCGTGGATGGTCAAGGGAGGAGGTATGGGGACAGGTATTTCATCTTCTGAAATTGCAGGCATTAAAACATTACTGGGAGCAAGCATGATTCATAACTAGCTTTTCATTTGATTTAATGTTATTTTGTGTTACATTCCTATGGATGGACTTGATTGATTTGCATTATACTTCTTAGTTGCAAGTTGTGTTTATATCCCATAGCAGTAAATCTATGCATATACTTGTGCTGAAATAATGTTAACACTATCTCTTTTTATGAAAGTGATCTTTGTGAAGAATTGTTTAGCAAATTTTCATCCTGAAATGAGTAATCCAGCATTTATATCCACAGAATTTTATTTCTTAGTTATTTTAACGTTGATTCAGATTCAGATTCAGATTCAGATTCAAACTTGATTGTCATTGTCCAGTGTACAAGTACAGAGACAACAAAATGCAGTTAGCATCTCACCCAGAAGAGCGAACACAGAATAATGGAACAGTATACTATATATATGTATATATAGTAGCAGTAGTGCAATTTTCGGGGGGGGGGGGGAGATCAGTCACTGGGGGAAGGAGTGTCCGAGAGAAGTGGGGGGGGGGGGGGGGGGGTGACTGACAATCACCAAGGTGCAGAGTTAAGTAGGGTAACAACTGCATGGAAGAAGCTGTTCCTGAACCTGTTGGTCCTGCAATGGTCCTGCAGCACCTCCCAGATGGGAGGAGGGTAAACAGTCTGTGGTTGGGGTGAGAGCAGTCCTTGACAATGCTGCGCACCCTTCGCAGACATCGCTTGCTCTGGACAGACTCAATGGAGGGGGGTGAGGAACCGGTGATGCGTTGGGCAGTTTTCACCACCCTCTGCAGTGCTTTCTGGTCGGAGACAGAGCAGTTGCCATATCATACTGTGATACAGTTAGTAAGGATGCTCTCGATGGCGCAGCGGTAGAAGTTCACCAGAATCTGAGGATTCCGATGGACCTTCTTTAGTCTCCTCAAAGAAGAAGAGACACTGGTGAGCCTTCTTGATCAGTGTTGAGGTATTGTGGGTCCAAGAGAGGTCATCAGAGATGTTGACCCCCAGAAACCTGAAGCTGGAAACACGCTCCACCTCCGTCCCGTTAATGTGGATGGGGGTGTGCGTGCCACACTTAGACCTTCTACAGTCCACAATGAGCTGCTTGTTCTTCTTGGAGGTATCAGACTTCCACTCATTGCTTATGTAGTGCAAGCGAGTAATAACTAGTTGAAAGCATTTTAATGGAGGCTAAATTTAAATATTGGTATTCAGATGTGTCATTTAGGAAAACAGATTCAAAAGGAGAGTGGGATAAATTATTTTTCACATTAACTGACAGAATGGACCACACTTTTAAACACAACACCATTTTTTTTCCAGGGAAAAAGACTTGAACACATTTTATAAATGGACATTGTGTACTTGCTGCATACTTATTTGCATAAATTAAGTCAGATAATGCTTAGTTTTGTGCGAGGGCCTCATTGAGCAGTAGTCATTTGAAAATCCTTCATTAAATCTTCTTCATCCAATTACAGAGTTAAGTGCAATTAGTACATTATTTGCACAAGGTTAACTCAAAACAATAAAGGGAAAAGGAGAAAAGAAGCATGTTTAAAAACCCTGTGAGGCCCCAGGAAGCCGCCTAGCCGACAAGTGAACATCTTATTTACATATATTCAAAATCAGTGCAAACTGATGTCAAAATCATTTCTCTAAGGATGAAATGAATATATGTGAATAAAGCATGGCAGTCAATAACCAGAATTAGCCTGATTTTATCTGTACTTTAGTACCAATATGTGTGTCAATATGAGATAGTAACATGTTTGGTGCAGATAATTGAAATATAACACTGAAATAATACTTGATACTCATTAGAAATTGTGTTCAGCACATCAAATCGGGAAGATGGAATGGGTTATGTTTCAGATCTATGATATGCTTAACATGGAATTGCCTGTTGACACTAATTAGTTGCCACAAAGGCGCTCATAATCTTTCACTGCTTGCCATTTTACTGAGTGCCACAGATGTTCATCAGACTTTGAATGCACCAAAAAAGGGATATTCGATAGAGGAGCATATTAACCATATAACCATATAACCATATAACAATTACAGCACGGAAACAGGCCCTCTCGGCCCTTCCAGTCCGTGCCGACCATTTGTTTTCCCCTAGTCCCATCTACCTGCACTCAAACCATACCCCTCCATTCCCTTCACGTCCATATACCTATCCACTTTACTCTTAAATGTTAAAATCGATCCTGCCTCCACCACTTCTGCTGGAAACTGATTCCACACAGCCACCACCCTCTGAGTAAAGAAGTTCCCCCTCACGTTACCCCGAAACCTCTGTCCCTTAATTCTCATGTCATGCCCTCTTGTTTGAATCTTCCCTACCCTCAATGGGAAAAACGTATCCACGTCAACTCTGTCTATCCCTTTCATCATTTTAAAGACCTCAATCAAGTCCCCCCTTAACCTTCTGCGCTCCAAAGAATAAAGACCTAACTTGTTCAACCTTTCTCTGTAACATAGTTGCTGGAACCCTGGCGACATTCTAGTAAATCTCCTCTGTACTCTCTCTATTTTGTTGACATCCTTCCTATAACTAGGCGACCAAAATTGTACACCATACTCCAGAATTGGTCTTACCAATGCCTTGTACAATTTTAACATTACTTCCCTACTCCTATATTCAATGCTCTGATTTATAAAGGCCAGCACACCAAAGGCTTTCTTTACCACCCTATCTACATGCGATTCCACCTTCAGGGAACTATGCACAGTTATTCCTAGATCCCTCTGTTCCACAGCATTCCTCAATTCCCTACCATTTACCATGTACGTCCTATTTTGATTTGTCCTGCCAAGATGTAGCACTTCACACTTATCAGCATTAAACTCCATCTGCCATCTTTCAGCCCACTTTTCCAAATGGCCCAAATCTCTTTGTAGACTTTGAAAATCTACTTCATTATCCACAACACCACCTATCTTAGTATCATCTGCATACTTACTTATCCAATTTTCCACCCCATCATCCAGATCATTGATGTACATGACAAACAACAGTGGACCCAACACAGATCCCTGAGGCACCCCACTGGTCACCGGCTTCCAACCTGACAAACAGCCATCCACCATTACTCTCTGACATCTCCCATTCAGCCACTGTTGAATCCATCTTGCTACTCCGCCATTAACACCCAAAGATTGAACCTTCTTAACCAACCTTCCATGGGGAACCTTGTCAAAGGCCCTACTGAAATCCATATAGACAACACCCACTGTTTTACCCTCATCAATTTCCCTAGTTACCGCTTCAAAAAATTCAAGAAGGTTTGTCAAACATGACCTTCCAGGCACAAATCCATGTTGACTGTTCCTGATCAGACCCTGTTTATCCAGATGCTTATATATATTATCTCTAAGTATCCTTTCCATTAATTTGCCCACCACTGACGTCAAACTAATAGGTCTATAATTGCTAGGTTTATTCTTTGAACCCTTTTTAAACAATGGAACAACATGCGCAGTACGCCAATCCTCCGGCACTATTCCCGTTTCTAATGACATTTGAAATATTTCTATCATAGCTCCTGCTATTTCTACACTAACTTCCCTCAATGTCCCAGGGAATATCCTAGTCAATATTCCCTCAATTCCCTCAATGTCCTAGGGAATATCCTACCCAATGTCCTAGTGACTTGCTTAACTTTCTTAGTGTTTTCTGTTTTTTTGACTCAGCTTGTTCTTATCCTTTTGAGACCTCTTTACATCGCCCTTCATACTCACTATTCCTCCAAGCTTAATATCATCTGCAAACCTGGAAATAAGATATTTGGTTCTCTCAATCAAATCATTGATATATAATGGATAAAAGCAGGACCCGTCTACCAATATATGTGGAACCACTACTCTCAGCCTTCCAATCCATGAATGTTTATTGCTGCTCTTTACACTCTGTCTGATCACCAACTCTCAATCTATATGAGTATATTACCTATAGTTCCATGCGCTCTATATTGATGACCAATCTGCAGCATGGAACCCTATTAACAACATCTTAATATCCAAATAGTCTAATATCCTTTAGTTCCCCCTTATCTAATCCATAATCAGAGCCTCAAAGAATTCCAGCACAATAATCAAACATGATTTTCCATTCATAAATTCAGGTTGACTGTTCAATTCAGCTATTCTTTTCCAGGCATTCTGTTCTTAAATTCTTTATTATCAATTCTAGCTCATTCTTTTCCTCTGCATTAAGCCGATGTGAAGAGGTCCCTGTCTTATTTTTCCCTCCTTTCTTCAGTACTAGAGCAACATTTGCTCCTCTCCAATTCATCGCAGCAATTCTCAGATCGATAAAACATTGGATGATGCTAACTAGAGCATTCAATTTCCTGAAAGTCTCTATTTTCAAAATGTTAGCATGCAATTGGATCTTTGGGAATTAACAGGTTTTTTTTTTAAATCACCACCTTGCCTAGAACTATTTTATTTTCACTAATATTTAGCACCTTCAGTTACTTGTTTTTGTCCAATCCTTGATTGTCATATATGTGGGTCATTCTGTGTTGTTTGCAGCAAAGATAATGCAGAGCACTTGTTTAATTCCTTCCATTATCTTACTCCCATTATAAATTATCTTGCCTGCCTACAAATGAGCCACACTTGCACTTGTTTTTCTCTTATTAGGCATCTATAAAATGTATTGTTGTGTCAATTTTTATGTTTCTCACCAGTCTGCCCTCATTCTTTCATTTCTTGCACATCCTCTGCTCTGTTCTAAACCACTCCCAATCCTCTGGCCTACTGCTGTTTTCTGGCAATTTTATAAGGCTTGCTTTAGGATTTAACACTATCTTTTAATTTCTCTTGTCAGCCATGGATGAATATGTTTTCCTGCTGCGTTTTTGTGCCTTAAAGGAATGCTGTATATAGTTCTTGCAACTTGTACATTATTTTTTTTTAATGTGAGTACTGCACGTCTTACAGTTAACTACAGCCTCCTCTTCTCTCATGACTTCAAGCTTTCTTTGTTGAGATTTAAGACCCGAGTTAACATTATCTGTTCATTCCCTCCACTGATGCTACCTAACCTTTAAGTCCCTCCTGCATTCATGTTTTGCCTTCGTTTTACATTGATTTTGAGGGTGATGCAGTTCATTGTCAAATTCTGTCATATTACAGGAAAACAAATGCTAAACAGACAGATATTTTATTCAGAATTATGTTTGGATAAAGAGGTCGGTTTAAATGTGGTAAAAGCAGGAAGAAGCATTTAAGAAGGCAATTCCAGAGTTTGGGGCTTAGGCTAATGAAGGCACAACAGCATATGGGTTAAAAAAATAATACATTCAGGAAGGATTATAGTCAGGGGAACAACAAAGTTTAGTTAAAGTATGCCATTCGGCCTACCGAGTCGGTGCTGACCAGTGATCCCTGCACACTAACACTATCCTACATACACTAGGGACACAATTTTACCAAAGCCAATTAACCTCCAAACCTGTATGTCTTTGTAGTGTGGGAGAAAACCAGAGCACCCAGAGTCACAGGGTGAACACACAATCCCTGTACAGACAGCACCTGTAGTCAGGATCGAACCCATGTCTCTGTTGCTGTAAAGCAGCAACTCTACTGATGCGCCACTGTGCCGCCCTTGATGATGGTCTGCTTAAAATGTAGCTACTTAATATCTTAGCCCTTCAGCACAAAATAAAACTGGAGGAAATAACTGCAATGAAGAGTTATTAACAATTAATTGTATGCAAGTATTATCATCATCATCTTTCTAAATAACGCCTCAAAGTGATTTTACTGTCATTTCGAAATTAAAAATAAGTAGAAATGCCAGTTCAATTTTTTACCTTCCACTCATGATACAATAAAAACTATTTACACCAGTTCTAGAAAGTTATAGGAAGATTGAACATGTACTTGTAATACCATCTCTTTATTAACATTTTCATACAGATAGCAACTTCTTCTTTGAGCACATCACTTAAGATGCTATTAATAATTAATATAATTATGGTGAATATAGTACATATTGTCTTTGACATCTTTTGCTGAAAACCTTGCACGATTCTCTCGTGTATTCCTTTTTGCACATTGCAGGACATAATCAAGATGAATATATTTTATTAACAATGAAGAACTGTATGTAATGGTTCAAAGAATGAAGAATTACATTGGAAATGGATAGTATAAGAATGCAATGAAGCAGCTTAATTATCTGACCTTTCATTTTGTGATGGTCCGAGCTGAATTTTTCTGACAATTCTTCACAATTTCACATGTTATAGTAGAATTAGGCCATTCAGCCCATCGAGTCTACTCCGCCATTCAATCATGGCAGATCTCTGCCTCCTACCCCATTTTCCATCCTTCCCCCCCATAACCCTTGACACCCGTTTTAATCAAGAACTTGTCCATCTCTGCCCTGAAAATATCCACTGACTTGATCTCCACAGCCCTCTGTGGCAATGAGTCCCACATATTAACTACCCTCTGACTAAAGAAGTTCCTTCTCACCTCCTTTCTAAAAGTGTGCCCTTTAATTCTGAGGCTATGACCTCTGGTCCCAGACTCTCCCACCAGTGGAAACATCTTTTCCACATTCACTCCATCTATGCCTTTCATTATTCTGCAAGTTTCAATGAGGTAATTTGTCACTCTTGGACAGGGTAATGGCCTTCGGTTTTATATTATAAGCAACTATTATTTTTGAATGCAGTCAATGACCCATTAGAGCAGAACACAACCTCATTCGCTTCCAAGTGTGTGGATTTTCAGCCCCATGCTTATTGTCTTTTACGCAGCTGCTTCTATAACTTAAAATAGGCAATTGCAGCTTTTGAAATGAATGGATTCCTATCAGAAAATAACATATTAGGATGAAGAAGATGAAGTTGATTTTTAGGATTAGTACAAATGTAATGTTTCAGAGGAATTGCCAACTTTGAATATATTGTTACTCAAGCCTGATATCCCGGTGGACTCCTTGTAATTCCTTGATCTGCTTTGACAGGAATTTTAGTTATGATTAATCTTAATCATCAATATATTGCAGCCATCATCTACCAAGTTAGCTGCCTGAAATGTTTTTTTTTCATGCAGCATCTCTTAGCCTTTATATAACTAAGCTGTGGTTTAATTGGACATTCAATAATGAATTAATGCATGATATTTTATTGCTAATAGATCTAACATTGGGAATCTTATTGAAATGTGTAAGTCATATCTGAAATTAAAGTTGATGGTGTTGAATTAGAAAAGTAATCCGTACTGTGGTGTAAAATCAAATTACCTCAACATCCACAGTAACCATTTAGCTGAGCTGCAATACTTATAAAGCCTAGACCTGCAATTGTACCCACCATCCTCATTTTTTTCCACCACCATTTTGTTTTCCATCGTGATGAAACCATATAACATAAAGGTAACCGAATATTCTCAGAACACAGTTACTATCTTGTTCTTTTTGCTAGTGATAGATAAGTCTTTTTACATAAATTTGCAGAATGCTTTTAGCATGTTGTAAGTGTTCTACCTTCAAAACACAGGTAGAGAACCAGGGCAGTCTTTCTGAAATAATTTGAGCTAGCTGTTAATTTTGTTCCTGCTGCTAACAGTGATTGAGAAAAGACTAATTAAAAAAAAAACAAGAAGTAACTGCTGCTCTTCTTCGTGAAGTAATTGAATTTAATATTAACCATGGTAACAAGCAGAGAGCTTGAAATCTTAATGGAAGGATGTCGTGGATGGAGTATCATTTCTTCCAAATGGCAACAAAGGTTTCGCTTTGATTGTGAGATTCTGTTAAATACCATATGGACCAGTTAAAATGGTTTGCATTTGTGATCAAATACATTGCAGATGAATGGTAGCTTTAAAGGAGCCCATTTATTCAAGGCAACAAACTCCTTATGAAGAAAGCACATTTTTAGAACCAAAATGGCTCTTTAAAGAAATTCGCTATGAAGGAATGGGGCATTGATTAACATTAGCTCCCAATAATTATTTATCTTATAACCTTCCCAAAGAGAAAATATCTTTAGTTGCACACTACTTTGTATTCCTTTTTTATAGAGCTATTATTGGAATACTACAACATTGTGCATACATACATTAGGGAATTAAGTATTTCTCAACCATCCCCCATTAGTATCTTGCTTGTAACATACGACACCTATTAGTAAGTGGGAAAGCTCGCCTAAGAATACAAGTCCATAATGTTTCCATTGATTATATATGGTTAAAAATACAACAGCATTGTTGTTTGGACTTGGACAGGATCAAGCTGTTTAATAACTGATTAATGGAGTCAAGTTGCCATGCATCTCTCCATTCATCAACCAAGGTTCTGGTTAATTGAACATAAATGAATTGTAATAAGAAAAATATAACAATGATAAATGAATCTCAGCAGAAAATTAGCTTTCAAATCCCTAATTTTGTTTTACTAGTTTACCATTCCAGAACACTATGGGAAGCTAGACAAGAAATTGCAGGATTAATGGCTGCGATATATGAATAATCGTTACACATTAGGGTGAGGGTGGCGAAAGTTGTGTCTTCATTTAAGAAGGACTGCAAAGTTAAACCTGGGAACTATTGACCAGTAAACGCCTATTCTTCCTGTTTCAAGAGCCTGTTTCCATGCTGTTTGATTCAAAGACTCTATGACATCTGAAGAATAATTTGTTTTGCCAATAACATTCATTTAGAATTGGTAAATCCAACAAGAGTGTTCTTGTTGGATGAAGACATTAGTTCTTTCAGGCATTTGCCTTAGTTTTTGCTGCTGAGAATTTTGATTTCTTCTTATCAATTTGTTGGTGCTCATGGGACTTCTATATCTAGCTGGGCTCACCCACCACAGAGTATTCTGTCCTGCCTCAGGCATACAGTTCTTCGTACAACTAACTCAGGATATATTTTCAAATGGTACACAAAAAGCTGGAGAAACTCAGCGGGTGCAGCAGCATCTAAGGAGCGAAGGAGATTCGGGTCGAGACCCTTCTTCAGGTATTTTCAGATAGTAGTTTCTATCGCACAACTGAAACATCAGTAGAAAGTGTGCAAAAAGATTAAAGCAAGGAGAAAGTTGCCATCATGAATTTGCGAATAAAGTATAATTGAATCATTGTAAGATGCAGGGAACAAACAAGATGATTTGTATCAAAGACATCCCCCACTGATCTCCCTCTTTTTGGCTATCCCCCGACCTTCCACTTTCGGATGCAGAATGGTCAGTCCTCAATAGAGGACTTATCTTTGTACTTACCCGTTTAAATGGTGGTCACCATTTTAACTCTTCTTCGCATTCCCATGCTGACTTTTCTGTTCTGGGCCTCCTCCATTGCCAGAGTGAGGCCATACACAAACTGGAGGAATAGCACCTCGTATTCTGATTGGATAGCTTACAACCCAATGTTGACCAATGAGCATTGAATTCTCCAATATTAGGTAACCTCCAACTCCCGCCCTTTCTCCGCCATCCCTCCCCTGTGCTCCAACTGCACTTTCACCAATTTCTCCCCTCAATCTGTCTGTCTCATGCCTTCTGCTTAAATTTCTGGTCTTTGGTCTAACCGTCTGCCTATCAAAACCTCCTTCATTTGTGCCCACCTATATCCTGCCACACTTTGTCCCACCTCTACTCTCTCCTAGTTTGCTTCCCCCCACGATCAGTCTGAAGAAAGGTCCTGACCAGAAACGTCATCTATCCTTGTTCACCAGAGATGCTGCCTGACCCTCTGAGTTACTCCAGCACTTTGTGTCCTTGTTTAGTTTTGAAGCTTTACAGAGAAATGCTGTATGTGCTAGTGCTAGGAAATTACATATACATTTTTGAAATATTTTGATATCTCCTTGCGTGCAGCCAGAATTATTTGCTCAGCCAAGCCTGAACAATAGTTACCAACTATCCATCGGTACTGTGGGTTTTGGAAGCACAGCATTAGATTTGTGGTTTTCCCATTGCAGAGAACTGCAGCAAGATTTATGTTTCCATTATAATGTGATTTAACATGTTATACAGAATCACGTAACTAATTGGAAGAAAAAAGGATAATAAACAAATGCTCAATGTGAATTTGGTTAAAGATACATGCTATCATTGAGAATATTAAATTTACTTAAATTTAACCCATACCTTACAAATAATGTTAAAAGTGATAGGGAAATAACATTGAATACTACACATGTATCATCCATTATCTAACATGGATTACATTTTTTAAAAATCGAAATGTCGACCGGAAAAAGTACAAAACATAATGATCAGACTTCGCGGGTTAGCGGCCACGGGACTTACCATCGTCCGCCGGGGGCTCTAACATCTGAGTCCCGGTTCGCCTAAACGCTGCATTTGGACTGCTGGACCACGGGTTGGACTGCTTGAACCGCGCGGTTTAAAGGACACAGAGCTGGGGCCTAACAAAGCCCGCGTGGCTTAATGGTCCGCCGGGGGCTTTCACATCGGAGCCCCAGTTCACCTAAACGCTGCAGTTGGACTGCTGGACGGTGGGTGAAGAACAAAGGGAAGAGATAAGACTTTGCCTTCCATCACAGTGAGGAGGTGTTGGTGACTCACTGTGATGGATGTTTATATAAACTGTGTTAAGTGTGGGTCTTAGGTTTTTTTGTAATGTGAAAAACTGTAGAAAATGCAATTTCGTTCAAACCAAGTTGTTTGAATGACAATAAAAGGCATTCTATTCTATTCTATTCTCTATGATAGTTCCAGACACACGTGGGAGGAGATTCTCAATACACTGATGATAGTTGGCCAATAGTTTACTTTTAACTCTGAGATCACACACCTTGTACCTAACTAATCTAAGAACTGTCTTGATTGCACTAGGAATTTTGGGCTTTTATTTTGCAGAAATATTATTATTTTATTAATTTATTGAAATGGGATGAGGTGTGGAGGGCTGAAGTTTTCGCTGATAGCATTTGCAGTTGGTTCTCAGAAGGGGAAATGAAGCAAGAATGGGGCAGAGGAAATTAACAAAGTGTTGTTTGTGAAATTATGTCATTTCACCTGCCCTGGATACAACAATTAAGGAAAGGACAATTGACTCTTGGAAATCCATATTGAATTTTCAGGGTGACTTGAAATCACTGAGAAATGAGCATTGTGTGTAGGAAGGAGCTGCAGATGCTTGTTTACGCTGAAGATGGACATAAAATGCTGGAGTGAATCAGCGGGTCAGGCAGCATCTCTGGAGAAAAGGAATAGGTGACGTTTCATGTCGAGACCCTTCTTCAGAACAAATGAGCATTGTTCTGTTTTGCTTAAAGTAATTTGATTTTCAGTTGCATAATACTTTAAAAATATTAATGTTATGCATATGAATTTCCAGTTATTTGTGTTGTATTCTGTCATTCTTTACTACATTCTTATACTATATAGTTTCACAGGTCTGCACATGTAATAGCTATTTCTTTAAGCTGCCTTTTCATCTTTCCTCACGATCCAGGCTTTGGAAAGATTCCACAGAGCAAACTCAGGTGAAGTAATGTGATATAAATGCAGCAAATCCAAAATAAAAACAGAAAATGTGTAAAATTCTCAGCAGTGCAGCACAGTGGCGCAGCGGTAGATTTGCTGCCTTCGATCCGTGTTCGATCTTGACTACAGGTGCTGTATGCCGGATATTGCACAAATTCCCTGTGACCAGCTGCTCCAGTTTCCTCCTGCATCCCAAAGACATGCAGGATTGTAGATGAAGTGGCTTCTGTAAATTTTCCTTAGAGGGTAGCATAGAACTAGTGTATGGGTGATTGTTGGTGAAGACTCGGAGGGCTGAAGGACTTAGAAACATAAAAAATAGGTGCAGGAGGAGGCCATTCGGCCCTTCGAGCCAGCATTGCCATTCAATGTGATCATGGCTGATCGTCCGCTATCAATAACCCATGCCTGCCTTCTCCCCATATCCCTTGATTCCACTAGCCCCTAGAGCTCTATCCAACTCTCTTTTAAATCCATCCAGTGATTTGGTCTCCACTGCCCTCTGTGGCAGGGAATTCCGTAAATTCAGGGTAAAAACATTTTTTCTCACCTCAGTCTTAAATGACCTCCCCTTTATTTTAAGGCTGTGGCCCTGCATCTAGCTTGTCCAGTCCTTTTATAATTTTATATGTTTCTATAAGATCCCCCCTCATCCTTCTAAACTCCAGTGAATACAAGCCTAGTCTTTTCAATCTTTCCTAATATGACAGTCCCGCCATCCCAGGGATCAATCTCGTGAACTTACGCTGCACTGCCTCAATCACAAGGATGTCCTTCCTCAAATTAGGAGACCAAAACTGTACACAATACTCCAGATGTGGTCTCACCAGCACCCTATACAACTGCAGAAGAACCTCTTTACTCCTGTACTGAAATCCTCTTGTTATGAAGGCCAACATTCCATTAGCTTTCTTCACTGCCTGCTGTACCTGCACGCCAACTTTCAGTGACCGGTGTACAAGGACACCCAGGTCTGGCTGTACCTCCCCCTTACCTAACCTAACCCCATTGAGATAATAATGTTTCCACATGGAATCTCTAAACTAAATTAAAATAAATAAAAATGAAAGGTTCGACAGCATTTATGGAGGATTGCACCGTTATTGTGTCAATTCATGAGTTTTAATTGGAATACGCAATGAAAGGCAATTGATTTGAAATGTTCCTTCTCTCTCCACAAATACTGCCTAAGCTGCAAAGCATTTCCATGATTTTTTTTATTTTTTGTTTTAGATTCAGGTCAAGTCCCATGACATGAATAAACCTTCAAATATTTAGTTTGTATGTATTCACGCGAAAGATGATACTGGGTTATGAAATAATGCTTCTTCAGGCTGAAGCTATAATTAAAGCATTAAAGGAAATGTTGGTTTCATCCTGGGTAAAACTATGCTGAAAATGGGTCAGGTCGCAACCACTAATGGTATCCTAGAGTGCTGAAAGAAATAGGGAGGTAGTCCTGTGGTGTGTGTGGCAGTTTATTTATTAAACATTTCTCCAGCAGACTTCCAGCAGCGCCAATGGTGGGGTGAGAGACGCTCCTGTTTTGCTCTGCTCCCGAAAGAATGTTTTAATGTGTTAAAATATGAGCTGGAAGACGGGGGAGTTCTAAAATATACTATCGGAGCTGCTATTTAATTGTGTTATCAGAAAGTCTGCTGATAACAGAGAATAACAGCAGTTTTAAATGAAAAAAGGGAATCCTCGCCAGAAGCCTGTAAAACCTGCTTCAAGACCTGCCACAAGAGACTACTTGAAAAAACTTGGAAAGACTCCTCAATCCTCTCAAGCATCAGCTGGAAGCTCAGAAGAAGAAGCTGACTTTCGAAATCTTTCTACAGAAATGACCTCAATGGAGGAAGAAAGAGTGTATATGGAACAATTGGAAAAGTCAGTATTAACTTCAGTCACTGAAGTTATTTCTAAAGTGATACAAGATGGGAATGTCGCGCTGGACAAAAGCCTCTCTTACCTAAACAAGGTAATGATACGCTGATGGGGAAAACTGATGACTTAACCAAACGTGTGATTGAGGTTGAGGAGGATTTAATCAAAAAAATTAAGCGGGTTGATAAGGACTGTAATAAAAAGCTGGAAGCAATGTTAAAGTCCACTGAGGCGGCTATGGAAGGAATGGATAATACGATAACTGAGATGGCTAAGGAGATAAAGAGACTAAAAAAGGAACAAGAAAGCACTGGGAGGGAGCTTGCTAAAATGAAGCATAAATATACGGACTTGGAAGCAAGATCAAGAAGACAAAATCTGAGGATAGTTGGAGTAAAAGAAGGAAAGGAGAGTGGGCAATACTTTCAGGAGTTTGCTGCCAACTTACTCAAACAAGTGCTTAAGCTGCCTGAAGCCCCGAGAATAGATATGGCTCACCGGGTCCGACGTAAGGTTCAAGCAAGCCCAACTGCCCCCACCAAGACAGATTATTCTGAAATTCTATGACATTTCAACCCTGGAAGGAATTATGAAAAAAATTCCATATGGTGTGAATTTGATGTTTGAAGAAGACAACTAAGCTTCTTCCGTGATTTTCCAGCTGAAGTCATGGAAAAGAGGGACAAGTTTACAAACACGAGAAGGCTACTGAAAGAGGTCTCGGGAGTAAGATATAGGATAGTATATCCCGCGAAATTGAGAATTACTTATAACCATGTTGAACGTGCATTCACGGATCCAGAAGAGGCATTTAATTATGCACAAAGTATCACAAAGGAGGACTACTGATCATGAGAAACGACGAAGAAAGAACTGTGTTTCTTTTTTTTAACATACAAAAAACACTGCTCTGGTTAAGATGGAGAACTTTCCTCGAGGCGTTGTCTAGACATTTTATCTTTGGAATGTAAACTCGTCGGATTTTATGTTTCACTTCAACAAAGGATTGACAAAGAAGAAAAATTGTGGCGGGGAAAATAACTTGAGAATATGGAAAAATATTATCAGTGAACTTGTATATAGAAATTTATGATTTAAGAAACACGCAATTACATACTAACATAAAATATAATTAATAAAATTGTGTATTATTAAGGCATAGCTTAATAATGGCTGATGTTTATTTCATGATGTTAATTACTTGCTAAATATAATAATAACAAGTTAAATATGATTGATAAGTACTAATAATATACCAACAAATATTATGGATATAGTAGATTTAGTCTAAACTGCGGGCAAAGAGGGGGGTGGAGACTCAGATGCTTGGAAGTTACCCAAGGGTCTGAATCTGGTTAAGCCCTTGGTACCTGCTGGTGTCTGATACAAAGGTTTGAGACTTAATTGTAATAGAGCTAGGCATATCAATAGATATAGATATATTTAACAAAATTACTTATATCTAAATATATACTCTTTTTTATTTAGTTTTTTCTCTTTGAAGATATATTTCTAATCAATCTATAGGAGTGCGTTTTATTTTATATATATATTTCTGAACTTTGTATCGCTCTCTCTTCCAATTAATAATAACTGGTCAAGGGAGCAGAGCGAAACATATAAAAACATCTACGGAAGTCAATAAGAATTTTTCTACCATCTGTTGGTGGTCTGTTTTTAATTATAATATCTTTATTTTTGGATATTATAATATCACTTTTTGTTTGTTAAGTATCCTTTCACGACTCTACACTTTACGGTCTTTTTCAAGGTCTATTCTGAAGGGGAGATACCAACAAAACTTAACAGCTGGGGATGACCATCCTCCACCTAGAGTTATGAGGTTCTTGGTTGCACCATATGAAGTAAAGGTATTAACATGATTCATAATGCAAGACGATAAACAAAAGAAAACTGGAGGAATCACGTTCTGTAGTTGGAATATACGGGGTGGTAATGAACCAATTAAAAGGGGTAAGATCTTTGCCCAATTAAAAGCCTTAAACAGTGATATCATTTTCTTACAAGAGACGCATTTGAAATATCAAATATAGATAAGATTGAAAGTAAATTGGATTGGGCAAACATACTACTCTTCATTTACTTCTAAATCTAGAGGTACGGCTATTATCATTCGTAAAGGTATACCATTTAAATTAAAGAATACTATAGCAGATAAAGAGGGGAGGTATGTTATAGTCACGGGAGAAATTTATTACACACCACTTACTTTGATAAATATTTATGCTCCTAATTTTGACAACCCCCAATTCTTTTGTAAAATTTTGGATACAATTACAGAACTTAACTTTCAAAATGTGATAATAGGGGAAGATTTGAATTGCATTTTAGATCCATATCTGGATAAATCAGCAAAACAAAAAAGGATTAACATAAAATACTAGTGAACTCCTAAATACATACATGAAAAATACCAACATAACAGATGTATGGAGGATCGCTAACCCAGTAGGTAGGGAATATTCATTTTATTCAACGGTACATAAAACATATTCACGTATTGATTACTTCTTAGTGGACACAAAACTAATTCCATTTACATATTGTAGATGGTTTATATGCAACCAATAATATAGTTACCTCACTCCCATTAACCCCGCCCAGTTAACATCAATCATAACGCCTTCCCCTCAGTAGGAAAATGTAGCCGGTGCTTGAAGGTGTATGTAATACCCAGTGCTATCATTAAAAGATGTTGTACACTTAAGAGCATGTAAAGTTTTCATTTACATGGTGTCGAAGCTGGAAGATACTTGCGTCTCCTGTTTATCGGTTTTTATTTCTTTTTTTTGATTTGTGTTTTTTGTGCTTTGATCTCTTTGGCCATGGCGTCCTCTTGCAGAAAGCCCGAGCAGCTTGTCTTTGATGCTGACATCTCTGAGCGCTGGGCCACGTTTGAATTTGATTTCACACACTTTGTCAACGTCGCACACCGCGCTGATCCTGACTCCCTTAAAGCTTCCCTCCTCCTCAACCTTGTCGGACCTGATGCCATGAAGAGAGCCAGAACTTTCACCTACGCTCCAGCGGTCCTGGGCGTCGATGGTGCGGTGATTACTCCTGCAGAGTCTGCTGACGACCCCGCTTGCCTGCTACGTAAGTTCAGGGAGATTTGTGACCTGCCCTCGAACCGCATTCTAGAGAGGGCACGGTTCTTTACGAGGAGACAGTTGCCTGATGAACCTGTTGAATGTTTTATTGCTGATTTGCGTTATCTCGCCCAGCGGTGCCGTTTTGGCGACATGACAGACCAGCTCACTAGAGACATTTTAGTAACTGGCATGCGTGACCAGAAGCTGCGATGTGAGCTTTTGAGGGATCCGGATCTAACGTTGGACAAGGCTATGCATGCCTGCAGATTGTCTGAGGTCGTTGTTTTGCAAGAGGGCCACCGGGATTTGGGCAATAAATCTGTCAACCTGGCTGGGTTTAGGAGCCCACAGCCTCGGGTGGGAAACAATGTTTTTCTGCCGCGTGCCCGCCCTGGACCTGGCGATGTGCCCCGAAAAAGATGCCCGAACTGTAACTACATGCACCATAGACTGTCGACGTGTCCCGCCTCTGGTAAAACCTGTAACTTTTGTAAAAAGCTGAACCATTTCTCAGCCTCCTGTCGCTTACTCCGTTCCCGTGGGAGCCAGGCACAAGCTTCCAGTCCCAGTCTAAACATGCTGGCCCAATCTGATCTCTGTTTCGACTCACAGCCCAATTTAGTTGAGTGCAATGGTGCGGAGCCAATTAATTCTGCCGAGGACTCTCATGTGTTTACCCTCCTACAGACACCCGCCCACCCGTACCTGTGACTGTCAATGGCGTAACCTTCTCTGCCAAATTAGATACTGGCGCGAGAGTCAATGTTTTGTCCATGAATCTTTTCAACAAGATAAGGAGTAATGAGCCTCTGGTTGTTGACGATGCTACCCTGCACGCCTATGGTGGAGAGATTCTAAGGCCTGCGGGGAGGGCCACTTTAACTTGCGTGCTGCAAAAGGCCACAAGAAACCTGGTTTTCTATGTTTTGAACTCTGACTGTGTAACCCTGTTGGGCAACCGTGCGTGCCAGGATCTTGGCCTGGTCTCCTTTGACCGCACGGTCCACAAAGTGCAACTTTCGTTTGACCCGGTTGCTGAATACCAGGACCTGTTCGACGATGACCTGGGGAAGTTACCAGTGTCATACCATATTTCCATTGACCCAAATATACAACCCGTGGTCCGCGCACCTCACAGGGTGTCTCACGCCATGAAGGACAAGGTCGAGGCGATGCTCAACGAGATGGTCGAAAAGGGGGTGCTAGTAGCAGTTAGCGAGCCCACCGATTGGGTCTCCACCATGGTTGCCACGATTAAGAAAGACAAGAACGAGATACGCGTGTGTATCAACCCGAAGGACTTAAACCTTGCCATCAGGCGACCACATTACCCCATGCGGTCTGTTGAGGATGTGGCGGCAAAGGTCGGGCAAGCCACCATCTTTTCGGTCCTAGACGCTAAGAACTCGTTTTGGCAGGTCCCGTTGGACAAAGCGTCTTCTGACCTGACGACCTTCGCCACACCGTTCGGCAGATTCAAGTTCCTGCGAATGCCATTCGGCATCAATTCTGCTAGCGAGGTGTTCCAGCAGACGATGGAGCAACTATTCGCGCACCTGCCATGTGCCATCATCGTGGATGATATCCTGGTTTACGGGAAGGACCTTGCCGAGCACGACCTGAACCTCCGCCGCGTCCTGGATCGCGCGCGACAGGCGAACCTGAAGCTGAATCCCAAGAAGTGCCGGTTTCGTGTCTCAGAGGTCACGTATGTTGGACATGTTTTCACCCCTAACGGACTAAAGCCCGACCCCTTGAAGGCCGCTGCCATCTCCGAAATGGCAGCCCCCACCGACGTGCCAGGTCTGCAACGATTCTTGGGCATGGTGAACTACCTTGGCAAGTTTATACCAAACCTCAGTGAGCTGAGTGCTCCCCTGCGGCAGCTGACAAAAAAGGATATCGCCTGGGCCTGGCTCCCATATCACCAGCAGGCTTTTGACCGCCTCAAGTCGAAACTGATTAGCACTCCGACGTTGCGGTTCTTCGACGTGGGTCGCCCCATCACCGTCACCTGTGACGCTTCCAAGTTCGGTCTGGGTGCGGCCTGCCTTCAGTCTGTCGATGGATCGCTGCATCCCGTCTCCTATGCCTCCCGCACCATGACGGACACCGAGCAGCGGTACGCTCAGATCGAGAAAGAGCTGCTCGCGGTGGTGTTCGCCTGCTCCAAGTTCAGAGACTTCCTGTTCGGCAGCAGATTTACGGTCGAAACCGACCACCAGCCACTGGTGACAATCCTGAACAAGCCGATTCACGCTGCCCCTGCCAGGCTGCAGCGTATGATGCTGCAGCTCCAGCGCTTCGACTTTGACATAATCTACAAGAAGGGCACCGAGATGCACATTGCGGACACCCTGTCGCGAGCCCCGCGTACCTCCTGCGCTCGCCACCCCTACGAAACAGAGGACTTGCTCGTACTGGGCGTTAACTTTATTCCCACCAAGCAGCTACAGGTTTTGGCCGAGCACACCGCTGCCGATCCGGCCTTGCAGCAGCTTGCATCGGTGATTAAAGCAGGGTGGCCAACAAAGCGCTCCGCCGCGCCATCTGAAGCACAGCCTTTCTTCCTGGTCCGCGACGAACTGGTGCTCCAGGATGGCGTTATCGTCAAGGGACATAAAGTTGTGGTCCCGTCCTCCCTGTTTGACTTTTACTTTTGTGCAGCCCACAGCGGACACCCTGGGGTCGATGCAACGCTTGCCCACGCTCAGTGCCAATTCTATTGGCCTGGAATGGCCAAATATATCCGAGACAGAGTTTCTGCCTGCTCCCACGTGCAACAGTCTTGCGCCGCACCAGCAGCGACAGCCCCTGCTGCAACAGCCCGCCCCTGCTTTGGCCTGGTCCTCGCTGGCTGCCGACATATTCGAGTGGCGTGGTAACCACTACCTTGTCCTGGTCGACTCGTACTCCAACTGGTTCGAAGTGGATTTACTGACATCCCTCACGTCGGAAATGGTGATCCGCAAGCTGCGGAAACACTTCTCCACTTTTGGGACCCCGGTCAGGCTGCAGACTGACAACGGCAGGCAGTTTACAAGCCGAGAATTCAAAAGCTTTGCCGACAAGTGGAACTTCGTGCATTTCACCAGCAGCCCAGAGTACCCACAGAGCAACGGCCTAGCAGAACGGGCCGTCCGCAGCGCCAAGCTTCTGATGGAACAGGCGCGACTATCCAATTCTGATTTGTATTTGGATCTCCTGAACCTCAGGAATGTTTCCAGGGATCCGGCCATGGGGTCCCCTGCTCAGCGTCTGATGTCCAGAACTACCAGATCCACCGTCCCGATTGCCCAGCACCAGCTGAAACCTCGGGTGCTGGAGCCCGCCTCCGTGCAGAGGCGAATTCAAGAGAAACATGACAGCCAGCGGCGTTCCCACGATCGGTCGTGCAGACCACTCGATCCTCTGTTGCCCGGACAGGTTGTTCGTTTGCAGACCGCCAGTGGGCACTACCGTCTGGCCACCGTGGTTGGGGTGGCCGACTCACCTCGTTCGTATCTGGTCGACTGTGAGGGTTCCATCTACGAAGAAGCCGACAACACCTGCTTGCGGTTAATGAGCCACAGCCGCAGCCCCCTGGGCCCTATGCCCCTCCACTCTCCTATCAGCAGCCGGCTGCCGCCCCGGCTGGTGTTCCCTGCATGCCTCGGTCCCCGTCGCGGGCGCCTGGTTCCCCTCTGCACGGGTCCCCTGTTGCCGATCGCGGTTCTCCCTCTCCTGTTTCTCCCACCCCAATGCCCTTCCCTGGTTCCCCGGCTGCCTTGCGTCCTCCTGCTTCTTCTGCTCTTTCGGGGGGAGGGGGAGACATCCGTACGCGCTCGGGCAGGATCAGTAAGCCGCCTGTTCGCTACGGCGATTTCGTTTAATTCTGCTGTTTAATTCGGTTGTCGTGACAACAATCTGTTTTTTTGATTTCTAAGGGGAAGGATGTAGATGGTTTATATGCAACCAATAATATAGTTACCTCACTCCCATTAACCCCGCCCAGTTAACATCAATCATAACGCCTTCCCCTCAGTAGGAAAATGTAGCCGGTGCTTGAAGGTGTATGTAATACCCAGTGCTATCATTAAAAGATGTTGTACACTTAAGAGCATGTAAAGTTTTCATTTACACATATAATTCTAAATATCATAATAGTATTATTTCTGATCATTCCCCGCTAACTTTTTCTTTAAAATTAGATGGAATGCCTGATAATAAATCATTTTGGAGGTTTAACCCCCAAATCTTAAACAATTCACAAGGATGTACTTATTTAAAAGAGCAGATGGGATTCTTTTTTGAGACAAATGATACACCAGATATTTCACCCTCCTTATTATGGGAAACTTTTAAGGCATTTATTAGAGGAACTATAATCTCATATCAAGCTTTCCAAAATAAAAAAAAATAACACTGAACAATTGCAGTTAGAACAAGAAATTAGACAATTAGATTTAGAAAATGCTAAAGAACCAACTATAGATAAACATAATAAGATAACAATATTAAAATATAAATTAAATAAAATGTTATCGGCCAGAATAATAAGATTATTTCAAACTATAAAACAAGAACATTTTGAATTTGGTGATAAACCACATAAACTCTTAGCACGCCAACTGAAAAAAATGGGAAACAGAAAATACAATTACTAAAATTAAATCAGACAAAGGGGAAGTACTAACACTACCTAATGATATTAATAAAAGATTTGCTCAATTTTATAAAATGTATATACATCGAAAACCTGTGCTAATAATACTCAAATTACAAATTTCTTAGACAATTGTAATCTTCCAAAATTAAATATGGTGGAACAAGAGGGATTAGGAGCCCAGATTACACTACAGGAAATAGAAGAAACAATAAATTTGGTGAAGACTGTCAAAACGCCAGGACCAGATGGCTTTAGTAATGAATTCTATAAAAGATTCTATGAGATAATTTCTCCACGCCTGCAAGATTTATATATATACGCTTTTAAAGAAAATAAACTACCAGAAACATTAACTGAGTCAACGATTATACTTATACCAAAAAAGGATAAAGATCGAGAAGACCCAGGCTCATATAGCTATTGCCATATAACCCAGGCTATTGCACTCCTAAATACAGATCAAAAAATATTAGCATAGACCCTAGCGAGAAGATTGAGTAAATATGTTAGCAAACTAATAAACCTGGACCAAACAGGGTTTATACCAAAGAGATACTCTTTTAACAATTTGAGATGGCTGTCTAATATAATGTACTCACATAAGACTGAAGAAGAACTAGCAATTATTTCATTGGATGCAGAAAAAGCTTTTGATCAAGTTGTTTGGCAATATTTATTCAAAGTATTGTAAAGATTTAACATGGGAGATAACTTTATCTCATGGGTAAAATTATTATATGATAAGCCGACAGCTAGAATACTGACTAATAATATATTATCCCCAAAATTCCAATTAGCAAGGGGCAATAGGCAGGGGTGCGTACTATCACCCCTGCTATTTGCACTAGTGATAGAGCCTTTAGCAGAAAGTATAAGAAGTCATCCGAATATTTACGGATATAATACCAAACACTCAAATAATAAAATGTCATTATATGCAGACAACATATTACTGTATATTACAAATTCGCAAATTAGCATACCAAATATACTAAACTTAATAGAGGAATTTGGTTATTTTTCAGGATATCGAATAAATTGGAACAAAAGCGAAATTATGACGATAAAACCTCAAGAGCCGACACATTTGTTGAAATTCCCCTTTAGAATTGCAACAGAAAAATTTAAGTATTTGGGCATCCAAATCACTCGGAAATATAAATCATTACTCAACGCAAACTATATGCCTTTATTAACTAAATTAAATGGGTTGATTAAATTTTGGAAAAGACTGCCGATGTCCTTAATAGGCAGAATAAACGCGATAAAAATGATCTTCTTACCACAAATATTGTACCTATTTCAATCAATACCAATATACTTACCTAAAAAATTCTTTAAAAAACTAGACTCTGATATTATAAATCATATGGGATTATAAATCACACAGAATTAAAAAATAAACACTTGTGTAAATCTAAAGAATCAGGAGGACTGACACTTCCTAACTTATTGTATTACTATTGGGCAGTGAATATTAAAAATATAATCTATTGGTTGGACAGTTCTGCCCAACAGCTGGATTGGATAAGAATGGAGAAAGAGGATTGTTCCCCTTATAATATAGGAGCGATCCTTCTTTCCCCGATGAAACTGAACAATATAATATATAAGAAGAATCCAATTATTCACAGTATAATACGAATTTGGAAACAAATAAAATTAACTTTAAAATTAAGAAAATGATTGCTTCTTTCTCCAATAGCTAATAATCCCTCATTCAAACCATCCATTATTGATAAAACGTTTATCCATTGGGAAAGAATAGGAATTAAAACGATGGGAGATATGTATGAAATGGGAAAACTTTTATCATTCCAACAATTACAACTAAAATATAATTTGAAAAGTAATCAATATTTCAAATATCTTCAAATTCAAGATTATTTGAAAAAATATATACTAGAATATCAAACTTTAACTCCAGATATATTGGAGGAAGGAATGAATAGGAAGGCAGAATCAAGCAATTTAATATCTTACTTATATAATACAATTCTAAATATAGAAACACCAACTACAGAGGCAATTGGAAGGGACTGGGAACAAGAGTTATTGATAAAAATTCCGAATGATAGATGGGAAAAAAATGTATTATATGTAATTAAAATGTTAAATAAATGTAAGACCTAACTGAATTCAATTTAAAATTTTACATAGACTCTATTATTCGGAAACTAGACTGAATAAAATATTTTCAAATGTTTCCCCCATCTGCGACATATGTTTAACTCAAAATGCCACTATAGCACATTCCTTTGTCTCTTGTATAAAACCGTATAAATTTTGGAATGAAATCTTTGGAATTTTTACAAAACTATTTAACACAAAATTGAACCCCAATACAGAACTGATTATCTTTGGATCAATGGAAGAGGGAAGTAAACTAACTATATTCCAAGAAGCTTTTATTAATTACGGTCTAATAACAGCAAAAAAACTTATACTCAAATTTTGGAAAAACACTACCACGCCAACATCCAAAATGTGGATCTCAAACATGTCTGAAGTGCTACACCTTGAAGAAATGAGATTCCTCCTACTTGGCAAAGTAAACCTATTCTTAAAGACTTGGTCTCCTTTTTACAAGCAGATGGTGCAACATAAGAAATTAAATGGTTTAGAACCGGGTGACGGATGGGCAAAAATACGAAATAGATAGATCTCTCCTAATCTCTCTTTACTTCTCCTTTTCTTTCAATCTTTTTAGCTCCTTATCTCGGTCCTGTATTTCTTTGGCTATCTGTTTCTACTCGCTTGTCTATCTATTCCGACACTCTTTATTTCTTTTTTCTCTCGTTGTTCTTTTATTATTAAATCAAAAGTACGAAGTTGTACAAGAATGGAAATATGTATGTATGTATTAGGTACTTAAGTACCACACTACTGTACTTACTTCTAACAAAAATAAACAAAACAAAAAAAAAAAAATGTTTCTCCAGCAGCTGGCATTATTCCACGAGATGAAAATAGTTGCCGATGATATCCATATTTAACAGTGATTATATAACAAAACTGGTTCTTAATTAAACTGATGGCAAGTTAGATGACAGACGCCATCCCTCAGATGTGCACATGTTGAAATGATTTGTGGATTCTAGCAAGTTTCTGAAATTTTATTTATTTTTAACCATTTGAATGGTAGATGATTTAAGTCTGGTTAATGTTCTTCGATAAAAGGACTAGAGTAGGTCTAGTAAGAACGTCTGATGCTGATTGGTAAATTTATTCAGTATCAGAACAGTTTGCATTCACAAAGGGAGTCGATCATTTTAACTTTTAACAATGACTTGATATTAGCACAGCCCTGCATTCACCACTCTTACAATTGCCAGATGTAAACTCATACTATGTATTATGTAGGCAACTAATCCAATCTCTTTTATTTCACTACTTTGTTCAAAAACGCAATTATCCGCTGGAGTAACTGCATTGGTTCTGTGTGGACGCAGTTTGACCATTGGTGTATATATTGTGTTTCACTTATCAACAAGTTGGATGAAGACAGCTGTGGTGAATTTTGCAGCTGTGCTGAATTTTCTGAAGCTTAATGGGGATCGCCAAGAAGTGCTGATCTTGTCAGCGACATCAGTATTTTATGGATGAACATGGGCTCTTGGTTTGAAGACCTTAAATGGAAACAAATGGGTTGAAAGTGATTCTAAATGCGATTGAAGAGTCAGTCAGATGTCGTTTAATGCAGACAAATGTAGCATGATGTCTTTGACGATGGAGAACCTGGTATCTCTGCACATTTTAAAGGTAGTGAGGCTGCTAAGTAATCTGTATTGATTATTTGGAATTTAATTCTTTGTGGTTTATTTTGTGAGCATTGATAAAATGATTACATATTTCTTTAATCTCAGAATATGTCCAAGCAACTGCATATCTGAATGGTGTCAGATTAGGAAAAGAAGAGGTGCAACAAGACTGGGTGTGCTTGTACATCTGTCACTGACAGTAAGCATGCAGGTACAGCAGGCAGTGAAGAAAGCTAATCATATGTTGGCCTTCATTATGAGAGGATTTGGGTTTAGGAGCAAGGAGGTCCCGCCGCAGTTGTACATGGCCCTGGAGAGAACCTGGGGTATTATGTGGAATTTTGGTCTCCTAATTTGAGGAAGAATATAATTTCTATTGAGGGATTTCACCAGGTTAATTCCCGGAATGGCAGGA
The DNA here is from genome assembly GCA_035221665.1 of Okamejei kenojei. NCBI lineage: Eukaryota > Metazoa > Chordata > Chondrichthyes > Rajiformes > Rajidae > Okamejei > Okamejei kenojei. The sequence goes on from CM069146.1 coordinate 42,852,833, forward strand.
CTGACAAATGATGGGTCGACTGGACTTGTATTCACTGGAATTTAGAAGGATGAAAAACATATGCAATTCTTAAAGGATTGGACAAGCTAGATTCAGGACAACATTTCCCAATTTTGGGGGTCCAGAACCAGGGGCCACAGTTTAAGAAAAAGGGGTGGGCCATTTAGGACTGAGATGAGGAAAAAAATGTTCACCTGGAGTTGTGAATCTGTGGAATTCTCTGCCACATGGATGTTTTCAAGAGGGTTAGATTTAGCTCCTTGGGCTAAAGGAATCAAGGGATATGGAGAAAAAGCAGGAACAAGGTCCTGATTATAGATGATCAGCCATGATCATATTGAATGGCAGTGCTGGCTCGAAGGGCCAAATGGGCTGCCCCTGCACCTACATTTCTATGTTTCTAACCAAGTCATCCAACCACTCATTCATTCTCAGGTTTCACACTGAAGGCAACAAGTCTTGTCATTAAGAATATGCCACATCAAATTCATTTTCTTTGACAGTTTTTGACATTTTGCCTTAACATGGAACAGGTTTCAAACTTCTGATCTACTTTATTAGAACTGTGATATGACAAACCTTAGCTGGTTTAACTAAGCTGATGTGTGATCTCGCAGTGCATTCGTTGAAGCAAGTATTCTGTGGTAGGGTTTACTGGCAGGCAAATCAACTTGGTCAAATCTATTAAAGCAGGCAAATCAACTTGTAAGACCATATATTTAATTCTTTAAAAGTTGATGATGTACGTTTGCAAGTCATTAGCAATGTCAGAAAAAGTTCATTTGGGAAGTCCAGCACTTCCCAAACTTTTCTCTAGAGTCCATTGCAAAGCATTTCAGATGGTAATGCTTAACAATTGCACTGAAAGAAGGGCTTCAATAGTTTGATTAATTTCCTTTTATTTACATTCCCAATGGAAACATTGATTAAAATAGCACCATTTCACATTGTCAAGCTGGGAGGATGTTTCCCTTGCGAGGAATCTAGGGCAAAGGGGTGCAGATTCTATATAAACAGACACCCATTTTAGATGGACTTGAGGAGGAATTATCAGAGAGCTATGAATCCTAACCTATTGTGACATTTGTACAAATGGTGAAAGAATGGTCATTTAGAACACGTGTGAAAATGTTAAGATAAAGATCATGGTTCAGATAATCATAATGAATTATGTATTAAGCTTACATAAGAGACTACTCTTATTTCTACTCTTATTTCTCCATTTTGTTGTTTTGTAAACTAGAAACGAACATTGGCCTGCACTCTGATGTACTGATAACAAAATGGTGTCAACCTTGACATCAATACAAGTGAAACTGGTAACCTGATCGAGAAAATGAAGATGCATGGGATTCATCAGAATCATTTTCCAGGGTGAAAATGTCAAAGACCAGAGGGCTTAGGTTTAAGGTGAGGAGGGCAATATTTAAAGGAGATGTGTGGGGCAATTACACAGAGAGTGATATGGGTGCCTGAAATATGTAGCCTGGTTGGTGGTGGAGACAGATGCGATAGGAGCATTGAAGAGACCTTCAATAGGCAAGTGGGAATTGAGTGATGTGGATTCTCATGGTGTACTCCTCAAAGATACTAGAAGTTTCCCTGACCTTCCACATCCTGCAGCAGGACCATACCAGTGTCATAACTGTCATCCTTTCTGCATTATGACCATGAAATAGTCACAAAAGAAAAAACAAACCATGTCTTAACATGCCATCACCCTCTGCTCAAGGCTGGCTGAAGGCTCACGTCAGCACCTCAGCACTTTCCTTTAAATACAATCCTTGCACCACAATAGGGCCAATCCCAATAGGCCGCTCCACTAGTACTGCCTTCCTTTTATACACCAATTGGAACAGTCACTCGGGAGTGCTCACAGCTGCTTTTTAAATCTCCCTTACTACTACTCCTCCTCCTCAGCTGCTCATTTGCTGCTGAAACTGACAACTAATTGCTTGAGATGGACACAAAGTACAGGGGTAACTCAGCGGGTCAGGCAGCATCTCTGGAGAGAAAGGAAGTGCGATGTTGTGGGTCGAAACCCTTCTTCAGACATCCCATCCAGAACGTCAGTCCGAAGAAGGGTTCCAACCGAAAATGTCACCCATCCTTTTTCACCAGAGGTGCTGCCTGACCCGCTGAGTTGCTCCAGCATTTTGTGTTCATTTTCGTTACAAACCAGCATCTGCAGTTCCTTTCCACACAACTAATTGCTCGAGATGGCCTTTTGCTTCCTGACCTCTTGATGGCCTGATTTCAGATGGTCAGCAGATGAGTGGAATTCGAAACTGAAGAATCTGCTGAAACTGTGTGGATTTCTGAACTCAAGCAAATATGACAAACCATTTCTTCCACACTGACTGTAATCTAGTCCAATATAATACACCGTCCTTGCCTCATTTGTCAATAGATTCTCAATCAAGATGCAGTATTGGAAAGACCTGTTATCGAGCTGCTTTTGTCTTTGGCAACTGGAACCAACACCTCCTCCCTTAGTAATCGCAGCACATCATAACAGATCACTGAGTGCAGTGTATTTCTTCTTCACCTTGATCTCCTCCTAATACCTCCTTTTTCTAAAAACCTGCAGAACAAAAAAATTGGAAGATCTGATTTGAGTGTTTTAACCATAACCATGAACAGTTTATAACACCATGAGATTGAGATTTTACTTTCAGGCATTCATTTCATATTTTTATTTGAACAAATATTTTGGATATTGAGCTTTTTTTTTCCTTCTTGGAGGAATATTTATTAGTTGCTACAAAGGTTCACTCTTTTGTTCCTCAGTACATCCATTTTAACTTCTCAACCCGCTCCACCTCTCCTTCACCTTTATTGATTTAACAGCTTTGCCACGTAATCACAGACAGGCAGGTGGTGATGAATCCTTCTGTACAATTACAGAAACATCCGTTGCCTGCCAATGCCTTTGTACCATTTTGGCTTCGGAGCGCAATGAGATGCTTTTTCTCACTGCTTGATATTTCCATGTCCGACTGAGAGGTGTGTTGATATTTAGCGTTAAACACTGCAAGTTACATCACGGAACGCTCGATATTTCTAGTGGGTGGGGGAAAAAGTCCCTCGCCATCATGAGCTGCCTTTAAAGGTTACTGGGTGTACTTCATGCTGATAGGCAATGCTGTGTTGAATGCCCATCATGTTCTGCACATTTTCTGGTCACCTTATCGGTATCTGGCTGAGAACTGATAAGACCAATCACATTTATAGCAAGCATGTTTAAATGTCAGTCTCTATTGATTCACTGATGTGGAACCATTGAGCTGAGAAATAAATATTTTAATATGCCATCTCTCGAGTGGTTTATGTTATTCGTCATTAGCTTTATACTAAATTACATTGATTTTTCAATTTATATCTCAAGAATTGGATACAAATTATATTTTCTGTTACAGGATCTGTAGTCTTTGAAGTATTAAAGAATTTTACACCGGTGTGCTTGTCGTGCAATTTGACAAGATTACAGCCATCTTTGCTGTGTTGTTTTCCTATTTATATCTCTATACCAGAGAATTTGGAGTAGGTTGACCTTTCAAGAAAAGATGAATGATGACAGGTGAAGTAATTGGTTATTGGAATTGAGAACATTTAATAGAAGCTTCATCGAGCAGGTTAGAAGTATCAATGGCTCGTTTTGCCAAGTATTTTGTTGGGTCTTCGGATTTTTATGGTTTAGTTTGCCTGAATAATTTATAGCATTCCCTCTTTTGTATAATTCTCAAAGTTTGCTTTTGGTTTGGTTATCTCTGAAAGGGCAGCAGCAGCAACCAGATCACACGGAGCAAAAGATGGAGTAATCTGTCCTTTTGGAAGTGAAGAAAAGGTTATGGGTTTTGAAACATCATCAATCTAAAATACATTCAAAAAACAAAAGTAACGATTTCAATGTCACTGCAAAGTTGCGCCCATTTTGTACTTATGATAAGAAAACAAATTTGATTCATGTGATAATTGGGTAATACTCGGTTTACAAGTTTGCTTTTACATTTGCTATTCAGTTTGCAAATCAACAAAACACTCTCCTGTTACTGCACATTTTTAATATATAAATATTTCTTGTTCATGAACAATGCTGCACAGGAGAGGTTCGGGCACTTCATTTCCCCTCATGCTCCACAAGCAGATGATTTCTATTTTGCGATCCTTGTGATTATTTTTCTGATTCTCTCTGTATAATCATCCAACCACCTTTGCCTATTGCAATATTCTTTCTGGGCTCCCGATTTAAAACTATTTGGACTGAAGTAGTTAATTTTTTTTAACTAAATAAAATGTAACACATATATTTAAACACATTAACTTGAACAACTTACTCTGACAGAAGGAGAATCACGAGGTTCATGTGTAGGAACAAACTGCAGATGCTGGTTTAAATCGAAAATGAACACAAAATGCTGGAGTAACTCAACGGGACAGGCAGCCTCTCTGGAGAAAAGGAATGGGTGACGTTTCGGGTCGAGACCCTTCTTCAGAATGATCAGTCTGAAGAAGGGACTCAACCCGAAAGGTCACACATTCCTTCTCTCCAGAGTTGCTGCCTGTCCCTCTGAGTTACTCCAGCATTTTGTGTCTATCTCACAAGGTACATACTGACTTTCAGCAAAGTAATCCCATCAGACCTATTTCTCTCTATATCTTTCTACCACTTGAACCTATTCTGTTTTGGGATATAGATCAGATGCAGGCAGAAGAGATTAGTTTAATTTGGCATCATGTTCATCACAGTTATTTTGGGCTAAAGTGACTGCTCATGGTTCATAGATTCATGCAACACAGAAACAGACCCTTCGGTCCAACTCGTCCATATATCCCATCTAAGCCTATCCCATTTGCTCACATTTGACTCGTATATCTCGGCACCTTTCCAGTCCAAGTGTCTCTTAAATGTTGTTATAGTACCTGCCTCCACTGGCAGCCCATTCCATATATCCACCCCTCTGAGTGAAAAAGCCCATCAGGTTTGTACTAAATCTTGCCCCTCGAACCTTAATATTAAGTCCCCTGGTTTTTTATTCCCTTACCCTATGTAAAAGGCTCCATGCTGTACTGTTCAGCCATGTACCTGCTTTAGGCAAATTTTCCAGTCAATGAACCTTCCAACAAGTCTTTAGGCTCTTTACGATACAGAAGCACTCAATGGAAGCCCTTGCTGTTATAAGGGGAATGTGCAGAGTGCACAGAGACAGTCTCGTTGATCAGGATTGAATGCACATCTCTGCAGCTATGAAACAACAACACTAACTGCTACACACTGAACATAGGCTGAGAATCAACATTCAAATGATTGGAATGTTTGATGCTACACTAGATCACGTTGGAGGCTTCCAAAAGTGAGATAGCTGGAGTACAGGAGCATTATGTTCTTGGTGATGAAGGACAAGGCTAGCAAGCCGAGGAAACATTGGTTGACAATGATGCTGAGGCTCTGATCATGAAAAAGAAGGATGTATATATCAGAATTAAGGCAGGATCAAGCAAATTCCTCCAGAAGTATAAGATGTGCAGTTCAGTCAAGAATGCAATCAGGAAAGCATGAAATGGAGCTGGCAAACAAGATAAAGGAAAATTTGAAGAGATTCCTATAGTGAATTAGGAGTGGAAGGATGGCAAGAAAAAAAACCTATTCCTTTAAAGATCAGCATGGGCATCTTTGCACAAGAGATGGGTGAGATATTAAACAAATGTTATTCATCCATTTTTATTGAGGAGACAGTAATGAAAGCCCATGAGTTGAGGTAACATGCTGTGATGTCTTGCGTCTGGACTCAGAGATGAATTATAAAAGGGAAGGTACTGGTGGTTTTAAAGCAAATTAGGGTGGATAAATCCCCAGGGCCTGACAAAGTCTATTCTTGGATATTGTGGTAAGCTTGGGTGGAAACTGTGAAGACCCTGGCAGAGATATTTTTGTCATCTTTAGCCACAGATGGCTTTCTGGAAGACTGGAGGGTAGCTAAGGTTGTAGCATTGTTTAAGAGTAGCCCTGTCTCTGGGAACAACAGATCAGCGAGCCTGAAGCCAGTGGTGGGATATTCTAAGGCCTATCCCACTTAGGCAATTTTTTAGGCGACTGTCCACGACAATGCTGTTGCCACACTGTCACCTGTATGGTCGAGAGTAGTCTCCTCAGTTGCCGAAAGAGTCGTAGTGTTTTTTCTGGTCGCCGCTGGATTTGGAAATGTTCAAAGATTTTTGGCGACAGTCGGCGACCGAGGGCTTATCATAGCTTGTCTTCTCCTGATGTAGGTGCTGTCGTAAGTTGTCGCCAGGATGGCATAGGTTGTCGCCACGTGACATAGGTTGTCGCCGGTGCTGACTTCGGTGAATTCTATTGTTGTAGTCGCCGGCAGTCACCTAAAAAATTGCCTAATGGGCCTGTCCCAATTAGGTAGTATTTTCAACGACTGCCGGCAACTGTCATAGTCGTAGCAGGTTGCTGAAAAACCAGCGACTGGACCCCCCCCCCACGACAAAGTCTGCGACAATGTCTACAACAACCTACCTCTTACTCAACGTCATGATACGGCAAGCTACCGGCAACCGGCGACCATTAGGACGTCCACCTATGACCACACCGCGACGAGCTACGACAAGGTAAGACAATTCAGTCGCCGGTACCTGTCGCCAGTTGACGTAGGTTGACATAGGGAGCCGCCTATGGAATTCACCGAAGTCAGCACCGGCGACAACCTACGTCACCTGGTGACAACCTACGGCAGCACCTATGTCAGGAGAAGAAAGATATGCTCATATGCATCAAACCCACTGTCGCTAAAATTTTTTCAACGTTGAAAATTTTGCGGCAACCAGAAAGACGTTATGACTCTCTGAGCGACTGAGGAGACTACTCACGACCATACAGGTGACACAACGGTGACCATGTGGCGACAGCCAAGTCACCTGTAGTCGCCTAAAAAAATTGCCTAAGTGGGACAGGGCCATTAGTCCAGTCACCGGTTTTTCAGCGACCTGGGACAGGCCCTTAGGAGACAGGATCTACCAGCTTTTGGTTAGGTACCAACTGATTAGGGACAGTCAGTATGGCTTTGTGTGTGTGGGAATTTATGTCTCACATATCCGATAGTTCTGTGAAGAGGTCACTAAGAGGATTGATGAGGGCTGGGTAGTGAATGCTGTCTGTTTGGACCTTTGACAAAGCTCCGCATGGTAGGCTAGTCTGGAAGGTTAGGCCACTTGGAATCTAAGATGAGCACGCCAATTAGATTCAAACTTGGTTTGCAGAAAGGAGACAAAGAATAGTAGTGGGGGATTATTTTTCTGAGTTGAGGCCTGCGACCAGTGGAGTGCTGCAGGGGTCAGTGCTGGCTCCAATGTTGTATATTATCAATATTTAGATGATAATGTAGTTTACATTGTTAGTACATTTGCAGACACGACAGCATACGCAGTAGCAGTGATGAAGAACTTTGAGCAAAACTTATGTTTAGTTTTATTGTCATATGCCCTGTGGTACGGTGAAAAGCTTTGTTGTGCATACTATCCCAACAGGTCACTTATAACATACATAACTACAATCATGTCGAACTCAAGTACAATATACAGAGCAAAAGGGAAGATGCAGAGTATATTTCTCAGCATATAGCGCAATGTAGTGTATAAGTTCCATAGACAAAGTCCAATGTCCTCAATGGGTTAGAGGTGAATTGGAGAGTACCCCAGCCTTTGGAAAGACCTGATAATGGAAGCTGTTCCTGTGTACACTTTCAAGCTCCTGTACATTCTGCCAGATGGGAGCAGGAAGAAGAAAGAATGACCGATTTCTTGACAGGTGTCAGAGGTTAAGGGGAGAAGGCAGGAGAATGGGGTCAGGAGGGAGAGATAGATCAGCCATGATTGAATGGCAGAGCAGATTTGATGAGCCGAATTACCTAATTCTATTCCTATTCCTTATGACTTGATGGCCAGAGTGTGGCTTCTTTGATTATGTTGGCTGCTTTTCCGAGGCATCTCAAGATTGCATATACCTTCTTTGAAGAATTGGAGTGCAGGTGGCTGTTTTGAGATGATCTGGTAGTTAATTTTATGGCTGTCCTTAGTGAAATGAATCTCTTTTTTCTATTCCGGAATGATCTGATTACTTAAATTTAATTCCCAAGCTACCATGTGGGATTTTAAATTATGTCCTTCGATCAATAATTCAAGCTTCTGGCTGCTCTCCATGGCTCCAAGACGGGTCAGTCTAATAAAATGTGAAGGGCATGCTTTGGTCAGTCAATTGCACACAAATTACGACCAAAATTGTACACAATTGAGGAACCAGGGTGCGGGACCAAACCATCTCTATGTGATCGAATATTGGCTGGAAAGGACAACATTCACATTAGATGGACAAAAAGTTCAGGAGTAATTTAGCGGGTTAGGCAGCATTTCTGGGTAAAAAAAGGTTGTGTGACGTTTCAGGACAGGACCCATCATCAGACTGAAAGTGGGGGTGGGGTGGGGGGGGGGGGGGGGAGGAGGGATGTGAAGAACTGGAGGGGAGAAAAGACCAGGCCAGCCACAAATCACCCCAGGCAGGGAGATGCCTGCCAGATCCATTGTTGGCAAGGGAAGGTGTGATATCAAGAGAAACAATGTGAAGGTTGGTGGAACTGGTAAAACGACCAGGGTGGAGGAAGAGGGAGGTGATGGGGGTGGGGTGTAAATTGAAGTTACTTAGAATTAGAGAATTCAATGTTCATACTGCTGAGTTGTAAGCCACCCAAGCGAAATACAAAGTGTTGTTCCGATGATTTATTGCGGCCTCACTCTGGCATTGGAGGAGACCCAAGACAGAAAGGTCAGTATGGGAATGGCAATTAATATTTTTGAACTGGAAAACTGAGCTGAAAATACATAGACAATGAATGTAAGGAAATAACATTTAGTGGAATTGGCAATGAAATGTAAGGCATGCTCACTAACTGAGTAACTCGGCATAACCTTATAATTATCTTATTGCTGAGGTAGTTACAAGACCACTCGAACCCAAAGCCCTTAGAAATAGTGAAGAGCTGCTTGACACATGCAAATAAAGCAGGGGGAATCAGTGAGTGATCACATCATCACACTCAATGAGCTGTCAAGGTATTGCATATGTGGAGAATTTAAAAGGTTGCGCGCTCAGAGACTGGTTTATTTGCAGTTTAAGTGATAAAAAAATCCAGCATAAACTGTTCGGCATGAAAACAGTTGATAACATTTGACTTGGCCTGTAGGACTAACTTCCATGGTGATGGCAGCCATGGATTGCAAGGAGTAGGCCCAACTAGCCTGCACTACCATTTGATATGATCAATACCTATCTATGGTTGCCTTAACTTCTCTTCTGCATCATTTCGCCAGATCCACTTATTCCTCAACATATCGAATATTTATCCACTTCCACGTTAAATACTTGTAATGATCAGCTTCCACAGCTGCCAGCACAGAGGATTCCAGAGATTCACCACCATCTTTGAGAAGGCTCTTCAACTTACACTGTCCTAGTCCATGCTGACCATCAATCACCCGTTCACTAGTTCTACGTTATCCCACTTTCCTATCCAATATTCACTAGCGGAAATTTACAGAGGCCAATTAACCTACAAACAAGCACGTCATTGGGATGTGGGAGGAAACCAAGGCTCTTGGAGGACACTCATGTGGGCCACAAGGACAAAGTGCAAACTCCACACAGACAACATCTGAGATCGGGATCAAACCAGGGTCTCTGGCACTGTAGGGCAGCAGATTTATTGGTGTCACTGTACACCACTGGTCTTTGTTCTTCTCAAATGCCTTCAAACAATTCACATCATAAGAGGACACATTGCAATAATTTTTAAAATCGAATGTAAGAGAACAGAGAATACAATGGGAGCAAACAACACATAAACATTCATTGAGGAGTTGTGAAAAACCTTTACAGCAATTAGAACATGGGCAGAATTGGCATCAGGCAATCGACCATAGATCACTTGGCTTGTATTTGAGTGTTTTATGGGATGTAATGGCATCCGGCATCTATTGATTCCTTTATATCACCATTCTCCTAACAGGGAAATACATTGCATTGAAAGAAGTTTGTAAACATAAATGTTCCAAGTTTATCGCATTCCTGAACAATCATCATTTGACCTACCACTTATTTAAATTATGTTCTACCATAAGTTGATGTTCTACCACTGGTTTGACTTCAGCAGAACACTTAAAGTGGGCTTGGTTTTGCATATGATTGAGCTAAGTATTGAGTAACTTGGAGGCAAAAACGGAAACACCATTTCAGAATAAAGAAGAGCATTGTCAATTAAGAATCATCAGACTAGTGACAGTCTGAGAATTAGCAATGGCCCCAGGAAAAATATCCCAATGTGTTGATTGAAAGCTACTTGGATTGTATTAAAAATCACGCGAGAAATGTCAATGTAGATCAGATGATCACATCGTCAATGTTCATAGACAATAAAGTAATGCATGATGATACATTTATTCCTGACATCTATACAGTTCAACTTCTGATCAAAGTCTTGGTCAAGATGGTGCACTTACCTGTGTTTGGCCCATACCCCTCTAAACCTTTTCCTCTCCATGTACCTGTCTACTTGCTTCTTAAACTTTGCAATAGTCCCTGCCTCAACTACATCCTCTGGCAGCTTGTTCCATATACCCCCACAATATAAGTTGTAAATAGTAGTTCTACTTGCTTTTTCTTTTGAATTCTGCTGATTTGTGTGGTTCTTGTAGGAAGCCTATATGATCTTGATAATTGCTAATTTCTAAGCTTCCCCCCAGTCGAGTTTCAGTAAAAACACTGAATCAAGCACTTGTATCAACTAAATTATATTTTACCAAAAGCGCCTCAGATATCACACGGTACCTATCCCACCACGGGTTCGATCCTTGCGTCCATCTGTGCAAGCCCTCTAGGCCTCACGCAGACAAAGGCACTCCTGAAGGGTACGCAGTCCTGAGCGTTCTTCGAGAAGATCGACCCTGAGTCTCGTGATCATGGCCTTTTATATGCCCCTCGAACTCGAGTGCCGGACCACACGGGGGTTGTCTCTTAATCACCCAATTACAAATATCGATTAACCCCATACAGAATTTGACATTTCCCTAACCCAATGATGCGGCAATTCAATACATTGTATTCACAACGGACTTCGAGATGAAGTCAACTTGGAAACATTTACCCTGATTAACAGAAACCTCAGTCAAGGCTCAACCGCCCATCCAATCAACACTTATCAGAGTCAGACTCTGCAACATTATTTACAAACTAGTTACAAGGTGTATGCCTGGTTTTCAGCCATCCAATCCATTCTATGCATTTAGTACCAGATTGACAGGGTTTGCAAGGCTTCCCATTCTTTGCTTGCAAATTGTGTCTATGTTTGAGACGCCCTAGTACCTCTCGCAGCCTCTCCCAGCTCTGCAGAGAGCAATTCCAATTTGACCAAATCTCCCAGCAAACCCTGAAACTTAACCCCATTTTGAAGTCCTGGCTGGTCCAATTTAGCCAGGATTAACAATCTTAATAGTTGGCTTTGGAGACCGTGAAACCATCCCAATGTTCGGACTGTCCAGTTCAATTTTAAGAGCCTATCTCTATAAGATAGATCGCTCAGCTTAAAATAAATAATTTTCTTCCTTGTCTTGCCATTCTGCCATCGAGAATGCGGATGAAGCAGTGCAGTAAATATATATATATATATATATATATATATAAAAATATATATATATAATATATATATATATATATATATATATATATATATATATATATATAAAAAGATCCTTTCACTCGTTGATTATAGTGTGCAAATCAGGCAATCAGATTATCAAGAAATGCCTTTTCAGAATGATTCAGGAGGTAGTGCTATGAAGATGCAATCAGTTGTATTCGTGTTATTCAGTGCTATCAATGCTATTCATTGACACATCGCACTGAACAGCGATGAATTATGCCTATTACTCTATTCCAATGCATAGAAACGCAGTTCAATTTGAGGGCAACAGCAGCTTTGTTCAGGTTGAACTTCCAACTTACTTGCTTTAGTCAATATCTGCTGATATTCGAAACTGCACTCAACAACATTAACTGAAATGCGCAAATAACCTGAGGCGTGAGGGTGGTTTGAGGGTGACGATGGATTAATAGCGTTCACCTAAGGATGTGGAAATGCACATGAAATGCATTAAAATGAGTTGTCAATGTGAGTTCTCATGAAAAATTAAAATATTTATTTAAAAGTGGAATTCTGAAGATCATTTCGGAGCTGATTGACAGAAACTAATTGTGTTCGCTCCACCAGTATATTAATGCAGCATTGCCCTCAATACAACACTGTTTTCCATTAACTCCAAAGAATTTAGCGCTTTTTGCATGGAAACTGAACTTTTTTTGAGCAAAGAAACATGCCCATTATTATTCTGACAAGCAATCTGGTCTCTTGTACAAGTTTCTTGAAACATGATTATAGACCCATTTTCCATTAATTCCTGATTAGTTGATGCCTCGTTTGAATTTACAGTACTTCACACGAATCTACAAGACACTAAAGATGTGATAATTTACCTTTGATTTCTTGCTAATTCAGTTCTCATCCTTTTATCTCCTTGGTGGGCCTCCACATTTTTTACCAAAGCTCATGAAGTCCCTGACATTGACAGTTGGCAGGTGATTTGAATGAACAGGATACCATGCCATTATTTCTTAAATACCATGGCCTTTCAAAGATATTGCCATATTCTTGTTCGATGCCATGCTCGAAGGGCTGAATGGCCTGCTCCTGCACCTATTTCCTATGTTTCTATATACCAAGCAGAATTGGAAAAGAAGGATGTGGGCACAAGGGAGATGCTGATCCCAGGCAGTGGAGACACCCAGGTTAAAGCTTCCCTATACATGGATGATGTTACTATCCTTTTGCCAAATCTGCTCCAGGACCACAGATTGATTAGTATGTGCGACCACTTTGAACTGGTTATTTACGCCAGAGTAAATTTCATTGGCAACTTGTTCGACCAATTCTTTACAAGCAAAGAACTACAGATGTTGGTTTATACCAAAGAAAGAGAGAGTGCTGGAGTAACTCAGTGGGTCAGGCAGCATCTCTGGAGAAAAAGGAATGATGATGTTTCAGTCTGAAGAAAGGTCCCGACCCGAAACATCACCCATCCCTTTTCTCTAGAGTTGCTGCCTGACCCGCTGAGTTACTCCAGCGCTTTGCTTGACCAATCCTTTCACTATCTGGATAACTACCTGAAGGTGCTGGGGAAAAATAGCACCAAGAACTGGGTGAGGTCCATATCCGAGGAGAATGATGAACTTAGATTGCAGGGCTGATGCCTCCTGTTGATTACTACAATGAACCTTGTCAGTGGGTGTGAGATGTCCTCTGTGTTGCGCTATGTGGCATTGGTGTTGCCAATACCATGCAGTTGTATTGCAGCAATCTGCTGGACCTTGCACCTTACTTGGGGATTAAACATAAATTTGTCCACAAAGGCACAAGCAATAAGTCTTAGGAGAAAATTGCGTATCAACCTTTGTATGTGGTTGCATCAAGCTATGTTCATAAGTTCATAGTTCATTAGTTCCAGGAGCAGGTCATTCAGCCCATCAAGTCTACTTCATTCAATCATGACTGATCTATCTTTCATTCTCAACACAATCCTCCTGACTTTTCCCCATAACCCCACACCCTTACTAATCAAGAATCTGTCAACCTCTGCCTTAAAGAATATCCGTTGACTAGGCCTCCACAGCTGTCTGTGGCAATGAATTCCACAGATTCACAACCCTCTGACTAAAGAAATTCCTCAGTTCTCCTTTCTAGAGGTACGTCCATTTTTTTCTGAGGTCAGGGCCTCTGGTCCTAGACTCTCCGACTGGTGGAAACATCCTCTCCACATTCACTCTATCCAGGCCTTTCACTATTCGATAAGTTTCAATGAGGCCCCCCTCATCCTTCTAAATTCCAGCAGGTACAGGCTCAGTGCTGTCAAACGCTCATCATGTGTTGACCCAATCATTCCTGGGATCATTCTCGTAAACCTCCTCTGGATCCTCTTCATTGCCAGCACATCATTCCTCAGATAGGGGGCACAAAACTGCTATGCGTAAACCTTCAGTAAGCAGACCCAACTATTACCATGTTCTGAGTGTCTTTTTGTCCCTAAAGTTGTGAAGGATAATTCTAGCCACGTTGCTGCAGAACATTTCATTCAGCAGGACCATTCCATAGCCAGGATGCCTCACTGAAAGATTTGTGCAGAAGAACATCTTTGATCGCAACAGCAAGAAGGTCGTCTTCATGGAATGTTCTCAGGACCCTGAAGGGAAAAGGTAATAGTGAAACTGTCATATGGTTCCCAGAACTTACTGCCAAAGTTATGTGCCAATCAGGCTCCACACGCATCTGTCAAAGTCACCCTGGAATACAAATATAACCCCTTGTTGCTTTTGTCTGTCACAAATCACATTATTGAACTCTTCTCAATCTTCACCTTCAATAACAAGTGTGGGGACCACATTGAGCTCTGTCTTTCAGACTGAAATAATATCGTTGGCAGCCTCCACCAAGTACACCTTCTTTGTTTGCAGTGTTTCAAGGAGGCAACCCATCAGTAACTCTCCAAAATTATTTCAGATGGAACAATGAATTATTGATTAACCAGTTATGCCAAGACATTTTGAGTGGATTTTGAGCATTCCAGATGCTGATAGTTTCTTCAGCAAACCTCGACCTGGGGGAAATCTGAAAATAATTGTTGGTTTCCAATTTTAAGTTCAGCATTGCCAACAAACTTGCCTGGCCAAGTTTCAGTGGTTCAGTGGAAGGGAATTTCACAAACTGTGCTCACAAATCCATGAGCATAAATAACCTATGAATAAGGAGAAGTCTGGACCTCGGAAGAAAGTACTAATTTGGGGGTAAGGCAGATTGCAATATTATCAGTCAGGAGTGAGGGAAACTAAATTGGGAAGCAACTGTTATTGGGCGTGTCCACATCAAACATGATAGTTGTTTAAAGACCAGCTGATCAGAGTGCTAGTAAGGAGGAGGGACTTTGATGGCAAGGTGAGGGAAACCTTTGGATGACCAGATGTAGATTCAACTAGATGTAGTGGCAGATTATCATATCGTTCAAGGAATCTTTCCTCTAGCCACTATGATTGAAGACAGGGGTTAGGAGATTATATCGCTATGTATCCATGAGCTCTCCAGAGACATTCAATGCCGTTGAAAGATAAATCTTCCAAACTCTTCCAGTCTCTTGATTAATAGTTTCTTTACTATCGTAGTAAAAACAGCAAGATATTCATCCAAATTTCTTTGTGTTTTAGTACATTTTGATCGTACTCGTAGTCAAACTCGTGCATGGTAGAACTCGTGCATGGTTGAAAGCTGTGACCTCTCCCCCATGCTGCTTCAAACTAAACTAATAGCTACTAGGGAGTCTGCGCGAGAATCCTAGCTGCAAACACGCCTTCGACTAAGTAATAAATCCCACCCACATAATTACAGGCAGATAAAATTGAAAGGTAACTGGTTATAGTTATAACATAAAGTTAAGCTAAATGGCTACTACATGTAATGGAAAGGGAGGTGAAAACAGACTGGAATTTTGAAGAAAATAAAGCAAGCAGGAAAGAACTCAGGCAGGCAAATGCTTAAAGGCTTAAAGGGACTTGTGAAACGTCATTTGCACGACAGATTAAAGAAAATACGAAGGCTTTTAATGCCTAAAAAAAATGTCTAAAAGACTAATGTCTAAAAACAAGAGGATAATAAGGGAGAAGGTAGGATGACACAAGGCTTTAGATGGGAATTTATGTAAGAGGATGTTTGTGAGCTACTAAATAAATTCTTTACATCTGTATTCAACAAGGAAAGGACATGGAGGATAATGAGATTAGTGTGAGGTTTACTAATATGCTAGCGGATTGTGAGGTCAAGGAGGAGGTGGTTTTGGGTCTCCAGAAAAATATTATGGCCTGGGTCTCATGGGATCTATCCCATGTTATTGAATGAGGCAAGAGAGGAAATGGCAGGAACCGTGAGGACAATCTTTGTATCTTCAACAGGCTAAAGGGTGAGAGGCAAGCCAATGTTGCTCCTTTGTTTAAGAAGGGAAGTAGAGTTGATCCAGGAAATTATAGGTCAGTGAGGTTTACTTCAGTGGCAGCGAAGCTATTGGCGATAGCACGATCTCCCATATACAAAACCATGCCGACTATCCCTAATCAAATCCCTAATTTGAATCTGTCTATTCAAATGGATATATATCTTTTCCCTCAGAATCCCCACCAGTAGCCTGCTCACCACATAAGTACTCATTGAAGACCTTGCCCATCTTGTGCAGCTCCACATAATGATGACTGCTTGCATTTCCAAGGGTCCCTAATCTCTCTTGTTATCCTTTCCCTTGGGATAGGATTCATAGTGACTTGGTAGTTTTTTGCAAAACAAGCTTCCCCATAGAAGTGGGTAGTGGTCAAATGTGTTATTTTAGCTGGAAATCTGTGACGTGGGGATCTGTGCTGGGAACTTTGTTGATTGCAAATTCATAAATAACCTGGATGAAAATGCAGATGGGTTGATAAGTAAGGTGATACAAAAACTGGTGTTGTGAACAGCGAAGAAGGCTGTCAATGGATACACTAAGATGTAAGTAGTTAGAAATATGGACAGAGAAATGGCAGATGGCGTTTAATCTGGCCAAGCATGGTGTTGGATATGGGTCAAATGTAAGGGGCAAGTATACAGTTAAAATGGTAGGACCCTTAAAAATGTTGATGGACAATGGAATTTTGTGGTCCAAGTCCATAGCTTCCTGAAAGTGGCAACACAAGTAGATGTCGGAGAATTTAGTATAAGAGTCAGGAAATCATATGCCTAGAGTTTTATGAAACAGTTTTGGAACTGTTGCTTTCAGGGCAGGAAAGCATGTTTTGGAGTGTTTTGGACAGTGCATTGGGTTCTGCACAACCAAGGGTGGTGGTGGAAACTCGCTTGGATGGATCACTCGAAGAATGGCAACAATGGAGAGACTTTGCATTTTGTATTTTGCTTAAAATTCCATCATCTTTGGTGTTGTGGCTTCTGGGTTTGTCCCTGACTTGATGAGACAAGTTTACCTTTTTAGACCAAACCAATGAGATAAAATGCTTGAATGCATTTATATTTGATGCCTGGAGTTTTGCCTTATCTTTAAAACTGAGATTTACTGATAAACATAAGACTGAAAAAAAAGACTTACAACCGAACCGAACTTATCAGCCTTAAACAGTACTGGACTGGCTGGACCCCAGGAGGGTTTGACTCGTTCCCGAAGATGATTGCGAAAGACGCCTGAAGCGTGACCGCAACCGCATAAACCAGCAGTGCCAAGCGTTTTTCTCGCCAACGTCCGCTCCTTGTCAACAAGTGCTGCTGATAGCAGACTCAGGCAAGACGAGGAGGAGGTGTTGCGTCTATATTAATAACAGCTGGTGCACAGACACTGACGTTATTGAGAGACACTGCTGTCCAGACCTGGAGTTTTTACTGGTAAAATGCAGACCTTTTTACCTGCCCAGAAATCACTCAGGTGTTTGTAGCTGCTGTGTACATCCACCCACGAGCTAATGCTAATGTGGCTATGAGCAGGCTACATGACAGCATCAGCAGGCAGCAAAACAAACACCCAGATGGATTCTTCATTGTGGCTGGGGACTTCAACCACACCAACTTAAAGATTGTGCTCCCCAGATTCTACAAGAATGTGGATATTAAAACAAGGAAGGGCAGAACACTAGACCAGTCTACACCAACATACCTGGAGCCTACAAAGCCCACCCCTCCCCCCCACCTCGGACAATCAGACCATCTTTCCCTGTGCCTGACACCAGCTTACAAGCCTCTCATCTGCAGGTCCAAGCCACAGTACAAGACCATGCAATGCTGGACTGAGAGGCCACACAATCCTTGCAGACTGTGAGGACACCATATGGGAACTGTTTGAGGAACCAGACATTGAGCTCCACACCTCCTCTGTACTGGCATACATCAGCTTCTGCATGGACAATGTAACAATAAGGAAACAGGTAAAATATTCCCCAACAAAAAGCCCTGGTTCAACACCAACATTAGAGCACTACTCCAGGCCAGGGACTCAGTACTGAGGTCAGGAGACAGGGTGGCCTACAGAAAAGCCAGAGTGGACCTGAACAGAGGCATCAAGGCTGCTAAAGCAAAATACAGAGGGCAGATAGAGGCCAACTTCAGGGAAAACAATCCCCGCTCCATGTGGAAAGGCATCCAGAACATCACAGATTACAAACGATACCATAACACCCCCTCCCCCACCGACACCTCTCTCCCAGATCAATTTTGAAGAGGACAGCAGACAGGCAAGGACACACCAGCTGACACCATATGACCAGCCCCCCACCATCCTACAACACCAGGTACTGCGAGTCCTGCAAGGCATCAACACCAGCAAAGCACCAGGACCGGACGGAGTACCAGGGAAGGTGCTGAAATCATGTGCCCATCAGCTTGCTGCAGTATTCACTAACATCTTTAACCGTTCGCTGCAGCAAGCCACAGTCCCCACCTGCCTGAAAACTGCCACCATAATCCCTGTGCCCAAAACCTCTGCCATCATGGGACTGAATGATTACCGGCCTGTGGCCCTGACACCGGTGATCATGAAATGCATGGAGAGGCTGGTGTTACAACATGTCAAGGCCCATATCCCACCTGGCTTTCCAACATCAGTTCGCCTACAAGTCCAAAAGATCCACAGACGACGCCATCTCCATTGCCCTCCACTCCGCTCTCACCCATATTGAAAGTCCCAACACATACATCAGGATGCTATTTGTGACTTTAGTTCAGCATTCAACTCATCAGTCCCAGCCGGCTGATCAACAAACTACAGACACTGCAACTTGGAACCTCCCTCTGTCTGTGGATAAAAGACTTCCTGACTAACAGACCCCAGTATGTCAGAATGGGCACCACCACGTCCTCCCACCATTGTCCTCAACATTCCCCAGGGTTGTTTCTGATTGTACACACTGTACACCCACGACTGCGTTGCCACCCATGGCTCCAACACCCTCATCAAATTTGCAGATGATACAACCATTGTTGGACTGATTAACAAAGAGGATGAGGCACCATACAGGGAGGAGGTCCGAGCACTGACGGCCTGGTGCAGCGACAACCACCTCAACCTTAACACCAAGAAGACAAAAGAAGTCATCATGACTTCCGGAGGACAAGGACTACACTACATTCAGGCCTGAACATCAACGGGAAGAGGTGGAGCGGGTCAAAAACTTCAAATTTCTCGACTGCACATCTCAGAGGACCTGGGCTGGACTGTGAACACCACCCACATTATTAAAAAGGCCCAGCAGCGTCTGTTCTCCTGAGAACGCTGAAGAGAAACAGACTCCCTCCAGAAAACTTTTACCATTGCACAATAGAGAGTGTCCTGACCTACGGATTGTGGTATGCCAGCTGCACCGCATCTGAGAAGAAACAACTGCAGCGGGTCATCAAGACTGCTCAGTGGATCATCGGCTCCCCACTTCCACGCTTGGAGGAGATCTACTCAAGCCGTCTCCTCCATCGGGCCAAAAAGATCCAGGATGACCCCCACCCACCCAGGGCACTCTCTATTCTCCATCCTCCCCTCTGGCAGACTCAGAGTCATGAGAGCACGTACCAACAGACTGAAGAACAGTTTCTTCCCCATGGCTGTGAAGAGTCTGCTACAGTAAACTATGACACCCCCCCCCCACACACACACACACACACACACACATACATACACACACACACACTACCACCTTCCAGCCAACGGACAATAACTTCTGCACTTAAAAACACAATCTTTTTCATTCATTTACCAAACTGTACTTGCACTTTACTGTTTTTATTGTACTTTTTATGTATTTATTTATTTTTATCTCTTTTACGATTTATGCTTGGTGCTGCTACAGAAGGAGATGCTGCCAAACGAAATTTCGTTGTATATTGTACAATGACAATAAAGGATTCTATTCTCATATTTCATAACATGTCATATGGTGACCAAATTTGCAGAAGCTTGCGCTGTTCTTGGGATCTTCAGTGTCATACAGTGGAGCTTGTTTAAGCTGTGCTCGCAATCAGTCCAACCATCCACAACCCATCGTGTCTTATTGGTGAACTACTTTCTTGGCAAGTTATTTGGTAATAACATTTAAAACAGCGGAGCTTGATTAAGCTGTGCTCACAAGCACTCCTGTCATCCACAATTGTCATCACATTGTTGGCGACCCACTTGGTGATAGTATTTTCTCAGGGTAACTGGTGAACAGCCCTTCTCTGAGGAACAACAATTTTCCCAGTGCAAGGTCAATTGCTTTGTAAGATCTGGTCATTATAATCTAACTGAAAACTCAGCAGCATAATTATCTCAGTATCTGTGGGTGTGCATTTTCTAGTGGATATCATCCGAGTGGAGGCAGGTGGATAATGGGCTCCCGCTTCCAGCCTGCCCGTTCACTCGATTAAACCATCATGTCAACAGATGAGCAATTTTGCTGCGTTTGAATCTTGTGTCATTTGTTGCCTATCATCAAAAACATTTTAATATACACCAAGCCACTGTAAAATGCATCAATTAAAGTGTTAAAAATGAAGGTTTCCTAGCCATATAACCATATAACCATGTAACAATTACAGCACGGAGACAGGCCCTCTCGGCCCTTCCAGTCCGTGCCGACCATTTGTTTTCCCCTAGTCCCATCTACCTGCACTCAGACCATACCCCTCCATTCCCTTCACGTCCATATACCTATCCACTTTACTTTTAAATGTTAAAATCGATCCTGCCTCCACCACCTCTGCTGGAAGCTCATTCCACACAGCCACCACCCTCTGAGTAAAGAAGTTCCCCCTCACGTTACCCCTAAACTTCTGTCCCTTAATTCTCATGTCATGCCCTCTTGTTTGAATCTTCCCTACCCTCAATGGGAAAAGCTTATCCACGTCGCGTGTCTTCCAGATACACTGAGCGTCGCGTGTCTTCCAGATACACTGAGAAAGACATTCTAAAATTGCATGGCGCATTCACACTGAATGACTGTAAAATATCCACGTGCAACTGCTACTAAAATAGAAACACTTCTCCCACAGCAAGCATCAGCATGCACCAGCTTGCTTATCTCAACCTTATCCCACCTCCTCTCACAGCTCAGATAATCAGACAACACGTTACAGTCCCTAAATAGCATGTTGTTGGTAAATATCAGCATATTCTGGGGATTTATTCAGAGTTGAAAGTAAAAATCTGTAACTCAGTAAGATAGTAAGATCTGTAAAACCTCTTTATTTCCTTATTTAAAAACTCAGATGTTTAACCAATCATATATTGTCATTCTGCTGACTGGTTAGCACGCAACACAAGCTTTTCACTGCACCTTGGTACACGTGACAATAAACTAAACTGATACTAATGGGTGAAAATGAAATGAAATTGTTACTGATGGAGCAATCTTTCCCTCTCAGTTTGTGCAATGGAACTATTCTGCTATTTAATCCTCTTTTGATTAATTTTCATCAGCCGAACTCCTTCCCACAGGTATGGTCCTCAAGGACACTGGCAGTTTCCCTCACAAAAACAGACCTTACCTTATCTTCCCCTCACCCTCGAAGCCTCGGGAGTCAAATCCTCAGCACTTGCCCTCATATAAAACACCTCGGGCGGCGGCCTGGTGGCACTGCACAGAGTTGCTGCCTTACAGCGCCAGAGACCCGGGTTCGATCTGACTATGGGTGCTGTACAGAGTTTGTACGTTCTCCCCGTTCCACTTGAATTTTCTCTGAGATATTTGGTTTCCTCCCACACTCCAAAGATGTATAGGTTTGTTGTTTGTTAGACACACAATGCATGAGTAAATCAGTGGGAGAGGCAGCATCTCTGGGGAGAAGGAATGGGTGAAGAAGGGTCTCGACCCGAAACGTCACCCATTGTATCTGGACTTTCAAAAAGCCTTTGACAAGGTCCCGCACAAGAGATTAGTGTGCAAAATCAGAGCACATGGTATAGGGTATTGACATAGATTGAGAACTGATTGGCAGACAGGAAGCAAAGAGTAGGAATTAACGGGTCCTTTTCAGAATGACAAGCAGTGACTAGTGAGGTGCCGCAAAGGCCGGGTGCTGGGAACCAAGTTAATTACAATATATATTAACGATTTGGACGAGGGAATTAAATTTGGTATCTCCAAGTTTGCGGATGACACAAAGCTGCATGGCAGTGTGCGGTGCGATGAGGATGCTATGAGGCTGCAGGGTGACTTGGATAGGTTAGGTGAGTGGGCAGATGCATGGCAGATGCAGTATAATGTGGATAATGTGAGGTTATCCACATTGGTGGCAAGAACAGGAAGGCAGATTATTATCTGAATGGTGTCAGATTAGGAAAAGGGGAGGTGCAAGTAGACCTGGGTGTGCTTGTACATCAGTCACTGAAAGTAAGCATGCAGGTACAGCAAGCAGTGAAGAAAGCTAATGGCATGTTGGCCTTCATTGTGAGAGAATTTGAGTTTAGGAGCAAGGAGGCCCTACTACAGTTGTACAGGGCCCTGGTGAGACAGCACCTGGAGTATAGTGTGCAATTTTGGTATCCTAATTTGAGGAAGGACATTATTGCTATTGAGGGAGTACAGCGTAGGTTCATCATGTTAATTCTCGGGATGGCGGGACTGACATATGACGAAAGAATGGGTCGACTGAGCTTGTAATCACTGGAATTTTGAAGGATGAGAGGGGATCTAATAGAAACTTAGAGGATTGGACAAGTTAGATGCATGCAAAATGTTCCCTATGTTGGGGGAGTCCAGAGCCAGGGGACAGTGTAAGAATAGGGGTTGTTCATTTAGGACTGAGATGAGGAAAAATGTCTTCACCCAGAGAGTTGTGAATCTGTGGAATTCTCTGCCACGGAGGCAGTGGAGGCCAATTCACTGGATGTTTTCAAGAGAGAGTTAGAATTAGCTCTTAAACCCCTGTCTCACTGTGCGAGTTGGCCCACGAGTGACCCCGAGTTTTCACTCGTGGTGATCACGTAGCGGGAACGTCGGAACTCGCACGAGCAAATCGACTCGTGGCGCTAACGGCAGGTACTCGGGAAACTTGTTAACTCGTGAAAAAAAATCAAACTTCCACGAGTCAAATTAACTGTCAAGTGTAAAATGGAAACACTCGTTGCAATAACGTAGTGGCCCCCGTGCGTTTATCTTAGTGTCTCGTGAGTGTTGGGAACTTTAAAATCGTAAGACTGAACCAAAGATAGACACAAAATGCTGAAGTTTATAACTCAGCGGACCAGCAGCATCTCTGGAGAGAAGGAATAGAGTCGAGACCCTTCTTCAGACTTTCCTTCGCTCCAGAGATGCAGCCTGTCCCGAGAGTTACTCCAGCATTTCGTGTCTATCTTCGGCCTTTCTGCCAGGCTTCACTCTGTCTCAATGAACGGCTTAAAGACCTGCCGAAGGGCAAGTCTGGGGTGGTGGGTGGGATGTGTCCACGTGTGATGCTCCATCCACCCCCCCGGGGCCGAGAGTGTGGGATTGGGAAGGAACTGCAGATGCTGTTCACACCGGAGATAGACACACACAATGCTGGAGTGACAGGCAGCATCTCTGGAGCGAAGGAATGGGTGGCATTTCGGGTAAGTCTGGAACTGCTGCCAAGAGATAGTGGTGGCCAGCTGCTGTCTGTGTGATCTATCACTGGAGTCTGTGTGTATTAGGAGCTTCATTCACGGTTGGCTCAAGAGTAACGGGAGAGGAACTTGCTAACTCGGGAGAGGAACTTGCAACATCGCAGCAATTACATACCCGTGGGAACTCGGCCACACACTTGATCATACACTTGCAGTCTCGTGGGCAGCCACGAGTCTACACTCGGGGTACCTCGTGGGTCAACTCGCACAGTGAGACAGGGGCAATAGGGCTAAAAGAATCGAGGGATATGGGGGAAAAAGCAGGAACGGCATACTGATTTTAGATGATCAGCCATGTGTCATTTTATGTCTACCTTTGATATAAACCACCATCTGCAGTTCTTTCCTACACATAGGTTTGTTGGTTAATTGGTTTGGTGTACATGTAGAATTGTCCCTAGTGTGTGTTATTGTGCAGGGATCGCTGGTCAGTGTGGACTCGGTGGGCTGAAGGGCCAGTTTCCACGCTGTATCTCTAAACATCACTTCAAAGGGCTGAACCCAAATAGGCTGCTCCAGTAGTGCATGCCTTCCCTTGATACACCACCAGGAGGAGTCATTCCAGGATGCTGAAATGGTTGCATTTTGAATCTCCCGTATTGCTCCTTCTCAACAGTGAAATGCAACTAAATTGGAAATAGTTGAAACAGTGAAACTCTACTAATTGGAATTATTTTTATTGCACAATGACAGGCAGTTTAATGGCAACAATGCAACATGAGTAAAAACAAGACCTTTGGTGCACTTTAGTTTTTGAAGCGAGCCATGCAAAGTTCAATTGGTGGCAAACTAGTAGGTCGTGGTGATTGATTATTGCATCAAATTTGCTATTTTTCAGCGAGCACGCATCCAGCTGCATGGCACATAAAAGATGTCAATCCATTTTTCAAGTGACTTGAATCTTTCATTGAGGAAATGCGAAATTACAAGAGGTGTGGCACAGCGGTAGAGTTACTGCCTCACGAGAGGTGGCTTGCGAGATGTCTTGTGTTTCCTTGGTGCATGCATAGCCAAGGTCCTGTATTGTTCTCAGACTGTTTCATTTCCACATTAATGTCCCAAACTTCAATGAATCAGTGTGACTTTTCTGAATTATTAATGTTACAGACTGGAAGATGAGCAGCTACTTTCCCAGGAGTTACTTACAAAGGCGTGGGACAAAACAGAAATTGATGTGAACTGTGTGAAAATGACAATGCCTGTATAGTTTATGCAAGTAAGCTTTCTCAAGGGAGGGCAAAAAACTTGTCAGATTTCAGTAGTTTCATCTTTGTTCAGACTGAGAGATAGGGGCAGAATTGTATTTTGATTTCATCAACCTGACGTCCAATTTGTGTGGTTAAGCAGAAAGATAATACATGCAGGCTGTAATACTTTGCAAGGTTGCAGTCAAAGCTTGGAGCTGTCACTGAATGCATTTTATTTAAACAAAAAACAAGACAGTGCTGGAGTAACTCAGTGGGTCAGGCAGCATCCCTGGATATCTTGGATGGGTGATGTTTTGGATTGGATTTTTCTTCAGTTTCTACATTGTGAATGCAAATAAACATTTGGCATTATAAAGATGAAATAAATATAAATTGCCTTGACCTTTAATTGATTAAAATAGTGTGAACGTTGCCAGCGTTAATGAGAATGACCGGAAATGCAGGACAAGTGGACAACTTTGGGGGGGGGGGGGGGGGGGGGGGGGGGGCACAATGGTGCAGCGGTAGAGCTGCTGCCTTACAGTGCAGAGACCCGGGTTTGATCCTGAATACGGATGCTGTCTGTTCAGAGTTTGTACGTTCTTACCGTGACAGCGTGCGTTTTCTCTGGCCGCTCTGGTTTTCTCCCTCACTCCAAAGACAAACAGGTTTGTAGGTTGACATGAAAAGCTGGAGTAACTCAGTGGGGCAGCATCTCTGGATAGAACGAATGGTGGTGTTTTTTCACGTTTGAAGGTTAGTTGGCTTTGATAAGAATTGTAAAGTGTCCCTAGTGTGTAGGATAGTGCAAGTGTATGGGGTGATTGCTGGTCAGGGCGGACTCGGTGGGCCTGTTGCCGCACTGTATCTCTAAACTAAACTAAACTAAAACCCAACCTCACCTTTTAATCGAGCTTTATTTTTAACCACATTGTCAGTTTTCTCCTGCTCACATCCTGAGAGTGTTAGCTGCTGCCACAGTCAAATCCTGCTGCACAGTTATGTTGCACAGATGGCCATTTATCATGTGTCAACCCAGAGGCGAGCATCAGTTGTCTGCTCAATCATGTGGGAAATCACTGCAAAAAAAATGGTCATGTTATTCTCCAACTTCCACATGTGCATGCTGTCCAACGGGTCTCTAAATACGAAACAAAGTGGAAAGCTCAGTTCATTTTTTTCTTCCCTGTTCTGAGCAGCATCGAGCTGCCTTGCTCCTATCTAGATTGTCCAGTCAACTCTACAGAAATCTGTGATCTTACTTCTTTCACATGCAGTGACATTAAGGTAATGGTCCTAATTTGCAACTTCCCCAGAGATATTTTGATCAAATCTATTGAATTAGTTAAAAAAAAAAAAATCCTTAGTTTCAATGTCCCCTGTCATATTTGCAAAACTCTCTTCCCTTTCAAAAGACCGGTGGCTTAAGAGTAACATGAACGAATGATACTTTGAATGATACTGTATGAATCATGCTTTAGTGTCACATATGGCAAGTTACAGTGATAATCTTTGTTTTGCATATCCAACCTATGCAAAGAGTCGCCACAAAAAGGGTGGTGACAAATTACAAATCTAACATTTTACCTAGATAAAACTTTGTTAAAATAATGTATAGCAAATCATTTTGGAGGCAAGACATGCACAGAAACCCATCTTTAAGGAAAATCACGTTGGGTGCAATGGGCCAATGTAATTTTTTAAAATATAAGTGTACTAATAATGTTGCAGTACTCTCTACTTGAAATATATGTGGGCTTTAGCACTTCTGTCTGCAAAACATTGTTAGAAATAAAATGATGGTTCTGTGGCAAGATGATGTGTCACCACATCGCAAATCTATACATAATCATTCTTTTGCAGTAACAGTGGAAACCAAACTGACACAATCTGAAAGAATAATAGAACTCAGCTTTAATGTGTAAAGGAATAACAAGTGATTTAACATTTATGTTCTAATTTCTGAGTTTAGAGTAAGTTTGATGGAATATTTTGCACAATGTCTCAGTATATTTTAAACATTTTTGCCATCCAGGAAGGAGAAGATTTTTTTTTTTTTTGCCATCTTCAATCCTGAGCTGTATTAAGCATTCCCCTAAGTTCAGGATATGATCGTCGAACAGGGACTACCAAAACTGGAACATATTATACAGCCTTGAAACAGACCCCTCAGCCCATACGTCCAAACTGTTCATTAATCACCGATTAATACAAATCCCCTATTTATCCCACACATCTAAAATATTTGAAGAAGACAAACCTTTTGAGATGCATAAAAACCCATCATGAAAAATAAAAACAGGGAAATTCTGGAAACAATTAGCAGGACAGGCCACATCTATAGATAGAGGAACGCAGTTAATATTTCGGGCCAGGGAACTGGGAATGGGAGAGAAGTGAGCTTTAAGTTGTAGAGAGTGTGAGGGAGTGAGTGAGAGAATAAAGAAAATCAGGGTTGCCATGGGGACGATCTGTATCTGGTTGATATGTTTATGAAGAGCATTAGCGAGAACGATAAATAAAATACATGGAACATAATATCTGTGAAATTAGGGTGTTTAGAGAGAGGGCAGACTATGGTATACAGAGCTGTGGAATGTGCCCAGCAGGTCAGCCTGTGCTAGTCGAAAAAGAAATAAAATATGCCAATATTGCACATAGATGACCCACACTACGACTGACCAGTTCTGATACAAGCAGAGAAACCCCGACTCGGAACAGCTTCTTCCCCTCTCTTATCAGGCCTCAAAACTGTTCCTCCATAACCTAGGATAGTGTTCACCTCTACCCCATTGCAGACATTGGACTTTCTGGATCTGGTGCACTACAATGCTGATAACTATTTTATACAGTCTTTATCTTCCACTTTGCTCTACCTAATTTGCGATGGGTTTGATGATTGTATTTGTGTATAGTATTATTTGATCTGATTGAACACCATGCAAAACAAAGCTTTATCATTGTGCATCAGTACATGTGACAATAATAACCCTAAGCCTCAAGATGGTGATGACAAGTTGTCGAATTTGATGTTAAATCTAGAAGGCTTCAACTTGATCCAACATGAAGATGAGTTGTAATTATTCAAGCTTGCATTGGGGTTTATTGTAACTCATTATAATAGAGGAGAAGGCCACAGATAGAATAGTCAGTATATGATGTAAAGTATAATCAAACTGGTTGAAAACCTCAATGCTGCTTTACGGACTGAATGCTGGTTCACTGCAAGTGCCCAGATCTACATATGTCTTTTTCAATGTAGAGCAAACCATTTTGTAATTATATTGTGTGGGGCAAAGTACTATTGAATTGATGCTTCACCTGGAATGACTGCATGTGTCCCTGGATGCTGTGAAGGGAGGATGTAAATTACAAGTGTGGCACAAGCAGGTGCAATGAGGATGTAGATGGAAGAGCAGACAGGGAGGTCGTGAGAAGTTCATTCCCTTTGGAATACTGCATGGGATGGGTCCCAATCTGAAACATTACCTTTACCTTAGTTTTACTTTAGAGATACTGTGCGGGAACAGGCCCTTCGGCCCATTGATCCGTGTCTAGTTATCACCCTGTACACTAGCATTTTCCTACGCACAAGGAACAATTTACAATTTTTACCAAAGCCAATTAACCTGCAAACCTGTACCTCAGTGTGGGAGGAAATTGAAGCACCTAGAGAAAGCCCACAAGGTCACAGAGAGAATGTATATGCTCGCTTCAGTCAGTACCCATACTCTGGATCGAACCCAAGTCTCTGGCACTGTAAGGCAGCAACTCGACCGCTGCACCCCTGTGCTGCCCCTATCCATCTATGTCACCTATCCATGTTCTCCAGAGCTACTTTCTGACCCATTGAGTTGCCCCAGCACTTTTGTGTCCTTGTGCGTAAACCAGCATCTGCAGTTCCTCATATCTACTTCTAAGTTACATCTTATGGAAGAATTTTGAAGAAGGTAGTGAAAATTAACACCATGAAAAGTAATTGTTCTTCACAAACTGCCTGGTTCCATGGTTAATTTTCTTATACTTGTGCCTTATCCGGTTCGTGGAAACAGTTTTCTTTGCTATCAAATGGTTTGGTGGTTTTGAAGAGCCCTATTAATTTACACCTTTGTGCTTTGTGCAGTTGGAGGAACATACTCTGCATCACAATCCTCTGTTCCTAAGATATCCTTATCACCCATCTACCTGTCTAAGGTTGTGACAACCTTGAAGTATGGTCCCCAAGAAATAGAAACCAATCACTGGTTTGGGCTGAACATGTTCAGGAGCTTGTGTTAAACTAAGCAAAGAACCAGCATGTTTCTTTTAGCAAAGAACCAGCATGTTTCCTTTTTAACAACCTTATTTACATGCCCTGCCACCTTCAAATCTTTTTGATCTCATGTGTGCTGAACGCATTTGTTTCTGTCAGATAAACATCTTTGCCTTTGAGAAATACAATCAACAATTTGTAAGTCTCAAAGAATTAGATCCGAACATGTTCTGATGAGCTCCAATGGCAGCAAAATCGGTCATCAAACTCTTGAAATCTGTCAGGGTATTCAGAAAGCAAATAAGAATAGTTGTCTAAACATGATACATTGTCATTTTTTCACTCGTACCTTCTCATTTCATAGTCATGCAGCACAGAAACAGGCCCTTCGACCCAATTTCCCAATCTGACCAAGATGCCCAATCTACTGGATGCTAGTCACACCTGCCCACATTTGACCCATATCTATCTAAACATTTCCTATCCATGTAACTGTCCAAATGTCTTTAAATATTGTTATAGCACCTCAATTACCTCCTCTGGCAGTTTGTTCCATGTGAAAAAAATTGTCCCTCAGGTTCATATTAAATCCTCCTATCTTTACCCTTTCACTTTAAACCGATGGGAATACAGAAATAGGCAAGAAATTGAATAAATGGAAAAAAAAACCATCTGTGGCTTTTTTCTGCATAAGTCAAGAATAAAATGTGTGTGTGCATAAACTTTGAAATGTATTCACCTATTTCCGGCACAGATATTATATGTTGTAATACCTGCCTTCGCTGAAAGGTGCTTTTTAGTTCAGTTTAGTTTAAAGACACAGCGCGGAAACAGGCCCTCCGGCCCACCGAGCTGGCACCAACCAGCGATCATCCTGTGCACTAGCACTTTCCTACATGTATGGGATCACTTACAATCTTTTTACCGAAGCCAATTAAACTACAAACCAGTACATCTTTGAAGTGTGGGAGGAAACCGGAGCACACGGGGAAAACCCACGCAGTCACAGGGAGAATGTACAAACTTAGAGAACAGATAGAACCCGGGTCTCTGGCGCTATAAGGCAGCAACATTACAACTGCGCCACTACGTCGCCTCTGGAAATATGGGAGGTGATCCATGTTCACCACAGACAATTGTTACAGGGGAGGGGTGTCAGTGTTGTGCAGCAGGGGCAGATCAGTTTGCACAGCAGATGTTTAGTGTAAGACTCATCCTCAAAGACCCTTCAGTTATAGAGTCAGTGATGACTTAAAACCTATCACTCAAATATGCACATACTCATAGATGGAGTGTATACCACAGGTGTGTGACTGAGATTGGTGTGACCTTAGTTCTGGAGTGGAGATCACAGACATTGAGTTATTTCCTATTCATCCTGTGGATCAATTGGCATCTGCAATGCCTAAATAAATGGTACTGCTAAGATGAATTCTGCTGTCAGTATCTTCTTGTATGCATTTTCAATTACTAGCTACTCCAGCTAATGTAACTGATTGCAAAATTGTCAGTGGGACATTTAATGAAATCAATAACATAAATATTTAAGACCTCTTGGTGATTTCACAAATTATCTTTGCAAGGTTCTACAGAATGAAATCGCACTTGCATTTGTAATTGGTATTTGCTGTCTACAAAAGTAATTATTTAAACCAGTAAACCAAGAGTTACCAGTTAATACAGACTACTAGATGAATGTTGGAAGCTATTATCTGCTCTGTATGTTGATGTATTGTGTAGCATTACTGTGATGATATTCAGAAGGAGACACGTAGGAGTCATAGAGTCCTAGAGTGATAGAGCATGGAAACAGGCTCTTCGGCCCAACTTGCCCACACCGGCCAACATGTCCCAGCTACACTCGTCCCACCTTCCCGTGTTTGGCCCATATCCCTCCAAACCTGTCATATCCATGTACCTGTGCAATTGTTTCTTAAACATTGAGATAGTCCCTGCCTCAACTACCGCCTCTGGCAGCTCACCCCATACACTCACCACCTGTTGTGCGAGGGTGAAATTTAACTTTCCAGTGAACTGGGAGTGGGGCTTGGGTTTTTTTATTCAGCGAGGGAAGCCTATCAATGGGCAAGTGATACGTTTTTTCCACCACATTTGATGGATCAGCTTTAATCAGTTGCTCCATTCATGTCATTTTCCCAGGTTTCTGAAAAGATCAGGTGGATGAGATACATTGATAATATACCATATTAATTTCAACTGAAAGCACTTTGGAAGAGTACATTTTATATGTCTTGTCATTGCCTGCATTCACAATGAGGAGAGATGAATGAACTGTAGGCATAGCAAGGTTATCCTTTGTTTCACTGAGGTCTGGATCGATATCACTTCAGACACCAATTTACCTTGAAGGTATGTCTCCCTTCCTTTACATGTGCTCCCTCACATCTTCACCAAATCTATTCAATTTGGGATGGAATGTTTCTGGTATGAGGAGAGGCTGGATCGCCTTGTTTCGTTTACCTGGGAGCAGAGAAGTTCTAAAGGAGACCTGATAATAGTTATAAAAATTGAAGAGGGCCATGGACATTGGAAACAGTGGAAACTCTTGTTCATAACAGGGGTGTCCAAAACTAGAGCACATAGGTTTAGTGAAACGGGTAAGAGATTAAGAGAGGATTTTGAGGATTCCAGGTGGTGGTGAGCAACTGGAACACATTGTTTAAGTGGGTTATGCAAGCTGATACTTTCACCGTATTTAATAAGTCTGTAGATAAGCACTAAATTGCCAAGCCATCGAAGGTTGCAGATCTAGAGCTGAGAAACGGCATTTGTTTAAACATAGGCACTTGACAGTTGGTCTAGGAGCCTGTTTCTGTGCTGTTTGATTCAAAGGCGTGAAGTATAAACTGGTATTACACTGTTCAGAGAGCTGAAAGTGGTACAACTTCTTCTGAGATTTTCTCAGAGATATAGCATGAAGATGGGCCCTTCGGCCCACCACGTCCATGCCAACCAGCGACCACCAGTACCCTAGTTCTATCCAACACACTAGAGACAATTTACAGAAGCCACAAACCTGTATACCTTTGGAATGTAGGAGGAAATTGGAGGACCAGAATAAACCCTTATAGTCACAGGGAGAACATACAAACTATGTACAGACAGCACCCACAGTCAGAACCGAAACCCGGGTCTCTGGGGCGGTAAGCTCCACTGCTGCACCACGGTGCCACTTAACAAGGTGCAGCAGAATGTTGAGAGCCTCTAAGATGACGTTTTTTATCCATGGAAAGAGTGGCAACCATCCTTAAGCATTGACGTGGCTGGGAATACATACAGATTTACCTGTCACACTATGAGTGTCATCTTTGACAGGATGCCAAATCACCTTAACTTGGACATTCAGCTGCCCATTTATCTGGATTTTGCTGTTTTTCTAAAAAAAATGAAGAAAACTAAAAACGAACTTATCAGCTCTCTGTACAGCAAAATGTGGATTATGGAAATGTCGGAGACCCTACATTTGGACAAACAAGAACTTTTTATCAGAATATGGTCTCCATTTATTGACTATTTGAAGGGGCAAACTGGTTTGGCACGAGAACCTGACTGAAACCCGAATTAAGGATTAGATGAAGAGTTACATTTTATAATTTACGAACATATCTCCAGTGATATTATTAGTTCATTATTCCATTCTTTTTTATTATACCTTCTGTTTTTTTTTTTTTTTTTTTCTCTCTATTATTTTCTATCTATATAAAAAATAAAAAAATATATAGAAGTAAAACTATTAAATAATTGACAATATTGACAATATTAATAATGTTAAATGGTACATTACATGGTAAATGGTAGGGAATTGAGGAGAGATTTAGGAATAATGTGCATAGTTCCCTGAAGGTGGAATCGCATGTAGATAGGGTGGTAAAGAAAGCCTTTGGTGTGCTGGCCTTTATAAATCAGAGCATTGAATATAGGAGTAGGGAAGTAATGTTAAAATTGTATAAGGCATTGGTAAGACCAATTCTGGAGTATGGTGTACAATTTTGGTTGCCTAATTATAGGAAGGATGTCAACAAAATAGAGAGAGTACAGAGGAGATTTACTAGAATGTTGCCTGGGTTCCAGCAACTATGTTACGGAGAAAGGTTGAACAAGTTAGGTCTTTATTCTTTGGAGCGCAGAAGGTTAATGGGGGACTTGATTGAGGTCTTTAAAATGATGAAAGGAATAGACAGAGTTGACGTGGATAAGCTTTTCCCATTGAGGGTAGGGAAGATTCAAACAAGAGGGCATGACGTGAGAATTAAGGGACAGAAGTTTAGGGGTAATGTGAGGGGGAACTTCTTTACTCAGAGGGTGGTGGCTGTGTGGAATGAGCTTCCAGCAGAAGTGGTGGAGGCAGGATCGATTTTAACATTTAAAAGTAAAGTGGATAGGTATATGGACGGGAAGGGAATGGAGGGGTATGGTCTGAGTGCAGGTAGATGGGACTAGGGGAAAACAAATGGTCAGCACGGACTGGAAGGGCCAAGAGGGCCTGTTTCCGTGCTGTAATTGTTATATGGTTATATGGTTAATGTATGACTACCACAAACAAAATGTTTTTATTATGTACTTCTAATAAAAAAGTTTAAAAAAAAAAAATAAATATCAATTTACGCTACGCACCTTTGAGTCATGGACTTAAACGCATTGGAACAGGCACCACATCCATGATGAACTGTCAGTACCTATATACAAATTATTCCTATTTATCAACTCTGGGCAAGAGGATGGGGTTGAGGGGTTAGATTTGACTTGATGGGCCTAATGGCCTAATTCTGCTCCTACAACTTACAACTACAGTAATATGCTCAACATGTCCTGGACTTGTTCTCGCCCTATCGTCCTCCCTTCCCCAAACTCCACTACGAACCTCCTTTCTATCCCATCTCTGCCCCCAGCCATGTGTAGCATCAGTGACCTTCACAAGCTCAAAAAAAAACCAATAGAGATGGAGATCACTGCATTGATCAGAGCAGGCTTCCTCTGCCTCTGCTGAAGAGAGAGAGAGAGTAGGAGTGGCACTCTGCTGGTGATGAGAAACAGAGGAGTGTTACAGGTGTACATGCCTGATTCTCCAAAATTTGCACATTAATTTTCAAGTTTTTTCATTCACTCCTCAGTGAGGCACAAAGATATTTCCATTTGGGTGTCAATTATGGCAAATGGAGCTTGACTGAGCCTTGCAGCTATTGGTAACTCATGTGCACACTTGTGCACTTTGAATAAGCAAGTTTAAACAATCAAAACCTTACAAGAAAACCAGAAACTTAATCGGAATACAATCTTATGACTGCAGCTTACCTGTAACAATATAAGAGCTTTTCCTGTTATTTACATTGAGACTGAAATGATGTATTTGTTGCATTACTTGCTGCACTGTCAACCTCCTCTCTCCATGTCTGCTCACTTACCTGCGTCCAACCTTGGCTGATGCATTGAGATGTGGAGTCTGCAGTGGGCCAATCTTGACATCCTGATACTTGACTATTGCAAGGGAAAGCAGGCAATCGAGGGTACTTAGGACACAGTTACAATTGACAAAATGCTGGAGTAACTCAGTATGTCAGGCAGCATCTTTGGGAAATCTGGAGCTTCTTCCAGAGATGCTACCTGGCCTATTATAGAACATAGAGCTGAGAATATAGAACAGACAACATAGAATGGTACAGCACAAGAACAGGCCCTTCGGCCCGCAATGTCTGCGCTGAAAATTATGCCAAGACCAAATCTTCTCTGCCTGCTCATAATCCATATCCCTCCATTCCCCGCACATCCATATGTCTATCTAAAAGTCTTTTAAATGCCACTCTCATATCTGTTATGGGAGTACCTTGACTGGAAGGATTGCAGCCATTCAAGAAAGTAGCTACCAGATACCCATATTCATATTTTGTTTCTAACGTAACCTCTCTGCATAAATAATCTCAAGACCCCTCAGAATATTTTGAATTTTAAGTCTGGAATAACAGGAATAAAATTACATTAATTGACGTGTCGAATAGTTTACAGGGAAGTAATACATTCAGACATTAATTCACACCACAGCAAGAGTTTTAGTCAATCTAACGCAGTAATTTAGTTTAATGCAGGTAATTGCTGAAAGCAACACAAAATGGATCATATTTGAGTGCATTGGAGGAAGACCATGCACTCAGGAATTATGGAAGAGATAGTAAATAAGTTTTAAGTGGTTTCACGCTGAGTTGTGCTGTCAGAGTAATTCTATAATCCAGTCACCGGTCTCTGCTTTGGGGCTTTTAGGTTGGAAAAAAAATTAACAATTATATTTAAGATGCATTTGAAATAACAGGAAATATTTAAGAAATGTTTTAATGAGCAATTGTGCTTAGTGGGGGTCAGTAACCAATCCTCGTCATTAAAGTTCCCTGCATGGGTATCTATGAACCAATGAGGAATAATAATTGTGTAACTTAATACATCAGGTTAACCTTGAATCTTTGTTGTGCACCATGTGGTGAAAACATGATGGGATTATTAAAGGAAAAAAGACATTCCTGCTTATCTCACATAAACCATCACTGTAAAAATATACTGGTGTAATTGGGGGAAAAAAAAATGGCATTACATATTTTTAGCAGGTCTATCACACTTGGGTTTGCAGGAAATGTTGTCAGCTTAAAGTCAATTAATCCATTTTACCATGTTCCAGCTCGCAATCTAATGTCTGTCTGTTTGGGTTTATATCAACAGCACTCACAAACAATGTCAAATGCTGCACGGCAGATTATCTGTATTTCTACAGAAGAGTTAATGTACGTTAAATCATGGACATGGACAATAACCTGGTGGCAGGTGTTGGCAAAAGCTTTTCCACATCATTAATTGATCTTTCAACTCTTTTAGTTCAAGGTTATGTTTTCGTTTTTAACCAAACGTAATTATTTTGCTCGTGTCAAAATATGACAACAGTAAACAATTTTTTTGCTGGCAATGAAATTGTGGCCACACTCAAAGCACACCACGTATTTGTGTATAATATCCACATAAATAGACCTGGTTCCAAATGTGATTGATTGTGATAATTTACTGTACAAAAGGTGTTTCTGCTGATTGACAATGACATTTTTGCAGCAGATGAAATCGAGCTTCAATGACCTTCAGTTCCTGCACAACTGAAACGGAACATTTGCATCTGCATAGTCAACTCGTGCATGTGGGGAAACAAAATCATACCACGGTGTCATTGTGGAGGAAAAGCAGCTCTAGCATTAATTTTATGTCACCTTAATTGTTGGCTAGGTGCTTGGTTGAAAAGTTGCTGCTATCAACAATTGAAGATAACAAATGAAGCTGTAAAGGTGCTGGCATGAACATTTATTTTGGCTTATTGCTGCAGCAACAATTAGAGATTTCTGATAAATGTCTCCAAAGCTAATTACTGATGTTTACAAGTACAATTGTTTTGATGTCTGCAATTAACTTGCATATTCTTACATGATGTGGAGCAACTGAACAGTAGTAGTCCTTTCACACCATGTACCAGAAGGTTCTGATTGCATATTTGAAAAGATCCATTGATTTTGTAAAGCAATTTTCTCACAGTTAGCATACTTAAGATCTGTTCATTTTTGGCTTTACCCACAAGCTTGAAGCCTGCAAACAGTAATGACATTTGATGAGTGTTGTGAATAGCAATGAGAGAGCAAATGAACAAAAAAAAATAGTGGCAGACACCTCTATAGCGGACCAATTATATCGGACGTGCAAGATGAGTTGATAAGACCACCAGGGGCGCCTGGGAGATGGCAGTCCTGCTGGCAATCTGTTCATTTTTTCATCTTTTTGTTATTTTTAGCATTTGTTAAAAGTTTGTTTTAATCTACTTCGGTTTGTATTTTGTGGGGGGAGGGGATTGGGGGAAATTTTTTGTTCAAGTTCCTACCTTCCCGGAGATGTGATTAATTTTTGGATCACATTCTCCGGGCTCTGCGGCCTACCATCACTCGAGCTGGAGGCCTCCTTGGACTGTCGTGAGCCCCTCCGCGGGGCGCGGACTTAACATCGGAGTGGATCCCTTGCCTGCGAACCTTCCAACGCCGCAGAAGGTTCGACCAGCCCTGACGCGCGGTTCGATCGTCCAGTGCGGGGGAGCTGACATCCCTCCGATGGACGCCTTGGAGCTGAACGCCTTGACGCGGAGGGCCCGCACGCCGCCGGCTATGGGAGTCAAGACCGTCCCGTCAACAGAGGGCTCGGGGCCCCCGACCGAGGAAGAAAAAAAGGAAGGACCTGAACTTTATGTTGCCTTCCATCACAGTGAGGAATGTGTAGGAGTTGCTGTAGTGGATGTTCATGTTAAAATGTGTTTTTGACTCTGTTGCTTTTAAGTGTATGATTGACCTGGCCAGTGAAATTTGTCGTATGTTGCAAAACATACTTGGCAAATAAAATCTGATTCTGATCTTCCGATCTTCTGATCTTCTGAACTGAACAGTAGGTTTGAAGAGACACTGGATGTTCATGACAAAATAGTCTCTTTGCACCAATGACTGGTTTCCTGCATCAAGTATTTATGAAATTATATCATTCCCCCCACCATAGTTCTTCAGATCATTCCTAGGGAAATTAGTTCCCAGTTTCCGAAGTGTGCATTTGCCTGGGCACTCTCAGAACAATCAGGTTTACCAGTGTTGCCTTCTTTAGACTGTAACCTTTAGAAATACAGAGAGGAAAAAGTCCCTTTGTCTCACCGAGTCTGTGCCACTAGTGAATAGCCCAGACACAAACGGTAACCTACACACTAGGGACAATTTACAATTTTACCGAAACCCAATAAACTATACTAATCTGTATGTCTTTGGAGCGTGGGAGGAAACAGGAGCACCCGGAGAAAACCCATGTGGTCACAGGGAGAACTAACAAACTCAGTACAAACAGCACCCATAGTCAGGATCGAACTCGGGTCTCTGACGGTGTAAGGTAGCAACTCTATTGCTACTCCACCGTGCTGCCCTCAGTTCTCTTTAGTAGCACACTTTAAGCTATGCACCGGATACCCCACAGAGATAA
This sequence comes from Okamejei kenojei, assembly GCA_035221665.1. Classification (NCBI taxonomy): domain Eukaryota; kingdom Metazoa; phylum Chordata; class Chondrichthyes; order Rajiformes; family Rajidae; genus Okamejei; species Okamejei kenojei. Next base: position 42,891,098 of record CM069146.1, read on the forward strand.
ATCCCCTTTTTGAAATTTTTCTATTGACTTACACATCATCACCTTCCTCCCTAATGACCCTAATCTTCTCGAACAAGATATCTGGCCACCCTTCACATACCACCCCCCCCCCCCCATAACCTCAACACCGACTGTCAACAGTTGACAAGCTGAGGCATCTCACCCCACAAATAACTCCTCTCCACACAGCCCCTTACTTTTTAACTATTCACAGTTGCAGAAACAGCTCAGGTCTATAAAGATATTAATGACCTTCAGTTTGTCTGGCATCTCCCGTAAGCAGATACTGCATGTGCGGGGTGCCAAATCAGAATCAAGACATAATCGTGATGTGATACCCCAAAAGTCATGGAACAATACAGTACACCTTGGTCCATGCCAACCAACTTGGCATTTTGCATCAGACCCAATTGCCCAAATTTGGCTTATTTCCCTCACCTAATGAAAAATGACCCCATGCCCCTTTTCATCCTATCCTGCCTATTTACCTGTCTCTACAGCTTTTTTTGGCAGCTCATTCTATATACCCACTAATCACTGTGTGGAAAAAAAACCCTCAGTTATCTTTTAAATCTTTCCCCTCTCACCATATATCTATGACCACTAGTTTTCAGCTCTTACACTAGGAACAAGTCAGTGACCATTCAACTTATCTTTACTTCTCATGATTCCATATACCTCTGAGTTATCCCTCAACCTCCTACATTCCAAGGAAAAATGTCCAAACCTATCCAGCTTCTCCTTATAATTCAGTTGCCAGTCTTGGTAACATCCTTGTAATTTTTTTCTGTGTGCCTAATGACATAAATTCCCTAGCTGGGTGGCCAGAACTGCACGCAACACTCCAAGAGTATTTTCACCAACGACTCGTTACAGATTAGACGGTATGTTTTGTTTTTTTTTGCAAAAATCTCATACTTTCATGATTTCTTTTACTGAGATGAGCTTTTAATTTAGTGGATTACTTGTCCTTAAATTTCACAACTGCCATGCTAGGATTCAACCTTGTGACTTGGAACTTGGAAACCTTTATTGTCATTCAGACCTTGCGGTCTGAACGAAATTTCGTTGCCTGCAGTCATACATATAGTAAATAACAAAAACACACAATAAACACATATTTAACATCCACCACAGTGAGTTCACCAGACACCTCCTCACTGTGGTGGAAGGCAAAAATCTTGTCTTTGTCTTTTCCCTTCTTCCTCTTCCTCTTCCTCTGTGCTGAGGCGACCCGGGCCTCCGATGTTATGACCGCACCGGGTGATGTAAACAGGTCCCGCGGGTGAACCGCGCTCCGCGTGTGGGCCGGTTCAACTCCGCGGCCCGGGGCGGTCGAAGCTGCCGAAGCTGCCGCCCTCCAGTCCAGCGGACGCAGCTGTTTCCGCGGGAGTTCCGGAAAAACAGGTCACCAACCTGTGACCTGCGAGCTCCCGACGATGTCGTCCACTGGGCCCTCGGCCAGGCCTCCGAAGTCGCTGCCACCGCCACCGGAAAGCCGCCACAGCTCCGAGTCGGGCTGCCAGAACGCCTGAACCCGCCGCAGGCCCGAAGTCGGCCAGCCCCGCGCTGATAAGTCCTGGCTGGCTCGACCTCCGGAGCCTCGGGTCGGTCGCAGTTAAAGTTGGAGGCCGCCAGCTCCGCGATAGGCCTCAGCGCAGACGGAGACGGAGACGGGGGATACGACAAGAAAAGTCTCGTCCCCCCAAAAGGAAGAGACTAAGAACGTTTCTCCCACCCCTCCCACACACACATACACTACATAATAACTCAAACTAACGCTAAAAACAAGACAAGAAAACAACAAATAAAAAGAAAAACAGAAGGCCTGCAGGCGAGCCGCTGCTGCCAGGGCAGCGCCGCCACTCCCTAATAAATGTCTCTGGATAAATGTTGTGAAACTCCATCTGTTGGTTGCTATGCTACCTACCCTCTCGGTCCACTTTGTAATGGGCTCCAAGGCCATGATAACACTGCAGTTTGAATCAGGAGTCCTGGCAATTTTTCCCATTCACACAAATTGGCAACACTTGACAGTCAACTGTATGAAAAATCGATGCTCACAAAAGTTAAAAAATAGAGGAAAGTTATGTTTGGAAAATTAAAAGTTTAAATAATAATATGAATTTTATATTTCTGGAAATATGAGGAGATCTCATTTTATGAGGTGTGAAAGGGTTACAAATTGGTTTTTGTTAATTTTATTATAATTAACAAAAACAGCAATAAATCCTACTGCAAATTAATTGAAACATCTTCATTTCAGGGGTTGGTATATACATGTATGACTTTAATGGCAGATCGGTCACAGCAGCATTATAAATATTAATAGCTCCAAAGTCCGGTATTATTATTCATTGCTTTCTTTGAGCTCTCAATAACCAGGTTGGTTCATGTGAAGTCAAATGTTTTGACATGGTTGTGCAAGGAAATGTACAGAGCAATATTTTATTTGATGTGTCTCTGGCTGAGGGAAAATAAAAGAATGATTTTTATACACTTCAGGGTCTGGAGAATAGATCAAGATGTGAGCCATCGGTCACAGAACAGTCTACTGAAAACCAGCAACCAAGGGCAGGAAAGAGTAGAATGGATCGAGGTCGGTCCTTTGTAACATCTGGCATATTTGCAGTTGGTGTAAATTAGAAGGCTTCATAATTAATTAAATAACAATTGTTCTCAAGGTTGCCTCAAAATTGGGCAACTACATTCATCTTTACCTCATTTTGTGGTGTGTATGCACTGGTACAGTATTCGATTTGGTAGTTTATAAAATACTGCAAAGAAGGCTATTGGATACAATAACATCATGCCGGATTACCAAGATGCGTTACAGTGAAGGGATAGTTTTTCTTGTCTTAATTTAGTTTAGAGATATAGCGCACAAACAGGGACTTCGGACCACCGATCCCTTGCACGATCCTATACAGAAGGGACAACGTACGATTTTTACCAAAATAAATCAACCAACAAACCTGTTTGTCTTTGGAATGTGGGAGGAAACCAGAGCACTCTGGGGAAGTCCACACAGTCACAAAGAGAACATACAAACTGCGTATCGACAGCACCCGTAGTCACGATCGAACCCAGGTCTCTGGCGCTGTAAGGCAGCAACTCTAGTGGCCACCATGGTGCCCACTGAAGGAGTATCCATTAGCCATAAAGAAACTGCAGATGCAGGTTTACTAAAGTATTGGAGTAACTCAGAGGGTCAGTCAGCATCACTGGATTATCATGGATAGGTGACGTTTCAGTTCAGATACTTCTTCAGATTGTAGTTGGGAGGAGAAAGCCAACTACAATCTGAAGATCCTGGCCATTAAAGAAGGAACTGCAGAGATGTGGAGAATCGAGGTTACACAAAAGGCTAAGGAGAAACTCAGCGGGTGCAGAAGCATCTAAGGAGCGAAAGATGGGCGATTCGTTTCCGGGTCGAGACCCGAAACGTCGCCCATCTCCTTCGCTCCTTAGATGCTGCTGCACCAGCTGAGTTTCTCCAGCCTTTTGTGTAACCAAAGAATATTCTTTGTTGGGATTTGCTCTGTATCAGCAATGTTTTGTGGAATTTTAGAGCGTGCATAAATATTTATTTACTGTGTTTGTGAATTTTGGTAACATTTAGATAATAGCATAATTGGAAATGCTCATAAATGCAGAGCTAATATAAAAATGGTCAGAGATCGCATAATTAAAATGAAATTGCTCTGATACAACTTGATTGATGTGAGCTTGGAGAAAGGCCCTTTAACATGCAGACATATCAATATGGGGAACTGGGAGAATTGGTTCATCACAGGATAATTGTGGAATCAATTTAATAAGCATCATAAATACAATTTTAGGTTTTGAAACAAAATTATTTAAAACATACTTAGAATACACTTCAGCATTATTATACTTTGGTCTACTTCATGTAGATTTGGGGTTAAATAGAGTACATGTACTATGTACATGTAGTGGTATGTATAGTCAGATTCTTTTAGTTCAGTTTAGTTTCGAGATCAGGTGTGGAAATCAGCTCTTCGGCCCACCAAGTCCGCACCGATCAGCACACTAGCGCTATCCTACACACACTGCGGACAATTTGCAATTATACCGAGTCGGTTAAACTACAAACCTGTATGTCTTTGGAGTGTGAGGGGAAACCAGAGCTCCCAGAAAAAACTCACGCGGGACACTGGGAGAACGAACAAACTCTGTACGGGCAGCACCCATAGTCAGGATCGAACCCAGGTCTCTGGCGTTGTAAGGCAGCAACTCTACCGCTGTGCCACTGTGCTGCACTTTTACTAGATCCAAACCATCCATCTTTACTTTCCTGTGCCAGCCCCACGATGGACACAATTATTAGTTGAAGCCACTTTGGTCCTAACATCCCAGTGTCACCGTGATGACCTTACCATGAAACTGAGTGAACTGCAAGTGGAGATTTGGCTGCAAGCTGCAGGATCTAACACTTGCCGCACAGATTATCCTGATGACCTCCTGGCAGCTTGCGATGTAAAGGTTTTTAACACTGTTTCTAAATGCCTCTGATGATCACAGGCAGTTTTACACTGGAAAAAAATACTTAAATAATTAAATAGTTTAAAACATATTCATAAAAAATAACAAATAAAAAAAAATATTTACTTGAAAGCATTTTCATGTTACAGCTGTTAATTAAAATTGCATTGAACTACTTATCTTCGCATTCTAATTTGGCAAAGGAATGGGATAGTGCTGAGTGCACCAGACGAGGGGCCAGATGCTGAGAGAAGTGCATAACTAAGTTTATAAGTGGAAAGTTCAGACGGAAGGGTCTCGACCTGAAACGTCACCCATTCCTTTTCTCCTGACATGCAGCCTGACCCGCTGAGATACTCCAGCTTTTTGTGTCCACCTATCATTTTCCAGGCTTTGTCCTGCTGCCCCCTCTATTCCAGCTTCCTCCGCCCCCACCACAATCAATCTGAAGAAAGGTCCCAACCTGAAACAACACCGTTTCATGTTCTCCAGAGATGCCACTTGACCCATTGAGTTATTCCAGCACTCTGTGTTTTTTTTTAATAAACCAGCTTCTGCAGTTACTTGTGCCTGTCTACTTTAACAGTTGGTGGTTTACTTGGGGTGTGGTGATTTGAAATGAGGTGAGTTATTTATTTATTTTCTTGTTTTCTCATTTCTCCATATCTCCTACGCACCTTTGGGATCTGGGAGGAAACTGCAGCACCCAGGGAGAACGTGCAGACTCCAAACAGATGGCAACCCAGGTCAGGATTGAACCTGGATCGTGGTGCTGGGACGGATCAGCTCTCCCACCAGCGCCACTGTGCTGCAAAATGATCTTTTCTGATTCCGTGACGATCAATGAGTGTTATTTTGTTTCATTACAGACTTGTCAATTGGCATCAAAACCAAACCCGACTGTGTGGCGTCCTGATACATGCCCACGTTTACTTGGAATTGTGAAGACTTGCTTGTTCCTTTCCTCCTCCATTTTGCAAGATTGCTGTGCACAATACTACTGCCGTCCAGGAATAGTAAGGGTTAACCCTGGGATTAGTTTGGACTGAATAGTCCTGTTACTCACTAGTTAACTACATTGAGCCACCAAGGAGACAACTTCATAAATTTTCATGGGAATTACTGTATTTATATTACCTTTATTATTGCAAATCCATTCATTCCCATGTGACTTGTTTGTGTAATTGATAACCCTCTATCCCATTGTTATATTTTCTCTCTCATCTATCCTGAGACAGTTCATTTTCTTTGCTGTTATTTATATGTGCTGGAAATGAAAAAAAAAGCAAGTAACCTGCAGACAGGACTGCAGTATTTCTAGTTTGATTTTATAAAATAATCTTTCAACCATTTTAAAAAGTATGGAATATAATTTTTGCTTCAATAGGTCACCTTTAGCCATTTTGTAAATAAGGAGCCTGTGTACCAGAAAAAAAACAAGAAATGATTTTAAAAGTTAAGCGGTAAATATTATATCTCATAAAATAGGTTCATTTAATTTCCAACAGGTGAATTTATGAATTTCAAGCTTTATGACCAGTCCTGTGCAACAGTAGTGTGATCCTGATACAATAGAATTGTCTCAATTTTGAATTACTGGTGTCTGATACAAGGCTTTGGGTTAGAAAGGTGGAATCTAATCTTCACGTTATGAGCTATAGAGAAGGAAAGGGTATCTACATCCTTTCCATGGAAAAAGACCTGTGCTCTGAATGCAAAAGACTCTTTCATTTTCTTTTATATGTGTGTGGTATTGTGTCGGTGCTTTTATTGTTCCCAAACAGACATGAAATCTGTCAGCTACTGGGCCAATTACTATGACCTTGCAGCCGGCACCAAAAGATCCTTCATGCAGAATGATTTACGCACAATTTTTAAGCACAATGACGATTGTGAATTAAAACCACAGTCAAGTTATCCTAACTATGAATGGGATGGGGTTGGGTTATGTTTAAAGAATGTCTAAAAACAGATCTGGAAAACGATAAGAATAAAAAGATACATATTTCACAAGAACATGATTTTATTTAACTGGCGATGCAGGTGGTGCTTTTTTAAGTTATCGATTTTTATCCATTGTCACTCATTTTGTTTTTTTAATTTCCTAATTTCCATTTTAATGATAGTACTCGTTTATTAATTTTGAAATAAGATCAAACTTGAGACTGACCTGGTCTATACGGCCCAGTGCTATCTGAAATGTGTGGATATACAAATTAATTCCTGATGTGCTTGTGAGGAGATTTCCGTGCGGGCAGAAAATAATCTATATCCCCACTGACTCCAGGACACCTCTGGCCCAGGATTGCTGGAGAAATCCAGACGGTAATGAGAACTTCAAGGTAATGCCTCAGGAACTCACAGAGAAGCTCTGCAAGTGGCAGAAGGAGTGCACCATCTCACAAACTGTCTCAACTGCCTGCCTCATAAGCTGCTTTCTGCCCTTCTGTGGAATAGCCTGTGGTTCCCCCATTGACTTAATTAGCCATCTCAGAATCAACAAAATTACAGTGGATGCAACCTTGATCACAAAGGACTGCCTATGATGAAGAGGCCCTATGAGTCTGAAATGATTAACTATGAACCTTCTCCAATTTTATCTGCACAGCCCAGAGCATGCAAGATCTTGATTAATCTTGAGTTTAGAGTGTGATGGAGTTAATGCAATATAGGTAGCTCAAGTACAAAATTACAGGAAGATCCACTGTGTCACATGGACGTTGTTGATGTCACATTTAGTTTAGCTTATTTTGTTGTCACGTGAAAAGCTTTTGTTGCGTGCTAACCAGCAAGCGGGAAAGACAATACATGATTACAATTGAGTTACTTTGCGACCAAGCTTGTTGTTTTGTCTCACCTGTTCACTGATGGTTAGATATAAACAAAGGGATGATAACAAACTGAGGTTAAAATGGTGTTGGGAAGCAGAACGAAAGGTTACACAACAGTTTATCCACAGAGTTAACTGTTGCAAAAGTCCAACAAATGTACATTTGGTCAGCACTATTTCTCTTTTGCTGGAGTAATGATATTCTACTTCTTTTCCAACTTTTCACTCAAAGAACTGAAGTTGAGGTCCTGTCATTTCTTAAGGTTAGGAGCAGTTTCAACCTGGCATTCATCTTGATTTGAATCTGAAGAAGGGTCCTGACCCAAAATGTCACTTATTCATGACCTCCAGACATTCTGCCTAATTTTTGGAGTTACTCCAGCACTTTCTGTTTTACTCAAGATTCTAGCATATGCAGTTCCCTGAGTTAGCATTCATCATTATGAAAAATGATGCTATATAGAAAACACTCTTGCCAGGTTCTGGAAAGTGCAGGTAAAAAATAAAATTTGTCATTAATTATTTTAGATTTGATGACAGGTCATCTGCCTGAAACTTAAAATCAGTTTCTTTTTCCATAAATATTGCCTGATCTGGTAGTATTGAAGAAGGGTCTCGACCCAAAACGTCACCCATCCCTTCTGTCCAGAGTTGCTGCCTATACTGTTGAGTTACTCCAGCATTTTGTGTCTATCTTCAGTGTAAACCAGCATCTGCAGTTCCTTTAAACACACTGGTAGTATTACCAGTGTTTTAACTTTTCTTTTGGATTCATAACGCAGGTTCAAACACCTGAGGCCCTACTGGTTTGAACTAATTGTGGACCATCCAATTAAGTCTCTCTGCTGGAAAACATACTTCTGGCCAATACTTTATCTGGAAACATTATTGCGCTTCAGCCTTTTGTCATTAATTTTAGTTTTTTACTTACTCGTTAATCAAGCTGCTTTCAACCGCAAGCAACATTTTCTCAAAAAATATATTCAGCCCTATACAACTCTAAAGATGATTTAAGGAGATAAGGAACTCACCCATTTTATATATTCAGTCCAGTAAATTAATCAAATCTATTGCCCAAATAGAAGTAACAACTGGACATTTAATTAAAAAGGTATTTGCAACATTTTGTTTTGTTAGCATTTTGAAAGATGGGAGTTCAGTTCCATATGTTCCCCGGCACATTTTAATCTTTTGTCACTTCCCCATGATCAGGGATGAATCATATTTAATAATTTCAAAAAATAAAATGTTGCAAATGCTGGAAATCTAGAATGAAAACAGAACATTCTGGAGGTGCCAAACAGGGCCATCTATATCTCTGGAGGGAAAACTGGATAAAACTTTAATCTCAATGTCCTTTGATCAGAACTGTAAATGTGAGAAAACAAGTATGTTTTAAGTAGTTGTCAAAGAGGAGCAATGTGGAGAAAAAAGGGAATGTCTGTAATGGGTGGAAACCATGATAATCTAAGCAATATAATAAACTTCTGATGTTGTTTGAGAGAGAAGGGTAAATAATTGTTAACGATATCTAACCTCTGGCTTTCTAAGGAAAACAACTCGGTGGGCCGTAGGGCCTATTTCCTTGCTGTATCTCAAAAGCCCCAATTTTTCTTTAACTGGTACTTTCACTCTCGTAGCAGACCACTGCAGAGGAATTGAAGTTTACTTTTTAGGAGAGGCATGTATATGATTCCTTGATGTCATGAGGAAACCATACTGCTGTTGCCTCACAGCGCCAGAGAACCGGCTCAATCCTGACCTCAGGTGCGGTCTGTGTGGAGTTTGCACATTCTCCCTGTGACCACATGGGTTTCCCCTGGCTGCTCTGTTTTCCTTCCACGTCCCCAAAATGTGTGGGATTTGTATGTTAATTGCGTTCTGTAAATTGCCCCGAGTGTGCAGGAAGTTGATGCAAAAGTGCAAAAACATAGAATGAGTGTGAGGACTCAGCGGGCTGAAGGGCCTGTTTCCTTGCTGCATCTTTCAATTAATTTCAGTCAATTCGGATCCTATTACATACCCCACATTATGTGCAGGTGATTGTTGAAGGGACGATGAATTTGCTTGATACTATCTCCTTCAAATCCCTGCCAGCTAAAATAATTATTCTGAATGTATTCTATACGATGTTCTTAAATTAATGTACCAGGTTACTGGCTGGAAAGAACTAAAAGGCTGCATTTGGTCCACTCTTGCTCTTCATAGCAAGAAATCTATTGGTTCCCTGCTGATTTCCTTAATTATTTCTGCTTTGATCTTGGGTTTCGGTTTTGTGGTTTCTTTTTTACCGTTCTTCTTTAATCTGTGTTTTCATTTCCAAGTTAAATTCATAAATGATTATTGAGTGAATCTCTGACTTTGATCCAAATAGTCATTTTACATAATTTATCCAATTTACATATTAGCAATATTCAGATGAGTTTTGATAATGTGGATTGTGCCTTCCAAAGAAAACGTTGCATTTCTAAATCGGGCAAGACTAATCTGTTATCGGGAAAAAATATGTTTTCCCTTCTTCATTATCCATAGACTAGAATGGCAACTAATTAAATGAGCAAAACACTTCTATTACACGACGTGTGTATTGCTGAAATAATGGTGATGGGGTGATACGGTGGTGCAGCAGTAGACAGCGCCAGAGACCCAGGTTTGACCCTGGGGGTGGGGGGGGATATAAGCCTCAGTTTACCCAGAACCGATTTTCTTGACAGAACCTAAAATTGTCATAAATCAAGGCTGTTCATTCCCAGAACGTAATATAACTTTTGAATGCCTCTGAAACTGTAATATTTTCAGATATATTTGTGAGTTGTGAGATAATATTAGATTTTTGTAATGATAAAAGTAGTGCTAATTATAAGTCATAGTGTGGAAACAGGCCCTTCAGCCCAACTTGCCCACAATAGACATTAGGTGCAGGAGTAGAGGCCATTTGGCCCTTCGAGCCAGCACCGCCATTCAATGTGATCATGGCTGATCATCCCCAATCAGTACCCCATTCCTGCCTTCTCCCCATATCCCCTGACTCTGCTATCTTTCAGAGCCCTATCTAGCTCTCTCACAACGACTAACATGTCCTGCCTACATTATTCCCACCTACCTGCATTTGGCCCATATCCCTTTAAACCTTACCTATCTAATTGCTTCTTAAACGTTGCGATAGTCCCTGCCTCAACTACCTCCTAGGGCAGCTTGTTCCATACATCCACCACCCTTTGCGTGAAAAAGTCACCCTTCAGATCTCTCTAAATTATTTCCCGTACTTGTGAAATCTTTCCTTATTTTAAGGCGTAGCCTGTTTTAAATTCACGTGGCTTTATTTACCAAGTAGTAATTTGGAAGGTTTTACAATGTGAACATTAAAAATTAAAACACAAGAAATATAGTGTTTCACGTATCATTTCTTTTTGCAAATTAAATCCCTTTGTTTCAACCCCTTCAAAGATCTGATAAGTGCAGTTTCTGAAACTGCAGCTTGGAAATCCAAGTGGGTTATGTTATTGTCTCATTTAATCATAATGTTTGAAGCATTGTTTGTTTGGAAATAAAACAGATTAATCATAAATGTACTGAAAATGCAGAGCCAATTATTTTTAAAATCTAATGAAAGGGTTTGGGTGTTCACATTTTTTTAATGTTAACAATGTTTACTGTTCAATGGCTGCTTTTAAGTCGAGTCTGTGCAATTTCCTTTTACTCCCTTGTATTTTTTAAAGTGGCATTTGCCACATAAGTAAATGTTGTCAAATGATGCTTTCTCTCAGAGCCAAATGGTTAGCATCAGATGATATGGTTCTGTGAATAGACCTCATTAATCCAGGCTTGTGCAAGCAAACTGATAAATATATTCCATCCAGAAAGTGTAATGTGAATTTTGACCATGGTGAGTTGGCAGCTCTTTGAATTACAGGGTGATTATCCTTTTGGCTGCACAGTGAGGTGGTGTTATCCTGTGCTTGTATAAGGTGGTGCATAAATAATGATCTTCCTTTAACTCTGGGCCAAGTTGCAGCCAAATTCTAATAATTTTCCATGTTTACAATTGTGAGTCTTGGAACTGCATTCTCATCTATCCTATTCTCTTTAAACACTTGGGTTTCTAATTTGAAATGCATTCTCATTTGGGTGCCATTCAGGTGAATCTGCACTTAAATTGTTTATCAATGGGTGTGCATGAGTTTACATGTAAGTATCACTTAGGAATTAACTTAGTTAAGTGTCAGTTGCATTGATCTGGAGTCAATTTTAGGCAAGACTAGGTTAGTTGAGTTTTTAGTTTAGAGATACAGCACGGAAACAGGCCCTTCGGCCCACCGTGTCCGCACTGACCAGTGATCCCCGCGCATTAACACTAGACACTAGGGACAATTTTACACTTATACCAAGCCAATTAACCTGCAAACCTGTATGTCTTTGGAGTGTGGGAGGAGATTGAAGATCTTGGAGAAAACCCACGTGGTCACGGGGAGAAAGTACAAACTCCGTACAGGCAACACCCGGAGTCGGGATCGAGCCCGGGTCTCTGGAGCTGCAAGCACTTTAAGGCAGCAAAACTCTACCTCTGAGCCACTGTGCCGCCCGTTTGAAAAAATCAGTGAACCAGATGGGTTTTGGAGTTGCTGCAAATAAAGCCAGTATTTTATTACCCATTTAAGTCATGGAATTAAATTCCTTAGCTCCTTTGGTAGTATTGAAATTTATGATTTTAATACCTCAATCCTCTGGATATTAGTCCAACCAGATAACCTTTATGCTGCGGTACATTCCATGAATATTTTCATCCCTGGGACGGTATATTCCTTCAAGAAATTGGGAACAATATCCTACATGACAGTTGAACTGAGCTTTGGGATGAATCTGCACAGTTGGAGTAATAGCATGGGAACATCAGATTTTCAATGTACTCTTGCGCTATCAATTTACTGTGGCTCTTTCGGTCAAGTTTCTGGTCCAATGGCTGGCACATGGATGTTGATTAATTAGGTATTCACGCATTGATGCTGCTGAATCTCATGGATAATTGATTAGATTTTAACTGGCTGGAAATGGTCATTGTGTGGTGTGAATATTGCTTGCCTGACTCTTATTCAAATCTTGTTTCATTTGGACATGATCTGCTTTATCGGAGAGATTGCGAATGGATTTGAGTACTAGAATGATCAGTGTGCTTCAATAAATGTTGGGACAACTGGACAAGGGAAGGTGCATTATTCTCTTGGCAGTTCAGGCTGGAGATTGTTGCAAATTGATCAGTTAGTTCAATTTTGGGAACTCCAAGTCGCAGGAGTTTCGACTCTCTCGATGTGGAGCTTAGACCGCCCCAATGTGGGAGCTCGATCGCTGGCTGTGGATAGTTCGACTCCCCTGACCGCGGGAGGAAAGGGGGAAAGAAGATACGACTTTATTGCCTTCCATCACAGTGGGGAACGTGGATGAGCCGCTGTGGTGGATGTTTATGTTGAATTTTTATGTAATTGCCTTGTTGCTTTTGGTATGACTGCATGTCAAACCAAATTCCTCGTATGCTGTAAAACATACTTGGCTAATAGATTATGATTATGATTATGTTGTTTGCACTGCTGTAGCACACTGTGCCATTATCCTGGTTTGGAATGTTCATAGAAGTCACCACACTCCACAACTGTAACATTCTAAAATTATGGATGGTCTGGGATTACTGAGCTATGTCTATTGCATTGTTGGTTGCATGGTTCCTCCGATCAGATAAACATGCATGTGGTCTTGAGTTGATGCTTCACTTCGTTATCAGCTTCACTTCATTATCAGCTAACATTTATGTTCAGTTGGTGCTGAATTTGACTACACTATGGTGCAGAATGCACTATTACCCTTGTCACAACAGAATTGGGTCCTTGCATTATTGTCATGGTAGAATAAGTTAAGCGTGCTATGATGTTACAGATTATGGGAGATATAATTCTGCTCCTGTCCATAATGTGCATTGTTTCTCCTTTGAGTTTCTGCCTTGTTATAACTCTGACCTCCTCTTATAACAGTAGTGTCCTTCAGATAATTGCCAATGCAACAATGACTGTTCAGTGGTGGCTTTCAGTAGAATTGTTGACAATTGCATTTGCAACCAGTAGATTGGGGAGAGCAAGTAAATCCTTTCTTTGAGTTAATTCTTTCACCACCTACTGTGGAACCAATCTGTCAATTGCATTTGATAGGACTGAGCTATCAATGGTATCTTCAAGCCACTACAGGCAAACGGGTATTGAAGGTGGTATTCAACAGGGAGGTGTACCAATTTTAGTTTAATTTAGTTTAGAGATACAGTGCGGAAACAGGCCCTTCGGCCCACCGAGTCCATGCCGACCATCGATCCCCACACACTAACACTATCCAACACAAACTAGGGACAGTTTACATTATAGCAAGCCAATTAACCTACAAACCTGTACGTCTTTGGAGTGTGGGAGGAAACTGAAGATCTCGGAGAAAACCCACGCAGGTCACGGGGAGAACGTACAAACTCCATACAGGCAGCACCCGGGTCTCTGGCATTGTAAGGTAGCAGCTCTACCGTCGCGTCCCCATACCAATCCACAAAACACCTTTCCCATGACGTTTGACTTCAAACTTCCTGACTATAATTATGACTGCTGCATATGTAGCATGGCTCATTTTAAAATCTCTCCTGGATATTTCCGTGATTCAGCTTGTCGCATCATATTAGGTGTCCAGGTCGGTAGTGGTGACTTTATTTTTATTAGGCTATGTCATAATGGTCTCGTACAACTGAGTGACTTGCTCAACTATCTCAGACGTTTGCCGCGTGCATGAGGTCTTGTACATGGTGAATAAGTGAGGATGGCAGATTTCATACCCTCAATGACAATGAACCAGATGGATTTTAAAGAAAAATACACCAACCTAACATTAATCATATTGAAATCATCTTTTTAATCTGAATCTTGATTAATTGCAAAGCAGATTAACCAGCTGCATGATGGATTTGAGTATGAGCCTCTGGATAACTAACTGCTGTGCTGCTCTTTCCTGCAGCAAAATTAATACCAAGGATGGCATTAATATCAAGAAGTGCATTTCAGAGTGGAAACATGGTCAGCAAGTCCATGAGGAATAAGGGGGAGAATCAAGAGAAATATAATGGCTCGGATTGATGGAATTTAGTTTAGTGATACAGCATGGAAATAGGCCCTTCAGCCCAACGAGTCACTTGTTCACCAACAATCACTTGTTCACGCTAGTTCCATTTTATCCCACTTCCGCATCCACTCCATAAACTCTTGGGGCAACTTTACAGACAATTAACCTAGGGAGTAACCACAGCAGCACTAAGGAGCGAAGGTATGCATATCTTTGGGACATGGGGGGGGTAACAGGTAGACACAGGCAACACCCAAGGCCAGGATCGAACCTGGGGCTGCGGTGATATGAGGCAGCGGCTCTAAAAATCACAACACTGTGCCACAGTAGGGAACATTATAAAGCAAATTTGACGAGGTGAGTGAGGTAAAGAAGCTGATGGGGGCTAATCTAAGCAATATAGGCAACAGGGGAATTGTGCTGGATTGAGGAACAAATGGTCTGAAGAAGGGTCTCGACACGAAATGTCACCTATTCCTTTTCTCCAGTAATGCTGTCTGACCCGCTGTGTTATTCCAGCTTTTTGTATCTATAAAAAAAATTTAAGAGGCGGTTTGCATTTAAAAGAAGTATCTAAGTATCTTGCATCCAAGATAGTTAATAACGTGATTTTTTTTAGAAAATTAGAGTTGATGTAGCAAAGCTACATCTGGCAATGAATAGCTAAACTAGTTTTCTATCGTGTATGCTCAAAAATTAGTTCCTTATGTTCGATTGGGGGGAGATGAGTCCTTCTGTGGGAGAGTGGCCAAGATAACTAGGAGAATTAAGAATATAGGTATATCATAGCTTTTGGGCTAAGGAACTGGGAGGAGGGAGTTTTGTATTTGTGTGCAGTATGTGCTGTACACTAGTGCGTATCACTTCCACCATGATATTAAGTAAATAAAGTGCCAGAGACCCGGGTTCGATCCTGACTTTGGGTGTTGTCTGTACGGAGCTTGTACTTTGTCCCTGTGACCACGTGAGTTTTTTTCCAGGTGCTCTGGTGTCCTCCCATATCCCAAAGATCTGTAGATAGTAGATTAATTGGCTTCTGTAAATTGCCCCGAGTATGTGGGATGAGAAACTGGGAAAACATAGAACTAGTGTACAGTTGATCGTTGGTGAGTGTGAACTCAGTGGGCCCAAGGGCCTGTTTCCGAAACAAATTCAACTAAACTACATCTGCGACCTGCAGTTGATGAGCACCACTTTGACAACCAAACCTGAGTTTTAACAAGAGTAGGTTGTGAACGATTTGTTGCTCTGATATGCAATATTCCTGGCAGGTGAGGGGTCTGCATTTGCAGAGTTCAGTTTCTCCTTCATCAATAGCATGGTGCATTAGATCCTGCACTGTGCCTTCATTAGCTATGTCTTCCTCAAAATCTTGCTGTGGACCTTCAAAAATAGAAAATGTAAATTGATGTGATACATACAGTATTGTAGTCAGTGGAGAGTCATTGGCTGAACCAAGTTCCTTTGATGCATGTCCCAAGCCTGTTGTAGTGCAGTAGAGGTTAATTTGCCAACTGGTTTCCTTGTGGTTTAAGAACTCATCTACGGGATTAAACCAATTACAGTGGTAAGCAAGTTTAGTAACCTCCGAGTATATTTGTAATTCTAACAATAGGTAAATTCTTTTGAGATAAATTAGAGCTGCTGAGTGGCACTTTTCTATCCTTTTTTTTTGTTGAATAACTGTTCACTATTGGTTCTTGTTACAAAATTTGGGGTAAATTCTATATCAAAGCAAACTAAAAGTTTAATATTAAAACTATCATTCATACTGTCTGGCTAAAGTACATGGGCTTGTTCTAAAATAAATTGAATTTTAGAAATATATTTGATTAAGCTGTATTTTGTTTTCACTCTAATCTCCCTCCTTTTACTCCTTTATATGATTCTTTTTGCATTCTTTGATGTCTAACATTTCACCAAGGGATGATGTCTTCAAAAAGAAACACAATGTGTGTTATGGTAGATTATTTTGTACATATTCAGACAAAGTGCAATCAGACCATTAGAGAAAGTTATACTCCAAAGTGGAAAGATTAACTGATTTCCCCATATCACCTCTTCTTCCAATGAAAGGACACAGGCACCTTGAAATGTCCTCCTTTTGCTTTGATACAGAGCAAATGTTTTATTAGTCTGTGTGACTCATGACAACATCATGATATGTGCTCCCCAATTTGGTCATGCAAACACAAGAGAAAGAAATTTAAACAGATGGACATTCTATGGTTTAATGAATAGTGTAGCACAGCTGGTGTTAGCTCACACACCAGAGATCCATGTTTGATCCTGACCTTGGGTGCTGTCTGTGTGGTGTTTGCATGTTCTCCCTGTCACCTTGTGGGTTTCCTCCGGGTGCTCCAGTTTTCTCGCGCAGTGAAGAAAGCGAATGGCATGTTGGCCTTTATAACAAGAGGATTCGAAATATAGGAGCAAAGAGGTCCTTCTGCAGTTGTACAGAGCCCTAGTAAGACCACACCTGGAGTATTGTGTGCAGTTTTGGTCCCCTAATTTGAGGAAGGACGTTCTTGCTATTGAGGGAGTGCAGAGTAGGTTTACAAGGTTAATTCCCGGGATGGCGGGACTGTCGTATGCTGACAGAATGGAGCAGCTGGGCTTGTACACTCTGGAGTTTAGAAGGATGAGAGGGGTCACATTGAAACATATAAGATTGCTAAGGGTTTGGACACACTAGAGGCAGGAAACATGTTCCCGATGTTGTGGGAGTCCAGAACCAGGGGCCATAGTTTAAGAATAAGAAGCAAGCCATTTAGAACGGAGACGAGGAAACACATTTTCTCACAGAGAATGGTGAGCCTGTGGAATTCTCTGCCTCAGAGGGTGGTAGAGGCAGGTTCTCTGGATGCTTTCAAGAGAGAGCTAGATAGGGCTCTTAAAAATAGTGAAGTCAGGGGATATGGGGAGAAGGCAGGAATGGGGTACTGATTGGGGATGATCAGCCATGATCACATTGAATGGCAGTGCTGGCTCGAAGGGCCGAATGGCTTACACCTGCACCTATTGTCTATTGTCTATCCCAAAGACGCATGAATTTGTAGTTGTCCTCTGTAATATGGCCAAAATGCGTAAGGAGTGAATGCGAAAGTAGAATAACGTGGAAATAGTGTGAACGGGGATTGATGGTCGCCATGGACTCGGTGGGCAAAAGATCTGTTTCCACACTGTATCTCAAAACTAAACTAAATTAAATGGTGGTTCATTGGGTTGACAAACTTCCTTGCAATATAATAGTGGAGTCTCAAGATATTCAAGGTTGCTCCAGAAGACTTCACCATGTCATCATATCCTTGCATGGAGCTCTGCTAATGCTACTTGGGGGGGGGGGGGGGGCTGAAACTCGGGTTGATGGAGAGTGGGAACCAGAACAGTAGATAAACAGGTTTAAGGAAAAGTTGGAGGTCAAGTCTAAAAGATAAAACTGGGAAGGCTATGTTAATGAAGACGGCAGGACTGACAAACTGGAGTGTCTTTATTTTAATGCAAGTAGTATAACTGGAAGGGTGGATAAGCTCTTAGCCTGACCTGGTACTTTGAACTATAATGTTGCAGCCATTACAGAAACATGGTTGAAAGAAGGCCAAGACTGGCGTTTCAACATTCCAGAACTTGGATGTTTCAGATGTGATAAAGTACCAAGGATTCGGTGCTTAAACACTGAAAGCATTTACCCAACATTCTTCAATGTGGCACTTGAGCCGGTTAAGGCTTCTGCTAAAATAATGAGGAGAAATATAATCTTGTAGTGCAGATGCAGGATTCAGGCTGCAAGTTGCTCTTTGCAGCTGTAATCCACTGTACTAAACTGCTATTAATGAGAAACCTATAAGGTTACTTGCACTGAGATTTTATATATGGAAACCTGTCATGTAATCTGTCATGTACTGAGGATGAAGCATATATTTTGATTGAACAATTTACAAGGGACTCCTCATTTAATTCAAAAATTTCACAAAGGAATACTATAATTTCCATTATCTGTCAGAGGACATTACTGGCTGCTGGATATAAGGAGCCACATGAGTCTCAGTACTCAGGACTTTCTTTGAAACTTTGAAACTCCTTCATTTTTAGCAAAGGCCTAAGTTTATATTATAGAAAAAAGGAACCACAGATGCTGGATTACCAAGGAAAGACGTAAAATGCTGGAGTAACTCAGTGGATCAGGCAGCATCCCTGGAGAATAAGGATAGGTGACGTTTTGGGTCTGACCATGTTCTCCAGGGATACTGCCTGACCCACTGAGTTAATCCAATGTTGTGTATCTTTCCTAAGTGCTATTAATTGGGATTAATATTGTGATTACATAGACGCTGGTTTATACCAAAGATAGACAAAAAAAGTGCCAGAGTAACTCAACGTGTCAGGCAGCATCTCCGGAGAAAAAGGATGGGTGACATTTTGGGTTGAGGCCTGTCTTCAGACTGAAACGTCACCCATCCTTTTTCTCCAGAGATACTGCTTGACCTGCTGAGTTATTCCAACACTTTGTGTCTTGATATTGTGATTGTTTGCTGTACTTTCGATACTCAAACATTTGTTTTTACTACGTGATTACTTGGATGTTACATTTGAAGATATTTCTCTTTTCACAGATTAGCAAAAACACTCACGAATGCTTTGAACTCTGTCAGAGTGGGAATCTATTGATCTCTGTTGTAAAAACATGGACTATCAAATAGAATTATAATCTCCAGAAAGGGCGATATCTTGATATTTATGTGGAAGTTTTCTGCAGTATTGCTCACATTGATGTTGATATTATGCAATTAAAGAACTAAATAAATAAACTTGTGAAATTAAGACACAAAATGACTGAATAACTGTATGTTAATTGAGTGAAGAACTAAGCGGCTAAGAAGCCTGAAATGGTTATCTCTGTTGTAAAAAGGGTTAGCAAGTAAAAAGATTAGCACAACATCTATTGTGGTTTCATGGGAAAGTGCCATAAAATGGTGAATGGTTGATTGAGATAGAGTGGAGGACAAGGGTGTTGTAATTGAAGCATCCTTTTAGGAAGTGAAATATTGCCTCAATTGAAAACTGGGGAAGGCATCTTGATTAATGGGAATGGAAATGGTGGAAGGACAGAGTTTGCATTGGAAAGGGCCATAAGATATTGCGTTATACGTGGGAACTGAATGGTCGACCAGGAAGTCATGAAGAGAGAAGCCCCTTTTGAAATGCGGAGAGTGGAGGGGAGGCAAATCGATGTTTGGTGGTGACATTTTGATAGAGTTGATGGAAATTATGAGGGGTGATCATTTCAACATGGAGGATGGTGGGACTGAAAGGAACCCTGTTCTTGCCCTGTCTGAGAAGGGAAGGGTTACACGTGATTAGACGTGCAGGATATAAACAGGAAACCATTCTGTTGAGATAAGATAAGATGCATCTATTTGTCACGTGCCAATTGGCACAGCGAAATTAAATCACCATACAGCCATACAGTAAAAATAAAGAACACAACATGGAGTAGATAGGATTCAACATAAAACATCCCCCCACAGCAGGATCAAAATTTCCTACTGTGAGGGAAGGCACCAAAGTCAGTCTCTTCCCCTGATGTTCCCCACTGTTCCCCCGTGGTCGGGGCCTCCCCGAGCCCCCTGCAGTCGCCGCTACGGGTGGCCCGATGTTTCATGATGATGTTTCACCAGAGGAACAATATATATGGCAGTAGCTGATAACCATCATTACGTGTCAGTCCGTTATCTTGCATAATTTGACTGGGAAGAAGCATTCCACAGAGTGAATAATGGGGAAACATGATATTCCTCTGAACTCCTGTCAATTGTCATCATCCCAGGCTACCACCAACAGAAAGCACATAATGATGCAGAAGAGCCTTGATGTATTCAAGAGAGAGTTAGATATAGCTCTTAGGGCTAATGGAATCAAGGGATATGGGGAGAAAGCAGGAACGGGGTACTGATTTTGGATGATCAGCCATGATCATAATGAATAGTGGTGCCTACTCGAAGGGCTACTCCAGGACCTATTTTGTATGTTTCTATGTTTCTCAGAGATTGACGGGGATGAAGCTCGGAATACAAAACATTAGCCATAAGCACAGATTGGACAAGCTGGGTTTGTTTCCACTGAAATGGAATGATATGGAATGATATCATTATTGATTTGAGTTGAATGTGATATTGGGGGATCCAGGAAGGGTGGTTAGGAGAGACCAATTTCTCTTCGGAGATTAACCAGAGGGCCATAGATACAAAGTAATTTCTGATGAATAGAGGGATTGTGAGCTGTGTATTATTCTCCAAAAGTGCAGTAGGAATCTGGGATTTACTGCACGGAAAGGTAGTAAAGCAAAACTCCAACCCCACATATTAAAAATATATTTTACATGTACATTTATGCATTGCTATAATATAAAATCATACAAATCAAGGAGCTGGAAGGTGTGATTAATCCAAATTGTTTTTCTTAGGTTGACACATAAGCTATGTACAGAAGTTTAGTTTAGAGACACTGTGTGGAAACAGGCCCTTTGATCCCCACTTATTAACACTATCCTACACACAATTTTTACATTTACAAAGCCAATTTAGCTGCATACCTGTACGTCTTTGGAGTGTGGGATGAAACTGAAGATCTTGGAGAAAAAACCCACGCAGGTCACGGGGAGAAGTTACAAACTCCGTACAGACAGCACCCATAGTCGGGATCTCTGGCGCTGCAGGCGCTGTAAGGCAGCAAGTCTACCGCTGCACCACCGTGCTGCCCAAGTCTTCTCCAATATGAAAGATTTTGACTCTACTAAGTGTGTGAATTGAAGGCATTGCCATGCCGGACCGACACCAGTATATTTAAGAAGAATTTATTGCGCACAGTGCAGATGTATACAGAAGATAGATTGGCAGATAGTTTGGATGTTGTGTCTTGGTTGATTGATCCAAACAGGCAACATGATCACAGATGCTCTGTCCTCTTTTCTGTGGGTCTTTTTCCTTGATGTCAGTAAATGCCTTCTTTATTTGGTCAATGGGCCCAGTGTCATGCATTAATTCAACCAGAAGGCTCCCTGAATCTAAACTTGAATTCAAAGGTATCTTTGTCAGTGCATTCAAAGGTTACCTCACATGCCTCATCTTATCGCATTGTACACTTGGTTTTTCAACAACTTCTCCAATGGTCTTCTGTACAGTTTGCCAACAAAAACATCCAGCAGCAACCTTTAAGAGATGCATTTTCCTTCCCCTGGCTGTGTATACTGCATACCAAATGCTAGATTTTAGATTATAATTGCATTAAAATCAGAGGAAAGACCATCACTAGAAACTCCAGAGAGTCTGCTCATGAGCTGTCAACTTTAATTGCATTTTCCACGGTGCAGCTCTGTACCATTTTGCCATTTTCTTCAAGTCAGGGCTTTAATGGGTATGAAAAATTACATTCTGTTTCACAATTGCTTTCCTGCTTAGCTCCACCACTTCAGAGCTTTATAATGAAACAACCATTCATTTCATTATTTTTTGTGATGAATTTGACCAGAACAAGATTGTATGATAGCTACATATTTTGCACCAACGTCAGAATGCTGCAAAGTTAGTTTTAACGAGTGCTAAGCCCGACCAGCAATGCTGAACATTCATCAATTTGTGTGGATTAGATATTTATGTTTTGTTGTGGCCAGGCTGCAGTCAATCACAAATACTCAGGAACTGTTCCAATCAACAATTCTACCACCAAGCACACATCAAAATGCATCTCTGTTGTGGGCAGAATTACTGAATCAGAAAGTTTGTCTTAAGGGATTCTTTCTACTTGTTGTTAATCTTATTAAAATCACTAAACAGGCTCCTGAAAGAACTCAATGAGTCAGGGGTTTCGTCCCGAAACGTTGCCTATTTCCTTCGCTCCATAGATGCTGCTGCACCCGCTGAGTTTGTCCTGCACTTTTGTCTACCTTCAATGGGTCAGGCAGCATCTTTGGTGGGAAATGGACAGACACCAGTTTGGGTCAGAACCTTTCTTTCGACTTATGGACAGATAGCTGGTGGAAAGAGGAGAGGGGGAGTGGGCAGAGCAAGAGTTGGCAAGTGATCCAGGATCCAGGATCCAGGCTGAGGTATTTTTAGCAGATGATTCGGGGGTGGAGTGGGGGAGAAGGGTGGAGATACCAAACCAGGCTGGAGGTGATGTGGAGAGGCAAAAAGGGTGCAAATAGTGAAATCTGACAACATAGGCAGGTAGGGAGTGAGATATAGAACCAGAGGCGGAGGGATGAGTGATGAACGAACGGAAGAGAGGAAAGGGACTGAATGGGAACAGGGGGAGGGGGGCTAGTAGCAAAAGAAAGAATTATGTGTGTGATGGTGAGAAAGCTGGAGGGTGGAGAAGGAAGTAGGTGGTGGGTTAGACATTAGAGAATTCAATGTTTGTACTATTATATTATAGGCGAGCCAAGCTGAATATGAGATACAGTTAATTCACTCTGCATGTAGTCTCATTCTGATGAGGATGGACAGCTCGGGATGAGAATGGGAATATAAACTGAAGGCTTGCAATTGGGTGTCCGTCAGCTGGCTCTGGAAGACAGATCCCGTGTCTACAGTTGGTCTCACTGATGTCCAGGAGGCCAATTTGCGAGCCAAATGCAATAGAGGAGGTTAGAGTAGATGCATATAAACTGTATCTCCTGGAAGAGCTGTTTGGGGTTGCTGAATGGTGAGGGCGGAGGTGGAGAGAGAGGTGTTACACCTTCTGCGATTGCAGGTGAAAGTGCCTGAAGAGGCAAAGTGTGGGTGCGGAGGGATATGCAAATGAAGAATCACAGAGAGAATTAAGTCTGCAGAAAGCAGAATTGTTTTTAGGGTTTTTTCCAGATAGAATTGTTTTTAGGGTTTTTTCCAGAGATAGTGAGGAAACAAGTCCTTTGGCCCGCCGGGTCCATGCAGACCAACAATCACCTAGTCACTTATTCTAGCCTACATCCTAGGGACAATTTACAGAAGCCATTTACCCTTTCTTTGAAATTTCTTTGAAATGTGGGAGGGACCCAGAGCACCAGGAGCAAACCCACATGGTCATAGGGAGAGTGTACAAACTCCATACAGACAGTACCCATAAGCATTGAACCCGGGTTTCTGGCAATGTAAGGCAGCAACTCTACCACTGCGCCTATGTGCGACCTGCTGCATTGAATGCAAAGGCTGGGGGAGTGAAAGGAAAGGACCAGGGGAACTCTTATCCCTATTCTGTCTGGGGGGAGATGGAGGGAGAGCAGAATTGTAGGAAATGGAGAAGACACCAATGAGGGCTCCATCCACACCGGTAGAAATAGGGAGTTTGGAATGTTTCCTGAAGAAAGAGGACATCTCAGATGGAGTGGAAAGCTCACCTTGAGAACAGGTGGCAAAACTGATGGAGAAACTGTGAGAAAGGAATGGCATCCTTGCAACAGAGAGGGTTGTGGAGGTATTGTCAAGCAAGCTGTGGGAGTCAATGGCCTCCTGGTAGATGTTTGTGGATGCTGCTTCTTGAAATGGAGACAGAGAGAATTGCCAGCTCTTACCCCATCCCATCCATTCACCTCTTTTGACCATCCATCTGTCCGACACCCCATCAATCTGACCCAAAATGTCGTCTGTCCACTCCTAATTTACAATGCTTTCATCTGTATTTTTAATGATGACACAGGGAATGATAAATTAAAATGATAGTTGGCGTTTACATCTACCACTATTACTTTCTTCATTACCTTTCTCCCTGCCGTTGGCATGTACCTTGTAACTTAGCATTTTCTGTTAAGATGGCTCCAGCTGATTTTGTAATCACGCTGCATGACATGTTTTGGGACAACACATGTGTTGTGATATTTAGAGATTGCATGGAACGTAACTTTACCGTGACTGATGAATTTGCATTAATTTGTTTCACATGCCTCGACTAGAATTTAGCTGTGGTTGGAAAAAGTAACATTTCTGAGAAAAATGACACCGACCTTGTTATTCCCTTGTGAGTTTTAAAATTCTTGATGTTTCACAATCACAATCGATCACAATCACAATAATCATAAACATACGAGGAATTTCATTTGCCCAATCAGTCATACAAATAAAAAGCAATGGAACACACAAAATACATTTTAACATAAACATAACATAAATATCCACCACAGAGACTCCTCCAAATTACTCACTGTGATGGAAGACAAGGACAAAGGACAAAGGGCATTTAATGTCATGTACACCAGTTGGTGTAGTGAAATTTGATTTGCCATGCAGCACACAAATAAAGATAATACACAACATCATAGAATTAACAGTAGACTTAAAAACATCCCCCCACAATGGTTCCCACTGTGGGGGAAGGCAGCAAAGTCCAGTCACAACCCCAGTTCACCCATAGTCGGGCCTATTGAGGCCTCCGCAGTCGTTGCTATGGGGCCCGATGTTCCAGGCCATTCTCGCCGGGTGATGGTGCTCCGGCGTAAAAAAGGCGAAAAAGGTTCAAATCTCTTCCCTTTTCCTTCCCACAGTCGGGGGCCTCGAGCCCTCCGTTGACGGGACGATCTCGACTCCCATAGTCAGCGGAGTTTGGGTCCTCCGCATCTGGGCGATCAGCTCCTGCATCGGGGGGGATGTCACCTGCCCCGCGCCGGCGATTGGACCCCAGGTCGGGGCTGGTCGAACCTTCCATGACGTTGGCCTCTCCCGAGACTGTGAGCTCGCGATGGTAAAGTCCACAGGCCGGGGTTGGAGCAATCCCAGGCAAGGGATCGACTCCAATGTTAAGTTCACGCCTGCGGTGGGGCTCAAGGTCAGTCCGAGGAGGCCTCCAGCTCCATCGATGGTAGCCTCAGAGCGATCGGAGATGCGATCTGGAAAATAATCACATCTCCGGCATGGTAAGAAACTGAAAAAAAAGTTTCCCCCGACCCCCACACCCTCCCTCCACATAAACAAAATGGAGAACATTTACAGAAACTTTTAACACTAAACATTTTTAAAAAGACGAAAAAATAGACAGACTGGTGGGGCTGCCAAACGTGTCAGGCCCCTGTTTCAGTAACTTGGCAACTTTTGTGTCCAAATGATGTTCTGTATGTACAGACGCTGGGATTTTGGCAAAGTCAATGGGTTAGGAAGTATCTGTGGAGCGAATTGGCCAATTACATTTTGGGTTGGGACCTTTCAGGGTCCCAACCAGAAACATCATCAGTCCATTCCACCATAGATGCTGCCTGACCTGCTGAGCATTTACTGTACTTGTTAGAAAGATATTTTTACATGTAAAAAAAATGTGAAGTACTCTGGTTTCCACGATATCATGGCCAGTACGAAACAAATGATCTGATTCATTATTAATCGTCATTTGTCAGACTTTGTGTGTAAATTGTGTGCATCATGAATGACTTCAGAGCTATGTCAATGCTTTGAAAGTACATTCTTGACTGCAAAACAATCTGGGGCAAACTGAGATCGTGAGATACATTAGCTTTTTGTAGCTTCTGTTTTGCTCAATGATAATACCCGTATTTGTTGTCATCAGGGAGTTAGAATTAGAAGTTAGAAACCTTTGTCTGCTTTGTTTAATGGAATATCAGGGCATACAAGATTTGTAACTGTAATTAATGGTGACAATCCCACATTATATCCTTGCTTTCTAGTATTCTCTCAAATATTCTGTGATACAATACATCACATTAGATCATACTTTACCTAGACATGACCAGCTCTCTGCCTTCCATTTTCCTCTCCTTTGAGTTTAATGTTAAGGAAAAAAAAAATCAATTTATAGGCCGCTCCTCGACAATTTTCACTTATGTTTGACACAGCTCCTTTTGTCAGCATTGCAATAATGCTGGTGGTGTTCACTCAGGTCATGACCTTAACAATAGCATACCTTATTCTGCTGTGTGATGTTCAAACAGGTACAATGCTGCAGCATGCTGAACTCATCATACTCTATAATATGCTGTCCACAGCAGCTCAAGGTTACAGCCATCGAATGGGCCAGAGATTCTGATTGCTTTGTGACTTAGTTTGTACCATTCTGCTCGGCCGATCAAACACTCAGGCTCTGTGGTGCCCAACAGACTTGCGTTCTGGATGCACCTGATTTCCCCTCAGTGAATCATGTTGTTATTAATGCTGCCTGGGTACTAAGGACTCATGACATTGCTGCACTGAATTCCAATAATAGTGGCCTTTCCTTCACTCGGGATTGGTTGATGCTGATTTAAAAAAAAAAACACTTCATATCCTTTGACAGTGAAACAGTGAAACAGGAAATACTGGACATAAATAATAACTGTCACCATTTGTGAACAGTAAAATAGGACTTTAGCTTTCATCGGATTATCTGGAAGAAGCTGTAAAAGATGTGTGAGATTTGATTGAGCTAAAATGGCTGCTTAATTATTACTCTGAACAAAAGAATTCATGACTGAATGTTTTCCTTGTTAAATTTGGATCTGGAATGCCTGTCCTTAAGTACTTTTGGTTCTGTTGGATAGCAAAATGACAGTGGTGTGGATGCACACATGTGGCATAAGATGTGTTACACACCATTTTGTTGCAGGCTTCAGCTAACACTTTGGAAACACATTAAAACAAGTATTGAGTCACAGGATGGATTGTCCTATTATACTATTTAATGAGAGCATACGCTATTTACAGCCTAAATGGCAGGTGAATTTGTGTGGTATTTGCTGTTATTCTCAAGTGCAGAGCCTCACGTACTTAGTGGACTCAGTTTGCACGTCCACAGGAAGAAGAATAACACGAGCCAAAGGATTTGGAGCAGTGCATTGGCACAGCACATAGACTCCTGTCCCACAGCAGCAGAGATCTGGATTCTGTCCGAACCTCGGGGACTGTCTGAGTGAAACTTGCGTGTTCCCCTCATGATCGTGTGGGTTTCCCTGAGTAAGTTGGTATCCTCCACATCCCAAGGACATTGCTAGGTCAATTGGCCACTGTAAATTGTCCCTCATATGTGGACAAGTCATGGAAGTACTGGTGGGATTAATGAGAATGTGAAGGGATTAATATAGGAATAGTGTAAGTTTATAAGTTCATAGGTTATAGGAACAGAATTAGGTCATTTGGCCCATCAAGTCTACTCTGCCATACAATTATGGCTGATCTATCTTTCCATCTCAAACCCATTCCCCTGCCTTCTCCCCATAACCCTGACACCCATACTAATCAATCTCTTTTTTAAAAATATCCATGGACTTGGCCTCACAGCCTCTTGTGACAACAAATTCCACAGATTCACCGCCCTCTGACCAAAGAAAACTCTCCTCATTTCCTTTCTAAAGATGCGTCCTTTTATTCTGAGGCTGTGGGCTCTGGTCTTATACTCTTCCACTAGTGGAAATATCCTCTCCACATCCACTGTATCCAGGTCTTTCACTACTCAGTAAGTTTCAGTGAGATCCCCCTCATAGATGGGTGGCTGATGGTCAGTGAAGATTTGGTGGGCCGAAGGGCCTGTTTCTGTGCTGTATCACTCTATGGCTGTGCGATTCTTTGTTATTGTGGTTTCCACATGAAGGAGATGCTCTGAGATGTGGGTGCATTGCCAGATATTGCCTTGATGTTCAACAAGACTGGAGGAGCCTCGAACTAGATTTTAGTGAGCGACAATTGAATTTTGCCTTCTTGAATAAACATAATTTTTTAATAAGAATTAGCAAATTTTATCTCTCAGTTTTTTAAATAAGAAGCTCTTTGAAGAGAACGAGCAGGGGTTGAAAATTTTAAGATACCCAGCAAATCTCAGTTTTAAAAAATCAAACGGATTTTAAAAACATTGACTTGGGTTCCATTTCTGTTCCAAGGTGTGTCTGGATGCTAATCCAGGTTAAGATTAGTTTAGAGATACAGCGCGGAAATGAGCCCTTTGACCACCGAGTCCACACTGACCAGTGATCCCTGCACATTGACGCTATCATACACACACTAGGGACAATTTACACACACCCAAGCCAATTAACCTACAAAACTGTCTTTGGAGTTTGTGAGGAAACCGAAGATCTCAGAGAAAACCTATGCAGTCACAGGGAGAACCGCAAGTGCTGTAAGGCAGCAACTCTACCACTGCGCCACCGTGCCACCCTAACGAACATAACTGATTAGGAGCTTTCACAACATTGCTCATATGAATGATTTCATGACCATTTCCACCAGGAGTTACAAAACTGGGCATATGTTAAGAATCACAAGATTAACATTGGGTGGAGTTTGTGAGGAGAGTCTGAGTTACTGAGAGTTTTTCCATCGGGTGCAGACAAAGCTGAAAGACGTCATTGCAGGATTTTATTAACTATTTTGGAAGAGTAGGAAACGTTATTCCCTCTGGTAATGGAGTCATTATGAATAACATTTTGTGTTATTAAGAGTGCAAGAGAGTGGGGAAGACAAACGATTTTGTAATTAGGCTTGCTGGTGGAGTGGAAGGCAGAGACTATCACATATCCTTTCTGTGACTGTATAATGCACACAAACATGACAGATCATACCACAGTTCAGTGTTCTTTCCTTACCCATTGGATAAACTCATTAAATGGTAGTCTCTTTTTCAGGATTATCTACTTTCTAATGTGTTGCGTTCAACCATACACCACTTTTCACTGTTGCCGCATAATTAACAGATAGTGTACTTTAAAAATTTTACTCCTTTGGCAGAATTTCTGACCCGATTTTTGCATATTGGGAATGGCGTAGCTATAATTTGAGGATAGCTAAAAATGATCTTTGACCATCTGGAAGAAGCTGGTGGTTATTTTTCTTTCCAGCCCTTTCCATTGTCCTGTCACTGAACAGAAGAGACACGACCAAAGAACCTATCATTTATCAGATTCATCTTGGTTGCAATTAATTCAGCATTTTTGTATCTGCTGTTGGGAAACATTCAGATTGTAAACATCAAAAGTTGGCCTCTCACTAATGACTTCCAAAGAGGTGAGTTATAATTCACACTCATTTATCACCAACTTTTAGTTGACGACAAAATCATTTCTTCCACCGGGACAGACTCAATCGCCACCCTATTGCTGACAATTCTCTTTGTTCTTTCCACTTGGAAAGAAACCATGGAAAGTGTACGGAGAACATTTACAAGAATGTTGCCAGGACTCGAGGGCCTGAGCCATGGGGGGAGGCTGAGTAGGCTGGGACACTATTCCTTGGAGCGCAGGTGGATGAGGGATGATCTTATAGAGGTATACAAAAACATGAGAGGAATAGATTGGGTACATGCACAGAGCCTTTTGCCCAGAGTAGGGGAATTGAGAACCAGAGGACATTGATTTAAGGTGAGGGCGGAAAAGATTTAATAGGAACCTGAGGGGTAACTTTTTCACACAAAGGGTGGTGGGTGTATGAAACAAGCTGCCGGGGGAGTTAGTTGAGGCAGGTGCTGTTGCAACATTTAAGAAACATTTAGACAGGTAAATGGATAGGACAGATTTAGAGGGTTATGCACTAATACTGGCAATTTGAACTAATGTAGATGGGACAAGCGTGAGAAGGGCCCGTTTCCATGCTGTGTGACTCTGCTGTATGAACCCACCCTCCGCCATCACAGCTTCCAAAAACCATCTCACATTTCCAGTTCTGATGCGGTGCCATCCAGTTGTTACATTAATTCTCTTTCACCCATGATAAATTTTGCTTTATCATGGGTGAAAGAGAATTAATGGAGAAAAAATATTATTTTCTCAATTTTTCATTTTTATTTCAGATTTCCAGCATCTGCTTTTCTTTTCATTTTTCAGTTCGGAGTAAAGTAAGTTGGTCTAACATTTGCATCTACCCTTTTGTTGATTTTGTTCCCAGGAAATTGTTAGAACTGTGAAGTGCTTATAGCATGTCATAATAATATTGAACAGCGAACAGCAAAGCAAACAGTTTATGTCTGTAACTACAAAGGTGTAAGAAACATATAATGGATTAGCAATATAAGAAAAAAGAATGGGGTGCATGATTTAAATTGTCAAATAAGGCACAAAATAAAGAAAAAAAGGGAAACAAATTATATTAGAAGACAAGGAAAAAATAAACAAGCAATTAGAACTTTAGGTATCAATAAAATCTCCATTTATCTTATAAAGGAATATGACGCTATATATGATTTCTCACACTCCAGCTCGAATGAATTGGCAATAACTAACCATTATTATTACAGTAAAAAAAGATGGTTTGGCTGTTATTAAGTCACTTCTCGTTTGGTTTCACTGATGAATCTGATGGGCAGTTAACCTACAGAGAGAACAACTTAATGAAATTCATTTGGTGGCTCATGGCCACATGCACAAATGATCAAGTGAGCTGTGGTCATTCAGAATTCTTGGAGGACCTCATTCTTACCACAAGTGCCTGCCACTTTGTACATTCATAATGCGTGCATTACTCAAAAACTATAATGTTTCAACAAATTCTCTCTGAGTCTTACTCTCACTTCAGTGTCACTGCCATAGATTTTGTGGCTGAATTGTGTGTTTTTATTTAAATTCAGCACCTCAGATACAATAATTGGAAGTGCAAAAACATTTATTCCACAAGTTTAGCATCTCCAATTAGCCACTCAACTTCGTAAAAGATTTGAGTCAGGGGTTAAACATCGTCCCACTTGTTGCTAACAATTTCAGCTAACATATTCCACTAATATGGACCTCCTCAACTGGAACTTAATAATAAATGCCTCTCTGGCCTTTATCTTGGGTTCTAAACTGTCCATCTAAAATGCAGCCTTCTTGTCATGGGGTTAAAAAGGTGCAGGCATGTATCTCTTCCTCGATTTCTTCCCTGCTGCCAATTGCTATGTATCACCTGTTGAAAATCCCAAGGCTTTTTATATGAATGTTAAAACAAGAGGGTGGCCAGGGAGAAGGTCAAACCACTCAAGCATAAAGGAGGAAATCTGTGCTTGAAGTTGCAAGATGTCGGTGAGATACTAAATTACTACTTTGCATGTGTATTCACTGAGGAGAAAGACATTGAGGACAACGAGATAATTGTGAAGAATACAAATATGCTTGGGCAGTTTGAGATTGTGAAGGATGTGGTGCTGATGCTCTTAAAGTCCATTAAGGTGGATAAGTCCCCAAGGTCTGATGGAATCTATCCCGTTATTAAGGAGTAGATTGTAGGGACCTTGATGAGGATGTTGTTTCTTCAACTATAGGCAAGGTCCTAGAGGACTGTAGGGTGGCCACTGTTGTTCCTTTGTTTAAGAAGATAAATAGAGATAATCTAGGAACTATAACCAAAGTGAGCCTCAGGTCAGTGGTAGGAAAACAATTGGGGATAATTCTTCAAGATAGCATTTACTCCCATTTGGAAGAGAATGGGCCAATTAGGGATAGCCAGCAACATGGTAGGTCCTGTCTTACTAACTTAAGAGTGGCATTTAAGAGACTTTTAGATAGGAACATGGAAGTACAGAGATTAGAGGGATATGGGTTATGTACAGGTAGATGATATAAGTTTTACTAGGCATCATGGTCAGTACAAGCATTGTTGGCTGTCCTGTTTCTCAGCTGTACTGTTCTGTGCTCTACATTCTATATGTTGGACAACTGGGTTGTGTCCACCAATATGGTCAGCACACTGGGATGATAAATCTGTCATGTTTGATTAGTTATTAATGTGTGTGAGGTCTTCCACAATGCTGATTGTATGTGGGTGAGATGAAGCTCATGTCTTGAAGGGTCGAGTGCTGATTGATAAAAGATAGGTTAGATGGATACATAGATACATAGACAATAGGTGTGAGAGTAGGCCCTTTGGCCCTTTGAGCCAGCACCGTCATTCAATGTGATCATGGCTGATCATCCACAATCAGTACCCCGTTCCTGCCTTCTCCCTATACCCCTTGATTCCGCTAGCCCTAAGAGCTCTATCTAACTCTCTTTTGAATGCATCCAGTGAGTTGGCCTCCACTGCCTTCTGAGGCAGAGAATTCCACAAATTCACAACTCTCTGTTTGAAAAAGCATTTTGTCATCTCAGTTCTAAATGGCCTACCCTTTATTCTTAAACTGTGGCCCCTGGTTCTGGACTCCCCCAACATCAGGATCGTTTCCTGCATCTAGTGTGTCCAATCCCTTAATAATTTTAAATGTTTCAATAAGATCCCCTCTCATCCTTCTAAATTCCAGTGAATACAAGCCCAGTCTCTCAATTCTTTCTTCATATGACAGTCCCGCTATCCTGGGAATTAACCTTGTGAATCTATGCTGCGCTCCCTCAATAGCAAGAATGTCTGTCCTCAAATTAAGAGTCAAAAACTACACACAATGCTCCAGGTATGGTCTCACCAGGGCCCTGCACAACTGCAGAAGTACCTCTTTGCTCCTATACTCAACTCAACTCCTCTCTTTATGATGGCCAACATGCCTTTAGCTTTCTTCACTGCCTGTTGTACGTGTATGCTTACTTTCAGTGACTGATGTACTAGGACACCCAGATCTCCTTGTACTTCCCCTTTTCCTAACATGACACCATTCAGATAATAATCTACCTTCCAGTTCTTGCCTCCAAAGAGGATAACCTCACATTTATCCACATTATACTGCATCTGGCATGCATCTGCCCACTCACTCAACTTGTCCAAGTCACTCTGCATCCTCATAGCATCCTCTTCACAGTTCACACTGCCACCCAGCTGTATGTCATCTGCAAATTTGCTAATGTTACTTTTAATTCCTTCATTTAAATCATTAATATATATTATAAATGGCTGCTGTCCCGGCACCGGGCCTTGCGGTACCCCACTTGGCACAGCCTGCCATTCTGAAAGGGACACGTTAATCCCTACTCTTTGTTTCCTGTCTGCCAACCAATTTCCGATCCATGTCAATATCCTACCCCCAATACCATGTGCTCTAATTTTGCCCACTAATCTCATGTGTGGGACCTTATCATAGGCTTTCTGAAAGTCCAGGTACACTACATCCACTGGCTCTCCCTTGTCCATTTTACTAGTTACATCCTCAAAGAATTCCAGAAGATTTGTCAAGCATGACTTCCCCTTCGTAAATTTCTGTCTGACTTGGACTGATCTCGTTTCTGCTATCCAAAGACAAATAGTATGACATAGCAAAGATGTTGCATATTGGATAATTGACTCCAGCATCTTCCCCACCACTGATGTGAGGCTAACTGGTCTATAATTCCCTGATTTCTATCTCCTCCATTGTTGAAAAGTGGGATAACATTAGCTAATTTCCAATCCACAGGAACTGATCCAGAATCTATAGAACATTGGAAAATGATCCACAATGCGTCCACAATTTCTAGAGCCACCTCCTTGAGTACCCAGGGATGCAGGCCCTGGGAATTTATCAGCCTTCAGTCCCATCAGACTACCCAACACCATTTCCTGACGAATGTGAATTTCCTTCAGTTCCTCTGTCTCCCAAGGTCATCTGTCCCCTAATACATCTGGGAGATTGTGTCTTCCTCAGTGAAGACAGAACTAAAGTACTTGTTTAACTCGTCTGCCATTCCTTGTTCCCCATAATAAATTCACCTGTTTCTGTCTTCAAGGGACCCATATTTGTCTTAACTAGTTTTTTTCTCTTCACATACCGAAATAACCTTTTGCTATCCTCCGTTATATTCTTGGCGAGCTTACCTTCATACTTCATCTGTTCTCCCCATATTGCTTTTTTAGTTACCTTCTGTTGATCTTTAAAAGTTTCCCAATCCTCTGGCTTCCCGCTCATCTTTGCTATGTTATACTATATGTCTTCTCTTTTATTTTTATATTGCCCTTGACTTCCCTTGTCAGCCACGGTCACCTCTTACTCCCATTAGAATCTTTCGTCCTCTTTGGAATGAAATTACCCTGCATCTTCTGGATTATTCCCAGAAACAGCTGCCATTGCTGTTCCAACGTCATCCCTATTAGCGTCCCTTTCCTGTCAACTTTGGCCAGCTCCTCCCTCATGCCAACATAGTCCCCTTTATTCAACTACAATACTGACACTTCCAATTTTACTGTCTCCCTCTCAAATTGCAGATTAAAACTTATCATGTTATGGTCACTGCCTCCTAATGGTTCCTTTACCTTGAGTTCCTTATCAAATCTGGTTCATTACACAACACTAAATCCAGAATTGCCTTCTCCCTGGTAGGCTCCAGTCAGTCAAGCTGCTCTAAGAATCCATCTTGGAGGCACTCTACAAACTCCCTTTCTTGGGGTCCAGTACCAACCTGATTTTCCCAGTCTACCTGCATGTGAAAATCTCCGCTATCCACCGTAGCATTACCTTTGTTACATGCTAATGATAACTCCTGATGCAACATCCACTCAATCTCCAGGCTACTGTTTGGGGGCCTGTAGATAACTCTCAATAGGGTCTTTTTACCCGTATAATTTCCCTGTTCTATCCACAATGACTCTACATCTTCTGATTCTATGTCACCCCTCGCAAGGGAATGAATTACGTTCCTTATCAACAAGCCACCCCACCCCCTCTGCCCACCTGTCTGTATACCCCTGAATATTCAGTTCTCAGCTCCGATCCTCTTGCAGCCATGTCTCTGTAATTCCCACAACATCATACTTACCAATTTCTAACTGAGCCTCAAGCTCATCCACTTTATTTCTTATTCTCATTCATATATAACATTTTTAATTCGGTATTCACTCACTCTGATGAGATTGTTGAGTGGTTATTAATGTCAGTGGTGTGGAACGTCTGTGCCTTATAAAGATTTAACTCATGTCAAATGTTTAAACGTAGGTGCGTAGAGCAACAATCTGAGAATTTACTTATTTTGCCATTGGTTCCTCTACATCTATCTGGTGGATGGTCTGACCTTCTGCACATTGCAGTCCCATTCTCGTTCTCAGACCTGCAAAGCATCACAGAAGACTTGAATACATACTCTTGTTTCCACTCTTTAAAGAATTCCTAACATTTGCCAGAATTTGCCTTGCCCTCCCTTTTTTAGGAAGAAATGACCCAGTAGCACTTTGGGAGTACCTTCACCTGAGGGACTACAGCAATACCCAGCTTCAGTGACCTATGTTTAATACTGACCTGTGGTACACTCTGTGGGGTTCTTAGTTCTACAGTGACTGCTTGGATTTATCCAAGTGCTCTGATTGCTTCCGATATTCCAAAGCTTAATTAATGACTGTAAATTGACTCTAGTGTATTGGTCAGTGATAGTGTCTGGCAGAAATAGATGGGAATGTGTGGAAAATGATTTACACGGGAAACTAATAGGGGAATGGGATGACCCTGTGAGCTGCCATGGACTCATTCTATGTCAAAGTAAGGTATTATACATACCATTCAAGAAAACGATTCAACAACTTCTTCTCCAGAGCAATTAGGGATGGGCAATAAATGCTGACTTGTCGGTGATGCCCAGGTCTGGCAAAAGAAGACGTTTGCAAAAGTATAGGGCCTGTCCCACTGTACGAGGTAATTCAAGAGTTCTCCCGTGTTTCCCCTGTTTTGAACTCGGAGAATTACGGTAATAGCCGCTCGTAGGTACTCGGGGCTCTCGTGGACATTTTTCAACATGTTGAAAAAACTTTGCGAGCTTATCTCGTTTCCCGTTACTGTTATGAGCCGCTAAGAGACGTCCCAAGCTCCGACGTACCCGCTACGTACTTACCACGAGTTTGAATTTTGTTTTTAACTCGGGAGAGCTCTTGGGTAAACTCGTGGGACAGACCATTTACTGCGATATTGACTGCTCTGTTCCCAGTAATGTTTGAAGTCAATGCACAGTACAGCTGCTGCTGACTCCACACAGACAGCAGTTAAAGCAAAAGACATCACGAGTTGAACATGCAGCTCGCATCGCTATATAAATATGCCAGGGCTAAGTGTGCATTCAAGACCAATACAACTCCCCTCACCATCCGCACACGCCATCTATTTCTGTTTAATTTGTCACAGACCACAGGAAGAATAGTGATCAAAGCCTCTCCACCACAATGAATGTGAAGAGGTTCCCAATTGCAGAGGCAGACAAACAAATTGCTTATTATTTGTATCCTATGAGGAGGCGACAGACCAAATTGTGCTGACTCAGGCCAAAGCCAACTATCGGCTTCCAGCTGCTCCCAGGTAAGTAAGTGGCAGAATTGTGCTGATTCACCATGAAGTCTGGGACATGCGGAGTGATGGATGTTGACATGTCTGGCACCCTGCTACTCCTTTACTGGAGTCCTTGCAGATTCCAGACCTGCAGAATAGGAGAAATAACAGCCATTATTTGCTTTTATTGCATATTTTAAGGTTGATGATATTTTCTCCATGCTTTTTAACTATTTTTTAACTAGTCATTGTAATTGTAATAGTTTTATACATCTCTCAATATCAGAGTAATTTACTATCTGTTAAAAAAGCCTTCCAATCTGGTTACCTGCAAAGGCAGGCAAAGGCACTTATCATTTTTCTCTAGAGAAGCTGCCTGACCCGCTGAGTTACTCCAGCACTTTGTGTCTATCTGGAGGGATAGGCCTTCGGCAGTGTGTGTGTCCACTCACTACTGAGGTCCAGTTGCAACGTTACCTCACTGCCTGGGATGGTGAGTCAGCGTATCCATTCAGTGGTATCTGGCTCAGGTAAGTACAGGCAGGAAACCCAGCTTAAATCCAGGTTTGTGGCATCCAGAAATAGTTTAGTTTAGTTTGGATATACAGGGCGGAAACAGGCCCTTCGGTCCACTGAGTCCACACCGACCAGCAATCCTTGCATTCTAACACCATTCTGCACACTAGGGACAATTTACAGTGATACAAAGCCAATCAATCTACAAACCTGTACATCTTTGGAGTGTTGGAAGAAACCGATGATCCCATAGAAAACCCACACAGGTTACAGGGAGAACGTACAAACCAATTGCAGACAGCACCAGTAGTCAGGATCGAACCCAGGTCCCTGGTGTTATAAGGCGGCAACTAAACCACCGTGCTACCCTGCCGCCCCAGAACCTTAGTAACAGGACCTCATTCTCATTGATAACTATTTCTCACTTTCAAACCCCCTCAAACACCTGAATGTGCCAAACAATATTATTTTGAAAAGAGAAAAAAAAGTAAACTTTTCCTCCAAATTCCTTCCAATGGAAAAACATGACAATAAAACACGGTTCTGACAAGCAGATTTATTAAGCGATAAATGAACGTGAGCAGATGACACACTGTAGATACAGTATCTGGTTATTGCAAGCTTAACAATCCTCCAACGGATGATTGAAACTGGAGATAATAAATTAAATGTTGCATCTGTTGTGCTGAGCTACAGTGTGAACTAGGCTGCACCAGCCATTCTTCGATATCATTCTGGTGTGACGGTTTCCTTCTGCGCATTCATGTGGTTGCTCTCGTCAATTTATCATTCCCTGATGGCTTTAAATCTGAACTAGACAGCTTGATAAGTAGTAGCAATATTCAGTTGGAAAATAGGAAGTTTCTTTAACTCAAAAATCAATTCTAATCAAGAATATAGAGAGAGCAAAGCCTGCCTCATAATTATGTTTGAACTGAATGCTGCCGGTTTTTTTTTCCTTTGCATAATAGAAAATGTTATCAGCTGTGATTTTAACTTGATTGTAAATACTTGGCTGATGTCTCTATGATGCAAAATGAAACATTTTCTGTACAGGCACACGCCTTTAATCTCATATGTTTGGAGCTTGAAAGAAAGCAGAACATTGATAAGGCATGCATGAAAAAAAACATGGAGCTGGAAGACCCTGAGAACAAGCCAGTGGGTGCATGCAGAGGTGCCAGTGGCTGCATGCAAGACGGCCAGTGGAGGCTTGCAGCACTGCCAGAGGGGGCATGCAGTGCTGCCAGTGGGGGCATGCAAGGCCACCAGTGGACACATGCAGAGACACCACCTAGCTGCCGAGCATGTGGAACTTGTGGAAGCTCAGGCAATAGCAATCCCAAAATCCTGCTGTGCAGGTGGGACTCTCCAGAGTTGAGGGGCATTGAGTCATGATCTGAGCTGCCCATCGCTACCCATTCATCATGAACCTCAGTCCCCCCAGCAACCCTTCATACCTGGTTCTCAGAGTTCACACCAATCATAAAAGCGACACAGTGGCGCGGCTGTGGAGTTTCTGCCTTACATCGCCAGAGACCCGGGTTCGATCCTGACTAGAGGTGCTGTTAAATTTAGTTCAGTTTAGAAATCCAGCACGGAAACAGGCCCTTCGACCCACCGGATCCGCTCCAACCAGCGATCCCCGCACATTAACACTATCCTACACCCACTAGTGACAATTTTTACCAAGCCAATTAATCTACATACCTGTACATCTTTGGAGTGTGGGAGGAAACCGAAGATCTCAGAGAAAATCCATGCAGGCCACGGGGAGAACGTACAAACTCCATACAGACAGCACCGGTAGTCGGGATCGAACCAGGGTCTCCGGAGCTGCTCTACTGCTGTGCCATCATGCCCACTGCGCCACTGCAACATCAATTTGTATGATGTATTCAGGAGAGAGTTAGATATAGCTCTTATTGCTAACGGAATCAATGGATTTGGAGAGAAAGCACGAATGGGGTACTGATTTTGGATGATCTGCCTTGATCATATTGAACAGCAGTGTTGGCTGGAAGGGCCAAATGGCCTACTCCTGCACCTATTTTCTATGTTTCCTCCCTGTGAATGCGTGGATTTTCTCCTGATGCTCCGGTTTCATCCCCCATCGCAAGACCTATGTGTTTTTAGGTTAATTGACCTGTAAATTGTCCCTAGTGCAGGATAAAACTGGTATATGGGTGATCGCTGGTCAGCGTGGACTCAGTGGGCCACAGGGCTTGCTTCCACGCTGTATCTCTAAACTCCAAACTCTAATGCACTTGTCTCATCTGGTAAGGCCATGTTCATTGAATGTGGTCACTGACCTTAGTATGCTAAGTGGAAGTAAGTGTTTTCTTTTAACTTTGCTTGAAGTAGATTAATGTTTTAATTCATTTATGCCAATTCATAGTTTTTGAGAATTTATCATTTATTGCTAATTCAATACCATTATTTTTAGAATCATAGTCATAGAGCGTGGAAACAGGCCCTTCAGCCCAACTTGTCCATGCTGACAAAGACACCACATCTTCACTAGTCCTACCTGCCCACATTTGGCCCATATCGCTTTAAACCTTTCCTATCCATGCACCTGTCCAAATAACTTTTCAACATTGAGATAGTACCCACCTCAACTGCCTCCTCTGGCTGATCATTCCATACACCCAGCACCATCTGTGTGGAAAAATATACCCCTCATGTTCCTATTAAATCTTTCCCCTTTCACTTTACACCTGAGTCCTCTGGTTCTTTTATTTTTGTTTCAATTATTCTCAGACATCATTGCTTCTACAAACCCTGCATGGGAAGACTGAAGCCCCGAGAAACAGGAGAGAGTTCCTCCATTGCAAACATTTATCCAGATATAGAAATGTATGATGATATTGTTACATTTGTTACTTTGCTGTGCTGCAAGATGTTGGAAGGGGATGCTGTCTAAAGCACTTGGACAAAAGGATCTCAAGGACTTGACTGGTTTTGTGGCAGTTATCAGTTGCACATTAGTATCCTTGTGAAATGTGAATCAGTCGTTCCCTTGCTTTTGCAGATTGGTGGCGTCTGATTGATCACGGTACCTCTCAGACACTCGCGCAAGTAAAATCAAACAGAACTAACACCAAATGCTGCCAATTAGATTGCAGCTCTCGATTTATTTATTTCCCACCAGTAAATATTTTTGCAAAAAGTAATAGGCATCTCTAATCTTTTGATCATTCGTATATCTTTGAACACACATCAAGCTTATACAGGAGCTTGTATATACAGTATGAGTAGCCTGCCACTAGCATCAGTTCCTCAGTGGACCGTTGAAGCAACAAAAAAATCATAGTGGAGCATTGCAGCAATTACACATACGGTCTGAGAATCTAAGCCAGCGTTTCTCAACTTTTTTACCCTTGCGGAACCCTCAAAATAATTTTTCATGTCTCAGGGAAACCTTACATTAAAATTATTATATATCTTTATTAATCTCCTTCTTTCTCTTTCGTAAACTTAAAGTTCATAAAGGCAAACATAATATATTTTGCTGATGACTGGTTTAAGCAAAAAAAACATACGTTTTTCTCAAGGTAATTGACAATGCAAAAATAAACTGAAATCAAACTGCTTGTTCAAATCTGAAGCAAACGAAGGCAAACAGAAGAACTAGCCTTGGAGGAGAGTGAGAGAGAGAGAGAATGAACGAGGGACTGTACCTGCACTCCAGGAAGCACAGACAGGACTGATGGTGACCGTGCATGCATCTGTTCTCAAGTGAGTCACTTGATGATGCACAAATCCATCACGTACAGCTCCTGTCCAGTGACCACTAAAGGCTGTTTCACACTGGTGCCGTATAGACGTTGCTAAATATGATGCCGCTAAATGTGTTAAATAGACGTCACTAAATATGCCTTACATGTATAATAAAATTATGAATATGAAATTAAACACAAGAATGACTCAAAAATACATTTACATATGAATAGCCTATTTATCACTATTTCTCTCGGAACCCCATGCGACCTCTCGCGGAACCCTAGCGTTCTGGGGAACCCTGTTTGAGAAACGCTGATCTAAGCCGATACCAAAGAGTATTTAACAAAGGGCATCCTTCACAATTAAGCACCCCAGTCACTTAGTTGGGTTCAAAGGCATCGCCCAGATATCAGATAAATATATTGTAAACCATTTCCTCCCTTTCAAGGCAAAACAAAAGTTGGTTTACACGAGTCCAGATCATAAATAATGAAAGCTTGTCTCCTCCTCACAGCCCCGTTAGAATTTTTTAAACCTTACAATTTTCTGGACCAGGAAAACTACTTCCTTGCATCCTAATCCAATTACACTATTTCTTGATCAAACAGGCAGTTGCAACTGAAGAAGCTGTGATGGCAGCTTCTGAACAATATTATCACTTTCTGCTGCCTGGATAAACCATATGATACTTGTTTCTCAATCCACCTGGATGGAAATGTGACACCGACTCTTTGCTTCACACTATTGCCAGACAGCGGCAACCTAATTCAGGAGGCAGAGTGCCTGCATCTCAGAGTATTAAACAAAACAAATGTTTTCATGGAATGCAATGGAGAGGTGCAAAGGTGCAGTCATTGTGATACACTTTCGACAGAAATAATTCAATCTTATTTCTCTTAAGAAGGCTTCAGATGTGGTGGGATTCATTCCACGGTCACTGCAGAAGATGGTGGAATGCAGCTGAGAGTGAGCAAGAAATGTAGAAACATTATTCTAGATGTGTTGCTGGATATGCTGGAGAGGAGAATAGGGGGGCGGAGAGGAGAATAGAGTCATACCCCTGGTGGTGGAGAGAAGGAGGCAAAGGCCTGTCCTAGTTTGGGTGGAAAACAATCAAAGCATCAACACAAATGACAGTGAGAGAAACAATAATGAATAATTATAAGAACCTTAATACAGTGACAAATGCCCATTGGCAAATACACATCTGATGATAAACAGTGAAACACCCTGCATGACTTGTCCCAAATTCTGCACAATGCAACTGGCTCCCATCGACTGCCTGCCAACCATCTCCATCAAACAGGATCGGAAATAGCATTCATAGACATAGACATAGAGTTTCGAAAGCTGAGGCCGCAACTCAAAGCTTTGGCATGCTGTCAGCCTTTCATGGCTGGCCCATCATTGGGACACATCGAAAAACACTCATTAAGCTTCTCTCTGTGTGAGGCAAGTTTAGCACTCACAATAGCAGACTTTTTTTTGGAGATGCAAGCATGGAACCAGGCCGTTCGGCCCATCGAGTCTATGCCGACCAACGATCACCCGTTGCCCCTACACACTAGGGGCAATTTACAGAACCCGATTAATCTACAAACCTGTACGTCTTTAGAGTGTGGGAGGAAACCAGAGAAAACACACACATCACAGGGAGAATGTACAAACTCCATACAGGCAGCACCCGTAGTTAGGATCGAGTCCGTGTCACTGTTGCTGTGCCGACTTGTTGGATGAAGTGTGCCTCCAGGCTCCATTGACATCCCCCAGGAGGAAAGAGCGCTGGCTAACTAGATTTAATCTCTGTTGAACTCAGCGAACTGAAGCGAGACACAAAATGATTGAGTAACTCAGCGGGTCAGGAAGCATCTCTGCAGAAAAGGAACATCTGAACCAGTGTCTATGTTGCATTTGTAGAAGTCACCTTAGTATGGCAGTGTAAATTCACATTTCTGGTGCCACGTCTCTGGGTACTTGCGTTGAAAGAAGAATTAGGTGAGTCGCAGCACTTCACCAATCTGAACACTTAAGTAATTATTAGGATACCTGAGGCACTGCCTCTTTAGATCCAGAACCACTTAAGGACATCCTATGAGACCCCCTTGTGTCAAGTCTGCACGTTTTCACAGCAGTGCAGCAGGGCTGATGAGGAAGTTGGGTGGTCATGCTGTAGGAGCATTCAGACAGCTAAGACATGCAGCTTAGACCCTGCCTCAGTCTCAACCCAAAACATTCTCTCCAGAGATGCTGCCTGTCCCGCTGAGTTCCTCCAGCATTTTGTGTCTATCTGCTCAGAAGTCGTGCACGATCTGGACCAATTCTTCACTTGGTATAAATCATACTAAAGCATGCAATTGGGTATTATATAGAATTGGAGGTAGTTCTTGTTGCCATGTTGCAAACAGTCTTGTTGCAATGTTTCAAATTTCTCAGCCACGTAAATGTAGATTCAGTGATTCCATACTTTTAAGTTAGAGACTTAAAAAATACAGCAACTCTGCTCCAGCAACCCGTTATCTGACCCAGATTCCCATCAAGTGATGCTATTGCCTGTAGTACATGGTACAAATTGTAATCTTTTCCATCTTGTAATCTTTTAAACGGGACTTCAATTTGTCACCAACATTACTGTCACTAGATTTGTTTTCAGTGATACTTAATAACAAAAGTAGCATTTCCCTGATAATTCTTTTCAAGGGAACCATAAAGCTTTGCAGTTTGAGTGCATGACAGCTGAGTCAGGATTCATTTTGTAATTTCTAGTTGCAGAGATCCTTCACACGCTGTTTGAGCTTTCCTAATATATGAGAACACCTTTTGATTTATTGCTCAAAGCCAAACGCCATCTAAATTTAGCTAAATGAGTTACCTGATGAATAATCTGCTTTTAGCCCATCGGATTTACCTGAATCATTTTTTTTTACATCCTGTTATCTTACCCCAGGGCCTATTATTAAACGATCTTCTGTAAACTGTGCAGTTGTTGAGGCCATTACCACTGATCCTTCTCCAAATCCAACAAGCATATACTCCATATGCAATCAGGAGTGCAAAAATGCATCATGCTCTCAGATTTTACTTTCGCAGATACTGACGTGTGATCGACATGTTTGAGATAAATGTACATACATCGAAATACAGTGTGGATACAGGCCCTTCCGCCCTCTGAGTCCATGCTGACCATAGATC
Source organism: Okamejei kenojei (assembly GCA_035221665.1). Taxonomy (NCBI): domain Eukaryota; kingdom Metazoa; phylum Chordata; class Chondrichthyes; order Rajiformes; family Rajidae; genus Okamejei; species Okamejei kenojei. The sequence goes on from CM069146.1 coordinate 42,935,058, forward strand.
ACCCCCATGCTTGTTTTGTATCCTACGCACTGGGGGGACAATTTACAGAATTAACCTACAAACCTGCATGTCTTTGGATAGTGGAGGAAACTGGACCACATGTGGTCACCGATAGAACATCGCACTGGCAGCATCTATAGTCAGTATCGAACCCAGTTCTCCACTTCTATGAGGCAGCAGCTCTTCCACTTTTCCTGCTCGGTGCATGTAACATGAGTGCAAGGCAGGGAGGTTCACAGTGAGTCAGATAACTCACTGCGCAAGCAACTAAATCATTGTGTTGCCTTACATCGCAACCGTAACTAATTTTTTATTTGTGTCAAATGCTTGTGCAAATTCCGAAAGATCATGAAAGATAATGTCTAAATGTGCAACATTTACAGAGAATAGCCAACTTTAGTCTTAGCATGGTAAAATGTTTAACGGTTCACTTTGCCCTTACGGGATAGGGGATAGGAGAAGCAGGTCCCTGACGATGTTAGCGCTGTTTGATATCTGTCAGAATCATCCATGCTATTCACTTCTTTGATAGCCACGGAGGGTGTGGGTCAGGGACATTTTATTTCAATTTCACTTTATAGGAAATAAATGTCTGATTCATTGAGCTTCAGGACTGGCTGGGTGTGTGTCTATCAACATTCCAAGCCGTCTGTTACTTTGATGGAGCTTTGATTCATACCTGCTTGAGGATTCCAATTCCCTTTTGGTCCGACACACGATCCATCAAATTTCTGTGATAGTTGGTTCTTCACACTTAAGAAATCTCATCTCTTTCTGGTCAAGACATATTTCTCCCCCCCCCCCCCCCCCCCACACACACCTTTGAATAGACCTCACACACATACTAAATTTGATCATCAAACTGGACCTTGTAAATAGATTAGATACGTACAAACGACTGCGACATTCTCTGAAAGCTCAAACATTATTTGTCCTGCAAGCTTCAAATGTATTGCTGAAAAATAGCATATCTTGCACATTTCAGAGCACATATTATTCCAATTAATGTGCAGTTCATATCCAAAGCAAACCTCTTTGTTCAGCGGTATCTTTAATACGATCAGATTAGTAATTATTCCCCAGGCAAGTTAACATCTGCACACTGTTGATCATCAAATTAGTCCTAAACCTCTCCACGTCTGTTATCTAATATTTCTGAGGATTTTCTTGAGTGTAAAATGTAACTTAATTACACTGCGTATTCTCCTGTTAGCAATAGTGGCAGCAAATTAATATCTGGTATGTGGTGGAGGCACATCAATAAATTAATGGGTGAAGCAGCACATTAGATTTGTGCTTTTAGTTTTTGGATTGATTGAGATGAAAATAATCATTACTATAAGTCGAAAGTATTATCCACTGTTTTGGCTGAGTCGGGACATGACTTGGGTTAGACACTGAGCTTGATCTTATTGGCTATGTAGTTCACAGTTTCTGAATTGGAAAATTCCCTGTTGGCACTTTAAGCTGATCTTGGATGCTTGTTCATGGATTTCCTATGGTTTGGTATGCTGCCACTGGTGTGCCAGCAACAAAAAAGCTGAAAAGAGGGAGAATATGAGACATGAGACTACATGGGAATATCTTCTTCCCTAATCCAGTTACAGTGTTCATCACAAAAAGATCACAAATGCCAATAAGAATTAAGTCATAAGGTGGAAGCAATTCGGTTCAGGAGGGCTACAAGGTATTCCCGCTCCTGATCGACATTCCGCACACCAGTGGGTACCATTTGAGCAGCTCTGACCTCTCACTGGCATTTTAACTATTGATCAAGAGAATTTATAAACGCTGTCTTGTTCAGCCTGAATTCCCAACACCATCTTTGTGTGGTTTAAGCGAATAACATGCTCTAACATTTATGGGGATGTTTTGAGCTTGGCTTTTATATTATTCCTGTCATAGCTTTCAACTGGAATCTGGCTCATTGAGATGAGTGATCTTCATAATGCTCACCACCAGCGCTTCAAGCTCGGTGCCAGTTTATGGTTGAGATTATTGCTTTTTTGTGTGATTGCTTGTGATGTACGATAGGCATCTCCAAAACAATTAAAAGCTAGATTTTCAAATGTTTAAAATTTGTATTTGATTTTATACTTTTTTTAGTTTGTAGTTTAAGTGATTAGAAGTGATTTGGTCACAAAATCAAAACAGAAAAAGAGGGTATATTGATGGAAAAAAATAGTTGACGTATGTAGCTGAATTTTTAATTGATTTACTTAAGATTAGTTTGCTAGAGGCACAGTGAAAAACGTTATTGTTGCGTGCTATCTAGTCAGTGGAAAGACTATACATGATTACAATCAAGCCATCCTCAGTGTACAGATACAGGAAAAATTAAATTATATTTAATGTAAGATAATGTCCAGTAAAGTCCAATTAAGGATAGTTCGAGTGACTCCATTGAGGTAGATGGGAGGTCAGGACTGTTCTCTAGTTGGTGATGGGCATAATTTGTATTTATACCGGTATATTATTGTCTACTAAAAAAACATTTGATGAGATCACTAACTAGGAAGAAAAGGTGGCATTGAGAACAAAAACAAAAGTGTATCTTGTCTACAGCCTTTGGCCAGCTGAGTACTGTACTGGAGTTGAACACAATTCATAGTCCTTTGTCAACAGTGCTGGAAAAGACTGTTTAAGGGTTCAATAACATTATTTAAGTAGTGATTTTTAATTGCATTGCATGGTTGTACACATGCTTTGAAAGACTATAACCTGTGGAAAATATGCAGTTACCTTAAAAGAAGTTTTGTGAGCAGGATTTCAACATAGGATCTCATTGATCTCTGTTAGTCAGTAAAAACGAGTTATTTATAGAAATTAATGGTACAGGTTGTACTGCCCTGGCCCTAACACCTGGGATTAACTTTGCTAAACTAAATCTGGATGATAATGGAAGTCCAGACTCTGCCAGTGATAAATAACGAGATCTTTGGTGAAAAGGGACAATATGCTGGAGTAACTTCGCGGGTTAAGCATCATTTCTGGAGAACATGGAAACGTGACATATATCGGGTTGGGACTGTTCATCAGGCTGATTGTAAGGTTGGTGAGGAAAAAAAGCTGTAAGATAAGAGAGGCAGGGCAAAGCATGGCTAGTAATAGGTGGACACAGGAGAGGGGTGGGGGTTGGTAGCCAGGGGGGTGGGTATAAACGCCAGAGATTAGAACAAAAGATGTGAGACAAACAAACTGAAGAGTTGCGAATAGTGGAATCAGAGAAAGGAGGGGAGGTGGAGGGGGAGGAGAAACGTAGGTGTGAGTCCAGGTGGGGTGCAGTGGGGGGATAGCAGAGGGGAAGGAATGGAGGGTTATGGGGGAGAAAGAGGTGTTATCTACCCAAGCAGAATATGAGGTGTTGTTCCTCCAGTTTACAGGTGGCCTCCCTATGGCAATGGAGGAGACCCAGGGCAGAAAGGTCTGTATGGGAAAGGAAGGGGCGTTAACTTGGTCAGCAACCAGGAGATCCAGTAAGCATTAGTGGACTGAGTGCAAATCTTCAGTGAAATGGTTTTCAGTGATGTCAGAACTTTATGCAATGTAACTGAGTGATGAATAGGCTTGATAGGCTCTAGCCAAGGAGACCTTTGACACATTTTTATGGCTTTCCCACATTTTTGCTGATTGTCTAATCTTTCTGGACTGTAAGCAATCAATATGTCTGATTTTCCTAAACCTTAAATAGCTGGCAATAAAATAAAAACATAATTTCAGTTTAAAAAATAAACCCAGAAGTCAAATAGAACAGAATTGGGCTTCTTATTTTTATCAAAGGATATAAGTGCATTGAGAAAAGGCACAGGGTGTAGGAGAAACCCAGCTGGTCAGGCAGCATCTGGTGAGTGGCTAAGAATTTTCCATGGCAAGTTTTCGAAAAAAAAAGACAAGTTGAGTTATTTCTAGTGAACTGGGAAATATTAATGTTTCACTCAGAATTGTTCAAATATGTTACCTGCGAGTTATCATATTACTATAATGTGAATGAATGCGTGCTCTTCATAAATTGCTTGTAGCATTTTGCTTCATACAACAGAGGACCGAATTTCTTAAGTATTTCACTGGCTGTCAAACAACTTGGAGAATCCTGAGAGGAACATATAAGCTATTGCATAAATGCAACACTGTTTTCTGGTTACTATTAGTCTAGTTTATTGAATGCAGAGCTTCACTATCAAAGCATTACATTTCCTTGCTGTTTTTTACAGAGCTGCTGTCGCTGCAAAATTCATGGGGCAGAATGAATGACGCTCTGTGTCGCACTTATTCAAAATTTTGAATTATAAATTTAGGCATCTGCAGTGGAACTATGAAATCTCAAGGAGAAATAATCAATGGTTTTACATTAAATAACTGCATTAAAAACTGAACCACTGCTCAAGGGCATCTGAGAATAAAGAAATTCTGATGTTAGGTCCTGTGCTCTCCTATTTCTCCATTATCCTGTAACATTAATACTCACTAAATACAACCCAATTGTTCTATTTGGCTTTAATGGTCTCTGTACTTCAGATCACGAATATACCACCGCACAATGAGGAATGAAGTCTTGAGTGAAAAGTCAAAGCAAAGCAGCTCAGTAGTGATAATGGAGCTCTGACTGAAACTCTTGAAAGAGATATTCCTTTTCAACAAGAATGGCTTGATGTTATTTTAAAGCTTTCAAGGCTTTGCTGGAAGCACTGGAGAAATAAGGCACGGAGTGAGCATTCTAATTTTCAGATGTAAATTTGGAGCCTTAATACATGAAGTAGAGAGGAAGACCCAGTGAAGTCCATAATAAATTGACTGCGGAAGCAGCTCAGGTGAAGTCAACATCAGGAGTATAACATCCAGGTAGAAACATAGAAACATAGAAATTAGGTGCAGGAGTAGGCCATTCAGCCCTTCGAGCCTGCACCGCCATTCAATATGATCATGGCTGATCATCCAACTCAGTATCCCGTACCTGCCTTCTCTCCATACCCTCTGATCCCCTTAGCCACAAGGGCCACATCCAACTCACTCTTAAATATAGCCAATGAACTGGCCTCAACTACCCTCTGTGGCAGAGAGTTCCAGAGACTCACCACTCTCTGTGTGAAAAAAGTCTTTCTCATCTCGGTCTTAAAGGATTTCCCCCTTATCCCGCAATCTATTGTGCATGTCACAGATGAATACCAAAAATTATTTAAAGCTCACACTCATGGTCAAATTTAATATCAGTCTCCATTAGTCACATGACCCACCATGGCCTCCATGTTCAATTTCCCTCCTGGGATAAATAACATTCTACTGGTACTAGAAAACACATCAAGACACCACACAGGCTTGTACATGCACACGGGACTGATCAACCAGGGTGGACTGGTTACCAGACTACATCGTAATTCGCACAACAACTCACTTAACTTTGCTGAAAATGATGGCAGAAACACCAGTCAAGAGCCAAACTGTGTTTAATAGCTCAATGGGCATGACAATGTGTTGCCCATTATGAGATAGTAGTAGGTTCCTCTCGGTCAAGACTGAGCATGGATGATGCATCCTGATCAGATGCAAGCCTGGGCGAGGTCATATGGAGGACAGACTATTGCCCATGCAGCACATACCCTCTCTCCACATTGCTGATCAATCCAAAGGAACAGCAGGGCCATTACAGTTTGGCACCAGCGCCGTCGCAGGAGCTGCCAGAGCGAGGTTGTAGACAACGACAAACTGCCTTAGGGCCTCCGACTCCGGATTTTCTTGAGGTTTACTCCTGGAGCCAATTGGACCAATTGCTCTCAATTGGGCCCCACGCCTAAGGGGCCCCGCGCTAGAGTAATCTACTCTCAGCTCGGGTAGATCTACCCCGGGTGGATGGGGGCAGAGCGGGGGTGGAGAGAGAGTAGAGAGGTGGAGGGGGAAGAAAGGGGTAGATGGGGAGGGGGGTGTGAGGGGGAATGGAGAAGGGGGAGGGGGGAGGTGGGTCGTTCCATCATGGTCCTGGGGCAGCGCTCCTGTCCCTCCAGACGCTGCGCTTTACACACACAGCCCTGGCTCCACCCCTCTCTCGGTCCAGGGAGATGCGGAGAACAATACGATGCGGACCCCAGCAGCTGCTCTCGCCGCCGGCCCTGTCCCTCCCTTCTCTCCCTCCCTTCCCTCCCTCCCTTCCCTTCTTCCCTTCCCTCCCTCCCTTCTCTCCTTCCCTCTCCTTCCCTCCCTCCTTCCTCTCTCCCTTTTCCCTTCTCTCCTTCCCACCCACCCTTATTTCTCTCCTTCCCTCCCTCCCTTCTTTCTCTACTTCTCTCACTCCCTTCTCTTCTTCCTCCTTTCTCTCCCACCCTCCCTTATCTCCTTCCCTCCCTCCCACACATAATGCACAGACAACTAACATACACACATCATGCACAAACAACACACACACACGCACACACGCACACGCACTCACATGCACGCACGCCCAAAGGGTAGGATGGGGCTGAAGCCCAAAATTTAATGCCTGGACTAGTTTTTCGCCAATAGTTATTGGTTTTCCAGGATCTAGTTAATTAAATTAGTTTTTTTCATTTCACAGTCACTAAAACAATTGGTATTGTAACTACGTACTTTTCAGAGGTGATCTACACATTTTGTTTGTTATTTGTAGGCTTACATGTATGCATTTTTATATTAAAATTTAGCTTAGATCGGTTTGGTCCATTAACTCGCAGGCACTTTTTAATCGCACATTTTGATTACTTTCCATTCTACCATAGAGATATAAAGTCTATAATAGACTTTATTTATATTTCTATGATTTTACAGACATTGGCTGGGAACCTGGGGCTCACCAAAATTGTTCCCAATTGGGCCCCGCACCCCCTAAGGCCGGCCCTGCATGACTGGATATGGCCAGAAGGCAGTGGAGGTTTTAAATCAGAGTTTTCCCTCTCCTCGATGGACTGCCTTCCCAGGCTGACCAGCCCCATCTGCGTGAGACTTGTGGGGGCGGGAGCATCTACCTTCCCATGCAGATCTATAACACCTGCCCACTGCCCAACCATTATGAGAGCAGTCACTACAATCAGAGCACAGAGATCACCATAAGCAATGGAATAGTCACTCCCAACATACCTTTGAACAAACATTTTCACCCCATCCCGCAATCTATTGTGCAAGAAGATAGTCCCCATTCTTTTGTCATTCCTATTCTTGCACCTTCTTAACATTGAATTCTCAAACTTCCCTTAACCCCCTCTACCACACTTTCTTCTCCGTACTCCCAGCCTCCATTGTGTTCTCACATTTTTCCCACCATCTCCTACCTCTCCTCTCTCTGATTACCCTACTCCATTCCTCCCCTTTGTACACTAATTTTCCATCCCCAGATCTCCAAATTCCCCCCCCCCCCCTCTTCTCCCCCCCTCCCTTTCCTTCCACCCATATCCCTCCCTCTAGGTTTACATTTCACTCCTCCTCTCTGCTCCTCTCACTTTTAAAACTTTTATCACCTCTCACTTTTATCACTAATGCCCTGTCTCACTGTGCGAGTTGACCCACGAGGTACCCCGAGTGATAGACTCGTGGCTGCGCACGAGACTGCAAGTGTATGATCAAGTGTGTGGCCGAGTTCCCACGGGTATGTAATTGCTGCGATGTTGCAAGTTCCTCTCCCGAGTTAGCAAGTTCCTCTCCCGAGTTAGCAAGTTCCTCTCCCGTTACTCTTGAGCCAACCGTGAATGAAGGTATGGTTTAATAAAGCAACAATGTTAAAATACATCTCCATCCTGTGGTTTTGAGTTATTTCAGCGCGGCCGCATCTATTGATATGACCTACAATGGGAAAATGCGCATTCTACCAAGCATTTCTTGTTTTTTTATGTTTTTAAATACTTTTTTGCAATGGATCTCTATTTTAAATAATTTTAAAAAAGGAAGCAGCCCGGGTGACTGACATTGAGCAGCCGTTGGGACCCGACAGCAGACACACACACACACACACACACACACACACACACACACACACAGAGATACACACAGACAGCAGCTGGCCACCACTTCAGAGGAATTAAGCAGCTCGGGTGACTGAGCGGCCGCCGGGACCCGACCCGACGAGACTGCAAGTGTATGATCAAGTGTGTGGCCGAGTTCCCACGGGTATGTAATTGCTGCGATGTTGCAAGTTCCTCTCCCGAGTTAGCAAGTTCCTCTCCCGAGTTAGCAAGTTCCTCTCCCGTTACTCTTGAGCCAACCGTGAATGAAGGTATGGTTTAATAAAGCAACAATGTTAAAATACATCTCCATCCTGTGGTTTTGAGTTATTTCAGCGCGGCCGCATCTATTGATATGACCTACAATGGGAAAATGCGCATTCTACCAAGCATTTCTTGTTTTTTTTATGTTTTTAAATACTTTTTTGCAATGGATCTCTATTTTAAATAATTTTAAAAAAGGAAGCACCCCGGGTGACTGACATTGAGCGGCCGTTGGGACCCGACAGCAGACACACACACACACACACACACACACACACACACACACACACACACACACACACACACACACACACACACAGAGATACACACAGACAGCAGCTGGCCACCACTTCAGAGGAATTAAGCAGCTCGGGTGACTGAGCGGCCGCCGGGACCCGACAGTATACACACACACACACACACACACACACACACAGAGATAGACAGAGAGGGAGAGAGAGAGACACACACACACACACACACACACACACACACACACACACACACACACACACACACACAGCGAGAGAGATACACACAGACAGCAGCTGGTCACCACTTCAGAGGAAATGAGGCAGCTCGGATGACTTTGAGCGGCCACCGGGACCCGACATCAGACACACACACAGATACACACAGATAGACAGAGAGGGAGAGAGAGAGACACACACACACACACACACACACACACACACACACACACACACACACACACACACACACACACACACACACAGATACACACAGACAGCAGCTGGCCACCACTTCAGAGGAATTAAGCAGCTCGGGTGACTTTGAGCGGCCACCGGGACCCGACAGTACACACACACACACACACACACACACACACACACACACACACACACAGATAGACAGAGAGGGAGAGAGACACACACACACACACACACACACACACACACACACACACACACACACACACAGATACACACAGACAGCAGCTGGTCACCACTTCAGAGGAATCAAGCAGCTCGGGTGACTTTGAGCGGCCACCGGGACCCGACATCAGACACACACACAGATACACACAGATAGACAGAGAGGGAGAGAGAGAGAGACACACACACACACACACACACACACACACACACAGATACACACAGACAGCAGCTGGCCACCACTTCAGAGGAATTAAGCAGCTCGGGTGACTTTGAGCGGCCACCGGGACCCGACATCAGACACACACACAGATACACACAGATAGACAGAGAGGGAGAGAGAGAGACACACACACACACACACACACACACACACACACAGAGAGAGATACACACAGACAGCAGCTGGCCACCACTTCAGAGGAATTAAGCAGCTCGGGTGACTTTGAGCGGCCACCGGGACCCGACAGTACACACACACACACACACACACACACACACACACACACACACACAGATAGACAGAGAGGGAGAGAGAGACACACACACACACACACACACACACACACACAGAGAGAGATACACACAGACAGCAGCTGGCCACCACTTCAGAGGAATTAAGCAGCTCGGGTGACTTTGAGCGGCCACCGGGACCCGACATCAGACACACACACAGATACACACAGATAGACAGAGAGGGAGAGAGAGAGACACACACACACACACATAGAGAGAGAGATACACACAGACAGCAGCTGGCCACCACTTCAGAGGAATCAAGCAGCTCGGGTGACTTTGAGCGGCCACCGGGACCCGACATCAGACACACACACAGATACACACAGATAGACAGAGAGGGAGAGAGACACACACACACAACTCAGCGGACCAGGCAGCATCTCTGGAGAGAAGGAATAGAGTCGAGACCCTTCTTCAGACTTACCCGAAATGCCACCCATTCCTTCGCTCCAGAGATGCAGCCTGTCCCGCCGAGTTACTCCAGCATTGTGTGTGTCTATCTCCGGTGTGAACCAGCATCTGCAGTTCCTTCCCAATCCCACACTCTCGGCCCCGGGGGGGTGGATGGAGCATCACACGTGGACACATCCCACCCACCACCCCAGACTTGCCCCTACGGCAGGTCTTTAAGCCGTTCATTGAGACAGAGTGAAGCCACGGGGACAAGTGGCAGAAAGGCCGAAGATAGACACGAAATGCTGGAGTAACTCTGCGGGACAGGCTGCATCTCTGGAGCGAAGGAAAGTCTGAAGAAGGGTCTCGACTCTATTCCTTCTCTCCAGAGATGCTGCCTGGTCCGCTGAGTTATAAACTCCAGCATTTTGTGTCTATCTTTGGTTCAGTCTTACGAGCAAAAGAACAGATTATTAAAGTTCCCACGGTACACTCACGAGACACTAAGATAAACGCACGGGGCCACTACGTTATTACAACGAGTTAAAATGTTTCCATTTTACACTTGAACAGTTAATTTGACTCGTGGAAAAAATCAAACATGTTTGATTTTTTTCACGAGTTAACAAGTTTCCCGAGTACCTGCCGTTAGCGCCACGAGTCGATAAGTTGCTCGTGCGAGTTCCGACGTTCCCGCTACGTGATCACCACGAGTGAAAACTCGGGGTCACTCGTGGGCCAACTCGCACAGTGAGACAGGGGTTTTACTCCAACTATCTGCTAACAAAATGCTCCATGCCCGTATTTACCTATCACTTCCCAGGTTTTTTTCCCTCTCCCACCACCTTAGATTTTTTAGTTTTCTCCTCCTCTCTCCCTATTCCAATCCATCTGAAGTAGGATACGGACCCAAAATGATGCATGTTCAGTCCCTCCCCAGATACTCCTGACACACTGAGTTCCTTCAGCACTTTGGGTTTTGCACAAGACTCCAGCATATGCAGTTTAAGTGCAATGGAATCAGGTCAGAGAAAGTCAACGAGACAGATACTGTGGTCGGCATGTTGTCTAATGGGCAAATGTTGGACAGGCTCAACTTGCATCTGCTGACGTTTGGAAGAGTGGGAGGCGATATGATTGGAGTATGTACAATCTTGAAGAATTTTGACAATTTTGGAGCAAATGGTTCCTTACGGGAGAACCTAGAAATTGGATCATTGTTTAAACTTGAGGGGTTATCATTTGGTCAGAGAAAAGATGAAACCATTTTTGCTCAGAGGGTTTTGAGTCTTTGGAACATTCTTAAAGGGCATTGGATGCAGAATCCTTGAGTACTCTGTAAGGAAGAGGGGGATAAGTACTTAATAGGCAATAGGGTTGAAAGGTTATAAGGGACAGATGGAAATGTGGATTTGATGTTATCTTCTTCTTGCGTATGCCGTGCACAGCCTAAAGTTGTAAGACAACGTGTTCTGTTTGACGGTACACAAAAGGCTGGAGAAACTCAGCGGGTGCAGCAGCAGTGTTCTGTTTGACCTTCTGTTTGTGCATGCCAGGTTGATTGCATTCGTTGAAACAGGGTGGTCCACATAAAGGTTGCAATCGCCCACCCCACATTTGAGGTTATAATCATCAGTTAAGTGAATTACAAAGCAATCTCCAAGGCTTGAATGACCTCTTCCACTCAAATTCATGTATGGTTGAAAATAAAAACATATATAAAAATAGAGGATTTACTCTTTTTCTATTCTTTCTTCCCTACAATCTGCATTTATACTAATGGGTTTGTGGATCCTAGACCAAACATAATCTGCAACAGATTCACCATTGAAAATGTCAGGGCATCTCAGGAGGAATCAGCAGTGCTGCTGGGCTACAGTGGAAGATAGCCAGCCAGGAAATAGCCTGTGGAGCTTCGTAGAGCACACAACCTGCTTGCATAAATCATCAAAACCTCTCAAAAGTGCCTTTACTCCAAGTTATTTAGTACTCCTTCCGAAATTGTGATTGCATAGAGAAAAAAAAAATCTTATCTTAAGATGTGAGGATGGCATTATAGTCTTACGATGTCAGCTTTCTGTGAACAACCTCTCAATCCCCATCTGACAAGATAAATGTTAACACCAATTAGTCCTGAACTTTGCTTTGGAAATTGGATTCAAACCAGCCAGTTGAAAAGGCAATCTTTGTGGTCTGGCTTTGTAATGTATTATCAATGACAAGGAGGATAGCTGGGCACAACAGTACAAAGCACGAACAGTTTACCCAACACAATACTCTATCAATTAGTGTAGCTGTCAATGAGCCAAGCGCCCATCATCCTTGATGATACTACCTGGTCTATCTCAGCATTGATAAATAAAATGTGTGCTTTGGCTGTAAGGTACAGGTAGAGGTAAAGAAAAGGGGAAATGAGCTTGGATTCAAAGGGTAATGAATTGACATAAAAACTGCATTTACACAAACCTTTGGCTATCTCCTCTCAGCCTGCAATAGTTGATTGAGATATGACAACTCTTTGATGCACTGCACTGTTCAGAGATAGACACAATGTGTTGGAGTAACTCAGCCGGTCAGGCAGCATCTCTTGCTGCTGTTTGTTTCTCAGTTCATCCACTATTTCCTTTATTTCAGTCCTGACCTTTCCTTCAGTTGTGATTGTCATATTTTATCTTTCAGTATAGAATATTCCATTTCTATGTTTTCATCAATAGATAGTTACTTAACCTGATCCCACATAATCCATATTAAAGGTCCAATAATTATCTACCAAAACAAATGCATTACTGTATGGACACTGGAAAGTTTCATATTTAATTTTTAGTCAAAGATTGATGGAAATATATTGTATTGATTCTGCTCTTGATATTATCTGGATGGAATTATAAGATGAAAGGTGAAAGTCCGATGACAAAATCAGACTTGGGTTGGTACAATAGACTCCTGACAGTCATGGTCAGTCACATTGATGAGGGACAGGCTTGTGGTTGAAGCCCTAAAGCCCTGCCAATGGCTAGAACTAGCCTGACCTGGCACCTACAGTGGGTGACTGAAGGGGTGAAATGCAGGAAAATGTTATCAGGTATCACGGGTATAATCTATTACTATAGATAATACATATTTTATATGTATCATATGTCCCACCAGCAGATGGGATGGCAGATGGCGAATCTGGATCAAAAAGCAGACTGCAGGAGGAACTGCTGATACATTACCAATTACTCTCATCCCAGAGATTCTGCTCGACCCACTGAGTTCCCCCGGCAGTTTGATTTGATGTGCATTGCATTGTTTTGAGAACACAATAAAGAGGGTTCACAGCTGATTTACCATAATGAAACATCATCTTCATCCATTAAAAAGCGCTCTTCTGGAATAAAAAAATAAAAAAAGGTGTTTTGCAAATTTCATCGGAACAGGGCATTCCAAATGCCTGTATGGAATATATCTTTACAGAGTAAAAATTCCAGATTAATAGAGAATCAGTTTAGTTGCAAATATTATCTTTCCCATAATAAATACTGCCCAACCCATTGAGCTACCCCGGCAGTTTGTGTTAGTTTTAGTTTTAGATATACAGCATTTAGAGAACAGGCCTTTCTGCCCACTTAGTCCATGCTGACCCTTGATTACCCTTCCATACTAGTTCCATGTAATCCAAATTAAACAGCCCCTCCTTATATACTAGGGACAAATTGCAGAGGCCAGTTAATCTACTAACCCGCACTGGTCTTTGGGATCTGAAAGGAAACTGGAGCACCTATGCAGAGATGATTTACGAGGATGTTGCCAGGAGCATCTGAGATATAGGGAGAGATTCGGCAGGCAAGATAACAGATCGGCAACAGATAAGGTAAATGCACAGACTTTAACTTAGAGTAGGGAATCAAGAACCAGAGGTCATACCTTCAAAGTAAGGAGGGAAAGATTTAATAGGAACCTGAGGGACAATATTTTCACACAGAGGGTAGTGAGTATATGGAATGAGTTGCCAGAAGAAGTAGTTGCGGCAGGTCATAAGTGATAGGAGCAGAATTAGGCCACTTAGCCCATCAAGTCTACTCCGCCATTCAATCATGACTGGTTTATCGCTCCTAACCCCATTCTCCTGGCTTCACGCAATAACTGCTGACACCCATAATAATCAAAACTATCTATCTCTGCCTTAAAAAATATCCACAGATGGCCTCCACAGCCTTCTGTGCCAAAGAATTCCACAGATTCACCACACACTGACAAAATAAATTCCTAGTCAATCCTTTAATTCTGAAGCTATGACTTCTTGTTCAAGACTCTCCCACTAGTGGAAACATCCTCTCCACATCCACTTTATCCAAGCCTTCCACTCTTCTGTACATTTCAACGAGGTGCTCCTCATTATTCTAAATTCCAGCAAGTACAGGCCCAGTGCAATCAAATGCTCATTGTATGTTAACCCACTGGTTCCTGGGATCATTAACGTGAACCTCCTCTGGATCCTCACCAGGACCAGCACATCCTTCCTCAGTTAATGTGCCCAAAATACTGCAAATGTGGCCTGACCAGTGCCTCACAGAGCCTCAGCATTACATCCCTCTTTTTGTATTGCACCAGCACTCACAAGTCCCTTTCCACCTCTGATTTCTGGATTCTCTCACTAGTTAGAAAATAGTCTATGCCTTTATTTCTACTACCAAAATGCATAACTCCACACTTTGCAACACTATATTCCATCTGCTACTTCTCTGCCCAGCCATCCAACCTGTCCAAGTCCCTCTGCAGAGTCCCTGCTTTCTCTGCACTACCTGCCCTTCCACCTTTTTTCGTGCCAATAACAGTTCGTATCAGGTATTATAACAACATTTAAAAGTCATTTGGACAGGTACATCGATTGGAAAGGTGGAGAGGGATATAGGCCAAACATGGGCAGGTAGGACATGTAACTAGGGCATCTTGGTTAATGTGGACAAGATTCTATGTTGTATGACTCCATGACACCCAGAGGAAACCCATTCAGTCAAAGTGCAAACTCGACACAGATAGCATCCGAGGTCAGGATCGAACCAGGTTCGCTGGCGCAATGAAGAGCAACTGTACCACAGTGCCGCCTATTTTGATATACAACAGTGTTTTGAGAATACTGTATCGAGGGCTCAAAGTTGATTTACCATGATTATACATTATGTTCTTATATTAGAAAGTGATCTGGAATTGAAAATAAGAAAAAAGTATGTCAAATTTCATAGGTAGACGACATTTCAGATGCAAGTGTGAAATCCAGCTGTCCGAACCAACAGTTTACGTAATGATATCCTTCAAGGATTAAATAAATGCTGCCATTCTTATTCAGTGAGGTCTATATATGAAATAAATTTAATAAACGGATCAATAGATGGTCTTTGATGCAGTGAATTAATTGAAGGATGAAAAGTGAGGTAATGGAAGACCGCACACAAGGGCCTGTTTGAAGTGAGTTGGCATGAATGTAAAGGATGTAACAACTAATTAATTTGAAGCCCGAAGTGTTCATGAAGAGACAAGGCAAGAGCCCGTGGTTCTTATGAATGTAAAGGACAAACATTGAGGACTGATCTGTTTCCGAGTCCCCACTTTCAGCAAAGCCTACCTTTGCTTAATGAGTTATTTGTATTTGTAGAGCCAAATCCTATTTTTAACCGCTGCTTTTGGAAGTATTCCGCTGACATGGTGTGATGTTCCACTTAGATTGTTCTCAAAAATATAATTGCCATGAATTTGCCAACCGATACATTTTGCCATGCCTATGTTTGAGAGTAGGGACAAAACTATTGAACATAAGACTAAAGAATATATCTTTCTGTAACTATTGTATCTGTTAAACTTCTCTCACAATGTTTCCTATTTTTTACTATTGTACAGCATTGATCCAGCAATATGTTTGTTTAAGATTGACCTTGAGACCTGTTAGAATCCTGCTATATGTTTGACTTTATGGTACTCCATGCTTTTAAGATTTATACATTTGCATTATTTCCTGCTGTCTGTTCCATTGTCTGATTCTATTACTGCTGATCCATTGCAAACATCCGGTGTTCTTTTGTGGTGACTAAATATTCAGGAAAAGAAATCTTTTGCACAGTTTCAGGGCAAGCAGAGGTAGCATTATTGAAGAAATGATGCCTGTCACCCGGTCAAGTGGTTGGAGTTATTTATGAGGTCAGGAAAATCTTTTATGTATCTAGGATGGCTTGGCCAGGCAATAAAATTTTAATGGCATTGGGTCTCTGACAGAACTACTTTGCAGTGTTTCCTCATGCAAAATACACTGTTGTGACAAGCAACCAATGTATGAAAGGGGAATTTAAAACAAAATCCCCGCTTTCCATTTGGCGACATCGGCAACATCTTCGACTCAGTGCTGCGCTGGGCAGGGTCTCTGACTCTGGGCTGGGCTGGGTCTCCCACGCTGGGCTGGGCTGGGTCGGGTCTCCGATGCTGGGATGCTTGGGGCTGGGCTGCTTGGGTCTGGTTCGCTTCGGGTCCCTCCCAAAATAGTGTCCGGTTGGAAATCTCCGCTGGCTATCCTCAGCTCCAGTAAAGACACAATGGCGCAGGAAGGGGCTGACCATCCCAGGGAGTGACAGGGGAAGAGACTAATCCGCAAGGCGCTGACTGGCGGGAGAAGAGATAGATCTGCGCACGCGCGTTTTTTAAGAATTTTAAACCTCGCTTAATTTTACGACATTCAACTGATCAGAACGAAACATGGTGGACTTGCAGTGCAGGAGAATGGTGAGTGAACTGGCAAAAATTGTAGTGCTATTGCAAACCGTTTTTGTACAAATAGAAAGACTGCCAAACTGGATTATAACAAGATCAGAGTTATGTATTGAAGATAGTCTCTAATCCAGGCAGTATTCTGTGAAACCTGCATCCTCTCTAAAGACTTCACATCCTTCCTGTAATGGGGTGACCAGAACTGCATGCAATACTCCAAACCTAGCCAAACCAAAGTCCTGTAAAGCTTCAAAATGACATATACTCAATGTCCCGACTGATGAAGGCAAGTATACGGTATGCCTTGTTTACCACTCTATCTACTTGCGCTGTTACTTCCAAGTTACTTCTGGACTTGGACCCCACGATCCCTCTGTACATCAATGTTGTTTACAATCCTGCCATTAACTGCATATGTTAAGGTCTGGGACTGAAAGCAATATAATCATGAGATTTATGTTGCATCTTCAAAAAATAAATTGGGGAGAAGAAATTTCTGCCCTCATTTTAAGTTAAGAACACCTCACAGAACAACCCATGGGTAGTTTTAATCACACTGGCAATGGTTGGTACGTCCAAATGGAACGAACTGCATTCCATCTCAGCCGGGTGAGTCGGTCACAAACCAACTGACTCTTGCACCCAAGGTGGCGTTGGGAAAGAGATACTGTACCTACAGCGAAATCTGTCTTTTTTGCTTTAGCAGAGGATTGGAACACCATTCATTTCAGGGAGGATTTCTTACCTGGGGGTTGAGAGGAAAATGCTAAGTTATTTAGTTTAGTTTATGTTTGGAGATACAGCGCGGAAACAGGCCCTTCGGCCCACTGCGTCAGCACCGACCAGTAATCCCAGCACATTGACACTACCCTAAACACACCAGGGACAATTTTACAATTATACCAATGCAATTAACCTTCAAACGTGTACGTCTCTGGAGTGTGGGAGGAAACCAAATATCTTGGAGAAAACCCACACAGGTCACAGGGAAAATTGTACAAACTCCGTACAGGCAAGCACGCGTAGTCAAGATCAAACCCGGGTCTCTGCCTCTGTAGGGCAGTAGCTCTACCGCTATGTCACCGTGCCACCATCCTATTTTATTTTATTTTATTTTCTTGCTTTAATAATTTTTCTGTGTGCTAATGTTTTTTTTTATTTCATTTTTTTTATTTTTCAAAATAATAAAACCAATTATTTGCAGCAGTGTTTTTTAGTTTTGAAATAGCTCTTCAAATTCTTGCCTCCCGGGAAAAGATGCCAGGTCATTTTGGAGGAGTTGAGTACAGGGTGGTGCTGTCTGGGCCAAGTCACTGTTTTGATTTTACTAACTTATTCCCAGGATTGCGGATTCAGTTCATCTTGCCGTTTGTCTCCAGCCTATGCTACTGCTGGTGATGAGTCTGGATGGCAGGGATCAAATCCAGCAAGGTTTGACCCAACATTTGTTGCTTGAAAGAAGCATTGAGATTACGGTGTTGGTTCAACAATCACACCTGAAAAATAAATGTTCAGCCATCGAAAATAAACCATGTGATAATCAACCAAAATGTCAACTTCTGGCCTAGTTTTCTGAGAAAAATAAACTCATCGATAGTATAGTTTGATGTTACTTTGTTTTCCTTGCTGCAAAATGGGTCAGGCACAGCATAAAAGCATAGTCAATGACTATCGTATTGTTTACTGACTCAGTAGAATTCTTAAGTCAAGGCCTGGAACTTTCTGTGCTCTTGAAATACTTTATTCTTCATGGCATTACAACTACTTTCAAATGCCTTATTGATCATTGGTGTCATTTTAAGTCTGGAACTCTTTGTAGAGAGGAAGTCGATTGTGAAGAAGAATGAAGTGAATTACTTGTTGTGAAAGTACGTTGATCCTTCTATTTTGACACCAGTAATCCATCTAACGCACATTGGCAGTAAACCGTGGATTTTAGGGCTTTTTCAGGACCCTTATCATTAAGTTGCAGTTCATCACGTCTGTCAAAACCTAGAGAAGGGGCTTTCATGCAACAAACTCTGCACCACCACTTTACTGGCAAAATAATAGCATATACTTAAAAAAAAAATTTCAGTCGAGATAAAGTTTCTGCATTAATGAAGGTGCAACTTCAAACTTCAGCAGCCACTGTTTTCCAAACATAAAATGCACTTTGAATTAACGTTATTACAAAACAATTAAATGTACAAAGAACATGTTTTTGTGCATAATTGGAAGACTTATTTCCCCTTTTATTTTAGATTTTTAGAGTAGAGGTACAGCACAGAAACAGGCCCAATCGGCCCACCAAACTCCATACAGACAAGCACCTGTAGTCATGATCAAACCCGGGTCTCTGGCGCTGTAAGGCAGCAGCTCCACCCTTGCGCCACCGTGCCACCTTATGAAAATTTAACTTTGTGCTTCATTGCAGCACTGAATGAGTGCTACACAGTCAGACCAATATCTAATTACTAGCTCAGAACGATGTGGAAGATTCAATATCACTATTTCAAGGAGGAGGGAGCAATTTATATTCATGTCCTAAGCAATATTTATACTTCAATTAAATTGCTAAAGTGGGTTAGCTGGTCATTACCACTGATGCCTGAGGGAGCTTGTGGTCGAGAATTCATGTTGCATGATTTCACTTTCTTGTCTTGTTTTTAGCATTAGTTTGAGTTATTATGTAGTGTATGTGTGTGGGAGGGATGGGAGAAACGTTCTTAGTCTCCTCCTTTTGGGGGGACGCGACTTTTCTTGTCGTATCCTCTGTCTCCGTCTCCGTCTGCGCTGAGGCCTTTCACGGAGCTGGCGGCCTCCAACTTTAACTGCGACCGACCCGAGGCTCCGGAGGCAGAGCCAGCCAGGACTTACCAGCGCGGGGCTGGCCGACTTCGGGGCTGCGGCGGGTTCAGGCGTTCCAGCGGCCCGACTCGGAGCTGTGGCGGCTTTCCGGTGGCGGTGGCGGCGGCGGCGGCAGCGACTTCGGGGTCCCGGCTGCGGGCCCAGTGGACGACATCGTCGGGAGCTCGCAGGTCACAGGTTGGTGACCTGTTTTTCCGGCGCTCCCGTGGCAACAGCTGCATCCGCTGGACTGGAGGGCGGCAGCTTCGGCAGCTTCGACCGCCCCGGGCCACGGAGTTGAACCGGCCCGCTCGCGGAACGCGGTTCACCCGCGGGACTTATTTACAGCCCGGGTCGCCTCAGCGCAGAGGAAGAGGAAGAAGGGAAGAGACAAAGATAAGATTTTTGCCTTCCACCACAGTGAGGAGGTGTCTGGTGAACTCACTGTGGTGGATGTTAAATATATGTTTATTGTGTGTTTTTGTTATTTACTATATGTATGACTGCAGGCAACGAAATTTCGTTCAGACCGCAAGGTCTGAATGACAATAAAGTTTTCCAAGAAATGTCCAAATTAATAATTTAATTTTTAATTGGGAAAATAGTCTAAAGATGTGTCCCAGTATAACATGAGAACAGCCTCTACAGTTGCTTGTATTGTTCGGCGTGTCCCCAGAAACTGTCACCAACATCTACAGACGCGCTGTAGAAAGTATTTCACCAGTATGCATCACAGCATGATTTGGGTACTGCTCCATTCAAGACTGCAAGAAATTGCAGAGACTTGTGATCAAAACCCAGACCATCACACAAACCAACCTCCCTGCCATTGACTCCATTTATGCCTCATACTGCCTTGACAAGGTCACCAGCATAATTAAGGAGGAGTCTCCCCCGGTCATTCCCTCTTCTCCTCTCTCCCATCAGGTACAGATGTGTGAAAACACATTGCTCCAGATTCAGAGACAGGTTATTCCCAGCTATTAACAGGTAACTGAACCATCCAATGACTCGCAACAATAAACTAAACTAAACTAAACACTGTTCTGGAATGACTATGGAGGATTATTTCACCATCAACATTGAAATCTCATGATGTGTCATCTATGTGTGGCTTCTCAGAATGCCATATGATAGGTTAGTTTCACATGAAGGCTGTGAAGCCTATGATTAATCTGACTAGAACACAAACATCCAACGCAGAAGGCAATGTAAATAAACAGGTGATGACTAACCTCCTTGACACCGATCAATTTGTACAAATATTCCAGAAAGCTCACTTCAACACTGTAACAACTCCATCTCCTTCTTGAAGGCAAATGCTGAGGTTGTTGCAGAACCTGGACACATTAAAACCACACAACATCCTCCATGAAGTGTCTGGTTAAAACACATTCAATAAACATTCATCATTGAGATTGCACAGACTCAGGGCATTGTAGTGTGCAGGATATCTTTATTAAGCTACTAACTCTCCATTTCAATGCACATTTCAATGAAATGGGTCGGCTATAATGATGCATATAAAACATTTTATTGAACATTAACCTCACAGTAATGATGACTGAGGAAACAATGACTTGACGATGAAACAAACTAATAACATATGTTTTTCCTTGGGTGATAGTTTTCTATGTGTTTGCTGGTTCTATTACACTGTACATTTGCACTGTAGCTGCGGCAGGATGATAAAGCGCTCCTACCTTAATTGTCCAGCCACTTTTAATGCCTCCAGATCTATTCCAATGTAGAAAATTAACTTCTACTTGGCAGCAGTCTGCTTCCAGCAGCAGTAGTCCGCCTCCTATTGTCACCTCTCTGCTCCTTCATAGAACATCAGTCTGCCTTTGGCACAGCAGCTCTTTGTTCCTGAAAATCCATATAATTTGATTGAGTGGCCCAAGAAAACAGAAGCAACAGATGACTTTGATGGCCTCTGTCTGTTCCGCAATAGAAGCAACATCCTTTTCCAAGAGGCACAGCACCAAGATAAAGTCAATGATGCTTGTCATTGAAACATGCAACACTCTAACCAGGTAACTCCTTACGAGACCCGAGAGGTCAAGTCACTTTGGCTCCTCAATATCTCCTGTATTTCATCAGGAAGGTTGATAGCGTGACTGGGATTTTTACACACAATCTCAGCAACTTTCCTCCCCCTACGCTAACTAGGAAATTTCTTACAAGACATGAGAGGTCAAATCACGTGTGCTCCTTAATATCCCTTGTAGTTCATCGAGAAGGTTGGTAACATGGCAGGCATTTCTACACACACCTTCAGCAGCTTTCCTCCCCCTGCACCCAAAATATAGTCCTCATTTCACCCGCTGAGTTTCTCGAGCATTTTTGTCTACCTTCGATTTTCCAGCATCTGCAGTTCCTTCTTAAACCTCATTCAACTCCTCCAGGCAAGCCCGATATCCAACTTCTCCCTCAGGGAGCTGGACCATAGACTTCCCTATCATTCAGCTCATCCCATGTGCCTCTGAACATGAAACCCATGCCCCTAGTTGCACCAGTACTACCCTGAATATGATTCTATCTAAGCTGGTGCATGCTGGCGTATGGCACAATAGTATAGATCTTCCTCCACCTACTCATCGTCCTCAGCGAAGTGCTGCTCCTGTGGCAGGGTAGGACTTGGGTAACTAAATGGTATCTTCTGAGGTATTGCATTCTCAAGGACTGAAAGAAGATCTTGTGAGTGCATGATGGTATTCTGAAAAACACCCAGCAGACAGGCAGCAATGAGTAAGGCATTCAAAGCCATGATGGAGAGAGGTGCAGTGAAAGGCCAGTGATCAATGTGCACTTGGCACAACTAATACATTCTCAGCACCAGCAGAAATTATAGTCATGTGATCCCAGAGCTCAGGTGAATGAGAATCATCCTTTCCAGGTACAGGAAGGGATCTCCTTCAAAACTGATTTCAATGGATGCCAGCAGCAAGTTATTACATACTGCTAGACAAAGAGGGAAGTTAATAAGAAATTGCTGCAATTACATGATTATTGGGGTGGTGTGTGCTTTAAGCTTTGCATTGCTCGGAAGGGCGAAGTTTGTAAATGATAGAAGAAGTGAATTTGAGAAATGGCTGCTCGATTGAATTATGCATGTGAACGGCTGTCATTATTTCAAGACAGCATGTGAAATTTAGAACACGGTGTCAAAGCATTAATCGTGATGGATCTTGTAAGGTTGTGGTATTTCTTTCCACAATTCACCTAGATCCAGGAAGATCTAGACATGGAATGATCTGCGATCACCTCCTGCCTTTAGTACTGTACTTCTTCTCTGGAAGTAATAATCTGAGAAAAGGAAGATAGTTCCTGCACTCCACCCCAACTCCTCTGTGATAGAGATGTAGGTAAGAGAGGAGGAAGGGGTTTACTTTTTCATCAGGGAAGACATAATTACAGCTCTCGTGAGGATATTCTTGAGGGGGAATCATCTAGTGAGGCAATATGAGTAGAAAATAATCATGAAGGGAATGATTACTTTGGTGGGGCTGTCCAATAGTCAATGGAAATCAGAGGAGCAAATGTGTACGGAGATTGAAGATATCTCCAGTGACAATAATTATTTTATTATTAAAGGAATTATGGAGAAGGATATAACTAGTCCACAAGTTTAAGTAATAAATTGGTGCAAGGCCGATTTTGGAGGCTTTGGGTGGGACTTGCAGACATCAATTGGGTGAGTGTCTTTGCAGGTAAGGGGATGGCTTTCGAAAATGAGATAGCAAGCGACTACAGGGTCAACATGTTCCTGTTAGGGTGAAGGGCAAGGCTGTCAAGGTTAAAGAACTCTGGTTCTTTCAAGATGTTGAAGCTCTGGTCAGAAAAAGAAATGTCAGATTTAGGTAGTCGGGATCAAGTGCATTCCATAATGAGAACTGTACATGAATGCAAAAAAAAAAAAAAAACTAGGAGAGCAAAAGAGAAAATGAAATGGATTTAACAGGCACTGTACAGGAAAATCTATGATATTCTACAGATATATTGAGAATAAAAGAATGGGTAGGGAAAGAATAGTTCTTTAAAGATGAACAATACCATCTTTGTGCAGAGCGACGAGATGGGGGAGATATTAAATTAATATTTCTCATCCATTTTTACTGAACAAAAGATTATATACTAATTACCAAAAGAGGAGGTACTGGCTGATTTAAAATGCATTACATTGGATAAATCCTGCAGGGCCTGACCAAGTGCATCCATGGATGGATCTTTGAGGAAGCTCAAAATAAATTGCAGAAGCCCTTGCAGAGATATTTGCATCATTGTTGGTCAATGGTTCAACAGTTCTTTATTGTCACATGTACCAAGGTGCAGTGAAATTCTTTTTTTTTGCATACAGTTCAGTAGATTATTGTCATACATATGTCCAATCCCAGATTATGTACAAAATGTAGAGAAATAGCCCATGGAGTCTTTTTTCTATGAAAGTGGATTCTAAAACTAGATGTCCTAGGCTTAAGATGAGAGGGAGAGATTTAATAGTAGTCTCGGCCACAATATTGGCATTGAGAAGGTAGGCCACATCTAGAATAAGTTGCCAGAAGAAGCTGTCGAAGCAGATACAATTATGACTTTAAAAATGTATTTATACGGATATATGAACAGGAAGTGTTTAGAGGGATATGGGCCAAATGCAGCCATATGGGCATCATACAGAATGCCAACTTGATCAGTGTAGACCAAGTGGGCGGAAGGGCCTGTTTCCATGTTGCAAGCTCTATAGTTCTAGATATTTACATGCAGAATATGATTGAATACTGCTTCCGACCTAGATTGGCATTTATCGGAATGGGTTAACCAAGCAGCACAAGATTTGAGTTCCCATTTACGTGTGATCAAATTTCCAGGCACGTCCATTTTGGTCTTTATCTCAGACTCCTTTGATGGTTCTTTTCTGCGAATTTATAGTCAATGGCATTTCAAATCATTCGCACTTGGCGTGGAAAAGAGTAAATTGTTTATTATCCTTCAAGCAATCAATCCAAATATTAAGTAGGATCAGATTGTGCTCCATCTTTAGTTCATAGAATGAGGAATCATTTTGTACATCACAGTAAGCTGAGCAATAGATTTTTAAGTCAAATAGGCTATACTGATATCGCTTTGCAATTATTATTACATCGCATTATGTTTGCATGGCCTTCACAATTTCTAAAAGAGGGATTTAACTTGTCCATCGTGTTTCACCACAATTACAGTTCCTGTGAATAAAAGCAGATTTTCTATAGAAATAGATACAAAGTTTGCTGCATGCATTGACTTCTATCACCAAATCTAAGTTTATGAAAGTACTTAACGTAGTTTAATTTCTGAGAAAACATTTATTATATTGATCTTCCAAACACTAAATAACTGAGAGATTAAATAACTGAGAGATAAAAATTAAAATATTTTGGGTGGATATTTTTAAAATTATTTCCGTAGTGGTTAATACTCAACTGGAGCCCGATCCTAAATTAATAATATTGGGCATATCTGAACAATACCTAAAACTTACAATAAACCAAAGAAATTTCCTTGATTATAGTATAATAACTGGGAAAAAAATAATATTAACATTTTGGAAAAACCCTGCATCCCCCACAATCAAAATGTGGATTATGGAGATGTCGGAGACCTTAAATCTGGAATAAAATTAGATTTGTCTTAATTGACAAACCAGAATTATTTACTAGAATATGGTCTCCGTTCATAGATTATTTGAAGGGGTAGAATGGACCGGCGCTGATACCTGACGGAAGCTTGAACCCAGGACTAGATGAATAGTTATGCTTTCTTACCCTACAGACCTATCTCCTAAGTTGTATTATGGATAGTTTATTCTATTTTTCTAATTTTCTTTTCTTTTTCTTTATTTTTTCTATCTATTAAAAAAAAAATATATTAAAATAATTAGAGTCAATGTTAATATGTAACCGATAAATGAAGACCCCAGCTACATTGGAGCGGAGTCCCTGGAATCCTAGATATTTAATATGTAACCGTTTAACAAAGTTTGTAGTGGTTCGGACTATGATATGTACATGCCTCTATAACCATATAACCATAGCGACCGAGCATGGGGATGGTGTGGGAGGGTGGCACAATTATTATTTTTTGTTGTTGCTCGACCTCCAAAAACAGGGGGATAATACAGGCCATCCCCCAACTCAAAAAGTGGGGGATATATCAACCCCCCCTCCCTCTCCCTCTCTCTCTCTCCCTCCCTCTGTCTCCCTCCCTCTCGGGGCCGACTTTCTCTCTCTCTCTCTCTCGGGGCCCTCCCTTCTGCTCGGCGGCTAATCGCAACGCTTCGTTCACTGCCCCATACCTCGAATGTGAACCGCGCTGTGATTGGCCGTTGAGCGGAAGGGAGGGAGGGTTTTGGGGGGGCTGTCGTGGTTTTTCCGCGCTCACTGTGCGCTTGTTCTGAGATTCTGGATGTCAGAGGTCCTCAGAAGAAGAGAAAAATACGCCTGCGGGCCTGATAATTTCGGGTTATGATGCATGTCTCGCCAAAAAAGTGGAGGGGCTGCAGCCCCCCCCCCCCCAGCCCCCTCAGTTTCGTGGCCCATGTTTGAGAGAGGCATAATCCAGATTTACTGATTACTTGTTATTTGAGTAATGTTGGAGCATAGTATTTGTCACAGTAAAGTCAGCAACTTGGAAAATTTGTCAACAGGTGTCTGCTGGTTTTGAAATACGTTAAATTTTCCAGCATATTAATCTTTTAGCCTTGTTTGCAATAGTTGCTTTTTATCTTGTTTGCCAATACTTTTATTTTATTATTAAAGAGTGCAAACATTTTTCACAAAATTCAACATTTGCATTTTAAATAAACTTATAAAGAATGTTTTGTCTCAAACTTATTTGTCATTCATGGCGCTAAATTTACGGCAGCTCTTGTTATGGAAAGGTGATTGCAGTTTACTCTTGAATTCTCCTTTCAAATATCAAGGGAAATAATATTTTTCTCTTAAATTATCTAATTGAGGCATTTTCTGTGAGAAAAAAAACTTATATCCTTCCTGTTAAAGAAGGAACTGCAGATGCTGGAGAATTGAGGGTACACAAAAGGCTGGAGAAACTCAGCGGGTGCAGCAGCATCCTTCCTACTGGCTTTGCACTTTAGTCCTCTTCTCTCCTAATCTGACAACCTTTTGTTTCCCTTTCACCTCTAGCCTTTGTCACTACGCATCTGGCAAACAAACCCCCTCCTAACCCGAATGCTATCCAAAGATCCTATAGCGGAACAAGATACATCACTCCTGCTAAATGCAATGGGCTGACGTGTAGTAACGGAGCGGAACGTGGGCCTTTTTTTCATCCATTTCAGTAACCCGACCCGACCCGACTCGCAGTGTAATCAACGTTGCGGCGGAACAGTTTGTGTTAATAAATTATAATTCTGAAAATGAGGAGAAACTTTTTACCAAAGAACTTTTATTTTTGCGAGGATGTTTCTGTAACCGGCTTCTGTCTCCGCACCAGTATCTTTGCTCTGCTATGGGATCTTTGGTGCGGAGACAGAAGCCGGTTATGGAAATGCGGCCGAAAATTACCCCTGAATCTGCCCATGACCTTACAACGTCTTTTTCATCGTGGGCTATCTTGCTTGCTGTAGGATCTTTGCTCCTATCAGTTGCCAGGCTTTGTCTGACCCCAACCTCTCTTTTCCAGCTCTCCTCCTTACTATAGTCAGTCTACAGAAGGGTCCTGACCCAAAACGTTGCCTGTCCATTCCCTCCACAAATACTGCCTGGCCTGTTAAGTTCCCCCAGCACTTTGTGCTTTGCTCAAGATTCCAGCATCCACTGTTCCTTGCATCTTCATTAAAAAAGACAAATATATATTTGAATTCCAAACATCTTTTAAGGATCATGAGGTTAAATAAACCTTCAGAGATGAGTTAAGATGAGATGAGATGAGATAAGATGTAATCATCTTCTGTCGTGGACTGAATTTGCTGACATGAATGCTAAGTTTTGCTGTGGCTTCATTCTATTAAGGGCCTGTCCCACTTGCGCGACTTTTCAGCACCTGTCTTCGACCTTCAAGCTCGAGGACACTCGCCTGAAAATCTTTGAGCTGGATCGACCGTCAGTGATGAAACCGCGAGCTGGATCGACCGTCAGCAGGCGCGCGCGCACGCACACACACACACACACACGCACACACGCACGCACACACACACACACACACACACACACACACACACACACGCACACACGCACACACACACACACACACACACGCGCACACACACATTCACACGCGCACACACACACACGCGCACACACACACACGCACACACGCACACACACACACACACACACACACACACACACACACACACACACACATCGTGAAGGCGGGGGCCAGGGAAAGTGGGGGCGCTGTCTGAAATTAATACCCGTGATGAACAGGAAGGTAAAAGACAGCTGGCACAGTGTACGGTAAGTCCTTTAGAGAACGGGGGGGGGGGGCAGAGAAGGGGAGAGAAGAGGAAAGAAGGTGGGAGAAGGAGTGGAGATAGACAACTTTTAATAAAGTTTAACGGGCATTTAACATTACTGGTCGGTTTCCCTTGGTTCTGAAAACTCCAATGAGGCAATTAAAATGCCCGGTCAGCTAAGGAGATTGCCTACAGCGACCTTGACTGCCTATAACTACATGGCGACCCCAGTACACTGCACTGCGAGTTCAAAAGAACCATGCCGACCAATTTTTAATCGCGGAAAATTTTACAGCATGCTGAAAAACTTTCCTCGACCAAACTGAGGCCGCGAGTATGCGGGAACCTCTCTCGAGCATGAAGGAGAGTTACAGTGGCCTCCTAGGACCACGTGTCGACCATGTTGCGAGTTTGTGGCAAGTGCAAACTCTTCTAAACTCACAAATTAGGTTGCCATAGTGGGGACAGGCCCTTAACTGCTGCATACTTTGGAGCCTGCATAACTTCCTGGCCACTTCAATGATGCATCTCTCATTGTTTTGTTACAAAGGAGTAGCCAATTGCTCCTCTCTTTTGACTGAAAGAATGTGTCACAATTGGAATCATATTTACCAGTTCCCCAAAAGCACATGTAACACAACTTTATGAAGAAACATTAAGTATTTAGGTTGAATATCTAGGAGCGGCACAGCAGCACAGTTGCTGCCTTACATTGCCAAAGACCCGGGTTTGATCATGTCTGTGGGTGCTGTCTGTACGGAGTTTGTATGTATTTCCTGTGACTCCGTGGGTTTTCCCCGGGTGCTCTGGTTTAAGGCTACTGATGTAAGGCTAACTGGTCTATAATTCCCCGTTTTCTCTCTCCCTCCTTTCTTAAAAAGTGGGGTTACATTGGCTACCCTCCAGTCCACGGGAACTGATACAGAGTCGAGAGAACATTGGAAAATGATCACCAATGCATCCACGATTTTATAGGGCCACCTCCTTGAGTACTCCGTGATGCAGACCATCAAGCCCTGGGGATTTATCTGCCTTCGGTCCCAAAAGCTTACCTAACGCCATTTCCTGACTAATGTGGATTCCCTTCATTTCCTCACTCCCACAAGATCCTCGGTCCCCTAGTATTTCTGGGTGATTGTTTGTGATTGGGACATTCTCCTGCCTTCTCCCCATAACCTCTGACACCCGTACTAATCAAGAATCTATCCATCTCTGCCTTAAATATATTGACTGACTTGGCCGCCAAAGCCTTCTGTGGCAAAGAATTCCACAGCTTCCACCACCCTCTGACTAAGGTCTAATGAGCTTGAGTTGGACGTTGTCATATCCTGTGGAGGTGCCTGAGCAGTCCAAGGTATTTGTTGGAACGATTATGGCAGTGACACCTTCAAACCCCATATTAACATAGCGTTCCGTAATGAGATATCAGCAACCACAGATTGCATTGCCAATGTCTACTGCATCTACTGCACTTATCAGATATTGGGTGACTTCTGACTTCCCATCCAGTGGAAGCAGAGATTTTGGTTGTCAGCCACTATGTGATGGTTGAGCCCAAGCATTGAAACAGAGATTGCTAGGGTTAACTTATGAAGAGTATTTGTTGGTGCTGGGCCTGATCACACTGGTGTTTACAAGGATGAGAGGGTGCTCATTGAAACCAACCAGATATTGAAAGTCCTAGATAGAGTGGATGTGGAGAGGATATTTCCAGTAGTGGGGAATGTCTAGGACCAGGGGGCACAGCCTCAGTATAAAAGGACCTACTTTTAGAATGGAGATGAGGAGGAATTTCTTTAGCCAGAGGGTGCTGAATCTGTGGAATTCATTGCCTCATACGGCTGTGAAGGCCAAGTCAATGGATATTTTTAAAGCAGAGATTGACAGGTTATTGATTAGTAAGGATGTCAAAGGATACTGGGCGAGGGCAGGAGAATGGGGTTGAGAGGGAAAAATAGATCATCCATGATCGAATGGCTTAGTAGACTCGATGGGTCGAATTCCCTAATTCCATCCCTATGTCTTGTGATCTTATGGCAAGCCCATTGTGCAGGAATGGTTGGGTTTCAAACTCTGAGCAAGGTAATAGTACAACTTAACATTTTAAACATGTTTTCAGACAGATATGGCAAGAGTTACATTTTTGTGCTGTAAGTGCCCGTTATCCTTTGGACATAGGCTGCTCTTTGAAACCCTCCGTTAATTTCTACTAGATTTGCACTACCAATATTAAAGCTACTGGATGTCAGGATTCCTTCACCTTGCTTCGCAGCTCAGCATATGGCATGTTAGCTATGACTATTCCATCGGTTTCATTGATCTCTGCACACTTTTGTGGATTATATGGTGACTGCTCTCACTGTGAGCAACACTCTGTTATGCCCACTGAACTAATACCCAATGTTTTGACTCCCGTCTAGTGTTTCTGCCATACTTATTGGCCAAATCCAACTGTAAAGTTAAGTGTGTTGTTGTACCAGCTACATTGTAGCTTACTGATGTAGGGCTAATCTATTGTGGTTGATACAGCCTGTGTGCATGTGTAAGCTGTGCAATGCCTGTGCAAGGCTTCAAGTACAAATAAACATAGAGGCTGCAATGGGACATGTGACTGTGAGCCGGGAGTCTCGAATAATGGGGATTGCAGTCACACGAGGAAAGGTGTAAACTGCAGATCGGTGGGTGAGGATAGCAGAGTAGTAGCTGGAAGATGGCATTTACCTTCAGTGAATTTGACCACATGAGTGTGTGGTTTTCAAATATTTTTTTGGTACTGTCTCTGTATCCTAGATGTGTTACTTCTGCTGCTGACTTCACTTGATCTGCTTCTGCTTGCACTTTATTATTGAGTTCAGTGGCTTTTTGGGTTTGTCTCTTCTCTATCCTTCGTGGTTTAAGCATCCAAATTTACATCAAACGATTAGAGCACCCACTCCCTGCCTTATTCCACCATTGCTTTGAGCCTTGAATGCTTCAAAATAACATCATTTTGCGACTCTACTTTGCTTTGAGTTTTCACACACGACTTCAAACCGCGGTGTGCGGTGGTGTATTCACGATGATGGCTCAGAGACCAATATAGGCGAACTGAACAATTAGCATGCATGTAGTTAGTATTAATGGTAGCTACCATCAGAAAGTCTTTATTCCCAGATGCCCTTGAGCAGTAGTTCTGTATTTAATGCAGTTATTTAATGCAAAACCATTGATTATTTCCTCGTGAGATTTCATTGTTCCACTGCAGATGCCTACATTTATAATACAAAGTTTTGAATAAGTGCTATACAAAGCAAAACAGTAAGAGTCATTCATTCTGCCCCAAGAATTTTGCAGCGACAGCAGCTCTGTAGAGCACAGCAAGAAAATGTAATGCTTTGATAGTGAAGCTCTGCATTCAATAAACTAGAGTAATAGTAACGAGAAAACGGTGTTGCATTTATGTAATAGCTGGCATGTTCCTCTCAGGATTCTCCAAGTTGCTTTACAGCCAGTGAAATGCTTAATAAACTAGGTCCCCTGTTGTAAGAAAGGGAATGTACCAAATGATTTATGAAGAGCACGCAACCACAGATAGTAGTATGATTACTTGCAGATAACATATCTTAACAAACTTAAGTGAATTATAAATATTGCCCAGGACAGCTGGAATTGACTTCTCTGATCTTTTTTTCAAAATCTAGCCATGGCTTTTTTTACATCCAACCAAGGGATGAGAATGGCATTGACTTATCAAGCTGAAGATTTTCATAATCCTAGAGAGATACAGAATGGGAATGGGCCCTTTGGCTTACTGAGTCCATGTTGACCATTAACCACCCTTTACACTAATTTTACATGAATTCCATTTTATTTAATCTTCCATCATTCTCATCAACTCCCCCCAGATTCTATCACTTCTTCTTTCGTGTCCATCATCTATGTTTCAAATGTTCAGCCAGGCTCTTGCCCAGTGTACAGCCTTCACGTTTGCTATCTATTCTATCACTTACCTCTACAACAGGGACAATTTACAGCGGCCAATTAGCCTACCGATGTCGTACCTGAATGTCTTTTGCAACGTGGGAGGAAATTAGACCACCTGGGGGGAAACCCACACAGTCACAGGGAGAATGTGCAAACTCCACACAGACAGCACCTGCGGTCAGGATCAAACCTAGGTTTCTGGCACTGGGAGGCAGTGGCTCCACCAGCTGCACCACCGTGCCACCCACTTTTGAACCCATGTTTCTTGAGTGAGACTCAAATCTAGTCTTTTGACTCAAAGGTGAGAGTGTCATCAAGTGAGACCTGGCTGATGCTGTCTACTAAGTTTCATCCTCTCAGCTGCACTGGCTGAGGACCTTAAACTGGGCTGCAATACAGTATTCAGGTCCAAAATCCTCTCCCGAGCTCCATTATTCTTGTAATGTTTTAATGATAGATGCCATTATTGTTCTGTTTTGTTCATTCAAAAAGCATATGAGAGCTCTGGTTTCCCATCTGCAATCTCCTCATTGCAGTTTGCAAATTCACTTAGAGTCTACTTAAAATATTTTACACATTAATTATCCTGCACAGGATGTGAGATTCGTATCTTGAGTGATTATTTAGATTGAATTGGAAACCAGAGAATCATTGTGGAACATATTAAAATAGATTAGTATCCAGCCAATTTGTAAAGTACTAAAATGCTTCAAGTAAGATATAATTCTGTAGGTAATTATTGTCTGGACATTACAGTTCACATTCAATGAACTTAGCAACAATAAATGAACAAATCTTGTTTCATGTATAGCTGGGAAGTGTACGATATGACATGATATGAGAGGGAGGGAAATTGATCTGTCAACAGTCATAAAACACAAGATACATGAAACGCGCTCTTAGCTTTAGCCTAAGTAATCCATGCAATACGCTGGTCTAAAAAACAAGAGCACAACAAAATAACATACAATGTGCTGGAGGAACTCAGCGGGTCAGGCAGCATCTGTGGAGGGAATAGATAGGCACCATTTTGGCCTCTTCTTGATGCTTAGCCACTTGATCCCCCAGAATCACCCCACCATCAATATTTATCCCCATGCCTCAACTCATACCTTTAGGAAGGAGATGAACTGGGAATTTATTTAGTCAGAGGGTGGGAAATCTGTGGAATTCATTGCCACAGATGGCTGTGGAGGCCAAGTCAATGGATATGTTTAAGGCAGAGATTGACAGATTCTTGATTAGTAAGGGTGTCAGGGGTTATGGGGTGAAGGCAGGAGAATGGAGTTGAGAGGGAAAGATGGATCAACCATGATTGAATGGTGGAGTAGACTTGATGGGCCGAATGGCCTAATTCTGCTCCAAGAGCTCATGACCTCTTTTCTGCCCGTTGTTAATCACCCGCAATTCCCCATTATTTTAAAATATTATCTGTTTAGAAAGGAACTGCAGATGCTGGTTTACACTGAAGATAGATGTAAAGTGCTGGAGTAGCCCAGCAGGTCAGGCAGCATTTCGGGAGAAAGAGGATGGGTGATGTTTCGGATTGGGATACCTTTTCAGACATTATCTGCCTCCTCTTCAAATAGCCCCCAATGTTCTAGCCTCCTAACCCTTTGGGGTGGAGAATGCCAGGAAATCTGGAATGTGCTGAATGAATTCTAAGTGCGTTACAGTCATGGATGATAGCAGCTCTCCACTCCCTTTATAAATGACTAGGCACTCACTTTAGAAAATGAAAGCATATAGATTTTGCAAAAAAAAAATCCTGTATGTCTTCCTATCCACCGCCCCTTGGATTTCTAATCAATGATTCAGGGTTATTAATTGCAATAAACTATTCACAGGTAAACATATTTCACAAACCAGAAATGATTTTAATGACCATATAAGAATTTTTAATTGCGAATGCAGTGCCTTTGGTAAGCTGTTTGTTTTCCCTGTGGGGAGATTTCCTTGCCCGTAGCTTTCTCTAGATGCTGCACTAACTCATGAATAAATTGAAATCCTGCACACTTCTTATGCTGTGCTCATAACAACTCCCTGATGTGATATTTTCTCTTACAAGTCTGACCATTTTTCACCAGACTACTGTCAGATAGCCTGTTATAAAATGTATACTTCTGTTCATTATTACTTCTGTTTTGAAAGTGATAAATAATCGCAATATACAGCAATGGTAAAAACCTCAAATTATTATGTGCTGGTGTGCCATCTTCGTCATGTGCGGTTGTTCTTTTTCCAATCCTACCCTGCCATAAAATGGACTGTTGGTGTATCCAATAATTGCTCTATCAACAATACCAGTGTCTCCAACTAACGTGATGCACTTTCTTTTTCCTTTGAGTTATTTATATCAAATTACCTTGGACACCAGAATCATTTCAGTGACTACATTTACAACAGCTCTGAAAGCAAAGCTTTAGTTTTAGTTTCCAATTATCAAATCTCACATGCCTATCAGATGCCGATTTCAGCCTGTTTCCAGCCCGTAGGTTATGATTTCATATATAACCCCATCTTTTACTGAAAAGGAAAGACTTTTAATAGTTGAGCTGCCTTTTCATCTCCACTCCGAAATATCTTGAACACACAGCTACATAATTCCCTGAAAGTGGCGACACAGGTAGACAACGTGATGAAGAAGCCGTTGGCAATCTTGCCTTTATTGGTAAGGTCAGGAGTAGGGATGTCACGCTGTAGCACATTGGTGAGACCACATTTGGAGTAGAACATTGTACATAAAACAGTTGAGCATAGGTGCAGGCCCTTCTGCCCACATGATGCCAGGACCTACTCAAATCTGTTAGCACATTACCTGCAGTTCTGTTGCCCTGCCATAGACAGGATGTTTAGTTTAGAGATACAGCAGAGAAACAGGCCTTTTGGCCCACATAGTCTCCACTGACCAGCGATCCCCAACACTACCCTTCACACACTAGGGACAATTTACATTTATACCAAGCCAATTAACCTACAAATCTTTGGAGTGTGGGAGGAAACTGAAAATCTCGGAGTAAACCCACGAGGTCATGGGAGAATGTAAAAACTCCATATAGACAACACCAGTAGTCAGGATCGAACCCGGGTCTCTGGCGCTGTGAGCGCTGTAAGGGAACAACTCTACCAATGCGCCACTGTTATCCTGCCATTAAGCTGGAAATGGTACCAAAAAAAAACTCAATGGGTTGAGTTATGAGAGGTTCTATAGCCTCGGACTTACTTCCTTTGAGCATAAGAGGCTGAGGGTGATCTAATCGAGCATACCAAATGGAGCACATAAGGTGAATCTTCATTTTCGTTTGGACGGGGTAGAGGAATCCAGAAAGGAGGAAAAACTTTAAGATGAGAGGAGATGGATTTAAAAGATAGTTTCTTTTTATTTTAGGGATACAGCGTGGAAACAGGCCCTTCTGCCCACTAGCGTACACTAGCACTATCCTACACACTCGGGACAGTTTACAATTTACATAAGCCAATTAACCTATAAACCTGTATGTCTTTAGAGTATGGTGCACCCGAAGAAATCCCACGCGGTCACAGGGAGAACGTACAAACTCCGTACAGATGGCACCTCTAGTCAGCATCAAACCCAGGTTTCTGACGCTGCGCCACCGTGCCTCCCTGAAAAATTGAGAGCAATTTCTTCAAGCATAGGGTGGAGCATATATCAAATGAGCTGCCAGAGGAATCTGTAGAGTTGGGTACAATGGGGATGTTTAAAACATGTACAGATAGTAAATGTTTGGATGGACTTGGGCCAAATACATAGAGATGGGATGAGCTCAGCTATGGAAATAAAAATGGGTATAGTAGTTGGCCAATCGGTCTTTTGAGCCAGCACCGCCATTCAATATGATCATGGCTGATAATCCAATATCATTATCCCATTCCTGCTTTCTCACCATATCCCTTGATTATGTTAGCCATGAGAACAATATCTAACACTCTCTTGAATACCTCCAGTGAATTGGCCTCCACTGCTTTCTGTGGCAGAGAATTCCACAGTTTCCCAACGCGTTGGGTTAAAAAGTTTTTCCTCATCTCAGTCCAAAATGGCCTGCCCCTTATTCTTAAAGTAACCCCTGGTTCTGGAATCCACCAACATCGGGAACATTTTTCCTGCATCGAGCTTGCCCAATCCCAGTGAATATAAGCCCAGTTGATCCATTCTTTCATCATATATCAGTCCCACCATCCCGGGAATTAACCAGGTGAACTTACGCTGCGCTCCCTCAATAGCAACAATGTACTTCCTCAAATTAGGAGGCCAAAACTGCACACAATACTCCAGGTGTGGTGTCACCAGGCCCCTATAGGAGTGCAGTAGGACCTCCTTGCTCCTAGATTCAAATCCTCTCTCTATGAAGGCCAACATGCCATTTGCTTTCTGCACTGCCTACTGTACCTACGTGCTTATTTTCAGTGACTGATGTACAAGGACACCCAAGTCTTGTTGCACCTCCCATTCTTCCTAATCTGACACCATTCAGATAGTAAGGTTTCAAGGTCAGTTTATTGTCACTTGTACCAATTAAGGTACCATGAAATTCGAATTACCATACAGCCAGACTAAAAAAAAGCACAAGACACACAACTACATAAAAGTTAACATAAACATCCACCACAGCGTATTCCCACGTTCTTCACTGTGATGGAAGGCAATCAGGTCCAATCTCCTTCCTCTTTATTCTCACATGGTCGGGACAGTCGAACCATCCGCAGTCGGGGCGATGGAAGCTTCTGCGTCAGGGCACTGGAAACTCTCGCATTGGGGCGATCGAAACTCCCACGTCGGGGCGGTCAATACTCCTGCGGCTTGGAGTCCCCGATGTCAGTCTCTAACCCGAGACTGTGGGCTCCACGATGTTAAAGTCCCGCAGGCTCCCATGGTTGGAGCCCCAAAGCCGACCCCCGACTGGGATCGCAAATTCAGTGATGGTAAGCCCGCAGGCTCCCACGATGGAACACCTGGTCGATCTGCAGCAAAGGCCGCCAACTCCGTGATGTTAGGCCACAGTACGGGCGGACGGAGATACGATATGGAAAAAATCGCATCTCCGTCGAGGTAAGAGATTAGGAAAAGTTTCCCCCAACACTCCCTCCCCCCCCCCAACCCTCCACATAAAACAAATAAAGAACAATTGAAAAAAAACATACATTTAACACACACAAAACAGACACAAAGAAGGAAAGGACAGACAAACTGTTGGCGAGAAACAGGCCATTGGTCCACAGTGTCTGCTCCAAACAGCAAGCACCCATCTACTCTAATTCCCATTGTTCCTCTTGTATCCACATGAAATCTCTATCCCAATTTTCCTGCCACCATCCTATTGAGAATAATTTGCAAGAACAACAAACAAGTCTTAGTCAGATGTAAAGAGACCAGAACATCTGAGGTAAACCCCGTCACAGGAAGAATGTGCAAACTCCACAGAGACAGCACCAGGGATCATGATTGAACAGGACCGATCACTGCAAGGCAGGACCGATCACTACAATGTCACTGTAAGGTTTTGTATACCTAGAAAGTCATCATTCACCCGAACCATCAAGTAGTTACACACAAAATGTTGGAATAACTCAGTGAGTCAGGCAGTATCTCTGGAGAAGTGGAATTGGTGATGTTTCGGGATGAGGCAGTTATGTGTCTTGTAAGGTCTATAAAAAGATAGATATTGTCCTAACATGCAGAGAGCTCTTCTGGACTTCTTATGATCATGTGCTTTTGAGAAATCTGAACCAACAATAACTTTGTAAATATAGATTGATACTCTGATGTTCCTTTTTGTTCTGATGCAATTTCAGCGGAAAAAAAAGTAATGGCAAAATAGAAATAACAAAAACAGCAAAAAAGTTATGTATGATATTTCTTTGCAATGTAAAACTGGAAAAATGTGATACTTTGCTACTTGCTGGTTTTGCTGTTCCGTGATGTTGAATTAGAAAATCCAAATACAATTCTCAAGGTTATTCAGAGGCTAAGGGTGAAATGTTGTTTTAAGCTGAAGGCAAAGCATTGTGAATTGGATAGGAATTTTTGGCTATTCATGTTTACTCATCTCCTTGCCCAGGATGTACCACATACAAATAATGCAAATTGCCGTTAGCTTTATTTTTCCCAGCAAATTCTGCCCCTTCATGTTCAAAAGCTAGCAGTCCAAGAATGCAACTACAGTTGAGTCCAAAGCAAAGCTTTTCCACATTCCTCCCCAATCTTGTTTACATGCTTTAAATTAAATTCTTCTGTCAATGCTTGGATGAGATTGCCCATTAGTGTCAAATTGGCATGGGTTTTTCTTAGTTTGTCTAATTAGGGTGAGTTTTCATAGCAGAGGCCAGCTGGAAACTCTCTTTTGCATTCTCTCTCATGCCTTCTTTGTCTCTCTCATCTGAATTTGATAGTGTATGTTAGGTCTGTATTCCTGGACTTGAGAGAAACAATTCATCCTGTTGTTGTCCAAGCTAACTTTGAGTATCCAGCAACCATTGATCATTAATTCATTTGTTTGCTGGGTGTCACTGCGCAGAATTTAAATTTTGTTTTGGACTGCATATCTGTACTATAACTGCACTTCAAAATAATTCATTGTCCCTGAAATGATTCAAGACATTTCTGAAAGGTGAGATAATAGGCTACCTATCTTTCCTATGCAATGAAAGTTCCTGGCAGCTGGAAGAAATAAAGACATTGATTTCATCAATAAGAAATAAGTTCAAACTAGGTCCTAGAGCTAAAATGGTAATGTAACAACCCATTGCACCTCACAGTCTCTTGAAAAATTGCATTTTAATACTTCATTGAAATACAGTAAAAGGAATAATAGCATAAATTTCAGGAGTCAAGATTAAAGAGTGTTTTATTTTCATATGTCCCAGATAGAACAATGAAATTCTTACCTGCTGCAGCACAACATAATATGTAAACGCAGTACAGCTGCTCCTCGACCTACAATGGGGTTACGATCCGATAACCCCATCGTAAACCGTTGCCGAGCGTTTGCCAATCATTAAGTCAAAATATCACTGGTCGAAGCATCGCAAATCGGGGAGCATCTGTACACTGTAAACAATATGATAAACAAGTCTCGTGCTGGAGAACATGCCACGAGAATTCCTTGCTATAAATGCCCTTTAAAAAATTAAGGTCAGGTTGTTATCTTAGATATCTGTGGTTTTCTTATAACG
The DNA here is from genome assembly GCA_035221665.1 of Okamejei kenojei. Taxonomy (NCBI): domain Eukaryota; kingdom Metazoa; phylum Chordata; class Chondrichthyes; order Rajiformes; family Rajidae; genus Okamejei; species Okamejei kenojei. The sequence continues at coordinate 42,974,243 of CM069146.1, forward strand.
TCTAATACAGTTGGTATTGCTTCTGCAAATAGTGGTAACAATTTGTAATTTTGATCTATGACATTTAAGCTTACCATTAGTGTAATTAAGTTGCCATTTCATCTTCATTTAAGTTAATAATTAATGAATACATTTGTGTCTTTATGATCTGAATCGGTAGGATGGCAGTTTAGTCGGTTTTTGGAAAGTTAGCTGAACTCCCTTGATGGCTCAGCAATGTTCTCCAGTGCACTGCTGAGCTTTGCAGATTAATCGGCCAAACCTTGCTGGTGGAAGCTGACAGTTCCGTGCTGAATTGTTGGCAATTCTCAGCACAATTGCCACAAAGTCCACAATTCCCATTTCTCTGCAAAATACCTAAGTTGCCGGAAACACTACATTGGTCTGGGCTTTTCCTGACTGCCCTCAGACTCATGAAGTCCTGAGGTGGAGGGAAAGAAGTCTGATGCAATTAGGAGGCAGTGATGCAAGGGAGTCTATCCATTGCATGTATGCAAAGTTTGCAAACTCATTTGAACAGAGAGGAACATGTTGCACTAAGTTTTAACATAAATTTATTTGCCTAGTTAAATGTTTTTCACTTTAATTTATTTGCATATGTTTAATTGTATAAATATTTAATTAATCAATTGTGATTGAAAATCATTTTACTGGTTCTGAATGTTGGGTCCATTCTCAAGCCAACTTCAAAAGGTTTTCTGTTGCTCATTGAGTGGGCTTGCAATATTTCACCGACATGACGATGCTAGACAACACACTTGCCAGCCTTTATGCATTGCTTTGCCATTCAGGACTGGAATGGTTTTGGGCAGGATATCGACTGACAGATGGTGCATTATTCCTTGCAGGCCAGCATGATTGGATCACGTTATGACCCAGTTGATACACAAATTTGATCTTTAGTCTATTAATTTAGCTACTTTATTAAGTTCTCCCTCTGCAGTTAAACAAATTCTGTAACAGGTCTAACATTGTTTGAAAACATCTTAATTTTTGCTATAAATATTTTTGAAAATGCTGTATTAAAACAGTGTTAAAATGATGAATTTTTGTGATGGAACTTGTGCACTTTGAATAGTTTACTGTACTCACTGTGCAAGGTCCCAAATGTTGTTTACCATTTTACTAAATGGTAAACCAGTTTACCAGTTATTACTAAACATCTGCCCAGCAATTTAGTCAGGTATGCTGACATGGGTAAAAGACTGAAATGCATGCAAATTAAAAAACTGTAAATCAGTAAAGATTAAATATTAGCTGTTACCAGGCGGCATTTCATTTTTATCAAAGCAATGGGCGCTGGTTCCTATTTTGGTTGTAATAAGGCAATCTTATGAAGAAAAGCTTGAGAAATTTAGCAGTTGCTAAATTCCACAGCAAGGATTTTCTGGTTAACTCAAGTGTGTGAAAAGAATGTGAGTAACGGGTAAATTTTACCATGCTGTATACTTCATTTGACCCGATCTAAATTAAACACACAATCAGTTGGGTTAATTTCCATCTTCCCAATGCAGAAGCACAGAAGCTATTGTTGTGCCCGGATTTCAAACTGAGATAACTTTATTTTGCATACAATGTGGTTTAAAATATGGTCTGATAATTTATGAGATCACCTTGAGTTACAGAATGTGATTGTTACAATATGGTATAATAAATAAGATCAATTAAATTTGATTTAATTATCGGCCACATCTGGAGTTAGTGGCATTGCCATCATTTGATATTGACAGTCTCCATTACTGATGCATGTGTTAATCTAATCCAAATTATAAAATTAATGTAAACTCAGCTACCGATTAATGTTTAAGCCATACATAGTTATAATGCAGAAGTTATATTATAATAGCTGCTGGTTTCGTGTTTTAAAAATCTTTTTTTTAATTTTATTTTTTAAAATATTTTTATTAGAAGTAATGTACAATAGTATAAACCAAAAATAACATAATACATTTCATGTACCACTTCTTGTTTTAAAATGTAATAATAGAAAAGTAACAGAAGCAAGGAAAAGGGAAAGAGAGAAAGTTAGATAAGATAGTGATAGAGATGGAGTGATAGAGTGAAAGAGAGAGCCCATAAAGATGTAAAACGTGAGAAAGAGAAAAAGAAAAAAAAGAAAATATAAATAAAATAAAATAAAAGGGATATACCTGCTTCATATCTTTACACATCCCTCACCTGGTCCTGAAACTGTTTATTTCCAGAGTTAGATTGCACCATATGCTTGTAATAAGTCGATAAATAGAGACCAAATCTTTAAGAATTGGTCTGATTTGCCTGCTAGGATGAATCTCATGTCTTCAAGGTGTAACATTTCAGGCATAACCATATAACCATATAACAATTACAGCACGGAAACAGGCCCTCTAGGCCCTTCCAGTCCGTGCCGACCATTTGTTTTCCCCTAGTCCCATCTACCTGAACTCAGACCATACCCCTCCATTCCCTTCCCGTCCATATACCTATCCACTTTACTTTTAAATGTTAAAATCAATCCTGCCTCCACCATTTCTGCTGGAAGCTCATTCCACACAGCCACCACCCTCTGAGTAAAGAAGTTCCCCCTCACGTTACCCCTAAACTTCCGTCCCTTAATTCGCATGTCATGCTCTCTTGTTTGAATCTTCCCTACCCTCAATGGGAAAAGCTTATCCACGTCAACTCTGTCTATCCCTTTCATCATTTTAAAGACCTCAATCAAGTCCACCCTTAACCTTCTGCGCTCCAAAGAATAAAGACCTAACTTGTTCAACCTTTCTCTGTAAAATAGTTGCTGGAACCCAGGCAACATTCTAGTAAATCTCCTCTGTACTCTCTCTATTTTGTTGACATCCTTCCTATAATTAGGCGACCAAAATTGTACACCATACTCCAGAATTGGTCTCACCAATGCCTTGTACAATTTTAACATTACTTCCGTGCTCCTATATTCAATGCTCTGATTTATAAAGGCCAGCATACCAAAGGCTTTCTTTACCACCCCATCTACATGCGATTCCACCTTCATGGAACTATGCACAGTTATTCCTAGATCTCTCTGTTCCACAACATTCCTCAATTCCCTACCATTTACCATGTACGTCCTATTTTGATTTGTCCTGCCAAGATGTAGCACTTCACACTTATCAGCATTAAACTCCATCTGCCATCTTTCAGCCCACTTTTCCATATGGCCCAAATCTCTCTGTAGACTTTGAAAATCTACTTCATTATCCACACACCACCTATCTTAGTATCATCTGCATACTTACTAATCCAATTTTCCACCCCATCATCCAGATGTACATCTGTGTTGGGTCCACTGTTGTTTGTCATGTACCCCATCATCCACATGTACATGACAAACAACAGTGGACCCAACACAGATCCCTGAGGCACCCCACTGGTCACCGGCTTCCAACCTGACATCAACCATCCACCATTACTCTCTAACATCTCCCATTCAGCCACTGTTGAATCCATCTTGCTACTCCACCATTAACACCCAAAGATTGAACCTTCTTAACCAACCTTCCATGGGGAACCTTGTCAAAGGCCTTACTGAAATCCATATAGACAACATCCACTGCTTTATCCTCATCAATTTCCCTAGTAACCGCTTCAGAAAATTCAAGAAGGTTTGTCAAACATGACCTTCCAGGCACAAATCCATGTTGGCTGTTCCTGATCAGACCCTGTTTATCCAGATGCTTATATATATTATCTCCAAGTATCCTTTCCATTAATTTACCCACCACTGACGTCAAACTAACAGGTCTATAATTGCTAGGTTTATTCATTGAACCCTTTTTAAACAATGGAACAACATGCGCAGTACGCCAATCCTCCGGCACTATTCCTGTTTCTAAAGACATTTGAAATATTTCTGGCATAGCTCCTGCTATTTCTACACTAACTTCCCCTTAATGTCCTAGGGAATATCCTATCAGGACCTGGAGATTTATCCACTTTTATATTTTTCAAAAGTGTCAGTACTTCCTCCTCTTTGAATCTCATAGTTTCCATAGCTACTCTACTTTTTTTCCTTACTTCACATAGTTCAATATCCTTCTCCTTGGTGAATACCGAAGAAAAAAAATTGTTCAATATCTCCCCCATCTCTTTTGGTTCTACAGATAGCTGTCCATTCTATCTCTCTAATGGTCCAATGTTATCCCTCGTTATCCTTTTGCTATTAATATAGCTGTAGAAACCCTTTGGATTTACTTTCACCTTTCTTGCCAAAGCAACCTCATATCTTCTTTTAGCCTTCCTAATTTCTTTCTTTCAAACATATTTGAAATCCACATTTTTAGCGTTGGTGTGGGTGCATTTTTCCAGAATTTAAGTATGTTTTTTTGCCGTTATTAAGCCATAGTTAAAGAAACTATTTTGGAACGAAGTCAGCACAAAGCCAACTTCCATTGTTCCAAAAATAATCAGTTCTACGTTGGGTTTCAGTTTTATTTTAAATAATTTTGTAAAAATTTCATTCCAAAATGTTTGGAGTTTTATGCAAAAAACAAAGGAATGTGCTATGGTTGCATCTTGAGATGAACATTTATCACAATTGGGGGAGACATTTGGAAAGAATTTGTTCAGTTTAGTTTTTGAATAATATAATCTATGTAAAATTTTGAATTGAATTAAGATATGTCTTACATTGATCGAGCATTTATGCACATATAGCAAGTATTTATCCCATCTCTTTCGAGATTTTTATAGATAGTTCTTGTTCCCAATCTCTTCTAATTGTGTCAGATGATGGTATTTCTATAGTTAAAATGATATTATACAAGTATGATATTAAGTTAGTTTAATCCGCCTTTCTGCTCATAGCTTCATCTAATAAATCTGGAATCAGAGTTTGGTATTCTTGTGTATGTTTTTTCAAATAGTCCCGGATTTGAAGGTATTTAAAATATTGATTACTTTTCAGGTTGTATTTGAGCTGTAGTTGTTGAAATGATAAAATATTTCCTGTTTCATACATGTCTCCAAGCATTTTAATTCCTATTCTTTCCCAATGGGTAAATGCTTTATCAATAATGGATGGTTTAAATGACAGATTATTAACTATAGGAGAGAGAAGCGATAGGTTTCTTAATTTGAGAGTTAATTTTATTTGTTTCCAAATTCTAACTGTACTATGAATAATTGGGTTTTTCTTGTATATTGTATTATTCAATTTTATCGGTGAGAGAATGATCGCACCTATATTAAAAGGGGAACAATCCTCTTTCTCCATTACTATCCAATCTACCAGTTGGGCAGAATTGTCCAAGAGGTGAATTACATTTTTGATATTTACTGCCCAATAATAGTACAAAAATTCTTTGGGTTTACGCAAGTGTCTTTTTTGGATTCTATGGGACATATAGTCCCATATAAAATTTGTGATATCAGAATCAAGTTTTTTGAAAAACTTTTTAGGTAAGTATATTGGTATTGATTGAAATAAATCTAAAATTTGTGGTAAAAAAATCATTTTTATGGCATTTATTCTGCCTATTAAAGATGTCGGAAGTGTTATCCAAAATTTGATCAAGGCATTTCATTTAGTAAGTAAGGGTATATAGTTTGCATTGAATAAAGATTATTTTCTGGTAATTTCAATTCCCAAATATTTAAATTTTTCTGTAGCTATTTTAAAAGGGAATTTTAAAAGGTGTGTCGAATCTTGAGGTTTTATTGTCATAATTTCACTTTTATTCCAATTTATTCTATATCCTGAAAAGGATCCAAATTCCTCTATTAGGTTTAATATGTTTGGTATGCTGGTTTGCAATTTTGTAATATATAATAGTACATCATCTGTGTGTAGTGATATTTTATTATTTGAGTATTTTGTATTATAACCATGGATATTCGGATGCATTCTTATGATTTCTGCTAAGGGTTCTATCACAAGAGCAAATCGCAGGGGTGATAATGCACATCCCTGTCTATTGTCCCTGGCTAGTTGACATTTCGGAGACAGTATATCATTAATTAATATTCTGGCTCAGCTTATCATATAATAATTTTACCCATGAAATAAAGTTCTCTCCCATTTGAAATTTTGCAATACTTTGAAGAGGCATTCCCATACCACTTCGTCAAATGCTCTTTCTGTGTTCAATGAAATAATTGATGGGTCTTGCTCTTCAATTTTGTATGAGTGCATTATATTAAACAGACGTATCAAATTATTGAATGAGTATCTCTTGCGTATAATCCCCGTTTGATCCGCATTTATTAATTTACTAACATATTTTCTCAATCGTCTTGCTAGAGTTTTCGCTAGTATTTTCTGATCTGTGTTTAACAGTGCGATGGCTCTATATGAGCCAGGGTCTTCTAAATCTTTATCTTTTTTAGGTATGTGTAATCGTTGATTCCGCTAATGTTTCTGGTAATGTTTGTTCTTTGAAAGCGTATGTGTACAGTTTTTGTAGTCGTGGTGAGATTATCTCGTAAAATCTTTTATAAAATTCATTACTAAATCCATCCGATCCTGGTGTTTTACCATTCTTCAGTGAATTTATTGTCTCTTCAATTTCCTTAATTGAGACCTGAGCTCCTAATTTCTCCTGTTCCAGCAGATTATGTTTTGGGAGGTTGCAGTTATCCAAAAAAATTATGACTTTGGTACTATCTGCTGATATTTTGGATGTATGTACATTTCGATAAAATTGGGCAAATCTTTTATTGATATCATTAAGGTAATGTTAACAATTCACCTTTGTCCGATTTAAATTTTTTTAACTTTATGATCCTTTTCCCGTTTTTCCAATTGACGTGCAAGAGTTTATGTGGTTTATCATCGAATTCAAAGTTTTCCTGTTTTGTAATTTGAAATATTCTTATAACTCTTGTAGATAAGATTCTGTTTAATTTAAATTTTGGTATTGTTATTTTATTGTGTTTGTCTATGGTTGGTTCTTTAGCATTATCTAGATCCAGTTGTCTAATTCGTTCGTCTAGCTGCAATTGTTCGTTCTTATTCTTTTTATTTAGAAAAGCTTGGTATGAAATTATAGATCCTCTGATAAATGCCTTAAAAGATTCCCATAATAAAGAGGGTGAAATGCTTGGGGTGTCGTTAGTCTAATAAAAAAGTTCCATCTGTTGTTTTAGTTATATACCACCTTGTGGGTCATTTAGAATTTGAGGATTGAACCTACAAAACGATTTTTTATTAGGCATTCCTTCTAACTTTAAGAAAAAAGTTAACAGAGAGTGATAGGAGATAATGCTATTATGATATTTAGGATTCTTTGAATAAGGAATTAATTTTGTATCCACTAAAAAATAGTCGTTACGTGAATACGTTTTATGTACCATTGAGTAAAAAAAAGTATTCCCTTCCAACTGGTTTTGCAATCCTCCATACATCTGTTATAGTTGTGTTTTTTATGTATGTATTTAGGAGTTCACTAGCTTTGGATTTTATGTTACGCCTCTTTTGTTGTGCGGATTTATCAAGTAAGGATCTAAAACGCAATTGAATTCTCCCCCAATTATCACATTTTGATAGTTAAACTCTGAAATTATATTCAGGATTTTATTAAAAAATTGAGGATTATCAAAAAAAAAAGTGTTATTACAGTATCTAAAAATAATGATGCTGTAAAAAATAGCCACCTGTTGGTGGTAGTTACATGTTTAAAGACTTCTGTTGATGTTAATCTACCTTTAACTCCACTCCCTTAACCAACATTGCAAAAAGGAAGAAGGGCCAATTCAAGACCGAGTGATGTATAGCAAAACTACAAATTTGTATATATAATTAAGTCTTCAAATTGTCTACCATTTACTATATACTAACAGTTTTTATGTTTACTTCACTTTCAGATCCCGGTCTTTTATAATAGTAAGCAGCTGGTTGGAAGGGGTTAACCAGAATCAGACTCATGGCTAACTGCTAATTGTCTGAATCTCCTCCCCTCCACTCAGGCATAACTGGGACCTAATTTATTATATGGGTTTAATTTATTAGTATGTTATTAATATATTTCATTATATTTAGCTCAATGTCCTAAATCTGGACATTCATTAATGATTTGAAATAACCCCCCCCCCCCCCCCTCTTTCCCCTCCCCGGAGGATTTAGTCATTGTTACATTATACCGTTATACCAATTCACATTAGATGAGATTGCATCAAAAAATCCCAGAATATTATAAAGGACATTTCCCACCCCGGACACTTTCTGTTTGAACTGTTGCCGTCAGGCAGACAGTACAGATCTACAAGGAGAAGGACAAACAGACTTAAAAACAGTTTTAGGCAGATCTGTAATTAATGTTTTTATTCATTTGGTGGTTTAACTCACAAAGCATTTGTAAAAATTAAAATCACTATCTCAAACCATCAAAAATCGATATTTTGTCAGGGAAACAAAACAAGCTGAAAATAAGACCGTTTCTGAAACATTGACAACTTGGGCAACATTAATTGTCACAGAATCAGCTTTGTGTGGTTAGAAGGGAAATTGTCACAGAATCAGCTTTGTGTGGTTAGAAGGGAAATTGTGTGGTTCCTGGAAAATTCTCTTTCACAAATCCTTTTTAATTGGACTCTGTTTTACACATCACAGTGAATAAACTTAAATAAAATATGTGGGAAATGCTGAAGCGAGAATTTCTTCTAAAACAATGAGACTTCCTCAAACATTCCACTCTTGCTTCCAACTGGTAAGCCTATCAATTGATAATGTTTATCTTACACAAACCTATGCCTTCTCCTAATTCACTTTCTCCTCCACCACCTTTAAAAGGTTCACATGAAAATTTTCTCCCTCCGTGCATTCTCTTTAACTGTTTAATCCAGTTCTTCTCTTCTATCAGTCTCTTCAAAGTTGAAGCTAAAACCCCTTTTCACACTTATTGACCTAATTCAATATTTTAAAGCCAAATATTTTGCCCAGCCATCATAAATCACAGTTCCCAGTTTTTCCTTATATTTTCTGCAATATTACTCCTCAACTAGGTCTTACTAGTATTTTTCCAACCTCCAGTTACCATCCTGGTCCTTTAATCTTTCACACGTTGAACTTTAATTTCCTCTGCTCTTCATACCGACGCTATCCAAGTTTCATTACTAACTGCTGGGGTTTCAGAGAAGTGCCCATGAACATTCAAACAGTTCCAAAACAACTTCTATTTCCAGTGTGCGGCAGCCAATGTTCCTTCAGTTGAAGAACCTCCTTTGGTATGACAGTGAGAGACACTAACTTTTGTAAACATCTCTTAATTTGCTGTTTAGACCAATAGCCTCTCACAATTAATTCATAAGTTCATAAGTTCCAGGAGCAGAATTCGGCCCATAAAGTCAACTCTGCCATTCAATCATGGTTGATCTATCTTTCCCTCTCAAGCCCATTCTCCTGCCTTCTCCCCATAACCGCTGGCACCCCTTCTAAACAAGAATGCAATAATGTGCAAGCAAAGACCAAAATCCTTAAGGGCTTGTCCCACTTGGCGATATTTTTCAGTGACTGCCGACAAAATTGACTGACTTATCAGATCACCGATAAATTTGCGACGTGACGCATGGTGTTTTCTAAAGTGTTGCAACATTTTTGTTGTCGCCGCTGGATGTTGAAATGTTCAAAATCTTTTGGCCACACTGATATGACGCCGGCCGTCGCCGAAAAAATTGCCAAGTGGGACAGGCCCTTTAATCTCTTTTTTTCCCCATCTTAACAATCAACAGTAACAATTTTGAGTCTGATCAAATGCAATGTAATTGTATTTAAATTTAGCATTTTTCTTGATTCTTTCAGCTCTTGGTACTTTATACTGTGAAAGTCACTCCAATGCCTGAATTGACTGTTCTATTCGTCCAGGGCTTTGCCAATGCCTTGCATTGATGGGTTGCATGTCAGTTTGACCTCCACTACTCATAGTTCCTTGTAGGTTATTCCGGTCTCAATTTTGTTGGGTTTTCTTTGATAGTTCACCTTCATTATTTAAAGCTAACACAAGCAGAAATCACATTTAATTCAAATGTTAAATGAAAGTTAATCAAAAGATAAATATTCATGCATTAATTGCACATTTGCAGTTGATTACTAAAGCACCGGATGATTCGGCAATGATTTTTATTTACTGTCAAGCATCGAAGGAGTAGTGTTTACCCTTAGAGTGCAGATTTTTGCTGTAAAGTCAAATATTCAGCCCACACTGGAAAACAAGGTTGATGGGAATCTCCAGCTGAAATTAAACAACCAAAATGTCACCCTGTGCATCAGGGTGGTACTCCAACATCTTCGGTCACATAAACTAAATTTTAAAGAACTGTTTCTTTAAAATCTAGTTTATGTGACCGATACGTTGGTGCACTGAGTATGCACTGATCAGTGATCCCCGTACGCTAGCACTACCCTGCACACCAGGGACAATTTTTAGCAAAGTCATTTACCGTAGAAAGCTGTACGTCTTTGGAGTGTGGGAGGAAACCAGAGCACCCGGAGAAAACTACCGCAGTCACGGGGAGAGCGTACAGTCTCTGTACTCACAGTACCTATAGTCAGGAACAAAACCAGGTCTCTGGCGCTGTAGGGCAGCAACTCTACCACTGCGCCACCGTGCTGCCCACTAATTTGGAAGCACACCTGAATATAAGATGGGGGCAATGATATTCTATTCAGGTTGCCTTGCTTCTCTTTGAATCTCTCATGCAGAACTGCTGAAAGGAGTAGAAGACATAGATATAGATTGGATTTTATGAAAGGAGAGAAAAGAATGCGGAACTTCTCTCCAGGTATTTTTTAAAATAGGGTTCTATGAGAGGATTTTCACAGATGGAATATATGTGCAGTTCCCAATTCTGCTTGGAGGTATCCTGAGATGTTTATTGAAGTAAAATGCTAACTGTATGATGTATGATCAAGGGATGTTGCTGCATTTACCTTCTGGTGATTTGTGCTCCTGTATTCACCAATCATTGTTTCTTGTTGGCAGCATTCAGTGTGGCAACTTTCAGCAACCAAGTCACAACCTATCAGTAGATGAAAAGGGAAAATTAATGGTGTGGGAAAGCTTAAAGAGATGGTATGAAAACTGAAACAGGAGGAAGATGTTGCAGGGGAATCTAGGAGTTTGGAGAACTTTAATTCCACCAGTATCATAACGTAACAAAATAAAATTGCATTAATAATGGAGGATTCAGAAAGTGTGCAGAAGAGGTTTACCAGGATGATACCTGGATTAGATGGTATTAGTTGCAAAATGCGGTTGCACAGACTTGGATTTATTTTTCTCTGGAATGCCAGAAATTGAGGGGAGACCTGATAGAAGTATGTACAATTATTAGAGAAGTATGTACAATTATAAATGGATAGAGTAGATAGTCAAAATCTATTCCCAGGATGGACATATCAAATACTAGGGTTTCGGCCCGAAACGATGCCTATCTCCTTCACTCCATAGATGCTGCTGCACCCGCTGAGTTTCTCCAGCATTTTGTGTACCCTCAAATACTAGAGGCCATTGATTTAAGGTGAGAGGGAGAAGCTTAAAGGAGATGTGCAGGACAGATATTTTGCACATAGTGTGTTGCACGCCTGGAAAATGCTGCCAGAGGTGGTCATGAAGGCAGATACGATAGCGGCATTTCAGAAACATTTGGATTAGTGCATGGATATGCAGAGAATGGAGGCATATGGATCACATGCTGGCATATAAGAGTTTGTTTTGGCATCATCTTTGGCACAGACATTGTGGACTGAAGAACCTGTCCCTGTGTTGTATTGTTCTGTGTAATTGGCATTGTACGGGAATCTCTACCTCCAGCGATGAGCACTCCTACGGTCTTCTCATTCTCACCCGATAAGCTGAATGATATTCACCCATGACTATGTGATTGGCAAGGTCTACTCTAAGTCTCGAGAGGGTCTATTTTGGGTCTGCTCTGGTTTTTTTTTTAAACTTAATCACTCCTGCTATCTCCCAGGATTCTGGCCCTGAACAAAAATGATGAAGTTAAGAACTTTTATGCAAGTTGATGTGCAATTGAACTTCACAACTTGAGCCTCGGTAGAACAGATTGATCTGGACCGTACAGGGTCATGAGATATGCCCAATGTTAAATGTTATGCATAGAACATATTGTCCTGACCTCAACGCCTGCTGAGCTTGGACTCAATAAAGGAAAGCTTTTATCGAAAAACTGAAATTACATAATGTGAGGAAGTCATTTGGCACCAGTGGCTCAGTGTTCTCTTTTCTAACTCCATTCCTATTAAAAGAAAAAATAAAACTTTCAAATATAGCTTCTGCAATCAAGTTTTAATTAGTGCTTCATTTGCATTAAATTAATGTGGTAAAGCACTCCCTCCCGAACCCTCCCCATCTCCCTCCCCACCTCCATCCCCAACTCCCTCCCCAACTCCCTCCCCGTCCCTCCCTATCTCCCTACACACCTCCCTCCCCAACTCCCTCCCTAATTCCCTCCCCAACTCCATCCCTGTCCCTCCCCATCTCCCTACACACCTCCATCCCCAACTCCGTCCCCAATTCCCTCCCTGTCTCTCCCCATCTCCCAACACACTTCCCTCCCCAACTCCCTCCCCATCTCCCTCCCCACCTCCCTCCACAACTCCCTCCACAACGCCCCCCCCAACTCCTTCTCCATTCTCTCCAACTCTCCTCTTTTTCTTGCTATTGCTCTAGGGCAGTCTCATGAATATCAAAGATAATGCATTTCCATTCAATTTTTCACAAATTTCCCATGTCTGATGTAGAAGGTGATTGAGCAGGTGGGCAAGTGGTTAATTTGTGTGGTGGCATGATCCTTCCACCCTTCAGTATAGACTACCCAGTGCTTCCGGTGAATGCACCTGAGGTATCAGGGACATCCTGAATGTTCCTTTTCCATTGTGAGCATGGATTCTCTCTAGAAGCTGAGAACATTTGCTCAACCCATTGGTAATTTCCGATAGGGATAGAGGTTGGAGTGGGGTGTTTGCAATGGGAGCTTGTTGCCTGGTTTGTGAGCAACATCTGATGTGATTAGAGCAGGGATATTTGCTTGGGAGCGGCATTGGAAGCACTCAGCTGTATCTTAGCATTTCATTTACTCTCTATCAAGAACTTAGGCAATTATTGCTGAGATGAGGAGAAAGAAAGATTGGGAAGACTAAAGTTGATATCCTCAATATCATCACAAAATATTATTTAGTCTCTCGATCTACTCTGGTTAATCAATACCTAATTTCAAAAATATATATATATTTCCCATTTTCTATTCTCTCTGTGATTTTGTCCTCCCTATCTGTAATTACCTCCAACGTTATTGTTCTCTGAGGTATCTGAGCTTTTCAATTGTAAGATTTTATTTCGGAGTCACGTGAGTGACTACGTGAAGACCCCGTCCAGCACGCATGCGCGACATTAGCTTTCATGCAGTGCACCCACGACGAACGGGTGTTCAAGGCGCTCCCGCTACAAATTGAAAAGTCGGGTTGACAGGTAAGTTTTACCGTGGCCGTGTGTATTTTCTCTGTGGTCTGCTTTATGTTCTAGGAGAATGAGCAAGACCAGAGGGAAGAAATCTGCAGCTTGTCCCCGTTCGGCTTCCGTTGGGGAACGTTCTTTGGAGGGGGGGCAAGAGGCGGCAGGAATAACTACCGAGCCGAGCCCAGCACCGCTAGTGCAGCCTGAGCAGCGGGCGGGAGGTACCTGCAGCCGGAACCGGGCGGTAGTATCCGACGATTCGGATGAAGATGCCTCACCGCTTGAGAGCGACACAGGCAGCCGCCTAAGCCGAATGGAACGGCTTATGGAGCAATTGCTCCAGCGAGATCTGCTGAGGGAGCAGCAGCAGACTCGCCAAGGGAGCTCAGGCACCCCGCAGTGCCCATTATGGCACTGACCATTGCTTCACCTTCTTTTGAAGGCAGCATTGGCGACCAGGTCTGGGCTGGTCAAGAAGAGGGGTTGCTGGCTGAAGATGTCAGGAGTACGCAGGGTGTACAGGATCAGGAAGAGCTGCTAGGTGTGGTCAACCGCTATGTGGTCATTTCACGAGCGGGTCGGCCTTTAGAGCAAAAACCTGCAGCCAGCATTGACCACCTGTCCTCAAAACCCCTACATTAACAGGTGGTCAATGAGGCTCTTGAACAATATACAGCCCCAGAAAATTGTACATAATTGAATGTACCAGCTGTAAACAGCCAAATTTGTGGACATTTGGGGCAGAACATCAGGAACCTGGAGTTGAAGCTCCAGAAAATCCTTAAACTCCTGACTGCAGGAATAACATCATATGCTCGGTCCATTGATGGTGTGGACATCTCCACAAATCAGCAAGACACATTAGCTCTGCTGTGCACCACTCAATATGAGATGAACAATTTACAGAAGGAAATCATCAAGCCTGCCCTCAACCCTAAATTTGCGGGACTTTGCAAAACACCGGGTTCAGAACCTCCAATTCTGTTCTTTGGAAAGGACCTTCCGAGAAAGGTGAAAGACCTAGAGGATGAATCCAAAACCTTTGGTCTCGTGAGGGCAGGTTTGGGACCGAGCAGACCTAACAAACCCAGGCGGCAGTACCCCACGGCGTCCACCAATCATCGACCACCATATGCGACTGGTGAAAGCTCGGGGTCCGCAACCATTCCCCGTAAGCCTTTTTTAGGCCGGGGCCCAGAGCAGACCCCATGGAAAATGCGCCACCCCCAACAACATCAACATCAACATCAACAGCAGCCCTCTGCAGCCCAGCAGAGACCTCATCATCCAGCGAAGAGGCAGAAGAAGCACCAGTAACCATGGAGGTAGGTGGGTCTGGTTCCTCTCAGCATATGAGCAGTAGGGGCTCTATACTAACGGGGAAGATTGCACTTGTTTTTGGATGCATGGGAATCCATCACTAATGACAAGTATAAACTCAGCTGCATTCATGGCTATAAAATTGACTTTGTTCATGAAAACATTCCGCCAGTTCAGCATATACCCCAAAGGGTATTCACCCTCTCAGTCAAAGAGAAACAAGAGGGTCAAGCTGAACTGATGAGGCTACTAGCAAAAGGTGTCATTGAAAGAACAAAACATGAACCTATGGAATTTGTGTCTAATATTTTCACTAAAACTAAAAGAGATGGTGGATGTCGCATCATCATTGACTTAACTACTTTAAACAAGTCTGTTAAGTATATACATTTCAAGATGGAAACTTTTGAAACAGCCAGACTATTGATTTCTAGAGGTTACTTTCTAGCAAGCATTGATTTAAAAGATGCCTACTACTCAGTACCCATACACAAGGAGCATCGTAAATAAAGTTTATCTGGATGAAACAGCTATGGCAATTTAAAGCCTTACCAAATGGACTAACCTCCGCTCCAAGGTTGTTCACTAAAATCTTAAAACCCGCTTTGGCATTATTGAGGAAACAAAAGCATATAGTCATGGCATACGTAGATGACATTTTAATAGTAGGGAAAACCTTCGAGACAGCTATTTTGGCAGTAGCAGCCACCAAACGTTTGTTTGAAAGTTTGGGGTTTGTCATACATCCAGATAAATCCAATTTTACACCATCCACTACCATGGACTATCTTGGATTTACGATTGATACTGTTCGCATGATTGTAACTCTGCCGAAGGGGAAAGCATCAGAATTGGCACTATCTTGCAGTGAATTAATGGATAAACATCAGTCAACCATACGGCAGGTAGCTAGAGTTATTGGTAAAATGGTAGCAGCTTTTCCAGCTGTACAATTTGGGCCTTTGCACCATCAAAATTTGCAAAGAGCAAAAGTGCACGCACTAAAGCAAAACTCAGGTCACTTTGACTGAGTTATGAATTTAACTGCTGAATCCATTCCAGAGTTACAATGGTGGACAAGGAATGTTAGGCTCAGTTCCAGTCCCATAATAATCACCAACCGAGTATTAACCATTCAAACAGATGCCACTGCTTTGGGCTGGACAATGGTGGACAAGGAATGTTAGGCTCAGTTCCAGTCCCATAATAATCACCAACCGAGTATTAACCATTCAAACGGATGCCACTGCTTTGGGCTGGGGAGCAACTAACATGCAATCCAGCACAGGGGGCAGATGGACTAATTCTGAATCATCTTGCCTACAGACACGGGGTATCAACTACTTAGAAATGTTGGGTGAGTTTTATGGTTTAAAAGCATATTCATCTAATACGCATCATGCACATGTCCGATTGCAATTAGATAATACCACGGTGGTGGCTTATATCATGGATATAAGCCACCACCATGGGTGGTGTAAAGTCGATATCGTGTGACAATTTGGTCAACCTAATCTGGCAATGTTGTGTCGAAAGACATATTTGGTTATCAGCAACTTACCTACCAGGTAAGCAAAATACAGTGGCAGACACCAGGTCACGCAAATTTAACGATAACATCGAATGGATGTTAAATCCCAAAGTATTTGCTGAAATTACAAAGCAATATGGCAAATAGATATTGATTTATTTGCATCCAGGCTGAATCACCAGGTACCAACGTATGTCGCTTGGGAACCAGACCCTGAGGCAGCAGCAGTTGATGCATTCACGCTGCATTGGAGGAAAATGTTATTTTATGCTTTTCCTCCCTTCTGCCTCATCAGTCGGGTATTACGCAAGATTCAATTGGATTCCGCTTCAGGAATCTTGATAATACCCGACTGGCCTACACAGCCATGGTTCCCAGTGACCCTTGACATGGCTGTCGAAACACCGTTGGAATTCCCCAGCAATCCAGAATTATTAATCTACCCAGTGTCAGGCATTAGTCACCCGTGCCATGACAGAGTCAATCTCCTCGCTTGCAGATTCTAAAAAAGACCTCTACTGGGCCTGGGACTGAGGACGGCATCAACATAATGACCGCATCCCACCGGGAGTCCACCAGGATGACCAACATAAGAAAATGGGAACGGTATTGCTCCAAATACCTACTCAACAGCTACAGCCACCAGTGTTGTGGAGTTCCTGTTTGGATTACATCGGGAAGAACTCAGCTACAGCACCATCAATACAGCCAGGAATGCGTTGTCAGCTTATTTGGTTCCAGCAGCAGGACAACAGGCTTTGGGGTCCCATCCACAAGTGGTCAAAATCATGAGGGGCATTTTTAACACTAATTCCCCCAGACCAAGGTACACTCAGATCTGGGATGTCAGCATTGATGCTGACGTACCTTAGGGGATGGCCACCACCCAGGTCACTCACGCTGGAACAACTTACTCTGAAATCAGTCATGCTCAAAGGGTACAGTCCCTCCACCTTCTGAGGCTGGACAGCATGACAGAATCATTGGACTGTTTCACATTCCACATTCAGGGACTGGTCAAACAAACTAGACCAGGTACCACGCCTCCAGTCATGGAGTTCCGGGCATATTCATCTGACCCACGGCTGTGTGCCAAGACCCATCTCGCAAATTACATGGACACAACATACAAGTTAAGAAGGAGAGAAAAAGCCTTATGGATAAGCCACAAGAAGCCTCATGGTCAGGTGACGAGCCAAACCATTTCAAGGTGGCTCCAGCAGGTGCTTAAGTCCGCGGGAGTCATTACTAATGTTTACAAACCTCACTCCACCAGGGTTGCATCTACGTCGGCGGCTAGGCAAATGGACATGCCTATGGACCATACTCTGGCCAGAGCAGGATGGTCCTCGGAAAGAACTTTCCAAAGGTTTTATAATAAGCCGCTGGCGGAACCTGCTACATTTGCAGACAGAATTTTAGAGTCTGCAGATCATTTAATTTAAGCCCGGGAGAGCTCTCTGTTTTTTGTTGTCATTAATAAACCTTTTTTGTTCACAAACAGGTTATTGTTGATTGTGATAACATACTTCCTCCCTCTAAGTTCTTCAGACAGTGAGTGAAGCATGAGCTGGTACACGGTTCGGAATCACAGAGCTTTGAAGTCTTCACGTAGTCACTCACCTGACTCCGAAATAAAATAGTGAGATTAAATTAGAACTAACCAGTTTGAAGTTTGATCTGTATTTTATGAGGAGTTACGATGAGGGATTACGTGCCCTCCGCTCCCACCCTCTATTATACAGATCAACTGGTAATTAAGTTCTTTTTTTTCTTTACTATATTTATTTCAATTGTGTTTTTTCTGTGAATCCACACTGCTGCTTTGAAGAATGTCGCGCATGCGTGCTGGACGGGGTCTTCACGTAATCCCTCATCGTAACTCCTCATAAAATACAGATCAAACTTTGAACTGGTAAGTTCTCATTTAATCTCACTATTTTACTCTGCTATTTAATGAATTGCCTGTGAACAAGGTTACCAGCTTGCTTATTGAATTATAATCAGAAAGGTTAATGAACTTAATGCTGGAATATGTCATTGCCATTTACAAGACAGCAGAAGTTGGATAAATTGTGAAGGGGAGGACCAGGTAAGGCAAAGGGTAACAACAGCAAAATTGTGGTTAGATGGAGAGTTGAACATGGAGAAGACTCCAAACTAAGAGGTTTTAAAAACTTAGTAACAGGCTGAGCACAGTAACCTAAGCCAGCCACGTTTCTTTGCAGAGTTCAAGGTTTGAACAAAATGAGGGAACAAGAGAGACCAGTGCATCTCGACGGATAAAATTGATACATTTAATTGGTGTTTCAGACACGACTTGTCTGGGTGAACTGTGTAAACTGGTCAGACTGAGCAAGGATCACACACAATGAACATAAAATGGGTGGCACAGTGTTGCAGCTGATAAGCTGCTAAATCACAGCACCATACTCGGGTTTGATGCTGACCTCGAGTACGATCTGTGTGGAGTTTGCATGTCCTCCCTGTCCTCCGGGTGCTCCGGTTTCCTCCCACATCCCAAAGACGTGCGGGTTTGTAGGTTAATTGGCATCTGTAAATTGCCTCTGGTGTGTAGAGAGTGGATAAGTAGGTATTGTAACATGGAACTTGTGAATCACTGTGGGGCCAGAACATATTAGTGGGATCAGTGGTATCGAGACTTGTGCATCTTGCCAATCAGTTCCGGTGTAGTTACAACACTGCCATTTAGCTGAGAATGCCGAAAATTGGTCGGATAAATGCTGTTCACAAGATGCAGTACAAAGCAAATCCAGATAATTACCAGTCAATCAGTCTACTTCCAACTGTCAGTAGAGATGGAAACTGCCATTGACAAGTGACATTCACTCACTAATAAAGACACGGCATGCTGGACTAACAAGCGGGTTAGACAGTGTCTCTAGAGAACATGGATCGACGACATTTCAGGTCAGGATCCTTCAGAATGAGGCAACCTATCCATGTTCTCCGGAGATGCTGCCGGACCCGCTGAATTACTCCAGCACTTTGTATCTCTTTTTTCTAAACCAGCATCTGCTATTCCTTTTGTCTACCTTTCACACACCAATAACCAGCTCACCAATGGCAAGTCAGGGTTTTTCCAAGACACCTTGGCTTCAGAACTGACCATAGAATTGGTCCATGGACCAATGAGCTGAATTCCAGCAGTGAGGTTTGAACAAGAGTGACTTCAAGGATCTCTGGTAAAATGGATTTCATGATAGTGACCAGTGAGCTCATCAAGATTAAATTAAAAAAGGCAAAAAGCCCTGGTTGGCTTAACACCTTCAGCAATACAACCAGAGAGAAGACTCTGCTGTACTCTGCCCTGCTGCTTGCTGTCAAAACTGGAGGATACAACCATGCTGCTGCATCAAGGGAAACATCAGATAAGGTTCATATGTTCTTTATATGTCTTATCTGATCATGTTTTAATTTAGTTTAGAGACACAGCGCAGAAACAGGCCCTTCGGCCCACGGAGTCCACACCGACCAGTGATCCCCGCACATTTACACTATCCTATACACACTAGGGACAATTTACATTTATACCAAGCCAATTAACTTCCAAACCGTTGTATCTTGGGGGGAAACTGAAGATCTCAGAGAAAACTCACATGGAGGACATAAAGCTCTGTACAGGCAAGTAGACGTAGTCAGAATCGAACCCGGGTCCCGGGCGTTGTAAGGCAGCAACTCTACCGCTGCACCACCATGCCACCCTAAGTGTTGTAGTAATGACAGAAACTGGTATTTTTATGAACTTATAGACCACATTATTGTGCAGACCTGTCAGAATAATCTGCAGTGAGGTAGAATCAAATCTTGTACAATTTTAGGCAGTTTAATCACTTCCAAGTTTAATTGCTTCAACATAGACAACTTTGGGTCAAATTTTATTTAACATCCTGGATATAGATTTTCGATGTTGTTAGTGGACAATGTCTCTCGAAAACTCTTGGTGTCTTACTTTGTGAGCAGCTGAGACTATTTTCATGAGGTAGACAAATGGCTGTCTCCCAAAGTATGCTGGGTGTGGTTAGAGGGTGGGATAAAGAACTGGTACATTATAAGAAGATAGACACAAAATGATGGAGCAACTCAGCGGGACAGGCAGCATCTCTGGAGAGAAGGAATGGGTGACGTTTCTGGTCGAGACCCTTCGTACATGATGAATGCAATCAACTGTGGCTTTAGGAGTCACCGCATAATTTGACTCGCACAATGGTACATTAGTCTGCCTATCTGGAATCACGAGGAACTCCTGATGACAAGTGGAGTTGTGCTTGAGTGTCAGTATTGGATGGATTACGAGCGTTGCCAGTGTGTTTGTTCTATGTGAGTCTTCTGACATGATGCCACACATTTTTCACATATAATAGAAATCACAGGAAAAAAAAACAAGAAATCTCTGCTGCCAAGAATTTGTGATGAGAAATAACAATGAGGTAATCAGCAATTACTGTCATAACCGGAGAAATCTGACAGGAAATTCTAAAGTATGTTCATCCACATTTAAATGGGAAATCCTGACACCGCTGTTGGGAGTGCAATACTAGCATTCCGCACCATTCTCTGAAGGATTGGCACATTGTTGATAATTTCACACGTTCAAATAAAGAACATCAAACATAGAACCGTATAGCACAGGAACGGGCAGTTCAACCCACAAAGCTTCTGCCAAACATGATGCCAAGTTAAACTTATTTTATCTGCTCAAACTGTCTCGCATCATTTTATATACTTCAATCAAGTCCCCCTTCTACCCTCGACTTCCGACGTTCCGGAGAAAAGCATCCAAAATGTCCTTGCTCAGCCACGTGAAATGCAGCTGGGATTTAGTGATCTGCCACACGATGTTTAACAACTCTGACCCTGAAAATCAACATTTACGTGTGGATTTTTATTTTTTTCAGATAAATATTTCAAAATCCCAATATATAAACGAATAAAATAAAATATTTGAAGTTGAGGATAATTCAGCTTTTGCTTGAGTCTGTCAGAACTTAATTTTATGCTCCGTAAAATGTTTATAAAGCTATTGAAAATGCTCTTTGTGGTTTTGGGTGGCTCTCTGTGAAAATGTTTAGTGTAATTGGCTGTTCAGCCTGACGGAATACATCACCGTTACTGGATGCCAGGGAGTTGATGTATGCTTGCAGCTAATGTTGGGAAAGTGCAACGCAACCCACAAAGATCATTAGATGTGGGCTGCTGTCTTCAAATTCATTGATGAGCATCGCTGCTTGGTCTCTGACCACAAAGTCCATTGATCAGCCTGGCTTGGCACTTTCCCCACCTTATTTGATATGATGAATAGTTACTTTATTTCTGAGCATATTAAATTATTTTTGTATGGTCTCATTCATAATAGATGGCATATTTGGGAGACCATTTTATAAATGAACAACCAAATTCTGATGTAATAAGCTGAAGTGGCACTGACAGGAAAATCTACTTTATTTAAGCCACAGTATTCTTTTTTTTAAAGTCTGGATTCATAACCAGCTGACATTTACACAGATAAAGTTATAGATTTGAGATTCTTTCACCATCGTACAGGGCTAATGAAGTTCTGTGGGAATTCGAAATGATTTAAATACATTTAACGCCGGATAAGGACTACAATGCAGACTTTTCTTTCAACAAATTAATACCCTTGTATTATGTATCATTGTCACAGAATTGCAGAAGCCAGGTCAGTTATCACAGCCACTATTTTTAAATGGCATGACATTGAGGCTGCATTGTAATGAGAATTTGATATGCTGTAGTAATGCTTAAAATACACTCATTTAACCAAACAACAAACATTATAAGTACTGATGGTGTTGAGAGCTCTCGGCAACTTTTAACAGATTCTAGCAGGAAATCGTACACATTCCACCTTCTGTTTAATGTATAAATTCAGACTGAACAATCTAATCAAAAATAACTTACAGGTACCCTTTACCTCTGTCACCTCAAGATTCAGGGACCATTTCTTCCCAACCGTAATCAGGCAACTGAACCATTCAATCAACAGCTAGAGCATGGCATTGAGCTACTATCTACTTCATTGGAGGCCCTCGGACGATCTTTTAATGGGACTTCACTGGACTTTATCTTGCACTAAACGTTATTCCCTTTATCATGTATCTGTACACTGTGGATGGCTTGGTTGTAATCAAGTATTGTCTTTCCGCTGACTGGTTAGAATGCAGCAAAATTATTTCACTACACCTCGGTATACTTGACAATAAACTAAACTACACTAAACTGTCTCTTGGGTGAAATTTCCAAATTCTCATTGTTGGTGTTCCACCAAGTGACTCCTCTTCTCTTGGATGCCTGGGCTGCATCAGCATTGTATTAAAACATTTGGAGAAATATATACAGAAGCAGGACCTCCAAAAAAGATAGAAAACGTTGGCGGCACTCAGTAAGTCAAACAGCTAAGTAGGGAGAATAGCAGAGTTGTAATTTCTTAAAGGCATAAAATAGACATGATAATGATGGAAAACTGAACTAGCTTGCAGTCCTTCCAAGAAGCACAGTGGATGGAGGTGTTGACAGAAACGCTGTCAGAGTTAAAAGCTTTGAATGTATATTGGTCACAAACCTCTCCGAAGATGAAAATAAAGATGTCCAGACAGAGAAAGATGGAGTCAAATGTAGATATGTGAATGTGAGAGCAGTGTGGAAGAGGGCAGTAAAGGCAATGAAATTGTCAAGTCATGGTATGATAGCAAGAAGAGGTATCACTACAGTCATCATTGTGCTGGGAAAATAGTTTGGAGTGGGAGCCCAAACATGATTGAAACACGTGCTCTTCCATGTATCCTAGGATGACATCAACATTATTTTTCAGGTTTATTTATTTTATTAATTGTATCTAAAATAACAGGCAACATGAAGCTCAAGTTTGTACTTGCAAAATGTAGTTTCCCTGTATCTGCACTCCAAACTCGTTTTACCTTCTGAACTTCAACTTTTGCAGTGAAGTCTGAACAAACCAGTCATCACTGCTCAAGTTGGGACAAATTTCCACTGGACCTTTTCAAGGTCATGACATTCATTTGAGGACAGATGTAAAAGACTGGCGATGCTAGAGATGCAGAATAAAAAAGAAGAAATATTTGAAACACTCAAGGGGCTGTCCCACTTCGGCGACCTAATTGGCGAGTTTTGCCCTCGATCCAAACTCGCAGCATGGTTGACACGAGGTCCCAGGAGGTCTTTATAACTCTCCTTCATGCTCGAGAGAAGTCCCCGTGTACTCGAGGCCTCAGCTAGGTCGCGGCGTATTTTTCAACATGCTGAAAAATGCCCGCGAGTAAAAATGTTATTCGTAGGTAATCGAGGGTAGTCGAAGGTAGTCGTAGATAATCTTCAACATCGTCGAAGGGAGGTCGAAGGAGATTGAAGGAGGTTGTCTTCACTCTCTACTATTCAGTGTCCAATTTTCCCAAACCTAGTCGAAGTTAGTCTTCAACATAGTCGAAGGAGGTCTTCAACATGACTTTTTCAAACTCTCCTAAACTCTTCTAAACTCGCCAATTAGGTCACTGTAGTGGGTCAGCCCCTTTACTGAATCAGAGAGGAGTAAATAACAGAGGTATGAGTTCAGATCGTTGACCCTGATTGAAAGCTGTTAGATGTGAGAGAGGACTACCTTCTAAGTAAGTGCAGACCAAAGGTGAATAGGACTTTCTCTGTTTGAAAAATGGAATATGTCGAGAAAGGAACTGAATTAAGAGACACCTAGAGAGAACAGGAAAGAGGCAGAAATAGGGAAGCACATGTAAAAAAACGGACTTGGAAACAGGGACTCCCGGAAAGTGACACAACATAAAATCCATGAATTGTATCGAGTGAGTGCAAGACAAAGATGAAAGAAGACAAAGAAGAATTAAAGAATAGCAGAAACCAGATAGCCAAATACCACAACACAACAATAAAGCAGGCCCTTGGGTAACAACTTACTAATGTATTTGTCCATTTGAGTAGTAATGCGAAGCAAAGTGCTGCCAATTGCTTTAATTTTACATTGCTTTCTACGTTATGTCACTTAAGTTCAATTAATGTATTCAAATGAGAATGTTTTATGTCACATTTATTATTCTGTTTAATATTTTACCAATAATTTTAATTATTTACCTCAGTTGTAGCAGCTTTAATGGTAATCACAGAAGTATATGAAATTATGACAGGCGTTGATGGGATATTAAAAGATGGGGTACTCAAGGACTAGAGGACAAAGCTTTAAGGTGAGAGGAACAAAGTTTAAAGGAGATGTCCTGGGCAAGTTACCTTCATACAGAGAGTGGTGGGTGCCTGGAATACACTGTCATGGTTGGTGGTGGTGGCAGATATGATATTGGCGATTAATAGTCTCTTTGATAGGCACATGGATATAAAGGGAATGGACGGACATGGGTCATACAATGCGATGTGATAGAACTTTATTTATCCCAGAAGGGAAATTGGTCTGTCAACAGTCATAAAACACAACAAGTTACATGAAACATGAAATTAATGTGACGAGTGGGAAGTCCAGGATTGGGGATGTGCAAAGATTAGGGTGGGGGGGGGGGGGGGGGGAAGGGGAGTCAGTCTACCCTACGACAGAAGTGGGAGGAGTTGTACTGTTTAATAGCCACAGGGAAAGAGGATCTACTTTCATGTGCATGTGTGGGCAGAGGAGATTAGTTAATCTTGGCATGAAGTTCGGCACAAACATTGTGGGTTCAAGGGCCTGTTCATGTGCTGTATTGTTCTATAATCTATGTTTATAAATTTCAGTAAAAAATTGTTTAAAAGAAATACTCGCAAGTCTGAGAATTGGCAAAACTCACCCTCCAGTTTTAAATGCAATTGGAATTTAAAGGACAATCGTAGGGGTGGGTCATCCTCACTGCAGCACCTGAAGCTCTAGAGTCACTTAGTCACTGATGGGGTTCAGGATGCATTGATCTTGGAATATCTTCCCTCCACATTTGGACTAGATAAGTATGGGTATGGCAGGCATGGGAGGAGGACAGGAAGATGTGCTGCTGGTTGGGCTGTGAGGGATAAGGAACAGAGTCCGCTTCTTCTGGACTACATCTACAATATTCTTCTGATTATATAATTGACATTTTAATTCCTTGTTTTCTGGAAGGGAAGCTTATAGCAACTACTGTATGTTGCCCTCATTACTCTTCTGGTCCTTTGCTTCTCCGCAAATGGTCTTCAGGAATATCATGTTTCATCCTAATTCCATCAGGTTGGAGTACCATCATGCCTCTTATGGACTTCATGTTACTCGTCCCAAGAGTAACTACCCTGCGTATTAAATTGTGTACATCAGTGGTTGTGAATAAATAACCAATTAGTTTCCCCACAAAATATCATTCAGGATTTGCATTTCCATAAACCACAGATGAAAGGAAGAAATTGGGCTTGCTTAATATCTCAACCTGTTTGGCTATTCTCTTAAAATGATTGATCACAGTGGCAACAGCCAGAATTACTGAACAAACCCATATTTCACACAGCAGGCTTTGGACAGTTAAAGTGAAATTTGACAGATTGATTGTATTTAATGTTGTGAGCATTCAGACTACATAATTGAGGGAAAGTTGTGCTTGCTTCAGGTTGGGTCGGAATCTTCGAACAATGCTGAATGTGTTGATAAAGAAGTGCTCAGCTGCATTAAAATGCCACGCATGATTTGATCAGAATCTGTAATTTCTCGCACTGCCTTGAATTGGTGGCAGAATAGATCTAAAATTCAGAGCATTCTAAAAGTTCGTCCTCGAAGTGAACCACGTTTTCATAATCTGATGTCCAGTCAGTCATTCATTTATTTAATCATTTCTTCCATGGCCAGTTTTGAAGGAAAAAAAGAGGTATTATTTTTTTCTTCACAATTTTTGTGACTTTCAACAAAGATGAAGGGCGGCGCAGTGGTAGAGTTACTGCCTTATACCGCTAGAGACCTGGGTTTGATCCTGACTACAGGTGCTGCCTGTACGGAGTTTGTATGTTCTCCCTGTGACCGTGTGGGTTTTCTCCAGGTGCTCCGGTTTCCTCCCAAATTCTAAAGACGTACGTGTTTGCAGCCATACTAGAAAAAACAAGAAGACAAACAACTACATAAAAGTTAACATAAACATCCACCACAGTGGATTCCCCACATTCCTCACTGTGATGGAAGGCAATAAAGTCTAATCTGTTTCCCTCTTTATTCTCCCGCTGTTGGGGCAGTCGAACCATCTGTAGTCAGGGCGATCGAAGCTCCCATGTCGGGTCGATCAAAGCTCCCGCGTCAGGGTGGTCAAAGCTCCTGCGGCTTGGAGTTCCCGAAGTTTGTCCCTAGCCAGGGACTGTGAGCTCCACGATGTTGTTCGCAGGCTCCTGCGGTTGGAGTGTGCAAGGTCGATCCCTGGCAAAGAGATCACCAGCTCCACAATGTTAAGTCCCGCAGGCTTCCGTGGTTGAAGCTCCCAAAGTCGGTCCCCAGCAGAGGCCGCCAACTCCACGATATTAGGCAGCTACGGAAAAAGTAGCATCTCCGTCGAGATAAGAGATTAAAAAATGTTTACCCCAACCCACCCCCACAAAAAAACAAGCTAAAGAACACTGAAACATACATTTAACACATAGTAAAAAACAACAAAGAAAGAAAATGGCGAGACAAGTGTTGGCAAGGCAGCCATTACGGGCACCACCCGTCGGTGGTACATGGATGTGCGGCTTGGAATGAAACCAGCCAGAGCCATCACGGATCGGTTAGGTTGGTTTAGCAGTAAAATGGAGGCATTATTGAGGCTGGCCAGCTAATTTAAGGGGGGCATTGATGAGGGTGGTCAAAAGCATTGATGAGAGAGGGTCGGTCCTGGAGACTAAGTGATGGGAAGAAACTAGGACAGCAGTGTTCCGGGGTGGGTCAATGGCACCAGTTAAAGTTGTGAACACTTGGTGGTTGTGGGGGCTGCACTTTGTCACTTCTCAAAATCTGAGGTCAATTCTATATGGTTAACATAATGTTCTTTTGGGGGAGCTTGAAGGTGGTTACCCAAGGACTATATGGTCTACATTCTCCAATAGTGGAAATAAAACAAAGGAATGCTAAATAAGGAAAAACGTCATCACATTATATGAAAACTGTGCAGCATTGTAATTGGTGCAACTTGACCCAAATGCTACATATTCTGCATTAAATAATTTACAATCACCTGCCATTTGATAAAGCAAAAGTAATGCATTTAATTTTTCAGGCAACACACTTTTATTCTGTTGCCAATCATGGCAGTCAGTATTGGTAAATAAACTTCCCACAAACAGTTTAGTGACTGAAATAAAAACAAAAAATGTTCAAAGCATTTTGACCAAACGGAATCTATTGACAGAAAACAATTTAACATTTCAGTTTGAAGACTCTACATCAGAATGAGATAAATGAAGAGGACATCTGGCTGAAAACATTGCTAGAATTACTTGATTAAATTGATTTTTTTTTAAATAGCCACCAAAATGATTTACACTGCTTTGGTTAAGTGTCTCATTGAAAAGGCAATGCAGATATTCAAATGTTTCCAGTGCTGCATGAAGCACAAAGCTCAGGCCGGAGCAACGTTGATGTGCTGGGTTGCTTGGGAAGAGGTGGCTTTTTTAGGGAAGCCACACTGTAGCAGAGGGAAGGCCAGTTTTGAAACTTAAATGAAATCACTATGCAAAATTCCTGAAATAAAAGTCCTAACTGTTTACAAAACAACATGCCACTAAATCTCTTGGAAATGTCTCAATAAGCTTTGGAAATAACAAGCTGTTTGTTTGAGCGATGTCAGCTGTCACACAGCCTGGGCCTGTTTCTGCCAGTTTGCATCTGACTGGCTATAATGCAGGAAGAGACAATTCTGCTTGATGAATTCATGGTGGCTCTTCCCACTAGTCCCATTCCCTCTCATATTTCCCTGTGACCCATTCTCTCTCATATGTCCGTCATCTCTTCATTGATTCTTCAGCCACTTGCCAACAGTGTGTGTAATTTTCAGTAGACAAATAACATCCAACGTTTTCACCCAGAGAGTTGTGAATCTGTGGAATTCTCTGTCACTGAAGGCAGTGGAGGCCAATTCACTGGATGTTTTCAAAAGCGAGTTAAGGGGCTGTCATACTGCGGCGACCTAACCTGCGAGTTTAGAAGAGTTTGCCCTTGACTCAAACTTGCAGCATGGTCGACACGTGGTCCTAGGAGGTCCTACGAGGGAATTTCCCGAATACTCGTGGCCTCAGCTAGTTCGCAGAAATAGGCACGTTGAAAATTCTACATGAGTAAAAATTGGTCGGCATGGTTCTTTTGAACTCGTAGTGCAGTGGAGTGGGGTCGCTGTGTAGTTACAGGCAGTCGAGGGCAGCTTCACCTTCACTGACTGGGCATTTTAATTGGCTGATTGGAGTTTTCAGGACCAAGGAAAACCGACCGGTAGGTTAAATGCCCGCTAAACTTTATTATACTTTTTAAAAGTGTCTCCACTCCTTCTCCCCCCCCCCCCCCCCCCCACACACACTCTCTAAAGCACTTTTTATTACTGTGCAGCTGTTTTTTACCTTCCTCTTCATCGCAGGGGTGTGTGTGTGTGTGTGTGTGTGTGTTTTTTGTGTGTGTGTGTGTGTGTGTGTGTGTGTGTGTGTGTGTGTGTGTGTGTGTGTGTGTGTGTGTGTGTGTGTGTGTGTGTGTGTGTGTGTGTGTGTGACGGTCGATCCAGCCCAACGTTTTTCAGGCAAGTGCCCTCGAGCTTGAAGGTCGAAGACACTCTTCTGAACTCACGGATGAGGTCGCCGCAATGGGACAGTCCCTTCAGATATAGCTCTTGTGGCTAACGGAATCAAGGGATATGGTAAGAAAGCAGGAATGGGGCACTGATTTAGGATGGTCAACCATGATCTAGGTATGTTACAAAACTTACCTTCAGCGGCGCTGAAGGGGAGGGTGAATTTTCCCTTATTCACCCTCCCTCATTTTAATCTTTAAAAAAAATGCTGCCAGGAAAAAAAATGGATTTCACTTGCTGCCAGGACTCAATGTCCTGTGATTGCAACATTGTTGCGGGCAGAGCCAGAAAGATTTGGATTTCTGGGAAGTTAAGTGAAAAGTAAATTTTTTGAAGTTTTAAACGTGAATAACGTAAAATTTACCATCAATCTGACCACAACTTGATACACCACACACACAGGACAATGGTGAGTAAGGTGGTCCAAAAATTGTAGCTCTATCGTGTACGGTTTTGCCTTAATTCAGGGCATGAATCGCACACATGCACGCACACACACAGACAAGATGAGAGTATTAGTAATATACTAGACCAAGTTGGACTCGTTAGGTCCCGTTCCCCCAACACAATATTCCACCACTCATTCATTCCCCCAACTCAGTCCGTTTCCACAACTCACACCTTCTCCCAATGCAACCCGTTCCCCCAACGCAATATTCACCACTCACAAACAACCCCCAGGCGCAGGCGCAGCTCATTTACCCTCATCCCGCAACAATCCCTACCCTCCTCTTCACCCTCCCTTCTCTTCACCCTCCCTCTCCTCTCTCCTCTCTCCTCTCCCCTCTCTCCTCTCCCGCTCTCCCCTATTGCACTCCTCCACTAAACACAATGTTTAAATACCATTTTCTCCTCCTCCCCTCCCCTACTCCCTCCCTCTCCTTACAACAATATAACAAATCACTCATTGCACTGGGTGGAACACTGTTGATGGGCAGTTCATGTAAATGAGATCCCATTGTGATGTCATTGTCGGGTGGAGCACTGTTATGTCATTGTGACGTCATAGCTGTAACTGCCAGCAACTGCCACAGCAGTGTTCAAGTCATTCTTTCTCAAACTTGATTTTGTAAAGTTGAAAATGTGAATAACCTGTAAAATATATTAATCTGATTGAAACTTGATACAATACACCACAGGACAATTGTGAGTAAGGTGGTCCAAAAATTGTAGCGCTATGGTGTTCCGTTTTGGCCTGGTTCCGGGCATGAATCGTGGACACGCATGCACTCATGCTCACACACAGGCAAGATGAGAGTTTTAGTAATAAATACTTCAAGCACATCTAAATATACTTTGTAAACTTAATAATCTCAAATTTTATTATCCATTACAAGTTATTAAAGATTAAGATTTAAGTATTTTTTAGAGTAAGAATTGGGCTAAAATTATTTTAACATTCACAAACACTTTATTAATTTGTATTATAGTCTTCTATCTTTGGGCAAACTTGTGACAATGCAGGCAATAATATATTTTTTTATCCGTTAATAGACAAACCATTGTCTGTTTGGAACAACATTGCCGTTGGACTTCGGAAGATATATATTTTGCTCTGAGCATTCTCTGTTCCAAGCATTCAGTTACATTTCACCAGTTTTACAACAGTTCTAATCAGCGCCAAACATTCACAGGAGGCAGACAATGTGCATACAAAGCAGAAACCAATCGCAAATTTTAAAAGCTGCATGTGATGTCTGGCTCTTAAAAGCTAATTGCAGCACATCCTCTCTTTTGTGCTACAGCAATTGGGCCTCTGGTTTCAGAAGAATCAAAAAATAGTGTAAGAAAAGGCTAAGATATCTTAATACCCAAATATCCATCACAGTAACAGCTCCATGAGACATTTAGTACTATGAATAGTTTACAGAATGAAAGCACAGGTTCTGGAAACAAATTATCTGCAGCTCCCTGCATAAGCAAAACTGGTCTTTTCAATTGATTCTTGAGAGGTTTGAGTAATGAAGCATGATGCTTCAATGCCCACTATCAAGGCAATTGTTTTCAGTCTGCTGCCAATGGAGTTGACAGATAATCAAGGATAGCTTTCAGATTTGTTTTTGGTTTCAAAAGCCAAGACAATAATGATTCATTAGAAGGATGCTTTGTACAATTCATTACACCAGTGAGACACTTGCATTAAATTATTTCCATGGGTCTTATCTTGCCTGCGGAGAGCATACCAATATCCTTGACTGAGATCTGAATGCCACAGTGGGCCTTGCCAAGTCATTAAAAAAACATCTTTAAATAAATAATCAATCAAAGGCAATATTTGTAATTTGGAAATTCAAAGTAATTTGTTACTCGATATTAAAAAGGATTACACAATAGTCATTGAGGCATTGTACTGTTGAAAATCTGTGGTGATCAAGAAGCATTAAGAATAAAAAAAATGATCCTAAGACTCAAAATAAAATTGTACAATTTGATTTTTCTGTGGCTGGTTTGTTTCAAGCAGGTTGAATTATTCTGAAGCAAACACTGGGATTTTACTTTGCCAGACATGGTCCTTGTTTTCAAGACGTGGGAGGAACATATTGTTCTGCATGAGAGATGTTCCAGAAAGGAGCTTGACAAATTATGCTGCCACATATGTTACATTTATTGACAGGATGCGAATATTCAGAACTGGCTAATGGGTGTCATGATTACATTTTCCAAAATGTCATTAAGTCTGATAGTGTGAATGATCTATTAATATCTCTGAATTAGGGTTCAGAATTGAACCCAACATAATGATGGGCACCAAAGACAGTAGATTTATTGGATTCACAGCTGCTGCACCATCACACTTCAACAGCTGCCACACCGGCAATTACATTTCTTTGCTAATGAGAATAAGAAACAGATTACATGTGAAATACTTTGTGAGTTGCTGTTACTCAAGTCAAGGGTGGAGTGGGGCTGCTAATTGGGAATGTTTACCATTTGTAAATAGCACCGGTGATGAATTTTCAAGAGATTTTTCTGCATTAGTAAATAAAAATACACTGACAAAAGTCATTAAGTTTACTGTCCAGATTTGTCAACTCACTCTGCAGTTCAGGCCTGTCATTGCAAACAGTGTCTTGCTGTGATGCTGACTGAAGCCAAGATATAGATACATCATAAAATATTCAAAATCCTCAGGAGATCTGCAGGTATATTTTGAAGACGTTACATATCTTCACTCCAAATCCTTTTGCTTCAACAAAGTGATATCCTTGGCAATAAAATCTTTTCCATAAAAAATCATGCATTATCTCCAACCGAAAGCTTCCTTCAACTTCAAAGCTCCTGAGAATTCATCATTGTGTGTGTCCGTCAATACTGATAGTTGATTTAATTTTGACTAATGTATATATATCTATTAATGATATAGTATTTTAATGAGCTACATTTCCTGCAAAAAGCCTCATGTATACTTTGATCTGACTGTATCCTTAAACCCCTGTCTCACTGTGCGAGTTGGCCCACGAGTGACCCCGAGTTTTCACTCGTGGTGATCACGTAGCGGGAACGTCGGAACTCGCGCGTTCAACTTGTCCACTCGTGGCGCTAACGGCAGGTACTCGGGAAACTTGTTAACTCGTGAAAAAAATCAAACATGTTTGATTTTTTCCATGAGTCAAATTAACTGTTCAAGTTAAAAATGGAAACATTTAAACTCGTTGCAGTAACGTAATGGCCCGTGCGTTTACCTTAGTGTCTCGTGAGTCTATCGTGGGAACTTTTTTATAATCTGAAAGGGACTGAACCAAAGTAGTATAATATTTATATATATATATTATATATATTTCAATTCCAACCCCGAAGCAATTGAGAGGCGATTTCTTGGGGCCATGTAATTTAACGTGTGTCTTTGCTTTTAAAAGTGAAGCTGTTTAATTGTTTACGCTGCGCTGTGTTTCGTGTTGGGGAGAGTGCTGCTGTACAATGCTTTCGATTTTATACTGCCCTCCCCCTTCCACAGAAAAATGCCTAAATTTTTCTTTGTGCCCGCTCTCCTGGGAGCAATCCAAACCAGGGGAACAATGAACTCTCAGAGGCTTCGCGTTCCTTGCTCCTATATATGGACCTCGCTCGCTCGCAACTGTATGAACGCTCGATCAACCAGACATCGGCCAACACGGAGGCCTGATTACTGAAAACAAAGTCAACTTGTACCAGACCTCATCATCTTCCTTCCGACAACCCGTAACCACGGCACCACACTTTCAACAGAAAACTTAATATTTAAAGAATATATTATGGGACATTGGATTGTCTGAAGAAGGGTCCCGAGCAGAAACGCCACATATGTGTGTGTGTGTGTGTGTGTGTGTGTGGCTGTGTGTGTGTCTGTGTGTGTGTCTGTGTGTGTGTCTGTGTGTGTGTGTGTGTTTGTGTGTGTGTCTGTGTGTGTGTGTGTGTGTGTGTGTATCTGTGTGTACGCTCAAAGTCAGTCACCCGAGCTGCTTCCTCTGAAGTGGCGGCCAGTCCTGCTGTCTGTGTGTATCTGTGTGTGTGTGTGTGTGTGTGTCTCTGTCTGTCTGTGTGTATCTGTGTGTGTGTGTGTGTGTGTGTCTCTCTCTCCCTCTCTGTCTATCTGTGTGTATCTGTGTGTGTGTCTGCTGTCGGGTCCCGGCGGCCGCTCAAAGTCACCCGAGCTGCTTCCTTCCTCTGAAGTGGTGGCCAGCTGCTGTCTGTGTGTATCTCTCTCTCTATGTGTGTGTGTGTGTATGTGTGTGTGTGTCTCTCTCTCTCTCCCTCTCTGTCTATCTGTTTGTATATGTGTGTGTGTCTGCTGTCGGTCCCGGCGGCCGCTCAAAGTCACCCGAGCTGCTTCCTTCCTCTGAAGTGGCGGCCAGTCCTGCTGTCTGTGTGTATCTCTCTCTCTCTCTGTGTGTGTGTGTGTGTGTGTGTGTGTGTGTGTGTGTGTGTGTGTGTGTGTGTGTGTGTGTGTGTGTGTGTGTGTGTGTGTGTGTGTGTGTCTGCTGTCGGGTCCCGGCGGCCGCTCAATGTCAGTCACCCGAGCTGCTTCCTTTTTAAAATTATTTAAAATAGAGATCCATTGCAAAAAAGTATTTAAAAACATAAAACAACAAGAAATGCTTGGTTACTGGAGGATGTGCATTTTCCCATTGTAGGTCATATCAATAGATGCCGCCGCGCTGAAATAACTCAAAACCACAGGATGGAGATGTATTTTAACATTGTTGCTTTATTAAAACATACCTTCATTCACGGTTGGCTCAAGAGTAACGGAGAGGAACTTGGTAACTCGGGAGAGGAACTTGGAACATCGCAGCAATGACATACCCGTGGGAACTCGGTTACACACTTGATCATAAACTTGAAGTCTCGTGCACAGCCACGAGTCTGTCACTCGGGGTACCTCGTGGGTCAACTCGCACAGTGAGATAGGGCCATTAGTCTTTTTGCCTCTGCTGAAATCTTATAATAGTCTTTTCATTTTGTATCAATCAAGCTCAGTCCACACAAGATGGAACTATTAATAGTACATATGCAA
The DNA here is from genome assembly GCA_035221665.1 of Okamejei kenojei. NCBI lineage: Eukaryota > Metazoa > Chordata > Chondrichthyes > Rajiformes > Rajidae > Okamejei > Okamejei kenojei. The sequence goes on from CM069146.1 coordinate 43,008,812, forward strand.
TGCTTCTCAGGCATTTCATTGCGTCACTAGCTTTATTTCATGTAATTTCAACACAGAACAACACGGAATAAGCAACACAGTTTCACACATATCGCTTTTAAAACTAAATTCTGAGATGCACTCTCCTCCACTGAGGAAAATTTATATTGGACTCTGTGAACAGAAAGGTTGAGTTTTTCTTGTTGCTGAATAGATAACACTTGTGAAAAGAGCAGGTGATTTTTATTATTTCATATATGTACTGTACTGAAGAACCACTTGGAAAGTTTACTAGAAAATGCCCGTAGCATCATTCTCTGAACTTGAATGTGGAGCTGGAACTTTTTTTTTAGACCTTACTCAAATTGCAGATAGAAGCCTTTTTATCATTTTCAGACATACTTAATATGTCTCCTGAATGCTAATATACCAGACGATATTGGCTATAAGGTTGGACAATCTTTGATTGTTTTCCCTGAGGAATCGGACGCTGAAGGATTATCTGATAGAAGAAGATAAAATATGAAAGGTGTAGTAGATAGGTTAGACAGACAGAAACTTGGTCCTAGGGTGGAAAGGTCAATATCTAGAGGCCATAGTTTCAAGATGAAAGGGGCAAAGTTCAAAGGAGATACACAAGGAAAATATTTTTTTCACAGAGTGGTGGGTGCCTGGAAGGCACTGTCAGGTTGATGGTGGAGGCCCATATAAAGTGGCGCTTGAGAGGCTTTTGGGTAGGCACAAAGAAAAAGCAGAGAATGGAGTAATATGAATCATGTGCAGGCACAGATTAGTTCCACTTGGCATCATGTTCGGCGCAGACATTGTGGGCCGAAGGTTCTCCAGAGATGCTGCCTGACCCGCTGAGTTACTCCAGCATTTTGTGTCTTTTTTTGTAAACAAACACTTGCAGTTCCATTTGCCGACGCTTGTTTCTGTGCTCTAATATTTGATGTTCTGTGTTTTATGTTCTAATCCACTTTTCTGCAGTAGAACCTCTGAGAACCTAATTCAGAGACTTTAAGGGGCTGTCCCACTGTGGCAACCTAATTGGCAAGTTTAGAAGAGTTTGCCCTCAACTCATACTCGCAGCATGGTCGACACGAGGTCCTAGGATGTCTTTGTATCTCTCCTTCATGCTCGAGAGTAGTCCCCGCGTACTCAAGGCCTCAGCTAGGTCGCGGCGTATTTTTAAACATGCTGACAAATGCCCGCGAGTAAAAAAGGGTCGATATGGAAAAAAATGTTTTTTTTACTCTTAGGTTTAGTCGAAGTAGGTCGTAGTAGGTCGGCATGTTATTCGTAGGTAATCAAGGGTAGTCGAAGATAATTGAAGGTAGTCAAAGGTAGTCGTAGATAGTCTTCAACATAGTCGAAGGAAGGTCGAAGGAGATCGAAGGAGGTCATCTTCACTCTCCACTATTCAGTGTCCAATTTTCCCGAAGCTAGTCAAAGCTAGTCTTCAACATAGTCAAAGGAGGTCTTCAACATGACACTTTTTCAAACTCTCCTAAACTCTTCTAAACTCGCCAATTAGGTCACCGCAGTGGGACAGCCCCTTCATTATAAGAGCTTCCCTTTCCAATCCAATGCTGAATGAATCTCAGCCTTCACTACATCTTCTTAGCATGTTAATTGTGCAAGGCATCTTCACTTACCTTAACTAATACACTCTTAAAGCTACCACAGAGTAAGAATAAAACAAAAGAACAACGTTAGCATCATTTTGAGAAATATGGATTAAAATTCTTCCATCCCAAAGCAATTTTGGAGCAGTAATGTTTTCTCTTGCTGGTCTTTAGTGTTCAGCATGAGATCTTCTGTTATTCCTCCAATCAGCCCATCCAATCAGCCCAATAGATTTCCATCAGGAGAAATAGGTTACAGGCTGCAAATACACAGCCTCTTTTTGCCCTTAAAATGCATTGCACCAGTGGTGAATTGTACCATTTCTGGCACATATCTAGCAGGACATTCTGATAAACATTTTTTCATGGAAAAGCATTTCCCTTAAACAAATCCAGGGACATATATTGGTGGACATTTTATGATTTGAGTGAGGAAGACGAGAACAGAAATATTAGATATTCATGTGATATATTTTGGCAATTCTCCTATTGTCAACTGTCTGCAGTAAAACATTTGGAGTTCGAATTACTCCATATATTGCTTTGGCAAGAAAACAACATGGCAATACTGTTTATGGAAGTTGCATGAATGACAAGAAATTCTATTGCAAGGTTCATAGAACATGGTGCTGGGTCTCCCTGCAAAATGCTATGCAGGGAAACTAACAGTCTTCATTTCAGCATAGCATTGTGACAGATGTGTTGCAAGACCTTGCAGTTGCCAACACATAGCCCAACACACACAATTATTCAGCCAGCACTTAAAGGGGCATTGCATAAAATAAACAAAACATTTCCAGCTCCAAGGGAGTTCTGTTACTGAATGAATAGATGTCGTAACGATGGAAGGGGGAGGATGTTTCCACTCATGGGAGGGTCTAGGACCAGAGACCATAGTCTAAGAATAAAAGGACTTTAGAAAGGAAGGGCGGTGAATCTGTGGAATTCATTGCCACAGAAGGCTGTGGAGGCCAAGTCAATGGATATTTTGAAGCTGGAGATTGATAGATTCTTGATGAGAATGGGTGTCGGGCTTTTAAGAGAAGGCTGGAGAATGGGGATGAGAGGGAAAGATAGATCAGCTGTGATTGAATGACAATCAACTTGATGGGTCGAATGACCTAATTCTGCTCCTGCAACTTACGAACTTAATACCTGTTGAACTGCAACATTAACTTAATGAACTGTTGTAGTAAGGTCAGATGGACCTGTGCAGGCTGATGAGGGGCAATGCCCACATGAGGCACGCTCGGGCTTTGTGTAATGGGTCAATGGTGGCCCTCCAAGAGATTGCCAGAAAGGTATCTGTAAGAGCTAGACTACAGTCTATGAAAGCCAACACACTGTGGAAGGGAAACTGCAGCTTGTGGTGCTCCACTCGTGGGCTGAAAGAAAAATAGATGAAATCTTCTCTCTTTGATTGTGATTTTGGGCAACTTTTGGGATCTAAGTTGTGAAATGCGTTTGAAACAACAGCAGCAGTTTGGAAACTCAGAGTGAGCTTGACCCTGAATCCCATGAGCAAGACAATCAAGAGTTTGTGTGAGGCTATGTTTGACATTTCAGGTGGTTGTAGATCTCAGCATGGGCAAATAATTCCATTTGTGTTTTGTTTCTTTGAATAAAAAATTCTGGAATAGTTTCTAAAAGCTGGAGATTTTCTGAGTAAGACTGTCAAAAATCTCCAACCAGTGAAGTGACAAACTTCACTGCAGGAGTATTTTGATTGTTGTACAACTGAGATGTTATTTTGAAGAACTTTACACCAGAATAAAAGTGCAAGGGACTGCCAGAACTAAGAGGAGACAATTGTCTGAGCAGCTTTTAAAATAGCCAGGAATGTGTGAGAAATAGGTCGACTTTACATTAAGCCAATTTTCAACAGCACAATAATTGTTTGTCGACACAAGACACAAGATGGTGGTTTACAAAAAAAATACCAACACACTGCTGGAGTAACTCAGCAGGTCAGGCAATACAATTTTTTTTGGAGATTTCAACAAATTGAAAAATGCAGATCCAGTAAAATCACAAAGGACCTAATTTATGATTTAACTGCTCTGTCATTGCTTTATTTATTTAACAGGTCAATGAGCTGAATTACCTGTAAATGGTAAGTGTATCTTTTCCCACAAAGTTGCTGGAAGATCTCGAACATCAATCAATATCCTTACATTAATGCTATTAAGCAAAAATGCTTCACTATCCCATTATTTTTTTCATGCACTGAGGGGTTAAATTAAATTATTTTGGCTGATCATACATTTAATACAATTAACTTTACAATTTAACTTTAGATCTTACTGCAGAAGTTTTTGAAAGATTAACAAGGGTGTTGGGGGTTATGGGGAGAATGCAGGAGAATGTGGTTTGGAGGGAGAGATAGATCAGCCATGATTGAATGGCGGAGTAGACTTGATAGGCTGAATGACCTAATTCTGCTCCTATTACTTATGACCTTAAGGCAGATATGATCCCATTTCTGGCAAATTTATTTTAGGCAAGATATTGAAAATCAGTAAAGACACAGGCAAGGTATTGGCATTTTGTTCCAAGGTTGTGCACTGACTGGGCATGGTGAAGGAAGGAAGCCCAGATGTAGTGGAAGAGCGTGCTGGATGTTTAGTTAGGGGGTGGTGGGGCATATGATAGTGGGCTGGCTGGCAATTTCTTGCTGCTGGGGGAAGAGTGCAGGTGAATGTGAGGAGGTAATCCTGCCTATAATGAATAGGTGTTGGTGGCAGAGCACAGCTAGCTGGCTGAAGCGAGACATACACTGTGTAGGAAGTAACTGCAGATGCTGGTTTAAACTGAAGATAGACACAAAATGCTGGAGTAACTCAGAGCAGTGCTGAACTACCATCTACCTCTTTGATGACACTTGGACTATCCTTGATCGGACTTTCCTGGCTTTACCTTGCGCTAAACGTTATTCCCTTATCATGTATCTGTAATGGATCGATTGTAATCATGTATTGTCTTTTTGGTGACTGGTTAGCACGCAACAAAAGCTTTTCATTGTACCTCGGTACACATGAAGAAGGGTCTCGAGCCAAAACGTCACCCAATTCTTCTCTCCGGAGATGCTGCCTGACCCGCTGAGTTACTCCACCATTTTGTGTCTACCTGGCAATAAACTAAACTGAACTGAACTGATATGCTGTCTACTATCTGTGCCTAGGGTTGGTTGTGGGATGGGATGGGTGGTGGTTAATTGTTGCTCTGATCTGAGATCAAGAGGTCATGCAGTGAGTTGATATCATGGAGTCAAGGGAGTTTGGGAGGGAGTTTCGAGCTACATGATGGCAAAATTGTGGGGTTTATTTATCGGCTCCCTCAGATCAGGGCTTAGGCAAAATAGACACAAAATGCTGGAGTAACTCAGCCAGACAGGGACCATCTCTGGAGAGAAGGAATGGGGCGAGACCCTTCTTTAGACTGACATCATCTGACATCATAATTTCCCAGCAACTGCAGTTCCTTCCTACACATTTTGTCTGCTTCATTACGAAATATACTCAGGGTTTAGGGGGCTCCTTCAGGATCCAGAAATGCTGGGGGATAGTTTTACTGCCAGTGGCACAGGGATAGGTCAAAGTACATATCTTGTATGCCTTGCTGGTCTCCCACATTGGGACTGACGAAGTAAGATTATGTTTCTCTAAGTGTATGTAATGATGGCCCCTTGTCTAACGTGGTCAATGTGTGCTTTCTCAGGCAAAACTCACAGACAAAACCCTTTGGTGTTACAATAGTTGACAATTGGTGGCAAACATTAGACAGCGTTGAAATGGCTGTCATCATATTTCAGTCATGCAAAAATAGATTTTTTTTCATAAAACTGACATTAAAAAATGCATGTTCAATTGAATATCCAGGCAATTATACCTTTTCCTTTTAACCCGTGACACTTTGGAGTTTTCTAAAACTTTTTCATGAGCACCCAGAAACAACTTCACCTATGCTTTCAAAGGTAGCAGAATAATAATAATAATAATAATAATAATAATAATAATAATAATAATAATAATATATTTTATTGTCATTGCACAGAGGTACAACGAGATTTTGTTTGCAGCTTCCATCCGATGTAATAACTTAATTAGCTAAAAATTTAGACACCCACAGAAACAAGATTAAAAAAAAACACAGTTAAAGCAGTATAAACTGCAAATAGGTCTGTGCCGGGTTGATGCGTGACGTGACCACCCGAGGGAGACAGTCATGGGGGGGGGGGGGGGGGGGGGGGGGAGGGGGGACACTCAGCAGGGCCAGTTCAAAGCAGCTATAGCTCTGAGGATGAAGCTGTTCCTAAGTCTGGAGGTGCGGGCTTAGAATGCCTTGTAACGTCTGCCGGATGGTAGAAGTTCGAACAGACTATTGCAAGGGTGTGAGGAGTCTTTATGAATGCTGATGGCCTTCCTGAGGCACCATGTATTGTAGATGCCCTCCAAGGCTGGTAGCTGTGTCCCAATTATTATCTGCGCTCTGTGAATGACCCGCTGAAGAGCTCTCTTCTCTGCTTCTGTGCAGCTGAGATACCACACAGAGATGCCATATGTTAAGATGCTCTCTGTGGTGCAGCGGTAGAAGGTTGTCAGCAGCTGTTGGGCCAGATCAGTCTTTTTCAGTGTTATCGGGAAGAACAGTCGTTGCTGTGCCTTCTTGACCAGCGCAGCGGTGTTGGTGGACCATGTGAGGTCCTCTGAAATGTGAGTGCCCAGAAACCTAAAGCTGGACACTCTCTCCACACTTTCCCTGTTGATAAAGATCGGAGCGTATTCCCCATTATGTGACCTTCTGAAGTTGATAATCAGCTCCTTGGTCTTAGAGGTGTTTGGGGACAGGTTGTTATCTGAGCACCAGTCTGCGAGGTTCTGCACCACTGCTCTATAGAGTGTTTCATCACCGTTGGTGATCAGCCCGTTCACTGTTGTGTCGTCTGCGAACTTGACAATGGTGTTGGTGTCGAATGCAGGGACACAGTCGTGTGTGAAGAGGGAGTAGAGCATGGGGCTCAGTACACAGCCCTGTGGTGTGCCGGTGCTCAGGGTGATAGTGGAGGACAGGTGCGGGCTCAGTCTCACTGCCTGCGGTCGCTCTGTCAGGAAATTCAGAATCCAGTCGCATATCGACGAGCTGAGGCCTAGCTGGTGGAGTTTGGTGGTGAGCTTGGTGGGGATGACCATGTTGAAAGCAGAGCTGTAGTCTATGAAAAGCATCCTCACCTACGTGCCCTGTCTTTCCAGGTGGGTCAGGACAGTGTGAAGAGCCAGAGATATGGAATCCTCTGTGGATCTATTTGCCCTGTATGCAAATTGATGTGAGTCCAGTGAGGCAGGGATGCTGGATTTGATGTGTGAGAGGACCAGCCTTTAAAGCACTTCATGGTTATTGGTGTTCAGGCAACCGGACGGTAGTCATTCAGGTTGGTGATTTTCAGGTCGGCACAGGCACTATGGTAGCTGACTTCAGGCACTTGGGGACCGTGGCCAGAGATAGAGACAGGTTAAAGATCCTGGTGAATACCTCCGCCAGCTGTACAGCACAGTCCTTTAGTACCCTACCCTGGACTCCATCCGGGCCTGCAGCCTTGCGTGGATTGACACTTCGCAGAGCGCACTGTACATCCTGGGTGCTCAATGTTAAGACCTGTCCCTCCGCCTGGTGGTGTTACCAGCAGGCGAAGAAGGTGTTTAATTCATTGGCCAGTGTGATATCACTGTGGGGGCAGGTGGGGCTGCTCTTGTAGTCAGTGATGTCCCTGACACCCTGCCACATGCTTCTTGTGTCTGCGGTATTGAAGTGGTCTTACACCCTTTGCCTGTGGATGTTTTTGGCCTTTTTTATGCCTTTGTTCAGGTTTGACCTGGCAGCACTGTAGGCAGTAGTGTCCCTGGATTTAAAGGCAATGTTGCGTGCCCTTAGCAGATTCTGAACCTCCTTGTTCATCCACGGTTTCCGGTTTAGGAACATCTTTATTTGCTTGTCCACTGTGACAGTCTCCACACAGCAGTTGATGTAGGAGAGCACAGTGGATGTGTACTCCTCCAAGTCTACCTCTGTACCACTGGTAGCCTGTTGTGCAAACAGGTCCCAGTCAGTGAGATCAGAGCAGTCCTGGAGTTGTAGGGTGGCATCCTCGGGCCATATTTTGACCGTCTTTATTGCAGGTTTGGTCTTGCGGATGAGAGGCTTGAATGCAGGCAGTAGAAACAGTGAGAGATGATCGGATTGTCCCAGGGATGGGCAGGGGAGAGCTCTGTATGCGTCCTTGATGTTGGTGTACACTTTATCCAGCGTGTTTGAGCCCCTGGTAGGGCACTGCACATGCTGGTGGAATTTGCGGAGTGCAGCTCGTAGGTCGACCTGGTTAAAGTCCCCTGCAACAATGAAGGCACCGTCGGGGTGAGCATCCTGCTGCTTGCTGATGGCCGCGTGCAGCTGTGCTAGTGCTAGGTTAGCATTAGCCTGTGGTGGGATGTATACAGCCATGATGATAACCACAGTAAACTCCCGAGGCGGATAAAACAGCCTACATTTAAGCAGTAGGTATTCCAGATGTGGGGAACAGTAGCTCTCTACTGCAGTGTGGTTGGTGCACCAGTCATTGTTGATATAGATGCAGAGTCCGCCGCCCTTGCTCTTACCGGAGTCCTTTGTTCTATCAGCACGATGCAGTGACCGGTGGGTTAGCTCCACAGCCCCGTCGGGAACCAGCGCGCTGAGCCAGGTCTCCGTGAAGATCAGCGCACAACAGTCTTTCAGGGATCGCTGGGTGTTGATCCAGAGCCTTACCTCATCCAGTTTGTTGGTGAGTGACCGGACATTTGCGAGAAAGACGCTTGGTAGGGATGGGCTTTGTGGAACCCTCCGTAGCCTGGCCTGAACCCTCGCTCACCTCCCACATCTCTGCTTGGCCTGGCCTTCACCCCCACGTCTCCACGTCACCCCCTTCACCCCCTTCACCCCCTGGCCCTCACCTTCCACGTCTCTAGCCTGACCTGCACCCCCGCTCACCTTCCACGTCTCTGCTTTCTCGCCCGGCGCTTGCTCCATCTCCTACCCTCCGTAGTGGCCATTAGAGGCTATTAACAAGGCTATTAGAATTATAAGATCGACGCAAAAAGCTGGAGTAACTCCACGGGTCAGATAGCATTCATATGAAACGTCACCTATTCCTTTTCTCCAGAGATGCTGTCTGACCTGCTGAGTTACTCCAGCTTTTTGTGTTTATCTTCAGTATAAACCAGCAGTTCCTTTCTGCAGAATACAATTATAATTCTGTTTTAGAAAGTTGATTTCAGTCAGCTTTAAAGTGACTATCAGGGTTTTTCAATGAATTGTTTCTCCCAAACTTAGTGAATCATTTGTGGGGGAAGGAACTGCAAATGCTGATTTACACCGAAGATAAACACAAAAAATTTGACGTAAGATCTGTCTTTTTGGAGATCTTTTGTTAATTTGTTCTATGTACCTTTTCATATCTCTCGGTTCCCTCTCTCCTGACTCTCAGTCTGAAGAAGAGTCTCGACCCAAAACGTCACCTATTCATTTTCTCCAGAGATGCTGCCTGACCCGCAGAGTTCTCCAGCTTTTTTGTGTCCATCTTAGTAAATAACTTGTTGAGCAATGCTTCACTTGAAAATGATAGAAGATCACTTTGTATACACCGAATAGTATTGAATGCACTGGTGTTTTGTTTGTGTCACCCTGCTGAAAATTGTGTGGTAAAAGCAAGACTCAGCATACACAAAACATTTTATTTTTAATTGCAAACTGATTGAAGTAACCCAAAGAAAATTTTATGAAAACAGTTGCTTAAATGCATTCATTTAAATTAGCTACTAACGTCATGATTCGAATTGGTATCATGTAAAATAATGTTTGTAAGTAGCCTTGAACAACATTCATGATATTTGATTAATTATATTGCATTTTTCAAAATCATTTGAATTGATTTAAATTGCCGAGGCATAGCAGTACTGAAGTCATAATTGCACTGCTTTAACTCAATTAGGTCAAATCCAGAGTTGATTCAAAGAGCATTCTGACGGCTTGCCTGTCCAATACTTTCATCCATTGTGAATGAACTGTAGAACGTAAAAGTCTTTATACATTCTGCTTTAGTAAAAAATGTTAGACTCTAGCCAGCAATAAGTGACAGAAACCAATTAAGCATCAAGTGATTAATTTTCTCACTATTTCTTTCTCTGCGACTTCATTTCCTTCAAAGGGTGCTAATTCACTGAGGTTCTACATGGGCAAAACATCCATGAAGATTCAGGTTTTGAATCCCCTTGTATTTCATGTGGCAAAAGAAAAATACTGCATTTACTGGAACTGAAAATAAAAGAAAATGGTAGAAATGTTCAGCATGTTGGACAGCAACCATTGAGGAAAGAAGTAGCATTAATATTTCATTCAAGTTAATGTTTCCAATGTTTTTTCATCAGAATTGGAATATCAAATCTTTATCTCAACAGATGTTGCTTGAGCTGTTGGGTTTTCCTGATATCGTTTTATTTTATAATTTATTGACAGGACCTTGACTTTATGGAAGTAGGTTGTTGGAATGGGCTAGTGCAGGTAAGTATGGGTTCACCTATTCATTCAAAGGAAGCAGAAACACCACTATTAGAATTATAATCGTATGGTATAGCAAAGGTGGGCACAGAAACGTTAAACACATTTCTACCCTGAACATTTCTAACAACAGGCAAGTGCTGGCCAAACATAGTAAACATGGGCATTTCTCCCAGGGAATCAAGTTTCACTTTTTTACTCTACAAGATTTGCTGGGATGGTGCTGGGAGCTGAGAGTTATTATGGCGAATAAGTAAATGGCAGATGAGGTGAACAGGTACTTTGGATCCGTCTTCACTAAGGAGGACACAAACAATCTTCCTGATGTACTAGTGGCCAGAGGATCCGGGGTGACGGTAGAACTGAAGGAAATCCACATTAGGCAGGAAATGGTGTTGGGTAGACTGATGGGACTGAAGGCTGATAAATCCCCAAGGCCTGATGTTCTGCATCCCAGGGTACTTAAGGAAGTGTCTCTAGAAATCGTGGACACATTGGTGATCATTTTCCAATGTTCTATAGATTCAGTGTTTGAGAAGGAACTGCAGATGCTGGAAACATCAAAAGTAGACAAAAACTACTGGAGAAACTCAGAGGGTGAGGCAGCATCTGTGGAGAAATGTCACCTACTCCTTTTCTCCATAGATGCTGCCTCACCCGCTGAGTTTCTCCAGCAGTTTTTGTCTACTTTCTATAAATTCAGGATCAGTTCCAGGATTGGAGGGTAGCTAATGTTATCCCACTTTTTAGGAAAGGCAGGAGAGAGAAAACAGGGAATTATAGACCAGTTAGCCTGACATCGGTGGTGGGGAAGAAGCTGGTGTCAATCGTAAAAGATGAAATAGCGACACATTTGTAAAGCAGTAACAGGATCGGTCCAAGTCAGCATGGATTTACAAAGGGGAAATCATGCTTGACTAATCTTCTGGAATTTTTTGAGGATGTAGGAAAATGGACAAGGGAGAGCCAGTGGATGTAGTGTACCTGGACTTTCAGAAAACATTTGATAAGGTCGCACATAGGATATTAGTGGGCAAAATTAGGGCACATGGTATTGGGGGTAGAATGCTGACATGGATAGAGAAGTGGTTGGTAGACAGGAAACAAAGAGTAGAGATTAATGGGTCCCTTTCAGAATGGCAGACAGTGACCAGTGGGGTACAGCAAGGCTCGGTGCTGGGTCCTCCGCTATTTAAAATATTCATCAATGATTTAGATGAAGGGATTAAAAGTAACATTAGCAAATTTGCAGATGACACAAAGCTGGGTTTGAGTGAGGAGGATGCTATGAGAATGCAGGATGACTTGGACAGGTTGGGTGGGTGGGCAGATGCATGGCAGACGCAGTTTAATGTGGATAAATGTGAGGTTATCCTCTTTGGTAGCAAAAACAGGAAGGCAGATTATGTCAAGTTGGGAAAAGGGGAAGTACAATGGGATTTGGCGGTCCTTGTTCAGCAGTCAATGAAAGTAAGCATGCAGGTACAGCAGGCAGTGACGAAAGTGAATGGCATTAGTAACAAGTAACAAGAGGAGTTGTGTATAGGAGCAAATAAGTCCTTCTGCAGTTGTACAGGGCCCTGATGAGACCACACCTGGAGTATTGTGTGCAGTTTTGGTCTCTAAATTTGAGGAAGGACATTCTTGCCATTGAGGGAGCGCTGCGTAGGTTTACAAGGTTAATTCCCGGGATGGCGGGACTGTCATATGCTGAGAGAATGGAGCAGCTGGGCTTGTATACTCTGGAATTTAGAAGGATGAGAGGGGATCTTATTGAAACATATAAGATTATTAAGGGTTTGGATAAGCTAGAGGCAGGAAACATGTTCCCGATGTTGGGGAAGTCCAGAACCAGGAGCCGCAGTTTAAGAAAAGGGGTAAGCCATTTAGAATGGAGATGAGGAACACTTTTTCTCACAGTGTTGTGAGTCTGTGGAATTCTGTGCCTCAGAGGGCGGTGGAGGCCGTTTCTTTCAAGAGAGCGCTAGATAGGGCTCTTGAAGATAGTGGAGTCAGGGGATATGGGGAGAAGGCAGGAATGGGTAGTGATTGTGGATGATCAGCCATGATCACATGGAATGGTGGTGCTGGCTCGAAGGGCTGAATGGCCTACTCCTGCACCTACTGTCGATTGAGGTGAAAAATCTGCCAATTATTCCATTTCTGATTGCTACACAATTCAGCATACACAAAAATATGATGTTTTTAATTGCTGTCATTGGGTGAGGATAGGAGCAGGTGACTGCAGCAATTGGGTGATGCATCCCACCGTGAAATGTTGAGTCACCTTCGATAGCTGACATGATCACATTAAGAATAGACTGTCGCATGAAACTGTGACTAGAACTCTGCGCTTTTCTAAACACGCTTCAGCGGAATCTCGGACCAGCATAGTTGTACGAGGATGGGGTTGAGAGGGTAAGATGGATCAGACATGATTGAAAGTCAGAGTAGGCTTGGTGGGTCGAATGGCCTAATTCTGTTCCTATAACTTACCAACTAATGAATTTATTACTATGACACCTAATAAGATGGACAATGAAATGTTTTGGAAGCAACTGACTGGAAGGATATGTGTTCAACGTGGCCTTTCAAAGCATATTTTAAAATTCTAGATTTTGTAATGCTGAGTTATCAAACATATAGTTGTGCAACATTACCCTGTATTGTTAAACATTGTTTGGAAATTCTCAAATATACATGTACAAGCTTTAATCCATTTAAATTACTTGTGTTGCAACTAAAGGATGTAATTGCACTTAAATTAACATTGCACAATTTAATTTCAAACTAAAGTCATTGCAGGAGAATCCCTATGGAAATTCGTTCTCCAAAATGTTTCATCTAAGTGGATTATTCGTCAGAATAGTTTGTGGTATGAGTAAAGCACGTCGGCAATCCTCATCTACAAAATAATGGCAGCACAAGAGTTCCATCATCACGATTTCTATCTTGATATAGTTTCCACAACAACAGTAGTTTTCAGAGCTCTTATTAAACTAAGAGACGCAAGGAAGGAAATAGAAGATTTGACCATTATTGTTCAATTTTATGTGGCTGAGAGTGTGGTGCTGGGGGAATGCAGACTACAATGAAATAAATACCATTGTTTGAAACAAGAGAAATGGATTAGATGAATAACTGCAGGTCAAACAGCAAAATCAGTGGTCAGCATTCTGGAAGGAGAGAAATCATTAGAAGGTCACAGATTAATAATAGAAAGTCAGCAGAGATTTGTTCAGAGAACATAATATTTGACTAACGACTGAACAATTTGAAGAGACAGACAGGAAAGTTGATGAGGCTAATATATTTGATGTTGTCGGCATTGACTTTAGCAAGAGATTCAATGGTATTTTGCATGTAAACTGCTCAGAAAGGTAAAATCCAAAGGGATACGAGGGAAAATGGCAAATTGAATCCAAAACTGGCTCTGTATTATTATCTAAATGGTGGCCGATTCGGAAAAGGGGAGATGCAGCGAGACCTGGGTGTCATGGTACACCAGTCATTGAAAGTAGGCATGCAGGTGCAGCAGGCAGTGAAAAAAGCGAATGGTATGTTAGCTTTCATAGCAAAAAGATTTGAGTATAGGAACAGGGAGGTTCTACTTCAGTTGTACAGGGTCTTGGTGAGACCACACCTGGAGTATTGCGTGCAGTTCTGGTCTCCAAATCTGAGGAAGGACATTCTTGCCATAGAGGAAGTGCAGAGAAGGTTCACCAGACTGATTCCTGGGATGTCAGGACTGTCTTATGAAGAAAGACTGGATAGACTCGGTTTATACTCTCTAGAATATAAGAGATTGAGAGGGGATCTCATAAAAACTTACAAAATTCTTGAGGGGTTGGACAGGCTAGATGCAGGAAGATTGTTCCCGATGTTGGGGAAGTCCAGGACAAGGGGCCACAGCTTAAGGATAAGGGGGAAATCTTTTAAGACCGTGATGAGAAAGACCTTTTTCACACAGAGAGTGGTGAGTCTCTGGAACTCTCTGCCACAGAGGGTAGTTGAGGCCAGTTCATTGGCTATATTTAAGAGGGAGTTAGATGTGGCCCTTGTGGCTAAGGGGATCAGAGGGTATGGAGAGAAGGCAGGTACGGGATACTGAGTGGATGATCAGCCATGATCATATTGAATGGCGGTGCAGGCTCGAAACTGCCGAATGGCCTACTCCTGCACCTAATTTCTATGTTTCTATGTTTCTATGTATTAGAAAGCAAAATGATAATCGAGGAGTGTTTGAAAGGAGTTTCACTATTTCAAAATCCCTTGCTTTTTGTAATATTTTGCACTTATTTTATAGTTAATTTAAACTTAAATGCATGATTAAGAAATTTGCAAGTGACACAATGCAATTGAAAGGGACAAATACAATTGTAGACTGCATGGAGATATGGTCAAGTGAAGCAAAAAAAAAGGCAAATGGACTTCACCAGAGAAATATGAGGTAATGCATTTTGGAAGAACAAAACAGAATTATACAGTAAGCAATAGCAGGGTAAGGGGTAAAATAAGAAGGGTAAAGCAACTCTTGAAGTACTTTGAAGTACCTGACCACAGATCCCTGAAGATAGCAGGTTGGAGAGGTAGGACGGTAAAGAAGACATATGATTTTGGTCTCTCTCAAAGAATGCAAAATTCAGATCACTAACTTACAGGATGACCGTGTTGGCACTGGACAGCAAAAATAATACTTGGGTGAGAACTTTTTCGTTAATTATAATAGGAAATGGTGGCAAAATGATTAATTTACTATATCAGTGATCCAAAGAATTGAAACAAGGATTCAGGTGCAAGAGTTCAGATTTTACAATCACAATGGAGACATTTAAATTACTAATTAAATAATTTGGAATTTGCATTAAAACTTTTAAGAGTGGGCATGAAACCACCTTATAGTCATTAGAACCTCATTTTAATTCAATAATATCCTCAGGAAAGAATCCTGGGATCTTTATTTAAACTGGGTCTGATGTAACAGTGACTTGCGGGAATGTGAATGACAAAAATGACCTTGCAGTTTTTTCAGGTATCTAAACCCACAATGTTTGAACACTGATCTAAAAATATTCTCAGAGCATCTATCAGACTGCCTGCAGAAGTTTATGAAACTCACTACCAGTGCCTTCTCAAATGCAATTTGTAAGAAGTGATGAATAATGATTACAAAGTAATAGAGTATTACAGCACCGAAACAAGTGCTTCAGCCCAACTTGTCCATACTGACCAAGATGTCCCATCTATACTAGTCCCATCTGCATACGTTTGGCCTGAATCCTCTAAAACTTTCCTATCCATGTACTTTTCCAAATATTTTTAAAATATTGTTGAATTATCTGCCTCAATCACCTCCTCATGCAGCTCTTTCCATATACCCACCATCCTCTGTGTGAAAATATGCTCCTAAGTTCCCAGGAAAACCTGCCATTGTCATCGTAAACTAATGTCCTCCGGTTCTTGATTCACTTACTCTGGTTAATAAAAATCCTTGCATTCACCCTAGCTGTTCCCCTCATGACTTTATACACCTCTCCAAGATCACCCCTAAGCCTCCACACTCCAATGGATAAAGTCCTATGCTTCATGTAACCATTGCCATTTAGCCATGCCAAAGCCAAGACAAAACCAGGTATATCTATGTAACAGAAATATTGAGGAAGAAGGGGAAAGATGTCTGGGAGGGAGTGGGAAGGAGTGACCTATGGAGGAGAATTCAATTTGTATAATTCAATAACTCTGGAAATATTGGGGTAATTGTGAGGAAAATTAATAGTTCAGGGAACAGGGGAGACCATAACCTCCACAGTCTTGAAAGATACTTGAGATTAGCTCTTCATGTAATTTAACCTGCAGGGTTATGGACCAAGAAATAAGAAGTTTAATTAGTCAACATTTTGACCAAAATTGCCTATCTAAACGGCCTCCATTTGTGCTATTTCTAAAATACTATGATTTTATTTATTACTTTAGAGTAGGACAGTGTAGTGGCGCCTACTGGCAGACGCAGGTATCGAACCCGGCGTTCGGAAGCCACGGTCACATGACTCAGGAGGGGCTGCTTGTTTTCGCGTGGTTTTGCTTACGTGTGGTTAGTTCAGCACTGACCACCGATGTGTACTGAAAATTGAACTTTTGAATAAAGATCCATTTGAAACTTAAGTTGTCGTTCTTGAAAGAGCCAAAACAGTTCCATTTGAGGGAGCTTGTGAGAACCTGCAGCAGGTAAGCCGTTTCCACTTTAACAGATTGCTGATATAGCTGAGGCATTGCCCCAGCCAAATGGCACTGGCTACATGAAGCTTAAACTGCAGCCTAGCATCCTGACACCCCTGACACCTTAACTGGTCCTTTTCATCCAGCCCGCCAGCCTGTTAATGCCGCTGCCAAGATGGTGCGATCCAGAGCTAGACCATCCTGAGCAGCTCCAGGTTATGCTTCACTGAAGGCAGCAGCCTGCGATGAGCCATGGTGCAGCTGTTAGCTTACACCCATGAAAGGACTGGCAAGGCACAAGGAAGGAGTCGGAAGGGGAATGCACAAAAGGCGAGAGTTGAGTGGGTTAGCATATGATGAGCGTTTGATAGCACTGGGCCTGTACTCGCTGGAGTTTAGAAGGTTGAGGGGGACCTCATTGAAACTTACAGAATAATGAAAGGCATAGATAGAGTGGATGTGGAAAGGATGTTTCCACTGGTGGGAGAGTCTAGGACTAGAGGTTATAGCCTCCGAATTAAAGGACGCTCTTTCAGAAAGGAGGTGAGGAGGAACTACTTAATAATAATAATAATAATAATAATAATAATAATAATAATAATAATAATATATTTTATTGTCATTACACATAAGTGCAACGAGATTTGGTTTGCAACTCCATCCGATGTCATAACTTAAATGACTAATAAAATTTAGGTTTGTAAAAAGAACATTAGAACAGTAAAACAGTCAAAACCAAAGCAGAGGGTAGTTAATCTGTGGAACGCCTTGCCACAGTGGGAGGTGAAGGCCAAGTCAGTGGATATTTTACGGCAGAGATAGACAAATTATTGATTAGAATGGATATCAGGGGTTATGGGGAGAAGGCAGGAAAATGGGAATAGGAGGCAGAGATCAGTCATGATTGAATGGCAAAGACTCGATGGGCTGAATAGCCTAATTCTACCTCTGTGATCCTGTGCAGAATACACTAAAGATTAATTTATAAATATCTGATTTTGTATCCCTTTTTATTTTTATAGTGTGCCCAGCCGTAACTGTAATAGTGAGCAAAAGAGGGAAAATATGGTAATCGAGTCATAGAGCACGGAAATGTCCCCTTCAGTCCAACTTGTCCATGCTGACGAAGATGCCCCATGTAAGCTAGCCCCATTTGGCCCATATCCCTCTAAACCCCTCTTGTCCATGTTCCTGTTATGGCATTACATTGAATGGTATACTGAGATATGTAGTGTGGTTATAAGAATCATATGCATGATCTCAGTCTATGAGTTGATCTCTCCCTTCCTTTTCCTTTTCTACCTTGTGTCTGCACTTTTGCGAGCCATCTTATAGCTGGTCGCAAATGATGTGCCTTTAAGATGATGAGATAATTCAGTACCTCACAGGCCACATTGGTTCTTTCAAGGTAGCATGGTATGGATGTAATGTCTGTGCCTGTGCAGACTGGACATTAGGGTACTGTTAGATAAGTCTTTTTATCATACGATTGCTCAGCAGAATGGGGAGCCCATGTTCACAAGCCACGTGTTGGTTTATCATGGTGGGTGAAATGCAGTTGGCACCACAGACAGACCCAGAATAAAATCTTTGTGACTGTTGTTAGAACAAGGGACATTGACCAATCTGATTTACTATATCATGCAAAACTTCCCATTGTACACTTCACAATTACTTAGGAAAGCAGCCAACATTATCAAGGACCCTCACATCCCAGTCTTTCCCTTTACCATTTTGAAAGTATGTACCACCAGAATGAAGGTCAGCTTTTTCCCTACTGTTTTCACACTCTTGAACAGATCTCTCAGAAGCTAAAGGGCCTGTGCCACTTGCATGCGATTGTGTGCGTTTGACGTGACCGAATGGAAGCGGAGTTCATGCGAAGTTCGCGCTAAGTACGCGCTAAGTTTGCGCGTGATGTCATTTGCGTCATGCTTACCAATCAGCTGGGCAGGAGGCGGGTCGACTGAATTTGGGCATCGCACGCCGTCGGGCAGTGATGTCATCACGCAACGCCAGGCCGGGTGGTGACTTCATCGCGCAACGCCACGCGCTAGGCGTACGCTGTCACGACACTGCGTACAATGTCAAGACGCTGCGTACGACCGCAATGCGCCTGCGTGCCAACAGGCCGTTGGCATGCAAAGATTTCGGCCACTGCAAGAATTTTGGAGCCCCGCGCGATGTCGGGACCAGCTCCGCACAACTCCGCGCTTCTAAGTGGGACCGGCCCCGCGCGGCCATACGGTGCCCAAGCGACCACGAAGTCGCATAATTTGCGAGCCAAGGTCGCATAAGTGGGACAGGCCCTTAAGGATGTATTTCTCATCCTACAAACCACCTTGTTGCGGCTCTTGTATCTTTTATTTTATTTGCACTTTTTCTGTAGCTGTAACACTATATTCTGAATGATTTGATTGTATTTATGTATAGATGATCTTCATGGGTAGCATGCCAAACAAAGTTTTCACTCAGTATATTTGACAACAACAACGCAGTAATCTAATAAGGGTCTTGAAGATACAAACAAGAAAATCAGTCAATAAACCAATACCAATGTTTTCTGCTCATTCTTTGTCTTGTTGCAATGCAAGGGAATGTCTGTTTATGCATCCGAATCTGGCCTTAACTGACGTGCAGATAAATTGATGTCCATCTTTAATATGACACAGTTTCCTGTAGATATCTGCAATATATCAATCAACTATGAATGCATTAAAGTCATTGAATCATTTGAAGAGCAAAAAATAGTCAGCATTAGGCTGTCAGTAGTTGGAGATCCCTTTAGTTACATAGAGAAACATAGAAACATAGAAAATGGGTGCAGGAGGAGGCCATCCAGCCCTTCGAGCCAGCACCGCCATTCATTGTGATCATGGCTGATCATCCCCTATCAATAACCCATGCCTGCCTTCTCCCCATATCCCTTGATTCCACCAGACCCCAGAGCTCTATCTAACTATCTCTTAAATCCATCCAGTGACTTGGCCTCCACTGCCCTCTGTGGCAGGGAATTCCATAAACTCACAACTCTCTGGGTGAAATTTTTTTTTATCACCTCAGTCTTAAAAGACCCCCCCTTTACTCTAAGTCTGTGACCCCTGGTCCTGGACTCGCCCAACATTGGGAACATTTTTCCTGCATCTAGGTTGTCCAGTCCGTTTATAATTTTGTATGTTTCTATAAGATCCCCCTCATCCTTCTAAACTCCAGTGAATACAAACCTAGTCTTTTCAATCTTTCCTCATATGACAGTCCCGCCATCCCAGGGACCAATCTCGTGAACCTACGCTGCACTGCCTCAATCACAAGGATGTCCTTCCTCAAATTTTTGCACAATCATAGTTGCGCTGGTGGAATATTAATGTGTGTTCAGGCTTGTGCGTTTAAAAAGAGATACTTCTTGAAATAACAGGTAGAGATCTGTCACTTCCATGTTGGACGTTGATTGACTCTATGCAATCAATTCTACACAATGTTGTAAGTTGATGTACAATCTGGACTACCCTCACCAATGTGGCAATCAATGCAGCCAGTTCAAGAAGTTCACCCAAGCACAGTGGGTGTTTCATGCATCACCTCAGAAAAAGGGGTGTTACTTTGCATTTTTATCCCAGTTGTACTTAATTAACTACAATATTCTTAATAGTAATTCACATATGTTTTAAGCATGTAGTGGTGTAGATTAGTTTAGTATTGTTTAGTTTATTGTCACGTGTACTGAGGTACAGTGAAAATCTGACACTTGCTACCTTTGCACAACTAGCAATGAATGCCAAAGTGTTAATGGCATTATATTTCTGCTTTGAGTGATACCAAATTGGAAACGACAAGGGAAGCTGGCTTATCTAGAAAGGATAAAACGTCATATTTTAATTTGGTCCATTTATCATGAATAGTCTTGCGGAAAGAACCCCACTTAATAAAATTGAAACCTCTGCACAAAATAGTATTTAATGATCAGGATTCATGGAACCAAACACTCTGTGCCAGATGTAATGTGATAGATGATCAATATGAGAAAAAGCTGCCATCAGGACTGTGAGCAGGATATGCCTTGGCAGTAAATTTACTGCAAGTCAAAAATAGAGACAGGCAACTACACAATAATCATAGGACCACTGACAGAAATTGTGTACGCAAACAGTCCTCCATTTAGTCAGCTTTGATGTTTACATCTTGAAACAGTGCCATGCAGGAAAAATCAATGCTAATTTTTGTAGCTCAATGATTTGTTAAACAAAAACAAATGAAAACCGTAACAGTACTGTGCTTAGGTGATCATTTGTAACAATTAACTCAAATAAGCTGTGCTCAGTAGCAAGAGCTAAATAGTTTTATCAAACAGTTCTTTTCCTATTTTACAATCTTATGGAAAGTTAATTTAAGTGTGGAATTTTCTACCCACATTCTCTCTGAACATTAACAGTGAGAATGTCCTTGATTTTCTCATGGTGGGCCTCTATAACTTAAGAAGATTCTTGCAGAAAATGTGAACTGCTGAAAAGGAACTTAGGGAGGCTTGTTTTCAGTATCAGCCAAAAAAATGAACAATGAACTTCAGCCAGATGTTGGCTGAATGTAGAGAGTGGTGAACGTCTACAGTTTTCTTCCCTGGTGGGTTGTGGGGACTAAATCATGGCGGAAGTAGATATATTTTTGAAAGATCAGGAAACTGGCACAGAGTAGGGGACAAGACGTGGGTAAATCAGCCAATGTCAGATTGCATGGTGGGGTAAGCTTGAGGGGTCAATTGGTCTACTCCAGCTCCTATGTTCTGATGATCTTATACTTGGTGGCACCAGAGCATTGTGCAAGTTACTGCCCTTTTCAGCACTTTTGTTACCAGTTTCCCTGATGATCCCAGTTCTTCTAGAGACTTAAAGACGTGCTATACACAAATAGTTGGTACCAACCAATATTATTGCACTACAGCACAAAATGTTTGGTCTCTAGTTATCTGTAAGGTCAATTAGGTCTTCTAATCTCTGTTTAAAAAAAATACAATTTTCTCATTCTTCTTGTTCGGTAAATACTTATCAGAAAAATAAATAATAAACTTTGTCAATCATTATCCAGCCTAAATGAAGCCTCTGGGGAAATATTTTTCAATTTGTACAAATTCTAGTTTGCTTCTGTTACATTTTAACTGAGTAATTTCAGATTTTTTGCCCTGTAATGTTGAATATGACAAATCTTTTGAAAGCTACAAAATAGCTTTATTTGGAAATAGCTTGTAAATATTTCTGTCCTCACTTATGTTATCAGTACAATTTGGTTAAAAAAAAAATACACGTTATATACAGGTGTTATTAGCAACACTAATGTAACCTGTTTTTAAAAGTTCACTGCTGGATGGTACTCGGAGCATTCCAAGCCTCCATATTTGATAATAATTACTCACCATTCAGCTTGCTTGTATTTTCTAATTCTAATTTAAACAAACACAATTGAATGATTTTCCTGATTATTGGTTTATCGGTTTATTTTTATCGTGTGTATCAATATACTTTGCTTTGCTTACTATCCAAGTAACTCATCCAGACATGAATATAATCAAACCATGCAGAATATAGTGTTACAGCTACAGAAAAAGTGTAGCTAAAAGAATGAGTGCAAAGGATATACTGAGATAGATTGGGAGATCAGGAATACATCCTTAACTTATAGGAGGTATTTTTAAACAGGGATGAAGCTGTTCATAAATCAGGTGATACATGGTTTCAAGTTTTTGTATCTTCTGCCTGACTGGAGATGGAAGATGATAGGGGTGTGAGTGGTTTTTGATTATGTTTGCTGCTTTTCCAAGACAATACAGTGTAGATGAGTCAATGAGATATGGGGCTAGTGAGGGAGGCTGGTGTGCATGATGTACTATGCTGCATCCACCACTGTTGGCATGTTGGAAGCTCTCGAATTTCTAAGAAAGTTTCAATGTTATTGAAATCATGTGCAGATCTGCTTAATATTTGCTTCCTGCCAATATCACCGGGAAAATCCACTGGTCTATAATAGGCGCAAAATAAAGTTGTTTTCCATTTACAGCTGTGAACCAAAATTGATCTTTGCCAAACTCCAAATTAAAATAGCTGAGCCCAGACAGTCAAAGAAATAAAATGTTTATGTTTGGCATTTAAGATTTGGTTTAATATTGCAAGAGATTCTATATTAGATCACTTCTCAATCCAATCGGTACACATAAATATCTGCAGCACGTTGTTAAAGCCTTTCATTTTTGTCCCCTCCATGTTATGTTAAGCGTTCTTTCTGTCATGTTATATTAGAATATGAATGGCAACTGTTCATTCATAGAAATCTTCCTTGGTATGGCACATACAACATTACCTACATTGTAACGTGGCTATGTCAAAAATATCTAATTGGCTGGAAAGTGAGTGATGTGAAAAGTGAGTTATAAATGGAAATACTTATTTTTTTATGAGAAGCAGAGATGAAGTATTGTGAAGGAAGGTCTAGATACGTGCACCTACTGCTTCTGGGATTTTTCCAAATGCACTCATGGAGAAAGGAGAATGTTCAAATTCATGTACATTTTCCGTGGAATCTTTAAAAGTACATTTTGCTCAGAGGCAGAGTTTTGTACCAGACATATTTTTAATCTGCTATATTTAAAACCATGAAAACATATTACTGGCTGATTTCCTGAACATTGATAGTCTTTCTGAAGCTACCTTTGGATACTAGATTCAATTGTAGGCCAGCTGTGAGCTGTAAAATATCATGAACCATAGTCTATAACAGGTGTGTTTCTGGTACATGGTTATTCAGCAGGAATAGTAGTTATTTTTCAAGATTCAAGATGGGTTTATTGTCACGTACCAATTAAGGTACAGTGAAATTTGAGGTAAGAGATTGAAAAAAGTATCCCCAAACCCCACCCCCCCCCACACAAAACAAACCAAGAAACACCAAAGCATACTTTTAACACATACTTAAAATACAGAAAGAAAAGACAGAGAGACCGTTGGCATTCCCTCCTGTACATATAATTAAATGTTGTTCCATTTCTGTTTATCTTTCAATAAATCTGTCTTTGAATTCATGATGATAACTCAAACCATTGTGCTAGACAATACATTTACTACATTGTGTGGCAGGGCTTTTCTCGTGGGCCTGTGGACGTGAGATGATTTGGGGCAGGGGTGGCACAATAGTTTAGAGAAAACGGGGAGCGGGGAAAACGGGGAAATTTCCCTGGAGCTTGTAGAGAAAGTCATGAAGCCAAACTCCACAACTGCAAGACATTGTTTACACATTCACAGTCATGTTGTAGCTTTATATTTGTTTGACTGCATGTGGATTGTCGTGTGCACTTCTACTTGCTCCACTATAGGAAGGATGTGAGGCTTTGGAGAGGTTCAGGAGAGGGGTACCAGGAGGCTGTCTGGATTAGAGGATATTAGTTATAAGGAGAGGTTGGACCAATTTTGATTGATTTCCCTGGAGCGTCAAGGGAGACCTGATAGAAGTTTACAAAATTGTGAGAAGTGTAGATAGGGTATACAGTCAGATCCTTTTTCCAAACTTGGAAATGTCAAATAGCAGGGGGCAAAGCTTTGTGAGAGGGTAAAGGTTTAAAAGAGTGCAGTGGGTCAAGTCAAGTTGAGTTCATTGTGATGTGCACAAACTAAGGTGAGATACAGGTACAATGACACAAATGCCTGGAACACATTTCCAAGGGTGGTGGTGCAAGTAAATACAATAGTGGCATTTAAAAGTATTTTAAATAGACACATGTATATACAGGGAATGAAGGGATATGGATCACATGCAGGCAGAGAAGATTAATTAATTTTTTTATCGTGTTCATCACAGACATCATGGACTGCAGGACCTGTTCCATCGCTGCACATTTCCATGCTCTGTGCTCTTACACTGATAAGGCCAATGTAATAATTATCAAATCTAAGCTATTCATCAGTTTATTCATTTTTTTAAATTTATTCCAAGCTGATGATTCTAAGGTTGTTTTAAAAATTGGGTGAGATCATTGGTTAATGCTAACATTTTATGCAATGCGACATAAAAACAATGTTTTATTCACAAATACTAAGGGATGCATTTTACGTAAACTCCTCAAAATGCTGCATATGGTCAGTTGTCAGAGTCTGCAGATAAAAATCACACAGGTCCATACTTTAATGGGGGGGGGGGGGGGGGGGGGGGGGGGGAAGGGAAAGCAACCGTTAAGCTAGGAATTGTTTTCCGCTCTATCTTGCCTGACGATTCTATTTTGCTTGGAAATGGATTTTCAATGGCACCTCCCTGTTAATCTTGTTTACAAAATACAACCTTATCTCATACAGACCTCTCAGCAGAAACTTGTTCAAGATGCTGGGAGGATTCCAGTCGTAAGGCTTCTTCAGCAACAAGCTTTTGCTTTATCAGAAGGACCATTAAGCAGCAACCAAAAACTGTCCTGCCGACAAAACAAAAAAACAAACCTGACTATGTCATGTACCCACAGTTAGCCTCCAGATGTCTGAAGCAGGGTCTTGACCCAAAACATAACCTATTCATGTTCTCCAGAGATGTTGCCTCATCTGCTGAGTTACTCCAGCACTTTGTATTCTTTTGTGCAGTAACCAGCATCTGCAGTTCATTGTTTATGCATATGGACATAACAATGTAACTGAATGTGCCTCGTATCTTTCACCTTGCAAGAGAAAGAAGTGAATTGGGTTTACCTCCTTCTCCTTAGATAGAGAGCAGCAGATAGAACAAGCATGGGAACAACCCAAACCTTCACACAGTTTCTTACTTCCTGAATCCAATTTAAAGGGACACAATTTATTCACACTTTTTTAGACTCCACTGAAATGTTGAATCTGTCTCAGTACACTCCCCACACTGGTTTACCAAACATACAACTTACATTATCTCTGACCATCAATCAACACACCAAATATCAATGCTTAATTTTGGAACCTGCTTCAGAGGATCAGTTTTGCTTGAAGGACACAATTTCCATCTGTTCCACAGTGACAGCTACAGCTAGAACCGACAACAGGAAGTACACCTGTGGTTGCAGCATCACCTCCTAAACATAATTTGATAAGCAACAATATAGCTCCCATGACTGAGCGATTGACACATACAGCGTGGAACCAGGCCCTTCAGCTTACCGAGTCCACATCGACGATTGATCGCCCGTTTACATGAGTCCTGTTATCCCACTTCCACAACCGTTTCCTGCACAACCCAGGCAATTTATAGAGGCCAATGAACCTACACACCTGCATGTCTTTGGGATATGGGAGGAAACTGGAGAACCCGGAGAAAACCCATACTGCCACATGGAGAACGTGCAAACCCCATACTGAGGAATACAGGGCAACTTACAGATTTATGAAGGAGTTGGATGACTATTGTGCAGTGGGTTCAAAAGGAGCAGTACAAATACTGACTGCAGAGAAGCTGTACAGAGAAAGTCAGGCCATTTGATCTAAACTTTCTAAAGCATGGGCTTGATGGAGATGGGAATATTTTTGATGTTTTTATTCACAGTATCTAATAGAAAATAAAAATTGAAGTTATACCAGAAGCACAGATAGAAACCTCAGGGGGGCAATCCTATTTCACACATTACGAACAATTGGTGGAATATTTTATGCAAACGTATATATGGTTTGCTCAGTATTTGACTCTCCTATTTTTTATATTCATGTTCTTATTTATTCACTGCATGGCAAATAAATAAATAGGATGCCAGTGGAAAAGGATATTTTGACTTTTTTCATGTGTGGTTGGTATTAGTGATTGGTCAATTTCACCCATCATTCATTATTATTAATTGAAACAATATTTTTTGTTTTTGAATGTTATGCCTCTCAACCAATTATTTTGACTTATTAATACATATAACATGTTTCTGCTGGACATCTCAAAAATGATCTGAAATTTGCATGATGGTGACGATGCAAAGTGATCTGCCTCTTTTTGGCCACGGCATCGAGTAACTAGTTCTTGCCATATGACATTATTAACTGTCAATAAGCTTGTTATACTTTCAGGCACCAGTTTCTCAACTATTTTCTGTATATTTTTAAAATTTAGCAGGAGAGAATAGATATAAAGTCCAACTAACAACCACTACATGTTAACTGTGCGTGATCAAGTTATATATATTGTTGAAAACCTACCATATTTGTTGAAACTGTCATTTTACTATTTGAGCTTCACAGTTTAAGATTACATATATCCACACAAATGCCTCAAATTGTTGCCTTAGTTTAGTTTGGTTTACTTTAGAGATACACCATAGAAACAGGCCCTTCGGCCCAACCCAATGTACCTACATACCTGTACGTCCTTGGAGTGTGGGAGGAAACTGAAGATCTCTGAGAAAACCCACGCAGGTCATGTACAAAGAGAGAACGTACAAAGTCCGCACAGACAGTAACCGTAGTCTGGATCGAACCCAGGTCTCCGGTGCTGCATTTGTTTATTTGTCAACAAGAGACTATTTAAACGTTTAAGTGGAATTAAAATGTATATATTTCACAAGAATTATTTATTTAATTGTGCTTTGTGTATGATGACACAAGTGTAACTCACTACTTGAAGAATAATACCTATTTAACATACCCACACGAACTTGGTGGCTGAGTCCACAACTGTGAGGCAGAGTTCAATTTACCTTGTGCAAACTGAGCATGTGCATTGGCCTGATTTCCCAAAATGCACTGTGCCCATCAGCTGCTCAGATCCATTCACCCCAGTTGCTGACTTCCAGGCTTCCAGAAAATTCCATCTGTATTTCATCCTAAATTCCATCCTATATTTCAGCATGAGAATCAAGGCAAAGTTTAATTTTTTTTTGAGGTAAACCTTACTTTTCTGGAAGCTATTTCTAAATATGAGCAATAATACTGGCTGTCTTAAGAAAACCTTCAACAATTTTTCGTTTATCCAGAAAAAAACCCACGTGAAATATAGGAGCATTAGCAGTATGATTATTTGTTTCTGGTTATATAGCTTGAAGTAACTAATAATGTTATATTGGCAAGATATCTGTTAAATACATGACGAGGCAGGAGTTGAGATGCTGACGAGATAACAGAGAAAAAGAAAGGAGTTATTTCCAAAATGCTTCCAACTTTTTAAATAGTATTTTGAAAGCAAATTAATTAAAAAATAAAGGGATAAGATGGAAAGCAGTAGATGAAACTTGCCAGAGGTTAGAGGGCCCATTATTTCTTTGCAACTGGATACCGGATAAGGTGCAGAGAAGATTTACAATTACGGTTGCCAGGACTTCAGGGCCTGAGCTATAGTGAGAGGTTGGGCAGGCTAGGACCATTCATTGAAGAGCAGGAGGATGAGGGATGATCTTATTGCAGTCTAAAAAATTATAAGAAGAATAGATCAGGTAGACACAGAGAGTCCCTTGCTCATAGGGGAATCGAGAACCAGAGGACATAGGTTTAAGGTGAGGGGGTAAGATTTTTCACACAAAGGGTAATGGCTGTATGGAATGATGGTAGTTCACGCAGCTACTATTGCAATGTTTAAAAAATATTTAGATGGGTACATGGATAGGTCAGGTTTAGAGGGATATGGGCCAAACGCAGACAGGTGGGACTAGTGTAGATGGGATATGTTGGTCGGTGCGGGCAAGTTGGGCTGAAAGACCTGTTTCCATGCTGTATGACACAATGAGTCCATAACTAATGAAGGATTGGTTGAGATTAGTGAGAAACTGAAGGGTAATGTAATTGGGTTTGGAAGACCATGCAGGTGTGCAGTAGGTTGCCAACGGGTCTAGATTAGGCAAATAAGGAACTGATAGAAAAAGTGGGAAAGTAAGATTATAGTAGTAAGGGATATCCGGGTTAAATTGAGTGGAGATGAGCAGTTAGGCACTTTATTTTATATCTCCACCATTATCATTGTGGAAAATGCAAGGAGAGAAAGAGTGTGGCAGCAAAGAAATTGATTAAAAAGGAAAAATAAAAAGATATACGATGGCACATGTCCCTGGATTGTTCCTGGTGGAATGTGTTTGATCATTGATTATGCATTTGAATGCATAGTTGAAGACATACATAAAGGCCTTCAGCTTCCTTTGACACAGGTGTATTTTAGATTTTCCATCAATGGATTTTGCCTCAGTTGGGCTCGGACAAGCTACGTCTTTGGAAGGTGGGTTGTTAACTGTTGGGGGACGGGGGAGAGGGTTTAAACCAGTTGGCAGTGGGGTACAACTACAAGACTGGGGTATGGAAAGCAAAGATGTAATGTTGGAAATTGAAGACGAGTAATCAGTCAATCCCTTGGAGAACTTTATATATTTTTCTATTATATATCCTCTCTGTCTTTTAAACTCTGCAGAATATAAACCTGTTCACTCAATTTCTCCTCCAGTGGCAAGCTCAATATTTCTTGAATGAGTCAAGTGAATCTACAACCTTTCTTAAGGATTCGAAAGCTGTAAACAGTATTGCAGGTGTGGTTGAACCAAGACCCCATGTAATTGCAAAGACATTTGTCTTCATCTTGGTGTTGAAATCCTCTCCCAATGAAGAATAGAACACATTCTGCCTTCTGATCATTTGTTACATCTGCATGTTGGCCTTCAGAGACTTCCGGTGGGTCCATTTGAACATCAACATTACTCAACTTTTACCATTAAAAAAATACTCTGCTTTCCTGTTAAGTGCACAAAAGCAACTGATCTCACATTTCTCTACATTGTATTAATTTGTCATCTTCTGGTCCACTGGCTCCACCTCTTGTCCATATCATCCTCTTCCAAACTCGCTCTTCTACATAATTTAGTGTCATCAGTAAAAATGAAACTCTGACATACGGTCCTCTCTGCCAGGTCACTGATAAATATTGTGAAAAGCTAGGATCCCAAGCTTTCTTCCTTGTGGCACTAGTCACATCCTTTCAACATGAGAACGATTTTCCTTTATTCCCACTCTTAGCTTTCTGTTTTATGGCCAACCTTCAATTCATGTTAGTGTATTACTTCTATTTCTATGTGCTCTAACCCTGATGACTAATCCTCACGCAGAACCTTGTCAAATGCCCTCCAAAATCCCAATAAATCACACTGACATTCAACTAACAAATCCATAGTTCCCTGATTTTTCTATACCATGATGTCACATTAGCCACATTTCAACTGACCAGAAAACTTTGGAAGATAATAACCAGAGCATCCATGACCTCTGAAACAACAATTTTTAATTCATTTGAGTCCTTGACATTTATCAGTTTTCAAGTTCACTGACCATTTATTTAGCTATCATTTCCTTCAGTTACTCAATCTCGCTTGTCCATTGATTTTCTTATATATACAGTGGCTTGCAAAAGTTTTCATACCCCTTGAACTTTTCCACATTTTGTCACGTTACAACCACAAACGTAAATGTATTTTATTGGGATTTTATGTGATAGACCAACACAAAGTGGTGCATAATTGTGAAGTGGAAGGAAAATGATACATGGTTTCCAAATGTTATTACAAATGAAAAACTGAAAAGTGTGGCGTTCAAAAGTATTCTGCCCCCCTGAGTCAATACTTTGTAGAACCATCTTTTGCTGCAATTACAGCTGCAAGTCTTTTGGGGTATGTCTCTACCAGCTTTGCACATCTAGAGACTGAAATTTTTGCCCATTCTTCTTTGCAAAATAGCTCAAGCTCAGTCAGATTGGATGGAGAGCATCTGTGAACAGCAATTTTCAAGTCTTGCCAGAGATTCTCAATTGGATTTAGGTCTGGACTTTGACTGGGCCATTCTAACGCATGAATATGCTTTGATCTAAACCATTCCATTGTAGCTCTGGCTGTATGTTTAGGGTCGTTGTCCTGCTGGAAGGTGAACCTTCACCCCAGTCTCAAGTCTTTTGCAGACTCTAACAGGTTTTCTTCCAAGATTGCCCTGTATTTGGCTCCATCCATCTTCCCATCAACTCTGACCAGCTTCCCTGTCCCTGCTGAAGAAAAGCAACCCCGCAGCGTGATGCTGCCACCACCATGTTTCACAGTGGGGATGGTGTGTTCAGGGTGATGTGTAGTGTTAGTTTTCCGCCACACATAGCGTTTTGCATTTAGGCCAAAAACTTCAATTTTGGTCTCATCAGACCAGAGCACCTTCCTCCACATGTTTGCTGTGTCCCCCACATGGCTTGTGGCAAACTGCAAACTGGACTTCTTATGGCTTTGTTTCAACAATGGCTTTCTTCTTGCCACTCTTCCATTTGTGGAGTGCACGACTAATAGTTGTCCTGTGGACAGAATCTCCCACCTGAGCTGTGGATCTCTGCAGCGGCTCCAGAGTTACCATGGGCCTCTTGGCTGCTTCTCTGATCAATGCTCTCCTTGCCCGGCCTGTCAGTTTAGGTGGACGGCCATGTCTTGGTAGGTTTGCATTTGTGCCATACTCTTTCCATTTTCGGATGATGGATTGAACAGTGCTCCGTGAGATGTTCAAAGCTTGGGATATTTTTTTATAACCTAACCCTGTTTCAAACATATCCACAACTGTATCCCTGACCTGTCTGGTGTGTTCCTTGGGCTTCATGATGGTGTAATTGTTCACTAATGTTCTCTAACAAACCTCTGAGGCCTTCACAGAACAGCTGTATTTATACTGAGATTAGATTACACACAAGTGGACTCTATTTACTAATTAGGTGACTTCTGAAGGCAATTGGTTGCACTGGATTTTATTTAGGGGTATCAGAGTAAAGGAGGCTGAATATTTTGCACGCCACACTTTTCAGTTTTCTATTTGTAAAAAAATTTGAAAACCATGTATCATTTTCCTTCCACTTCACAATTATGCGCCACTTTGTGTTGGTCTATTACATAAAATCCCAATAAAATACATTTACGTTTGTGGTTGTAACATGACAAAATGTGGAAAATTTCAAGGGGTATGAAAACTTTTGCAAGCCACTGTATATATGGTAGATTTTATTGTAATTCCTTCTCTGCAGAGATGCTGCGGCCCGCTGAGTTATTCCAGCATTTTGTGTCCTTCATAGATTTTTATATATCTTTCATGAAGGAAGATGCAAAATATTTATTCTATTTTGTTATTCCTCATTGTAAATACTTACCTGATGTTGAAGTGCCCACACTTGCCCTCACGCGTCTTTACCTTTTCATGTGTCTCTAAAAGATCTTGTAGTCCATTTTGAGCATTCATGTCAGTCCATTCTCATAGTCTGTCTTGCTTTTTTCTTGATCCTCCTTTGAGTGCTAATGCACTCCCAATCCTCAGGCCCATTCCTTTTCCTGGCAACTTTATAGGGTTCTTCATTTGATGTAATACTAACTTCAATTTATCTTTTCAGCCACTGACTGTGTCAAAGAATACTTCCCCTTGGCAATAGAGAAGATAGCTGAAGAGTGAAGTACAGGATCAAATTAATTTGTATCCCATTCAGACTAATACCATTCTCCAGTTATTTTCTTCGCAAAGTTACTTAGCAAGCAGGCGAGCATCCCACTAATGTGAGATGCCATTTCCCTAGTCGAAAGGATGATGCTAATTGCAGGATTTTTTTCTACAATGGACTTAAAGTTCCTTTTCCAGTAAAATAGGCCAAATAACCCTTGAAAACGAATTTGAAGCATGCCCCATTTTTACAGTTAGAGGCAAGCTTTGACTGCCGGTGCATATTAGATGTTCATACTGACTTAGTCCAGTATCACATTGTCCTTTGAAGGCCACCTTCATCTTCAGTATTAAGCTGAATGACAGATTATGACAGCACCTGAATGACAGATTATGCTTTATTCCCCACACGGCTATTTGCTGTGACATGAATAACCCAAAATGTTCCCCAAATCTTCTTCTTATCTAGTCCACACACACGATTAGGAGTTGTTCAGCCAGAGCTAAACACACCGCTCGGCATCTGCGTACAATGGTGTCTGCTTCCACTTCTTGTGCTTCTTGTGCGTGGTGGTGGAAAGATTGGTGAAAGCAGGGCCCTGACCTGAACGCTCTTTGCTTGACCCTCCCCAATTCTGGGCCCATGATTATATGCCATTCCGAAAACTAAATGAATATATTCTACACTTATTTTCAAATAAGCTTGGAAGTGTAAACAATTGTAACAGACTTTAACTCCCCTTCCTATTCCCACAATGACCTTTCTGTCCTGGACCTCCTCCAATGTCAGAGTGAGGCCCAGTGCAAATTGGAAGAACAGCACCTGATATTTAGCTTGGGCAACTTACACCCCAGTCGTACGGACACTGACTTGTCTAACTTCAAGTAAATATTGCTTTCCCTCTCTCTCCACCTCTCCCCCTTCCTAGTTCTCTGACCAGTCTGGCTGTCCCCCTGACCACCAGGTGGCGCCATACAGTCGCAGCCTCATCAACGGTCCGTTGTTAAATGTATGTTTGAGTGTATCTTTAGTTTTGAATTATGTGGGGGGTGGGGTGGTTGGGGGAAACTTTTTTTATCTCTTTCCTCGACGGATATGCAACTTTTCCGTCTCGTATCTCCGTCCGCGCTGCGGCCTAACATCGTGGAACTGGCGGCCTGTTGTTGGGGATCGACTTCGGGAGCTCCAACCACGGCAGTTTGCAGACTTAACATCGTGGAGCTTGCGATTCCTTTGTCAGGGATCGACTTCAGGAGCTCCAACCATGGGAGCCTGCAGACTTAACATCGACGAGCTCGCAGTCCCTTGGTTAGCGACCTACTTCGGGAGCTCCAAGCCGCAGGAGCTTCGTCCGCCCTGATCGCGGGAACTTTGATCGCCCCGACGCGGGAGCTTCTATCGCTGGCTGTGGGAGCTTTGATCACCCTGACTGTGGATAGTTCGACTGCCCCGTCCGCGGGAGAATAAGGAGGAAAGAGGGTGGTAATTGGCTTCATTTTTTTCGAGGTGCTAATTGGCTTCATTAAAAATGTAAGTTGTCTAGTGTGTAGGATAGTGTTAGTGTATGGAATCACTGGTCGGTGGGGACGGTGGGCCGAAGGGCCTGTTTCCGTGCTGTACCTCTAAACTAAACTAAACTTTATTGCCTTTCATCACAGTGAGGAATGTGAGGGATGTTTATGTTAACTTTTATGTAGTTGTGTCTTGTTGCTTTTTTGGTACGACTGCGTGTCTAATCAAATTCCTTTTATGTTTTTACATCCTTTAGTAATAAATGAATTACAACACAATATAATGCAATTAAGTTTTATCTTAGTATACTTCGTTGTCACCTTCTCCTCGCTAACAATGATCTATTCTACATTTTCCTTAAACTGCAACCTCTTTGATCTCTTTTTCACACCTTAAACCTCATCTCTTTATCTCTCTCTCTCCCCTGACTCTCAGTCTGATGAAAGATCTCGATGCAAAGCGTCACCCATTCCTTCTGTCCAGAAATGCTGCCTGTCCTGCTGAGTTACTCCAGCATTTTGTGTCTATCTTTGGTGTAAATCAGCATTTGCAGTTTTTTTCCTACATAAACCAGAAATGGAAGTCCTGAGAGAGAAGGTGTTTTATTTGGTCCACTGTTTGGTAAAAATGCAATATTCTTTGTGATTATTTTGATTGTTTTAAATAATCTGAAATATGCAGATTTTCATTTTCTTAAGAATTATTAAACATGGGGAAAGCAATTTGATTAATGAGGTTGAAAGGGAAAATTAAATACTTTGGAAGATGAATTATGCATTATCTTGGTTGTTCTTGTTGAAGGGAATTAGCATTGGAATAGTTAAATAATGCAGACTAGAGATGGATCCCTTATATACATTTTAAGCGACAGCTCTGAAGGCATTCCAGATGGCAGTGTATTGCTGAACCACAGCGAGGAGGTCCGATTTCTTGTTGCCGTAAGTGACTTAATCCCATCCTTGGTGGTGATGGGATTTTAATTCAGCCTCCATCGTTTGGCTTTGGGAGGTGAAGTATCAGCCAAGTTCTTACTACTGTCTGGGGACTCCTACAGCATGATGTGCATATTTGGATGTCAGGTGGGGATCTGATTGCTCTAATTGCAAGGCCCATCAACATTAAGTACCCGAACAGCCCTTCCTGCCAAACTCAATCTTTTGTGAGAGATAGTAAAAGATATTGCAGTGGCATGCATAATCTTCTTAAAAGGGCATTATGTGTTTTTCTAATGGCCTTTAAAAGGAAATCATCTCATTATGAGAGTGGAATTGCTTCCTACATAAATTAGCAGGGAAATGCCACCTTTGAAAAACATGAGGTACTTCGGAAGAGGCAATGAGTCATTTGATTCTATGACACACCGTTTTTATTGATGTTATTTGGAATAACATTTTATTATTTGTTGAACCAATATTATGAAATATTTTAACATAGTACGCATCAGGCACAAAATAATACAAATGCAGAATCTGGAATTTTATTTGGTTGCTTTATTAAATATGACATTGGTTCAAATTGCTCATAATCTTTCTTGTAAAAGCAGCATATGTCTACTAAAACAAGTGACATTTTGCATAGTCTACCGATGCAATTCAGAAGAAAAATGGTACATTTTAATCAAGACACATGCAGTTGCTATTACTTAAAATATGATTTTTCAATTGTTTCATAATTATACTGGAAATACATTATCAAATCTCTCACAAAAAGGCAACATTTCTCTCAACCAATATTCCTCGTGAAATCACTTGGTGACCTGCAAATGTAATGGCACATTTGTAAATTAACTTCAGTGGTGAAAGAAGGAGATTCAACATAATTTTAAAATACATTAGTTTGACAATATTCCTTTAACATTTTCCATAACAATGCACAAATATCTATTCACATTTCATAACCCATTTCCACTGATAAAACAGGAATGAAAGTAATGCAATATTGCATTCCATCATCCTTTTTGAAAGCTAGGTAAAACGATCCTTCTGTCAATCATACTTTGACAGGGTGGAATCAATTTTTTTGGAAAAATCAGTGTGACTACAATAATGATGGTTCTCCAGAGGAATAACGCAGGTGAGCTAACACGGTGAGATTTTTCATACCGATATGACATTGCAGCCCTGAATGAACTAACTTCTAATACAAGACTCCCACTAAGAGCTGCACATGAAAGGTTTACTTGAGATTGACTGAAATTTTGGACCATAGGAACCATTTCATGCCAAATGATTGGAAAATGTCCCTACCCCAAGTATTCTTCTGATCTTGGGCCAGAAGTGTAGGCGGGTGGGTCCTCATCAATTTTGCATGGTCAATTTTGACGGGTTGATAACAGAGCATATCTGAGCAGTGTGTATTCAGGTAGATTTGGCGATGGATTTTGACTAAAACTTTTTTGCTATTCTATTGCAGGAAGTGTTGCATATATTTGAAATCTACAAACAGAAATAATCGGCGAGCGGTTCTTTATGAGCCCACTTTAACATTATCTACATTGTATAAAGTTGTGGGAGTAAAAAGGGGCTCTAAATCAACTCTCTCCAAATTTATCTGAATCTCTTCCTTCTCACCCGTGCAGTGTACGAGACTAGTTTCACCACGTCAAAACGTTATACCAATATACATTCAAAGCCCTTTCCAAAACCTTGAGAACTTTCAAGTAGCAAATGCCAAAAATCATCCTGCATGTAGAAACACTCAATTAAGCCATTTTCAGATCATGTACTGGACTCGATACAGAGATATAGATATGAACAGACACCAGGGCTTTCTGCTTATAAAACCTGCATATTGATTAATAATCATGTTCAACGAGCCCAAGCACATGAGCGATGGAATGGTCCCGTGTCTTGGGCACACAGGTACCTCCTTTGGTCATGACACATTCTTGTGAACTTCACATGACAGTTGGTTTCTTCATTGATGTCCACTTCAAACCCAAAATTAAGGTGGCATGGGTTAAACCTCTTACTCACTCTCTATTGTATATAACATGAAATTATTTTAATGTGGAAAAGATATCACTTTCTGCACATAATGCTGGCTTTGCCAGAACTTAAGATGTTGTCAAATCAAAGTCTATAAATAATGTATCTTTTTCAACTTTTCATTGACATTTATATCATAATCAATAATATTTATCCACTATTGCTGACGTATGTCACTACAATCAAATAAAAAAATATGTGCAACTTGTACAAAATAATGACCACAAAATAATTATGTATTGACTCATGCAGATGAAATTGTATTATTGATATTCTTTCACTCAGAGGAAAGGCTAGAAGCTTACATCCATCTACATAGTAGTACAAAAAGTTTTCAAGTCTACTGAAAGTACTGGTACTGTATGCTGTCATATTTTTCAATTTCATATTTTACTTTATTTTAAATTCCACCACCCATTCACAATGTGGCTGACAGTAGAAGTAATTTATTTTAGTTTTAATTTGTTGCACATAATAGGAATTTATGAAAATTGAACCTTTTCTTACCATCAGTGTCCAATTTTCTTTGTAAAGTTGTCTTTCATTGTCATTAAATGCCTTTAATTACTTGTTAAAAATTGCAATTATCTGCATTTTAAAGCAAAAAGCTTAAATATGTAGTATTCCAAAATGATATAGACAATTTGCATAACAAAAGAAAATTACTTGATCACGAACAAATGAAAGACTAGTAAATGATGAATTGCATATCTTAGTTTCCTATTAGTGCATTGCTGACAGCCACCTGTTCCATCAATTCAGATATGAGGTAGCCTGAAACATATCAGATAATTAACAACTACTGAATTGACCATTCTTGCTGGAGCCAAAGGACTGCAACAAGTTCATGACAGTCTCCATTCTATTATTTTTTTTTTCCCCCATCAACAGCAAATGTGGGTGGATTGGGTCTGAGAGATGGGCGAGATAGATAGATAGAGAACATTCAACACTATGAGAATGGGAATGGGAGAAGGAATTGTTGGTCAAGATTGTACTGGATCTGTGCCATTAGTTGAGTCACTGCTCACTATTAAGGCAGAAATAGATTGATGCTTGATTAGTATGGGTGTCAGGGGTAATGGGGAGATGGCAGGAGAATTGGGTTAGGAGGGAGAGATAGAAGCTCCAGGATTGATTGGCGGAGTAGATTGATGGGCCTAATGGCCTAATTCTGCTCATATTACTTATGTACTTATTAACTATCCCAGCCACTTATTATTCTCAGACACTTGTACTAAATCTTTGCACCTTGAAAACATCCAGTGAAAAAAAAACATGCTCTGGGTTGGGAAGGAGTTGTAGGATTCATCTCGTTTAGAATGATTGTGCCAATGTATAGTAAGGTTTTGGCTGTACTGTGTGCAAAAAAAGAATTTCACAGTATCTAGGTACATATGACAATCAAGTGCCATTGATTAAACAAAACATGTTACTTCCAGAATAGAAAGTACAAAGCAAAAACACAGCAAGTCCACAACTTGCTGATAACCATGACATTTCAAGACTGTTTACGTGTTCAGCATTGTGAGCTCACCCCTGTGAGAGCCAAGAAGTGAGCTGATCATCTGTGGATAGGCAGTCAATGGATGCTGAATTCAACATTACAACTAACTCCTCAACTATGATAAGCTATCCCAACCACAGTGTTGGTAATCCCCAGGGAAAAAACTCCATACGGAGTCTTGGGGCCCAGTCTTGTTATGGCCTCTCTCACTTTAAGTCCAAATGAGATCCAATAGAATCCCAAAAAGACCAAGTAAGGTAGGTACATGGGGTGGTCAAAAAGACTTTTGGCACATTGGCCTTCATCAGTCAGAGTATTGAGTATGGAAGTTGGGAGGTCATGTTACAGTTACATAAAATGTTGATGAGGCTGCATTTAGAGTATTGGGTTCAGTTCTGTTCAAAGCTCTGTTATTGGAAAGATGTTGACAAGCCGGAAAGGGTACAGAGCCGATTTAGGAGGATGTTGCCAGGACTAGAGTGTCTGAGCTAAAGGGAGAGGTTGATTAGTCTGGAACTATTCCTTGGAGTGCAGGAGGATAAGGGGTGATCTTATAGAGGTGAAAAAAATCAGAAAAGGTACAGATCGGGTAGATGCACAGAATCTCTTGCTCAGAGTAAGGGAATCAAGAATCAGAGGTCATGGGTTGAAGGTGAGGAACAACGTTCAAGAAACATTTAAGCAGGTACATGTACAGAACAGGTTTAGAGGGATATGGGCCGAATGCAGGCAGGTGGGATGAGTGTAGATGAGACGTGTTGCCCGGTATTGGAAAGTTGGACCGAAGGGTCTGTTTCCACACTGTATGATTCTATGACTATAAAATCGATAGTGATTGGTTTATTTGAATTTGATGAAGTTATGGATGGGAGAATCAGAATATTTAATTAAAGTATATAAAATTCTAAGGAATTTAGTAGAGTGGATGGGAAAGATACCGGTTTGAAGAGGAATCCATAACCGATTGAAAGTAATTAGAAGAAGGATTTGGAGGACTATTGACATTCTTTTTATGTAGTTGGTGAGATGTGTTTGAAATTCTTGGCCTGACAGGTGAGGGGGGATCGTTTAAGATGAAGGGGGAGTGATTTAATAGCAACCCGAGGGGTAACTTTTTCATGCAAAAGGTAGTGGATGTTTGGAATGAGCTGCCGGAGGAAGTAGTTGAGGCAGGTACTATCGCAACATTTAACAAACATTTCAACAGGACAGGAAAGGTTTAGAGGTATTTGAGCCAAAAGCAGGCACATGGTACTAGTGTAGATGGGTCATGTTGGCCGGTGTGTGCAGGTTGGGCCGAAGGACCCGTTTCCACGCTGCAAGACTCTAAGACAGAAGCACAGCACAATGTAAAAACTGTACAAAGAGGCATTTGAAGTGCTGTGATCTATAAGGCTGCAGGCCAAGAAGAATAAAAGAGGAATTGGTTCTTTGCCTGCCGGTGCAGACTATATGGGCTTTATGACCTCATTCTGTACTGCAATGACAATTTTCAGTTGAGTTATTTAGCGTAAAGTGAATGATCCCTTCCTTATGCGCTAGGTTTAAAAAATATATATACACTATATATCCACGTATTTTAACCTTCATTCATCTTCCTGCAATCAGTATTTCAAATGTTTGCCATTTGACATTGAAAATTAATGTTCCAGGAATAATACCTCGTGATGATACCATTAATGTTCACATCGAAAGCTTGCTGATTATAGTAAGTGCTGTGACTTGCAGATCTATCGCTCGTGTCGTAGATGAGCAACAAGCCTTTTTTCCAGACAAATTTTATGTTCATCAAGATTCAGAATTAAATTGTGCCCTTTTGAACTGGAATGATGATACAAATGCAAATTTTAATTGCTAATCTGCGATTCTATTTTTAGTTATTAGTTCCATCTATTAGATTTACTATGGCCTTTCAAAAAACACTGAAGCCATCGAAACATAATTGGCAGTCAGTTGTACTATGTGTTTGAAATCATTTCCTGACAAGTAGTATT
This sequence comes from Okamejei kenojei, assembly GCA_035221665.1. Taxonomy (NCBI): domain Eukaryota; kingdom Metazoa; phylum Chordata; class Chondrichthyes; order Rajiformes; family Rajidae; genus Okamejei; species Okamejei kenojei. The sequence continues at coordinate 43,048,599 of CM069146.1, forward strand.
GTCTGCTTTTTGCCACAGAGCCCTCTTGTGCCTAAACCAAGTGGGGGAAGCAATATTTTGAGTGGATGTAAAGGTGGATTATGAAAGCTGAATTTAAATGGAAAATGTATGTTAAATTTAAATTAAAAATGTTATTTAGGAAACAATGAATCGTGCTGTATATTTCTCAGCAAGAGATTTCTAATGATTTTGTCTTTCTCATTACAGTGAAGTGCTCGGAATACCATACTGATAGGAACCACTCCTCTCCGCCATGTGCATCTTCTCACCAATGCCATAAAAAAGAGCAGGGGTAAGTACTGGTTTTCTCAATGTAACTAGTGTGGGTCGATTGTAATTATAAAACGTGCCAGGAATTGCGTATTCTTGGCACAAGCAGGTTTTACTCACAAAGAATCACAATGAAAATGTTCACCCAAGACCTTGTTGTTGATATAATTGCACCTCGATAAAAAAGAACACTTGTTTCTGCAAAGCTGAAGTGGCGTTTTGACGTGTAATATACGGCACCTCAAATGCCCTTGCAACTTACTCGAGGTCATTGAGATAGGAACCTATGTCAAAGACTCCAGATTGATTGTAAATGCTGTATTGTCAAAATTGCTCAAATATAACTTTGTATCGCAGCATAAATGGCAAATTGGTTTCCAATCATTGACAAATGTTGGTCGGAAGATCTCCCAGCAAAGTACGTAGAAGGTAAAAATCTTAAAATATTAACAGAAAATGGTGACAGCATTGAGTAGACCTGGCAACATCTAAGGAGAGAGAAATAAAGTTAATGTTTCAGGTTAATAAACTTCCATCAAAATGGGAAAAAATGATGTGCAATGAAATCATACATATTTTAAGAGAAGAGGGTGAGATGAAGGGAACAAAGGAAATATCTTTGATCAGATGGAGACCAAGAGAGAATAAACGAGACAAGTGGTGCTGGTTGAAGAATGGTGTGAAAGGCTTGAAAATCACAAGTGACGTGTCTGGAAGAGTTGGAAGCAGCAGTAATGACAATAGGAACATCAAAAGTTCCAGCACTTTATTCCTCTCTCCACTGAACGATGCATCTTCGATTTACCGCTTTTCCGGATAAATCAAGTCCCATCATCACATATTCAACAGTCCCTGCCCCTCAGCCAATTCCCACCACCACATGTACCATTCAATGTCCCGTACTCTCCATTCATTCAGAGACATTCCCTTTATTCTATACAGGTTGAAACACATCTGATTTCCAACGTTTTTGCAGTCTACTGAAAAATCATTGACCTCAAACACAAGCTATTTTACTCTCCCCAGTTTGTGCCTGACCAGCTGAGTACATCGATATTTTATCTTTTCATTTCCTATTTATCTTACTTTTCCACTACTTGCCTTTCCAATTTTCTGAATATGGTTCACTAGCAGGCCAACAGGTTTTGATAGATTTTAAAAGAATTTCTCTTGATAAAAATAATTTTAATTTCAAAATATTTTTCCAAAACATCTAATCAAGACCGCACTTAAAAATATTTCAAATGCATGATGCGTACCTCACACCAAGTAGACATGATTGAAAGGGAGTGGAATTGAGGGGTGAGAGCTCAAATTGGAAAATATATGCCTAGACATGGATGAAACACTTCAATAAACATTCGTAAGGATAGCACATTCATTGCAAAATCAGCTAAATGGGATATTGTGAGTTCAGAAGATTCAGTGCAATATGTGTTTTGGTTCTGCTTCCCTTCCACCTGTGTGGTCTCTGCAAGCAGATTAGGCAAGAAGTTCTTAAGAGCTTGAGGGCACAGCAGACCCATGCCAATTTTATGCAGGCTGTGGGGAGAGTGATATCCTTCCATGTATGATGTGCAATGAGACATGCATGTAAGTATTGTGGTTTTCTGTGGGACTATGCACAGTAATCACATGTTACTTCCAAAATTGTGTGAAATAACTGAAAATTTAATATGTGTGTCCTCTCTCGTGGTAGGGATTTGCAACGTGGCAGTTCTGAATGGAAGTCATTGCTTCAGATACTGGACCTGATATGAGGCAGTTTTGCTTTCTCGTGGCTTGCTTGCATTTGGCACTGTATGTCTCTGAAAGCTATTTCTTAGCCATGAAAGATATCAGGACAGTCTATGTGGTTAGGTTCAGTGAGAACTTCTTAATGTGACTCAAGTAATGATGTGCCGTTTAATAAACGGGAGCATACTTTTTTTATCTCATACTTGGGGCTTCACAATTATATGTGACCCACATGGTTTCTTCTAATGACCGTTTCTACCACATGTATGCAGTTTAAACACAAATGAAAGTTTAAATATCATGGAAGCAACATCTGATTTGGATAACATCACTGCACACTCAACAATATTAAGAATCTTTTAAGGTCTCGACCAAAGAGAATTGCCCTAGCTGAATCATTGAATATATTCACAGCTCAGATGACAGATATTTCAGCTGTTGTAAAGTCAAGGGTTTTGGGAATAGGACAGGAAAGTGGAATTGAGGGTAAGATCAGGGTCAATGAATTTATTGAATGACTGAGAGGGCTCTCGCGGCTAATTACTGCTTTTATATTTTGCATGTCATCTTGTGGTGCAAAAAGATCATGTGCCTCAAGAAAATCTAATCGACTGGCTGTTCTTTAAAGTACCATTATGCAAAATAATGTAAAAGTATGAAAGAACAATTTTACATAGCTAAAAATTGAGTTCAGTAAAACTATTTAGTGAGGTTTACATTTTTGATTGATAACGCAATTCAATTAAAAAAGTTATACTATTTGTTTTTAAATATGTGTGAACACTTTGCATATCCGTCAACATTCTCTTCGTCTGGGTGTCTGAAGTCTGACCATTTTATGATTTGTTTTTGGATGACTTCTCTTCATAATTCCTGGATTTAAATAAATGCATATAATTTTTGATAAAATAAACCTTGTGCTGCGTTCTATGTATGTAGATCTTGTGATAAAGATTAATGAAAAATTGAAACGTAACTATGCATGAGCATCTTGAAAAGGTTGTGTGCAATGCATCATATTTCTAAATGATTTAATTTAGAACACACATGACCCCAATTTTCTTTGCCTGCACTTGGGAATGGCAAAGTATTCATGCCTGACAATTCCAGATACAAACTGGTTCCCCTGTCTCTCATACGAATACCAAATTTTAAATCATCATCATCATCATCATCATCATCATCATCATCGTTGAAAACATCAACTGGCACGGTGCCTTACAATGCTATGTACGACAGTGATCACAACTTTGACTGAAGTGTGGATGGCCGTTGGCTCGCTAGGAGCTCATCCGCCCTTTGACAGGTCTTGTTTTTGATCCTGCTGGGGGTCCACAGACCCCTCCTCACCGGGTAAACCAGGTGGGGGGGAGACGGATTAGCCGCCGACTATCCGACCATGGAGCAGGTAGCACGGGATTACATGGTACCCGTGACGGGGGGGGAACTCCCCCCGACCTAAATGTGTTTATATTAAGATGCAAACCCAGAAAACTGAGCAAAAGTGTACTCGATTAAAAATATGTAATTATGTTTTTTGGTCTTTTCTAAATAAATAAGTTTACTTAATTATTTCGGAGTACATTTTGAATTATCTGTTATTTTCTGTGAAGAGATGCTCAGATATGTTTCTTTGGCTTCATTTCTCAGGTACATTGTCTCCATTATCTTCTCAAACCATTTTTGTTGAAAATGTCATTCGGCATTGAAACTTGTCCATCAACAGAATTGTAAAGTAAGGCAGATGAATCATGCAAAGTGTCATGATGAGAAAAGTATTCAGTTCTTGCAGTATTAGCCCCATGCCATCTGTCATAATTCTGAGATGGGAAAAAAACAATACATTTCAGTCCATCAATTATTCTGCTATTAATAACGACTTAATTCTTCCATATTTGGAATTAAGTGCTTTTTTACTGAGTTCTGTCAAACAGTCTTGTAGATTAATAATTATAAAATCATAATCTTGCAGCTCATAGGAGAGTTTGATCCAATGTGAATATGCTGGCTATTTGAAAGCACTCCCAAATTAGTTTGGTTCTCTGGAATGGTGTTGTCTTGATATTTATGTTTGTTTGAGCATACATGCTGAATTTTGAAATAAATTACCTACAGTCCTCATGAGATGAATATTGAATGAAGAGACAATCTATGACACTTCATTATGCAACAGCAGAAATTCAGATAACGGATTACGAGACAAGAAAGAGAGAAATGCTGGCAGGCATTTTTTCTTTTTTCCTAATAACATTAAGCAAAAACTTCACCTCCTACCTGGATATTGCCAGAACAGTCAGTTTATGTACTTCCCTCAGTTTGAGTAAACCATTGCTCAGTTACGTTTAGAAGGCAACAGTGCCTATTATATGCAATAATTACGTTCGTCATTCAAGGGGCCAAAAGAAAACAATAGCAGCATCATTAGGTTCTCAATCAAACAACTTCCAATTAGACTGCGTTATATGATTGGCATTGTTCAAATTTACATCATGTATCTAGCCTTGACTTCCTCGTGTCCAGGGGCCATCATCTTTCCATGCATGATTGCCATGACCTCATTCCAAAGCTATGATGCCTTGTTTGTAACCTAATACAAGGTTAATTCCCGGGATGGCGGGACTGTCATATGCTGAGAAAATGGAGCGGCTGGGCTTGTATACTCTGGAGTTTAGAAGGATGAGAGGATATCTTATTGAAACATATAAGATTATTAAGGGTTTGGACACACTAGAGGCAGGAAACATGTTCCCGATGTTGGGGAAGTCCAGAACCAAGGGGCCACAGTTTAAGAATAAGGGGTAAGCCATTTAGAACAGAGATGAGGAAACACTTTTTCACACAGAGTTGTGAGTGTGGAATTCTCTGCCTCAGAGGGGTGTGGATGCCGCTTAACCATATAACCATATAACAATTACAGCACGGAAACAGGCCCTCTCGGCCCTTCCAGTCCGTGCCGACCATTTGTTTTCCCCTAGTCCCATCTACCTGCACTCAGACCATACCCCTCCATTCCCTTCACGTCCATATACCTATCCACTTTACTCTTAAATGTTAAAATCGATCCTGCCTCCACCACTTCTGCTGGAAGCTCATTCCACACAGCCACCACCCTCTGAGTAAAGAAGTTCCCCCTCACGTTACCCCGAAACCTCTGTCCCTTAATTCTCATGTCATGCCCTCTTGTTTGAATCGTCCCTACCCTCAATGGGAAAAACGTATCCACGTCAACTCTGTAAAAACGTATCCACGTCAACTCTGCTTCTCCGGATACATTCAAGAGAGAGCTAGATAGGGCGCTTAAAGATAGCAGTCAAGGGATATGGGGAGAAGGCAGGAATGGGGTATGGATTGTGGATGATTAGCCATGATCACATTGAATGGTGGTGCTGGCTCGAAGGGCTGAATGGCCTACTCCTGCACCTATTGTCCATTGTCTGTTGTTTGAACACCATACCTTTCAATCAGCAAAGTTAAACCCTTATTCTACACAATGACCTGTATCATATTTAAAACATCTATTTTCACACAAAGGTCGAAGTAAACATTGAGTTGGGGACCTTTGTGCTTTCCCTTAACCTACGGAACATACTCAATCTATCCACCTAAACCTAAATCATTATATTAGGACAAAAAAAAACTCCTGGAGTTGAGTTGAGATAAGAGGAATTGGCCCTGGATGTAAAGATAACAATTGACTCTTTGTAGCATTGAGGAACCTGGGTAGAAACAAAGCAGAATCTTCAATTCTTTGGAATCACTTCCAGCAGCAGGAAAGTGGTGATGTATTTTGGAGATCAGATATCGTAGGTCCTAGACATTGTCACAGTATAGTTGGCTTGTGAATATATACAACTCAGTCCTTCTTTGGGTTACTTTCTGAGGAAGAACTGCCCTCACTATTTCTTCTTTCAGAGTGTCACACTATTTACTTTTAAATTCATTTGCTAATTTATTGCTCATTCTGTACGACTATGAACGTCGTTCTGTTTTTGGATGCATTATTGTTCACTGTGAATACTGCTCTCTAATGTGATATCACTCCACAAATCTTGTTACTGCCTGTTTGATATCCAAAAGAATGCATTTCAGTAAATGGTGAAAATATAATGATTCAGACAGCAGTCTATTTTGAGATCTATTGCTAACTTTCATCAATTTGAGTAACTCACTCTCATCCTATATTTTACAATTGTGATTAACTGGCTGTCCATAAAGCTCCCTTTCTCATGAATGCCGATGTCCTAAATGAAGCTATAAGCATTTCCTGAATATAGACCATGTATATATTGCCTCAAATTTTAATTTAGTGATTACTGTGGAATAAGATCAACCACTCTTTCAAGCAATGCATTCAAATGTTAAGGAATTTGTCAGATTCTGTTGCTTTTTTTTATTATCAGCCTGTTCACCCCAGGGATTGAAAATGTAGGCTAGCATTTCCAGGTCAGCGCTGATGGAGTGCTGCACATTCATTGGTGGGGGAGAAGAGAAGAACTTTAGGTTGAAATATTAAACAGAGACCCTGTTTGCTCTCTTGGGTTAATGTAAACAATCTCTTTTGTACTACTTGTGAAGGAAAATCTGGTGCATTCTCCCAGGTGCCTTGGCCAATATTACTCACTCAACATCAAAAAGCTACAAAAGGATGTTTATGAAAACTGGTGAGAAATTGCACAAATGGGATGCCCTGTATCATAAAAATGATAATTTAAAAGTATTTTGTTGGCATCAAAATATTTAGCTTTTTGAGGGACTGAGAAAACTATTTTGAAATGAGCACTGTATTTCAACTCAGGAATTAATATAGCATAGTCATAGACTCTGAGTGTTCCATGCACAACATGGAAACAGGCCCTTCAGCCCATCTTGTCCGTGCCGATCAAGTTGCCAAATTGGGCTAGTTGCCTGCATTTAGCCCCTCGCTATCTAACTTTCTGATCCATATGTTTTCTGCTTCTGTTTCTCCAGCTTCCTTTGACAGTGCATTCCAGATTTGGATACTGTCTGAGTGAAAATGTTGCCCCCGGGATCCCTTTCAAATCTCTCCCCTCTCACTGAAAACGTATGCCCACTAGGTCTAGAATTCTCTACTCTGGAGGAAAAAAAGATTGAACATTAACTTTATCCATGCCTCTTTAGATCTTGTACACCTCAATAAGATCACGCCACGGTTTCCTGCACTCCAACAAAAAGCCCCAAGCTATCCAGCCTCTTCTTATAACTCAAGGATCAAGAGTCCAGATTCAAGAGTGTTGTATTGATTTAACAAAGGTATCTGCTATGGTCACGCTTGTGTACTAAAATAAAGTGATCTACAAAGCCATCCCCAATTTACATTTGCCTTCACCAATGTAACAGAAACCACATTGGGAACGCAATACAAAAGGATGGAAGAAATATGTATTAAGTGGCAGAAATACAAGCTAATCATATTCTCACCTGCACAATGTCTTTTGGTTCCTGGATATTGAGACAGAGGAATTATTTCAAAGGGAAAACTTCCTTTGTTCATTCTTCCATCTCGATTGACACTATCCCTTTCTCATGGTGCCTTTTGCATACAACCGCAGAAGGTACAACACCTGCATCTAAATACATTCCTTTCCAAAAGACACAAATAGTCCTTCTGGGCAAAACAGCAATTTCAGTTTAGTGTATTGTTTATGATATTCCTGAAATCATTGTTTCCACATTGTAGAAATTTTGCTGAAAATTAGTGATCCAAATGTCACAGAGAACATTTGGATCAGCTTATCTGTATTGTCTTTTTAAATGGTGACAATTTTAACATGCCAGTAAAATTTCAGAAAAAAATGTCGCAAATTTGTATGAAGTGTTTAATTTTGAAAATATGTCAGTCACAATTTGTTTTCTCAAATATAATTGAGAGGTTTTCAATGTAGAGAAATGATTAATGGAAGAGAATATTCCCTAAATTGAGGAACGATACAATTGCTGGAGTAACTCAGCGGATCAGTCAGCATCCTTGGAGAACACGGATAGGCGACGTATCCGGTCGCAACCAATCAGTCTGTGGAAGCTTCCCACCCCAAACCGTCACCTATCCATGTTCTCCAGGGATGCTGCCTGACCTGCTGAGTTGTTTCTTCCATGTTTCTTGTTCCTTGTTTCAATCCACCCAAATTAAGGTTACTTGTCAATAATCTACAACTCTGGAAAATGTTTGAAAGATGTACCTTTGTCTTGGTACAGTTTGTTTGGCATTAAAATCTTCTAGAGCTCAGATTGTGAGAGCTGAAAAGTATATAACATGTTATTCTTGAGAAGATCCTTGATTATCATCATTTGCTCTTGCAGCAAGCCCTGTTGGTTCCACAAATAGGTGTTTATGTATGCTCTGAAATATGGAGTACTCAGTTGACATTTTGGGCCAGGTACATAGAACAATTATTTTATCACGACCCATAATTTTATGTATTGTTTATAGACTACAGCTCGGCGTTTAATACCATCATCCCTTCCAAACTGGTTACCAAGTTCACGGAACTGGGCCTCTGCGCATCCCTCTGCAATTGGATCCTCGACTTCCTCATCCACAGACCACAGTCTGTTCAAATTGGTGGAAACACTTCATCCTCAGTAACAATTAGTGCGGGAGCACCTCAAGGCTGCGTGCTCAGCCCCCTGCTTTACTCACTCTATACCCCTGATTGCGTAGCCGGACATAGTGCAAACTCCATCATCAGGTTTGCCAACGACACCACTGTTGTTGGACGAATCGCAGATGGGGACGGGTCACAGTATAGCAGTGAGATTGACCGACTGACCAAATGGTGCCAGCACAACAACCTGGCTCTCAACATCAGTAAAACCAAGGAACTGATTGTGGACTCTGGTAACGGAAGGATGAGGACCCACAATCCTGTTCACATCAATGGGATGATGGTGGAGAGGGTCAATACCTTCAAATTCCTAGGCGTGCATATTTCCGAAGATCTTTCCTGGACCCAGCACACCGATGCAATTATAAAGAAGGCACATCAGTGACTCTACTTCCTGAGAAGATTACGAAGATTCGGCATGTTGAAGAGGATTCTCCTAAACTTCTACAGGTGCACGGTAGAGAGTATTCTGATTGGTTGCATCGTGGCCTGGTTCGGCAACTTGAACGTCCAGGAGCAAAAAAGACTGCAAAAAGTTGTGACCACTGCCCAGTCCATCACCAGCTTTGAACTCCCCACCGTCGAAGGGATCTATCGTAGTCACTGCCTCTAAAAAGCAGCGAAAATCATCAAGGACCCATACCATCATGCCCACACACTCATCTCACCATTGCCATCAGGAAGAAGGTACAGGAGCTTGAAAAATGTAACATCCAGTTTCAGGAACAGCTTCTTCCCTACAGGCATCTGGCTATTAAACACAACAATGAATTAGCTCTGAGCTCTGAACTGCAAAAGACTATTATTATTGCACTATATTTGTTATTTATTGAATTTTTAAATTTGTTCTCTTCCCCCATTATGCATTATGTCTGCATATTCACATATTCTGTTGTGCTGCAGCAAGTAAGAATTTCATTGACCCATCCGGGACATATGACAATAAAACACTCTTGACTCTTGACTTAGCTCTAATCAGTCAGCCTGTATTTTGCTGGCAATTCAGCACTAATAATGACATATTTCAGGATTCTAGTACTTATTCGTATGGTATCCCCTCCCAGCTATTTTATGAATGTTCTCTGATCTCTCCATGAAATCCCTCTTAACATCAAACATACTGAGATTCCCAAGCATTTGAGCTGCTTTTAGATCCAGTGTCAACTTACAAATATGATCTGGGAGCCCATTAATTGAAATGGAGAGAAAAGGTATCAATATGTTTAGTTGTATTTTCAGAACATCGAACACTACAGCACAAGATTAGGCCCTTTGGTCCATTATGTCTATGCCAAACAAGGTGCCAAAACCAACTGTTATTTGCCTGCACCATCATCCATATGCCCTAATTCCCTGTATATCTGTGCATCTATCTTCATGCCTCTTACATTCCTTTAACTTCATGTCTCCAACACTACACCTGGCAACCATTCCAAGCACTCACCACCCTCTGTGTATAGTAAAAAAACTTTTCTTTAAACTTTGCTCCTCTCACCTTAAACTCTGCCCTTGAGTCTTTGACATTTCCACCCTAGGATAAAAGGTTCGGACTGACTACCGTATCTATGGTATTTGATTGAAGAGTTAAAGTTATTTTGGTGATTTTATGTTTATTTTAGTCATAGAGTCATTGAGTGATACGGTGTGGCAACAGGCCCTTCGGCCCAACTTGCCCACACCAGCTAATATGTCCCAGCTACACTAGTCCCACCTGCATGCGCTTACTTCATATCCCTCCAAACCTGTCCTATCCATATACCAGCCAAACCTTTTTTAATGTTGGGATAGTCCTAGTCTCAACTACCTTCTCTGGCAGCTTGTTCGACACACCCACCACCCATTGTGTGAAAAAGTTACCCCTCAGGTTCCTATTAAATCTTTTCCCCTTCACCTTGAACCTGTGTCCTCTGGTCCTCGATTCCCCTACTCTGGGCAAAAGACTCTGTGCATCTACCCGATCTATTCCTCTCATGGCTTCAGGGATACAGCGCAGAAACGGGTCCTTAGATTCTTCATTAGTACGGGTATCAGGGGTTATGGGGAGTAGGCACGAGAATGGGGTTGAGAGGGAAAGATAGAAGAGCCATAATTGAATGTCGGAGTAGACTTGATGGGCTGAATGGTCTAATTCTGCTCCTGTAACTTATGAATTTAAATGTATGTTTTTAATGGATTATGTTTAATTCTGACAACTTTGACTGATGGCAAACTTGCAGGCAACCAAATATCTGAGGTTTACAGATTAATGGACAGGTCCATTAGGCTGTATAACCTACTTCATTAGTTTTGTTGCTTCCAGTAACCTTGTTGCACATTTTCACTGTACGTGAAACGAGGTCTCTGAACAACATCACATTGAATCCAACATGACATCTTTAATGTTGCCAGGAGCATCCTCAGAAACAGATATTGAAATGACAGACCATCAACATGTAATGACATTTGAAGAGGGACTTTTGATTTATAGTTTAGCTCTTTCTTATATTTCTTTACTGACACAATTGTTTAACAGTCACATGGAAGTGTTTGCGGATTTCATAACTGGAGTAAACAGTCACAGATTTGGAAAAGGGGCTGTGCTGATTAACATTCTGGGGGCATGTGCATTTTTGGTTAATTACAAAGTTCGGAGTCCTCTAGATGAGGAATATGTGGGTTTTGATAGAGTAAGAAGAAGCATGCATTTAGTCTGAAGAAGGGTCTCGACCCGAACATCGCCCATTCCTTCTCTCCAGAGATGCTGCCTGTCCACTGAGTTAATCCAGCAGTTTGTGTCTTCCTTGCATTTTGTTTAATATATATTGCAGCTGAATTCAACAATTTGTTGCGGGGAAGAGGCAGAAACAAAAGGGTGTGTGTACATTATCACTGTTTGAGTGACTACTGATGGAACAAATGTGTTTGAGTTAGCATTTTTTCTCATCGCTTTAAACATTTTGTTTAACATTCAACATATTCCTCAGGCCACTGCCATCACCTTCCAAACCAGTGCACTGAGCAGAATTATTACTCAGACCCATTGAGTATTGCTTTCTCTAGCGAGTTATTTTGTTCGTGAACGTACTAATTAATTAAATTAGGAGCATAATGATGCATAACTGCTTGTCACAAGGAATATTTTGTTTGAGATCGATGCTATCATCTTTAAATCTTCCACAAGTGATTTTTTTTTTCAAGATTCTCAATGGAGTGGAAAATGGAATGAAATATATTTCTAATCATTTTCTAATCTTTTTTCATGCTGAGTTGTATTTGAGTTAAATCAAGTTGTATTTTGGCACCTATTTAAGTAATATAAAGATATTCAATAATGCATTGTTTATCTTCTGTGGTGAAGACTAAATTACGCCATGGTGTGCCTTAGTTGACTTTTGTTCTGGTAAAATGCAGTAATAAAGAGGCTGTTAAATTCTCCCGCTGGGACAAACAGCCCTATTCCGCTTCACTAGGGATGCCTGCGAGAAATCACTCTGGAATCTATCTCACAGCAAATTGCTGATCCTTTCAAAAGAAGATCATTTTTAGCCTACTCCTTATATTGGCAAGATGTGAGCCTGTTTGTTGGGATGGTTAATATCTGTGCAATTTCTTGGAAACAACTAAATCAAATTGTAGCGATTTGGGAATGTGTTTGTAAAATTGTTCTCTAAATAACCATCTTCGAATGCTTATAACCCACACTGGATCTGTGTGAAAACAATCAGCTCGTCCCTCTCCCATCAACCTTACGAATAATTTCCTTTCTCGTCCTCATCCTGCTCTCTTTCAAACAGTAAAATATGTCTCCGCTATCATTCCTGGCAGTGAATTTCAGGCAATAACCACTTGCTACATAAAAATAGTATTTTCTCCTGTTGCTTTTTAGCCTTTTTGCCATTCACCTTCCTCGATTCAAAACTCCTTTAGGTAATTGAATACATTTCAACCTTACCCCTGTCTATTCCTCTTTATGACTTAATTACCTCTCTCAGATCCACTTGTAACCTCCTCTCTTCCAGAGATACTATCCCAACAAAACTAAGTCCTGTAAACTTAGCATAAGTTTATTAAAGAATGAAGAAGGGTCTCGACCCGAAACGTCACCTATTCCTTCGTACCACAGATGCTGCCTCACCCGCTGAGTTTCTCCAGCATTTTTATCTACCTAACATTTTATTAAATCTCATTTTCACTCGTCCTTTTTCACCCACTTTAAAGCCTTTGTTTTCCTTAATATGTGGCACTCAGAACTGGACATGATACTCCATATGTAGCTATCCTAATCTCTTGCTTGCTCTTATACTCTCTTTCTCTGTCTAGTTTCAATAAATTAAGCACACAGACAGATGATTCTATTGTGTACCCTCTTTACAATTGTTTCTTTTATTTTTCTCATTTATCTAAAATGTATAATTTTGCATTTCTCAGCATAAAATGTCATTTGTCACCTATCTATCCCCTTATTCTATCAGTCCATCTACATCTCCTTGAATTCTATTAACATTCTCCACACAGTTCACTACACCCACAACTTTTGTGTAATTGCCATATTTACTTTGATTAATTAACGGACTTGCAATGAAAAATATGGTCAGAAATTATGTTGTAATGCTTTGCATTTCAAAGTGTTGTTAGTGCACAGGCAATTTATGCGGGAGATAGCCTGCATTGTGGAAACGATTGTGGATTGATGAAGAGTTAGAGATAAGTGTTTTTGTGAATGTTGTGAATAGCAAATGTTGAAAGCATTCACCAAGTCAGGCAACATCTGCAGGAAGAGAAACAGCGATAATATTTCAAGTCAATGACATTTAACCAGAATTAGAAAAAGCTAGACATAGGTGAGGTTTTAAAATGCAGAGGTCATCCATGCTAAATTGACTTGGTCCTCAATGAATATTTCTCCTCTCTTTTTACCACAGAGGAAGACATGGAGACAAGGGAATTTAGGAAAGATATTGATGAATGTCTTGAGGACAGTTAGTATTATAATCGAATAGTTGCTGAATTTCCTAAAATGTATGAAGATAGATAAATCCCTTAGGCTTTATCAGATATTTCCAAGGGAACCGTGGGAAACTAGATAAGAAATTGCAGAAGTCCTGGCTGAGATATCTGAAACATCAGTAGACACAGGTGAGATGCTGGAAGATTGGCTAATATTGTGTTTCTATTTAGGAAGGGCTGCAAAGAAAAACGTGGGAACAATAGATCCAGTAAGCTTTGCATCTGTGGCTGTAAGTTACTGCAGATGATTCTGAAGGATAAGATGTTTTTGCGTTTGGATAGACAGAGGCTGATTAAAGATCGTTAACATTGTTTTGTACATGGGAGATTGTCTCCTGCACATTTGATTAAGCTTTTTTGAAGAAGTAACCAAGAAGACTAACGAGGGCAAGGGACAATGTAGACATTGTCTATGTGGTGATACTCTCGAAGGTAGATCACGTGGCATCCAAGGACAATTAGCTGCCTGGATACAGATTTGGCTTAATGGATGGGGATGGTGGTGGAAGGTTGCTTTTCAAACTGAATCCCCACTCTCTTCTAATTACACCTCTCCACAGGGCTGTCCATTTATATTTTACCATTCTCTGATAGGCATTTATTTTAGTTAAACTACTCCCAGCTCCATAAAAACATTCCAATTTCTAAACTTGATTGATTGATTGATACTCCCCCTCAAAGAGTTAAAACCGAGGATAAAGAAAAGGATAGCATTATAATTGCACCATCTACGTGCTTTCAGTACCTCATCTCCACAGGAAGAAAATAACTATTTCAAAAACCAAGTCATAATCGACTACCTCATTGTGAATAAGTATGTAATTGTGAGTCTTCACAATTCAGTCTGAAGAACAGTCAGTTATTCAGAATTGTCATTTATTTTCAAAGTGGATTTAGAAATAGAAAAAATATAACTGATCTACATTCTTTATTTATTCTACTGAGTTTAGAGAGGCAATTCCATAAATGATGATCCACATCGAGCCAGCAAAGATTATAGCAGCAGGTCTCCTTCCCTTAAGAGGTGTAATTCTTTGCGGAACTGCAAAAAAAACCTATGCGCACACGTGTGTGTGCACACACACACTCGCACACACCACATGCGCTCGTGTTGATTAGCCAAGCTAAAGTTGAAATAACGAAATGTCACCAGTCACTAGTTTACCAGAAAAGTTACCAGTTCTGTAGCTCAGATATTTTACATTAAAAAAATTTATGGACATCATATTGCATAGAATTGCAAAATGGCAGAGATCAATGCAGCACATGGCAAACTTATCAAATAAAACACAATTTAACTTTCTCAGCCCTCTGCAACAAATTATTTTGGTCTGCCAATGCACATTAAAATATAGAACATAGAACGGTACAGCACAGAAATAGGCCCTTCAATCACAATTTCCATGCCAAAGATGATGCCAAGTTAAACTCATCTCATCTGCCTGCATGTGTACCATATCTCTCCGTTTCCTGCATACACATGTGCCTCTCTAAATGCATCTTAAATACCACTTTCTTATTTGCCTCCACCACTCTCAGTGGGGGAAAAAAAGTTGCTCCACATGTCTCCTTTAAATTTTGCCCCCTCACCTTAAAGCTTTGCCCTCTAGTCTTTGACATTTCTACCTAGGGAAAAAAAGATTCTGATTGTCTACACTATCTATGCCTCTCAATTTATAATTGTATCCTTGCAGCCTCCAATGTTCCATAGAAAACAATTTAAGCCTGTTGAAGGTAGTTGAGAATAGTGGATAGAGAACTGGCTGGCAAACAGGAAGCAAAGAGTAGGAGTAAACGGGTCCTTTTCACAATGGCAGGCAGTAACTAGTGGGGTACCGCAGGGCTCAGTGCTGGGACCCCAGCTATTTACAATATATATTAATGATCTGGATGAGGGAATTGAAGGCAATATCTCCAAGTTTGCGGATGACACTAAGCTGGGAGGCAGTGTTCGCTGTGAGGAGGATGCTAGGAGACTGCAAGGTGACTTGGATAGGCTGGGTGAGTGGGCAAATGTTTGGCAGATGCAGTATAATGTGGATAAATGTGAGGTTATCCACTTTGGTGGCAAAAACAGGAAAGCAGACTATTATTTAAATGGTGGCCGATTAGGAAAAGGGGAGATGCAGCGAGACCTGGGTGTCATGGTACACCAGTCATTGAAAGTAGGCATGCAGGTGCAGCAGGCAGTGAAAAAAGCGAATGGTATGTTAGCTTTCATAGCAAAAGGATTTGAGTACAGGAGCAGGGAGGTTCTACTTCAGTTGTACAGGGTCTTGGTGAGACCACACCTGGAGTATTGCGTGCAGTTTTGGTCTCCAAATCTGAGGAAGGACATTATTGCCATAGAGGGAGTGCAGAGAAGGTTCACCAGACTGATTCCTGGATGTCAGGACTGTCTTATGAAGAAAGACTGGATAGACTCGGTTTATACTCTCTGGAATTTAGGAGATTAAGAGGGGATCTTATAGAAACTTACAAAATTCTTAAGGGGTTGGACAGGCTAGATGCAGGAAGATTGTTCCCGATGTTGGGGAAGTCCAGGACAAGGGGTCACAGCTTAAGGATAAGGGGGAAATCCTTTAAGACCGAGATGAGAAAGACTTTCTTCACACAGAGAGTGGTGAGTCTCTGGAACTCTCTGCCACAGAGGGTAGTTGAGGCCAGTTCATTGGCTATATTTAAGAGTGAGTTGGATGTGGCCCTTGTGGCTAAGGGGATCAGAGGGTATGGAGAGAAGGCAGGTACGGGATACTGAGTTGGATGATCAGCCATGATCATATTGAATGGCGGTGCAGGCTCGAAGGGCTGAATGGCCTACTCCTGCACCTAATTTCTATGTTTCTATGTAGTTGAGGCAGGTACTATCGCAATGTTTAAGAAACATATAGACCGGTACATGGATAGGACAGGTTTAGAGGGATATGGACCAAATGCAGGTAGGTGGGACTCGTGTAGATGGGATATGTTGGCAGGTATGGGCAAGTTGGGCTGAATGGCCTGTTTCCACACAATAGGGCTCTATGACTCTATATGCCTTCATATTAAAACATCGACCAGGTTTTATAGCTGAGAATGGATCTTCTTCTTGCGTTTGAGGCAGCAGAACTTATGTAACACCCCCCAGGGGCTGTAGCCAGTTCAATGTGCTGTGTCGAGGGCCGTGAGGTCTACTCCTCCACCAGGGGGGCGGAGGACAGCGCAGTAAAAAATGATGTTCTGTGCTGTTTGCTGGTCTGCTCCACATAGGTAAGCTGCTGATGAACGCAGCCCCCAGCGATGCATGTTGCCGTTAAACCGGCCGACCCTTGTACGGAGCCGGTTCAGGCCGACCCACTCTTTGCGGGGCAGGTCCAAGTCGGGTGGGACTATGGTGTTCGGTGCAACAGTGAATTGCCGAGGTCGTGAAGTCTGTTCCCAGCTGGTTCTCCATGCTCCTAGTGTGTTGAAACCGGAGCCACAGAAGGTCACTGTGTGATGGGAGAAGGGGCGACGAGATGACAGGCGTTGAGGTCCCAGTTGCTGTGAGTCCTGGGCGAGGTGATGCAAAGGATGTTTGGTGTCCGATGGGGCCTTGCACACCAGCCTGTGGGTGAAGTACTCTCTGCGAAGCTTGGCGGGTGCGATACCTGCGAGCACCGGCAGAAGATCCATCGGAGTAGGGCGTAGGCAGCCGGTGATGATCCACATGGTGTCGAGGATGGCATCTAGCTTGCTAGTACGAGCGCTGCGGCACCGTGCTGGGGCGGCGTATACAGCGGCGCTGTACACGAGTGCAAGAACGCTGGTTCGGAGAGTAGATGTCCTGGCGCCCCAAGACGATCAAGCCAAGCAACGCAGGAGGTTGTTCCGCGCCGAGGCTTTAGCACGGAGAGCTTCAAGGTGTTGCTTGTAGGTCAGCTGCCGATCTAGTTTCATCCCAAAGTATGTAGGAAATGGGTTATAGGGTAGGGGTGACCCATTGAGGATGATGGTTAGCTGGCGTTGAGCTTCCTTGTTGTTCAGAATGGATTGAAGTTGTGAAGTGACCTTGGCTGAGTGTTATGTTCTGTCTCTTAGCCTACTTCTTAAAATACAACACCAGTGCCAATCACTATTGGTTTACACATGTTTCACATTAATCCTCTAGCAACATGAGGAGTAAATGGATTTCTGGGATATTTTTCTTAATGTCATGTCTTTATCCACCACCGGTGAATAATTCTGCTGATCTGCTTTTATTCAAATTTAATGTGTCGTTCTTTATCAAATATTTCACAGTTTTTAATTATTTTCACAGACTAAGAGATCAGGCAAGTGTGAAATCTTTTGTGAGATGAAAACTCGCAATGCATGGTCTCCAGTGGCTGTTTTGTTTTAAATATACTGTTGAGACCTCATCTTTTCCATCCTGCTCTACTTGGACAGTAATCTAGATCACAATTATGAAATGATTCGATAGTTAGAATTTCAGCTTCAATGTATATGGCTGATAGAGATGGAAAGAAAGGTGAGATACAGAGACTTGAGAGGCAAAATATTGTTTTAGTTAGATTTATTCTTCCGATTTGTTTGACAAGACTGTAAATATTGCCCATATCCGGTCACCCTGAGAGTTGCCACATAATAATGAAGCACAAAGAGTTGTCCATCCTACCTGTGCTGGTTCTCTGGGCAATTCATGGCCCTAACTGCTCCTCTTTCCTCCACTATGGTAGAGGGCCTGCCAGCTCTATATCCATAACACCACTTTTAAAAGTTCGACTTTGCAAACTCCACTCTTTCTGGCAGTGCAGATCATCACCGTTAATTGTTTTGAAAAGAAAGTACCTCTATCATGACAACCGAATTAAAGATGCAGAGCCATAATTTGCTGTGGCAGGGCATTTTATGGTGCTTGACATTAATTAGACATTTCCTGTCTAGTTAAGGTTGTGTTTATATGTGGGAATTGTTTAAACATCAAAGATATTGATTCAGTTAGCTAAGCAGTAACCGGGACATGAGTTCGCTTCTTTACCAATTATGTTGAAAGCTTATGAAAGAGTGCAAGGATAAAAAGCAGGTGTGAATTAGAGTAAATTAATTCAATGTCAAATCACATGGATACAGATAATAGACAATAGACAATAGGTGCAAGAGTAGGCCATTTGGCCCTTCGAGCCAGCACCGCCATTCAATGTGATCATGGCTGATCATCCCCAATCAGTACCCCGTTCCTGCCTTCTCCCCATATCCCCTGACTCCACTATTTTTAAGAGCCCTATCTAGCTCTCTCTCTTGAAAGCATCCAGAGAACCTGCCTCCACCGCCCTCTGAGGCAGCGAATTCCACAGACTCGCCATGCTCTGTGAGAAAAAGTGTTTCCTCGTCTCCGTTCTAAATGGCTTACTCCTTATTCTTAAACTGTGGCTCCTGGTTTTGGTCTCCTCCAACATCGGGAACATGTTTCCTGCCTCTTGTGTGTCCAAGCCCTTAACAATCTTATATGTTTCAATGAGATGTCCTCTCATCCTTCTAAACTCTAGAGTGTACAAGCCCAGCTGCTCCATACTCAGCATATGACAGTCCCGCCATCCCGGGAATTAACCTTGTAAACTGACGCTGCACTCCTTCAATAGCAAGAATGTCCTTCCTCAAATTAGGGGACCACAACTGCACACAATACTCTAGGTATGGTCTCACGAGGGTTCTGTACAACTGCAGAAGGACCTCTTTGCTCCTATATTCGATTCCTCTTGTTATAAAGGCCATCATGCCATTCGCTTTCTTCTCTGGATAAAGAGAAACAGAATGAAGAAAGGGATTGTATACTTGGATTAGTTTAGATTAGTTTCGATAAGAGATACAGCGCAGAAACAGGCGCTTCAGCCCACTGGGTCTGCGCTGACCGGTGATCCCCCATATTAACAGTATCCTACACACACTAGGAACATTTCTTACATTTACCAAGCCAATTTACCCACATACTTGTGCACCTACAGAGTGAGGGAGAAAACCGAAGATCTCGGAGAAAACCCACACAGGCCATGGGGAGAGCGTACAAACTCTGTACAGAGAGCACCAGTAGTTGGGATCGAACCGGGGTCTTTGGCGCTGCAAGCACTGTAAGGCAGCAACTCTACTGCTGCGCCACCATGCCACCTTAATGGAGAAAAAACGTAGAAACGTAAATTTAATATTTTAGTAACAATGCTAACAATTCTTATTTAATCCATTTTCAGGATATGTGCATTGCTGGCAAAACCAGTATCTCTTGGCTATCCAGACATTATTTCTAAATTTAAAAATAAACTTTTTGAGAAGTGTTGATGAGCTGCCTTCTTGAACCATTACAATCCTTTTAGTGAAAGTGATTTGGGGAACAGATTTCCAGATCTGAATTCAACAATGACCAGAAAATAACGATACATTTCCAAATCATGACTGCATTCCTTAGAGAGAACATATATGTGTTGCTGATCATATGTGCCTGCAGTTCATGTATTTTTTTAGTGGGGTGGTAGATGGAGGTGCTGTTGAAGGACCCTGGATGAGTTACCACAGAGTATTTGGTCCATGGTAAACATTGCGATCACTGAAAGAACAAAATATCATATTTGCAATAGCAAGAAAAGGAACCAGGGAATTATGGAACAGTAATTGTCTGGAGATTACTGGAGCCTATAATTAAAGATAGAGTAACTCAACACTGAAAATATTCAGTTGGTCAGAGATTTATAATGTGTAGGTCATGTCTCATGAACTCTACTGATATTTTTAAAGTGACATTTAAGTGAGTGGAAAATGAATATTACATATATGGATTTTTATAAGGTGTATGGCTCTGTCTCCCGCAATAGACTGTTACCTCAAATTAAATTGCACAGGGTTAAACACAATTTATTGACCTGGAAAGGAAATTGCCTCAGCTATTAGAGACAGAGTAGCTACTTAAATGAGCAGAACAAGGCTGCTTCTTGGCAGGATATGGCAAGGATCAACCTTGGGGTTTCACCTAAGTATATTTACCATTAATCTAGATGACGAGGTTGGCAGACATTGTCCAAGTTTACCACTGACTGGGAGGACCTCATTGAAACATCGAATAGTGAATGTTCTGGATAGAGTGGATGTGGAGAGGATGTTTCCACTAGTGGGAGAGTCCAGGACCAGAGGGCATAGCCTCAGAATAGAAGGGGGTACCTTTAGAAAGGAGATGAGCAGGAATTTATTTAGTCAAAGTGTGGTGAATCTGTGGAATTTATTGCCACAGACGGCTGTGGAGGACAAGTAGTTGGGTATTTTTAAGGCACAGATTGACATATTCTTAATTTGTAAGGGTGTTTGGGGTTATGGGGAGAAGGCAGGAGGATGGGGTTGAGAGGGAAAGATAGATCAGCCATGATTGAATGGCAGAGTAGATTTGATGGGCGAAATAGCCTAATTCTGCTTCTATAACTTGTAAACCTGATTGAAAGAGTATTAAGAATGAAATTTCAATGGAGTAGGTATAAAATGAATGGATACAGCTCAGATTCGTGGAATTCAATAGTCATGTCAGAGAGGCAGACCATTCTGGACATAAAGAGGATGGATCAGATGACTTACAGCGAAGAGATGGAACCAGTGGAAATCTAAACTGACTGGAGAAGGGTAAAAGTAGAATTAATGGGAGCTGGGGCGAGGTCACTGTGATGGTATCCAGTTTGCTGGAGGAAGGGGGGGAATCTATTTTCATGAATCTACAAGTATAGAAAATCAACGGAAATAATTCTGTAAAGCAAATCTTTGCATCTGAAGGACATGGAAAAAATACATCAGTCGTGCTGCAGCTGCACACTACATTGGCTCAATCGCACCTGGACCAACGAGCAATTATGGGAGAGTATATTGCTCTCAAAAGTTAAATTACCAGAAGGAGATGCAAACATTGCAGATGTATCCACTGATATGCTAAAAGTGTTTTGATTCATATCCATGATTTTGATGATAATTGGTAATGAAGATAGCGGTAGTAATTTCTTAAATGTTGAGCAGTCAAGGAATGCAAGTAATTGTCCAAAAAACACGATACGATACTATACGACAGAACTTTATTTATCCCAGGAGGGAAAAGCCTTATCTCAGGAATGAAGTAAGAAACAATTTTGTTTGTGTAGGCTGGCAAATGTTTGTGCCTGTTTCTGTTAAAAGGCGTTTGATGTTATTAATTTTACATTTAAGAAGCATATCTATAATTTTTTTATACACAGTAACAAGATGGTCTTTTCAAAATTAAAGTTATGTCAGAAAAAAAGAAAATTAATTTATCAGCCATCACGATGATTGATTGTGCAAGCTCATGGAGTAAAATAGTTTAACCCTGTTCCTGTGTGAACTATTTAACAGTCAAGCCCAATGAATTTGATCAACAATAATAAAGCATTTACCATTTTGCTTCATGGTACTTGGAGTGAAGTAGCAAATTACTACATTTAAACCAACTGCACAAATTCAACATCTTGCTCTATTTGGTGCAATCTTGAAGAATATCAGTGAACCATTTGGGTACTATACAGTTTTCTTGGTCAGTAATCTGGTGCAGAACCACAGATTGACAAATAATTTGAATTCCTATTTCAGAACTCGAGTCACTCATGCTCATCAACTTTAGCCTGAGCGCTGACCTCACTCAAAGCAATTTGGTCTGCTTATGGTTGACATTTTTAGATCTCCAGGGTTTTCAGGATTATTTGGTGAATCTTATTACAATTAGAGGATGCTGCATCATCAGATAGAATTTCATGAATCTATGTTGCACAAGGAATAACATTTACCTTTTTTTGCTTTTTGTTGAAACTCATCACTAAAATCATGTTCATTGTCACTGAGAACTGGTTTTATGCAGTGATTTACTGACAAGGACTTCAGGAGATGAGAGTACTTTCTTCGGTACTTAAGGGAGAATAAATCGGCATGTGATTTTATCCTTCTATCTGTTGTTGTCAAGCAAAATTGCAACAGATATTCCGGGATAAAAGGCATTTATGCCTTCCATCACTTCTGCTTTTCCACTGTTAGTCCTGGTAAATTGATGCAAAAGCACCTATGGAAATTCAGTAAATTGGGTTATGCCATGTTTTGTAGAGTGTATATTAAAACCTTTGGAAAAATAAATAAAGGATCAATTGTATTATAGCATGTCATATAAGTTTGGATTCACCAGTTAGCATAAAGGGTCAATGATATCGAAGTAACCTTCCTACAAAGAAGTAGCAAACTCTGTGGTGTGGATTTTCCTTTATTTCACAGAAGTAGCTGCCTGGAGTCACCTGTCGGTGATCTGTGAAATGAGATGAACATGAAAGATCAAAAACCATAACATAAAATAAATCTGTTTCACTATTGTGAATAGAGATTGGGATATACAAACAGGACTTCAGGTAGAAGCTGAAATGCAATAAACCAAGAAAATATGTTATTTTGTGTGCTCAAACCATGATGTTTTGAAATGATTATTCAGAGGGAACTGGTATTCGTGAATGCATAATTCAACCTGGCAAGAAATATCAAAATGCAATTGAGTTTATTGGAGTTTTATCTTATGTTTAAACATACAAAAGGTGCTATACCTTCAATTTAAATACACCCTGTATTTTTCAATGGATTAGTGAAAACAACTTTACTTTCAATTTGAATTGTCTAATAGAGAGAAAAAAATTAAGTCAATGGTTCTGCGACAGAAAATAACAGAAAAGTGGAGTATTTTTAAATAAGACGAGATGGAAAAGTGCTCTTGTTCACAGTCACCTGGGTGTCCTTGTACAAAGTGCCAAAAGCAAATATGCGTGTGGGGAAGCAATTAAAAAATAATATTGTATGTTGGCATTGATTGAAAAATGATTTGAGCACAAGAATAAAGCAATCCTTCTGAAATTTTATAAATACCTGGTGAGACCATAATTGTTACAATAATCTTCCCATCTGAGGAAGGGTATAACTGTGATAGAAGGAGTGCAACTAATGATTCACCAAATTAATTTCTGAGGTGAGAGCATTTCCCCATGCGGGGATGTAAAACTAAGTGGGGCTGCACTCTCTCTGTAGTTCAGGAGACTGACAAAGTCCCACATGAGATAGGTTATTCTAGAAGATTAGGGCTCATGTTATCCAAGGTGAGCTAGCCAATTGGATTCAAAATTTGCTTGGACATATAACAATTACAGCACGGAAACAGGCCCTCTCGGCCCTTCCAGTCTGTGCCGACCATTTGTTTTCCCCTAGTCCCATCTACCTGCACTCAGACCATACCCCTCCATTCCCTTCACGTCCATATACCTATCCACTTTACTCTTAAATGTTAAAATCGATCCTGCCTCCACCACATCTGCTGGAAGCTCATTCCACACAGCCACCACCCTCTGAGTAAAGAAGTTCCCCCTCACGTTACCTCTGTCCCTTAATTCTCATGTCACTCCCTCTTGTTTGAATCTTCCCTACCCTCAATGGGAAAAACGTATCCACGTCAACTCTGTCTATCCCTTTCATCATTTTAAAGACCTCAATCAAGTCCCCCCTTAACCTTCTGCGCTCCAAAGAATAAAGACCTAACTTGTTCAACCTTTCTCTGTAACATAGTTGCTGGAACCCTGGCAACATTCTAGTAAATCTCCTCTGTACTCTCTCTATTTTGCTGACATCCTTCCTATAACTAGGCGACCAAAATTGTACACCATACTCCAGAATTGGTCTTACCAATGCCTTGTACAATTTAGTTTTAGTTTAGTTTCGAGATATAGCATGGGAACAGGCCCTTCGGCCCACCCACTCCGCACCAACCAGCGATCCCCACACATTAATCTTATCCCACACACATTGGGGGCAATTTACAATTTTACCAAGCCAATTAACCTACAAACCTGTACATCTTTGGAGTGTGGGAGGACACCAAAGATCTCGGAGATGCAGATCACGGGGAGAACGTACAAACTCCATACAGACAAGCACCCGTAGACAGAATCGAACCGGGGTCAGTGGCGCTGTAAGGCAGCAACACTACCGCTGCCATGGTGCCACCAACGATAGTTGTAGCGTGTCCCTTTTCTAATTAGAGGCCTGTGACCAGTGGAGTGCCCCAGGGGCCGGTGCTGGGTCCATTGCTATTTATTATCTCCGTTATTTATTTGGATGACAACGTAGGCAACTTTGATAGT
This sequence comes from Okamejei kenojei, assembly GCA_035221665.1. Lineage (NCBI taxonomy): Eukaryota > Metazoa > Chordata > Chondrichthyes > Rajiformes > Rajidae > Okamejei > Okamejei kenojei. The sequence continues at coordinate 43,073,368 of CM069146.1, forward strand.
AAATTTGCGGTTGACACCAAAATTGTTGGTCTGGTGAACAATGAGAATGAGCATCTCGGTGTACAACAGGATCTGGAGTAGTTAGAAAGGTGGGTCAATTCATGGCATGGGATTTAACTCGGTGAGTGTTAGATGTTGTTCTTTGGTATGCCAAACCAGGGAAGGACTGACATAGCAAATGGCTCTTGGGGAGTGTTGCAGAACAGAGAGATCTGGGAGTACAGATGTACGAATCCCTAAAAATGGTCATTTAGGAGAGAAGCAGGGATTTGCCACTCATGGCAGGGGCATACTGAACAAGGGGTCCCTGTTGCAAAATAAGGTTTAATTTAATTTAGTTTAGTTTAGAGATACAGCGTGGAAACAGGCCCTTTGGCCCACCGGCTACATGCTGACCAGTGATCCCCGCATATTAACACTGTCCTACACACATTGGGAAAAATATCTACATTTACCAAGCCAATGTACGTACATACTTGTATGTCTTTGGAGTGTGGGGGGAAACCGAAGATCTTGGAGAAAACACACGCAGCTACAGGGAGAACGTGCAAACTCCGTACAGACAACACCCGTCGGGATTGAACCCGGGTCTCCAGCACTGCAAGGTGTCAACTCTACCGCTGAGCCACCGTGCTGCCCTAATAATTCACAATTCATGACTGTGATGAGAAGCTTATTTTATTGCACTTCAAAAGGTACTGAATTTGTGGAATTATCTATTCAAAATGTCTCTGGAGTATTAGTCATTGAGTTTATTTTTGATGATTACTTTGGGAATTGAAGTTTGTGAGTTGATGCAGGGGAAAGGACCTGAGATCTGCAATCTACCATGATCTCATTGAGTATCAAAGAGTGGAATGACCTACTCTCGCATATGTTTTATGTGTTTTTACCTAATCTACTTTTAATAAACACTGCAGCATAGTGGCACAGCAGTAGAATTGCTGCCTTGCACTGTCAGAGATCCAGCCTTGATCCTGACTATAGCTGCTGGCTGTACAAAGTGTGTACGTTCTCCCTGTGACCACAAGAGTTTCCTCCAGGTGCTCTAGCTTCCTCCCACATTCTAGACATATAGATTAACTAGATTCTGTAACTTGCTTCTTGTGTGTAGGATGCAAAACTGGGATAACAGAATTGTGTGGCATATTGGCCAGCATGGGTCTGCTTCCACGCTGTATGACTATGACTTCAACTTTGACACCGATCATAGACTTGATGTGCTGAAGAGCCTGTTTCCACACTGTATCTCATAACTTAACTAAACAATATTTAAAATCTTAACAAAGATTTTTTTTAATATTCAAACTTTCATCGGATCAGTACTTGATAGAACAGAGCACCACTGATTGCAAATTCTGGATTTCCACATTTAATTGTACATTTGCAGAGGTTGTCACAAATAAGTGACATATAATACTGATAGTGTTTTCCTTGCCATTGTCATTTCATTATCTTTTTTGCAAAAAAATCTGTTTTTTTGTTGTTGTTTTGTGAATACAACCATCACAATTTGCTTTGGGCACAGAAATTACAACCATTTTAACATGCCAATTTGGTCAGAGTCCAAATCTAAATAAGAATCTTCTGTTAATGCTTTTGGATCCCCCCAGGTAATAAAAATGGCCCAGAGACAGGTACTTACTTAAAGAGTGCACACTTTTTGCATACAAAATATGCCAAGTCCACAGGTTTTACTCCGAACATTGAAATTGAATGAACAATTTAGAAGCTACATAAATGTTCTGGATACAAAAAGATGGGGAATGTTGAAGATTTTCTGCTGGCAGGTAACATCTGTGGGGGAAAAAATAAAGTTCACATTTTAGGTTGATAAATTCAAAACAAAATGGAAAAAGTGAAATGCTGCTGTGGCAGATGGATTGGTGTGGATGATGGCCCTAAACACGACAGGAGTGACATTCAAGACTGGGGCAGCCTAACAACTTTGAATGTCATTTGATGATGGTTATTGAAGATAGCTTGTCGTGTCTTAATGCCACTTCCTTGCTTTTCTTGCTGCAGTTAAGTGATATCCAACAAGGTGGAGTATAATGCTTAAGGTTAAGAAAGGTAGTCAGTGGTAATAGGAAGATGTCCTTGACCTTATTAAGAGGGTTCAAAGCGCTTGCAGCCAATGTTAAAGACTCCCAGCTGCTTTCCATCCTTACTGAGCACCACTGTTATACAGTATCTCTGGTGTATCCAGCCTATAGTCACACATGACATGCCCAGGTTAACAGATAGAGGCACCATGAACATTAGCAGAAGTCTGAGCATGTCCATGAAGCTCCGGGCTGGGTGCACCTTTGTCATATGACGTGGTGCTAAGGTCAATGTCAAGTGGGTTGCATGGTTGTTTTAGACAATAGATAATTGACAATAGGTGCAGGAGTAGGCTATTCGGCCCTTCGAGCCAGCACCGCCATTCAATGTGATCATGGCTGATCATCCATAATCAGTACCCCGCTATCTTTAAGAGCCCTATCTAGTTCTCTCTTGAAAGTATGCAGATAACCGGCCTCCACCGCCCTCTGAGGCAAAGAATTCCAAACTCACAACTCTCTGTGTGAAGAAGTGTTCCCTCGTCTCCGTTCTGAATGGCTTACCCCTTATTCTTAAACTGTGGGCCCCTTGTTCTGCACTCCTCCAACATCGGGAACATGTTTCCTGCCTCTAGCGTGTCCAAACCCTGAATAATCTTATATGTTTCATTAAGATCCCCTCTCATCCTTCTAAACTGCAGAGTATACAAGCCCAACTGCTCCATTCTCTCAGCATATGACAGTACCGCCATCCCAGGAATTAACCTTGTAAACCTACGCTGCACTCCCTCAATAGCAAGAATGTCCTTCCTCAAGTTAGGAGACCAAAACTGCACACAATACTTAAGGTGTGGTCTCACTAGGGCCCTATACAACTGCAGAAGGACCTCTTTGCTCCGATACTCAACTCCTCTTGTTATGAAGGCCAACATGCCATTCATTTGCTTGTACATTTTAGTTTGTAACTGAGTGTGTACCAGTTCACTTGAAAGTAGTTGCAACCCACTTGAACGTAGTTGCAAATCAACACCATGGATGGAACAACAGGTGGAATACATTAAGGTAGTTTGGAAAATTAGATGAAAATAATTTCCTGAAGACTAATGACAAAAGGAGAAAGTCTGTAATTCTCAATTAATTACATAGATACATAGACAATAGGTGCAAGAGTAGGCCATTTGGTCCTTTGAGCCAGCACCACCATTCAATGTGATTATGGCTGATCATCCACAATCAGTACCCCTTTCCTGCCTTCTCCCCATATCCCTTGATTCTGCTAGCCCTAAGAACTCTATCTAACTCTCTTTTGAATGCATCCAGCGAATCGACCTCCACTGCCTTCTGTGGCAGAGAATTTCACAAATTCACAACTCTCTGTATGAAAATGTTTTTCCTCATTTCAGTTCTAAATGGCCTACCCCTTTTTCTTAAACTGTGGCCCCTGGTTCTGGACTCCCCCAACATCGGGAACATGTTTCCTGCATCTAGCATGTCCAGTCACTTAATAATTTTATATGTTTCTATGAGATCCCCTCTCGTCCTGCTAAATTCCAGTGAATCCAGTGAATTAATGTTCATTATATTATTAAAAATACAATGGAAAATAAAGGATAAATAATGAAAACATTGACAATCTCCAAGAAATCGTGTTTTGCTACCTCTTTTGTATTCAATGGACCTTAGGTAAACCAGTGCCAACCTAAGTTAAGATATAATTTACTGAATCGGTCATGTTAGAAGTCGGCTACAACTGGTGGCAGTACCTATGTATTCTGTATCAAACTGCTCATCAACTCATTCCACAAATGCTTCACAAGTTCTGCATGGCACGTCACGATTGAGATGAAATAATCTCAATTTCCTGGACAATTGCTGCTCTAACAACTGATACCATTTAGATTTGGTGCAGGTAACATTTAGATTGAAACATCCTGCATGATTGGCACCACGTTCACAGACTTAGCAAATCACTTCTTCCATCACCAGTAGACCGTGCTTTAGTTGTGTCAGCGGCAACTTACACAATAGGTATCCCCAAATGTATGACCTCCAGCATCGAGATGGTGAAGGACAGTGCCTGAGTGTTTCTCCATTAGTCTCATCGATATTTGTCATTCTGTTATCTGCATTGGGTCAAAATCAGGGGATTTCCAACAAAAATAAATATGATTGTCACAAAGCCTTCCTCTAAAATCAACTCACTACAACCTTCTGCATTGCAATTACAGCTGGGCGATTTATGCATAGAAATACATAAAATAAATGTTGAATGAACTGCAGAACATTATATAACAATCTGTGCAGTTGAATGAATTGATTCTGGAAAGAAAATGTTGATTGCGTTTCACTTAACAAATAACGGTGTTAAATATTTTAAGTTAATGCTCCCGACTAATCATCCAACTGCTTGAATATATGAGAAACTTGTATATCACATTGACTGTAAGTCTTTAATAATACAGATATACCCAGAGCTGAATATAAACTCGGTATCATAATCTGTGGTGGGCACACTTTTCACTTTTCTTTATTTTCTCTCAATTACAGTGAGCAAATAATTCACTGTCAAATAAAAATATGAAACTAAAGTAATGTTATGTTTTTACCTTGATTGTACACCAGTAAACTATGCACAGGATAAAGTATATTTTGTTAATTCACTGCCACTGATTTGTAGTTTTTCGTAACAGTTGCGTTAATGGAATAATTTATGTTGTCTTTTATACTTGAATGTAAGGGACTGAGAACATGTTCACTGAAGGCCTGACAATGTTTATATTGGAAGCTGATTGCCTTCCTAAGGTAAATTAGAACACCACTTAAGTGATCTCTTATCAAAAATTGGGCAGGAATCAGTCATGAATTAAGCCATCTTGATTTAGTTATTTGAATACAATAAACATTTCCTTGCTGCACTTTTAATCCAAAATGTGTTCAGATACATTTACCTGGTTTGCCAATCATGTTAAACTAATAGTTTTCCAATCAGATGGTTGCAATGTCGTGGTAATTGCACATCCTTTCACCTCCCAGTGGAGTTGGTGAGCTTGGTGGGTAATGCTCCCACCTTTGAGTCAATGGATAGAAGTCCCTTGTCGCATCATTAATGCAGCAGGATAGATTATGTATTCAGCACTGAAGCTATAGCATGGTTTGCTCATTACAATTTTCTATGGGATTTTGCAATGTTATTGTCAAGCCTCCTATTCAAGAATTACAGAGTTATCTGCACGGAGTTTGGCGCATGTGTGATGAACGTAATCAGCCGTGTCCTCGCAATCAGTCATACTGAGGAGTAATTAATAAGCTACTATCACAAATGCCAGGTTGGATAATTAAGCCAAATTTAGTTGCAGGGAATGGAATAGAGGAGCAAAGATGAGTTGGATCAGAGGAGAATCAGGACAAACATCCGGTGCTAAATTGGGCCTGGATGCTGGGGACTGCTTCTTAATTGATTTCAATGCAGAGGAAGGGATACAAGAGTCTAATCCTGAACAAGTAATTGAATTTCCAACATCAATTTCTACTTGTTTATATAAATTATGTTCAGAGATTGGCAGTGGACAAACTTGCCTCCCACTGACCACAAATTCCAAGAAATTGTGTGAATTGAGCTGAATTTCCAAAGTTTATTCAAGCAACCTTACAGAGCTTGTTTGGATTAGTTAGTTTAATATTGTTAGTAAATAGCAACTTGTGTAAGGAGTCTGAGCCTCATGTTCAGGACTGTCTTGAGTCAGTGGACTGGAACATATTCAAGGCCATCCCATCCAGGCTGAGTGAGTATATCTCAGTTATCACCAGCCTTATCAAGAAATGTGTTGGTAACTGCACTTCAACAAAGACAATCAGGGTTGCATTTCTGCCTGGTGTGACGTGTGCTCTGCTGTTGATTGCTGGAGAGTGGTGAGCACAGTAGGGTCCATCGGAGGCTCATCACTTTCTTCACAGTGCCAGTTCATCTTCATAGTGCATTCCACCAGGAAGGTTGCAGATATTGTCAAGCATGCCTGTCACCTTGGCCTTGCCTCTTTCCCTCTCATACCTCCCAGAGAAGATACAGGAACATGAAAGCTCGAATTTCCAGACTCAAGATATGGTTCTTCCATATTGCTATGCGTCTCCTGAACCAATCGCCCTTTCACATCCCTGTGCTGCCACATAGTCTTGGTCTTAACTCTACCTCATTTGTTTTTTCCATGATTGCACTTTACATTTTTTTTCACGCTATTTCAGGTTGCACTTTATTCATTACACCATTCTGTTGTTTTGTCCATGTATATTGGCTCGTCTGTGAGCTTCATGCGAACAAGTAATTTCATTGCATCCTAGTGTATATGAAAAACACAACCTAATGTAATCTGTCATTCACAATAATTGTGGCAAGGCATATTTTTCTAAGACTGTGACATTGTGCATGCTTCAACCCATATCTCACAGAGGATCACTCCTTCAGAATGGCCTTGAAAGGAATAGAGGCTGTGGCTTATTTAGCTGTCATTTGCCTTTGGCTCACAAGGTCATGGCTTCCTGTCGCACTTTAGAGATCTGGGCAAACAAAATAAATCAAAACTGACATCCAATGTTAAAACTGATTTCAAATGAAATGTTAAACCAAGGTATTGTTTGCATTTTGTGGTTGACATTAAAATAAATCTAAAGATCAATTTTGAAGATGAACAATGGAGATATCAGGGCCAATACTTCAATAAGTATCTCTCTGGCTATTAGATTATATGATTATTCTTGCATGGCTACTAACGGGAGCTTGTTGTGAGCAAACTGTTTGCTGCACTCCTTGCGTGAGAGCAATGGCAACATAAACTATACCAATGGCTGCAAAGCCCTGCAAACACGAAAGGTGCCTATTGCATGCAAAAATATTTTTGCTTACAAGAATTAAGATGGCTAATTAGCAAGAGTTCAATCTATACCACATGTTAATCTTCTTTAATTAGCACTAAAGGATGTGTTAACATCTCATTGAACACTGCCGACTGAAGTTTTGCCGAAACAAATGTTGCTCTCTGCAATATTGAATAATTTAATAAATCATTGAAGGCTCTTGCTCATTTTACAAAGCAAACCAAAATATTGAAAGCTGATTTAGATGCTTCTGCACTCTTTTGGTGGATATGCTAAGAAAAGGAGATGACGTGAAAGCCATTTCACTAGCCAAGATCCCACAAAATTTCACTCAATGGAGTATAGAGATGAGCCAATATTACAAATGTCATTATAATTAATGCATCATATGCTGTGTATTTAGAATTGTGATTCAAATTATAATTATGAAGTGATGGGCTGTCCAATATTAGTAGATATAGCTTTCAAACAAAGACCTTAAGTGGGCCTGCAGTAAATTACACATACATTGTTAAAGATGACTCTGATTTTTGTGAGCCTAATGCAGATAGTTTTGGGATCTGCTGCAGCACTAACCTTCTCTTACTGGGCTCTCCCTGTTAAGATGAATCTTCCCATTCTGTTATATAGCAAATAATATCTATTTCTTCTGTCATCCAGATAGATGTCTTGGGATCATCAACACAAGTGTGGGTTTGTAATTCCATTTTCTACCGGCCACTTAGGTCTTGGTGCAACTGCATGATAACTCAGTATCTGATTTTTTATAAATTCCACTCAGAATTCAATTAACGAGAAATGTTAATCTCGTGATTCACCGAGCATAATCATCATCTGCAGAAACACACCAAAAACTCCACCACCCTCGGTGTGCAGAAGTATTTCTTAAATTTACTCCTGAAAAAGCTGGCTTCGATTTTTAGACTTTGCCCTCAAACTCGCTTCTTGGCAGATAAGATTAATGCTGCCCTTATATCTCAGCATCCCACTAATAGCCTACGATCCTTCACATTTTAAGTTCTCCAGTTTTACATATCTTCTGTCACATCTTAATTTTTCAAGCTCACATATACTTCTCGTAGCTCTGCACCACATACCCTCGAAATCCAATATACTGTATCTTTATTGTAATGTATTAAGTGTAAAGATACATTTAAGTACTTACTGTGGATGAAGTACGACTTCTGCAAATTTTTGCAGCAGCCCGTACTGCCAACTGGGAATTAGTTGCCTTCAAATAATAATATTTTGTTCATAGTTCTACTTCTGCTACTTGCTTTTGCACCAAAGACACAGCAGGTGATATCCATCAGATGTGGTACCCAGAACAACTCTCGATATCCAGGACAGGGTGGAACTAGAGTTGATTTAATTCCTATCTCCTTGCACTCTTTTCCATTTAATATAAAGGGCAGCATTGTATAAACTTTTTTGATTTGTTTTCTATATAGCTTAACCCTTATAGAAGGATGATTTGATTTGTGAAACCCCCTGCAAACACTTGATATCTCCACCACTGATAACATGCTCGGGCCAAAATAGATGGTATTAAATTTACATTTTCTGAAATCTATTTGCCACTGCATTACCTCATTTATTTTATTGATGTAATGCTTTTATCTATATTACATATAACGTGAATCTTGGGTATGTAACATTTAATCACATAACAAAGATCTATGGCTTCAAATGGAATATCACTTGTCACATCTAACGTATTGGAGTATGTTGACCAGTATCTCCACTTTCTGTCTAATCAATTTGCTCATCAATTCAATAATTTACCTTCAATTCACGAGCTCACTGTCTGTAATGAAGACTTTATCAAATGCTTCTTGGAAGTGTATTTAAATGACATCCATAGACATTCACCTGCCCTACCGCTGTCACCTCCTCAAAATATTCAATCAGCTTCAACAGACATGACCTACCCTTTTCAAAGACATGCTGGCTCTCTGTGATTAACTGAAAATATGCTTCGACTCACTCTGTCTTTAATTAAAGACTCCTTCATTACCTGAGAGCAGATGCTCACTAACATTTCAATATTCCATGCATTCCTCCTCATTGAGGTTCAATAGTGAAGTGACAATCCAAGGGAATGGTTTCATCAAGATTAATGTAGTGTCACGCTTCTTTATTGTAAATATCAATGCACAGTAACCTTTCAACGCATCTATTATTGCCTGAATTTATTTCCAATATATTTGCAATTTGTTGTAGGTGATCTATATTGTTTCTGACTCCTAATTTTTGTCCCAATATTCAAAATAATATTAACTTTGGTCTCCTTGTAAGTTTGTTTATATTCCCACTTTTGTAGATTTAACATTTGTTCTGTTAATATTTGCTCTTCTCCGTATCTTTCCTCACTGCCAGGATCTGCTGAGTTGTTTCCTTTTGACACTTTTTTTTGTAAGTTTGGTGTACCTTAGCCTTTCTATAATCTATTGATGTTGGGTCTTGGACTCAGGGGAAAGATGTTGATCCAAATCACAAATATATATATATATATATATATATATACATATCACAAAAATATGTCCCATTGATCTATTGTCATTTTAACCTATGGTAGACTTGTCCACTTTGCATGAACTGTCTCTGCCTAATCAATTGGCAGCTAACCCTGCTCAAATCTTAAAGAACTTAGCAACTGTTCTAAGTTTCTTCATTTTGAAAATTACATTGTAATTCAATATTTTATAGTTGCTGCTTTGCAAGTGTTCACCCAGTTTTTAGCTGCAATTAATATTATTCATTCATTAATCTGTTAACGCTTTTCCATCACAGATTCCTGGGCACATTGTTGCACGATTCTGGACATTCCGTACATTTTAAGCATGAGATTATTTGTTTTTTCCCAATTTATCTGCAAGTTAACATCTCCAATATTAAAATAAACTCTCCTTTGCTATGTGCTATATATTTTCTGCTCTTCTAGAACTGGCAGCTTGCTGATTTTGTACAATTTGATCCTGATCTTGGGCACTTTATTGAAAAGCAATAGGTTTGGATCAATGAACGATGTAATGTGAAAATCAAAAATCAGTCAGAATCAGAAAATTATTACAGCAGAGAAGAGGTCAGTCTCTCCAAACTATTCAGCTTTAGCTATGCTTTACCTAAGACAAAAACAAATGTGATCTTGCCTTTCCATCTGCATTATATTCCGTGAATTAGTGGCTTCATAGGACCAGTTAAGTAGTCTGTGAATTTTCGAGATGTTTGTTATTTCAAATTAAGTTTTTTTTTTAATGGAGACACAAGAGACCACTGGAGGAACACAATAAGTCAGACAGCATCCAATTCCCTCCACAGATGCCACCCGACCTGCAGAGTTCCTCCAGCAGTTTTTTTTTTAAACATTATTTTTTAATCTATTTTATATTACTTAATATTCCAACTACAAGCTTCAAACCAACCATCCATTGGGTGTGTTGTGTACAGTGCCTCAAGTATGTATTTCCTCATAATGGGCAGAAATCGCTTTTAAACCATGGGAGGTTTATCCAGGACAGTGGTCGGCAACCATAGGCAGACCTATGAGAAAGACTTTTTTCACACAGAGAGTGGTGAGTCTCTGGAACTCTCTGCCACAGAGGGTAGTTGAGGCCAGTTCATTGGCTATATTTAAGAGTGAGTTGGATGTGGCCCTTGTGGCAAAGGGGATCAGAGGGTATGGAGAGAAGGCAGGTACGGGATACTGAGTTGGATGATCAGCCATGATCATATTGAATGGCGGTGCAGGCTCGAAGGGCTGAATGGCCTACTCCTGCACCTAATTTCTATGTTTCTATGTTTCTATGGCCAACTGGCCGGATCCGGCCCGCAGGTGTTTTTTTTTTTTAATTAGTTTTTGCGACCTGGGAATTGTGGCCAGTCCCGGGGCACGCAGGCGACCTGGGTGCTACAGCCAATCCCGGGGCACGCAGGCGACCTGGGCGCTACAGCCAATCCCGGGGCACGCAGGCGACCTGGGTGCTACAGCCAATCCCGGGGCACGCAGGCGACCTGGGCGCTACAGCCAATCCCGGGGCAGGCAGGCGACCTGGGAACTACAGCCAGAGTTGGGGCAAGCGAGCCAACCTGGGACTGGCTGTAGTGTTCAGGTCACAAAACATGGGGGGTGGAGGGGATTGTCCCCCACCTCTCAAAACATTCCTCCTGTCCCTCCCAGAATAATTTACTTTGTGTAATTATCCATTATTACCAACGTATTTTCCTGCTAAAATGGTTCTTATAATGAATAATTTCCTTGATTAATTGAACTAATTTCAATTAATCAAAGGCAATGAGTTCTGAAAACAATTTGGGTTGCAATCCCAGTTGCATCTTACCACAACTGCTCCAGCATGAGTAATGGAAATATGATATGTAATATATTTACCAAATGTCTTATTTTGACTTATCTCAGTAATTACTGTTTGTGCTTTAATGAAAATGATAAAAAATTTGCACTGTTTATAGTGGAGGAGCTGATGATAACAGGGATGGGAGTGAGCAAGAAGAGAGATGATGTGTGTACGTAATTATTCTGAAGATGATTATCGACGTTTCTTTATATCTTAAAGATTGTGATGGACTGCTTGTCCCGATGAGGCACTAATAGCTCAATGAATTTTAGTAGATTTTTTTCATACATATAGAGAAAACTGATCGCTGAAAATCATAGCCCTTCTGCTGAGCATGAAATGTGACAATTACTTAGTACTTTGTGATTCCAGTCATGACTCCTTTGCAAAGTAGAACCTTAAAATTAGAAATATATATTTCGTCCTCTATGCTTTAATTTAATGAATTTGGTTTCAAATTTACTGCAAGTTTGGAGTTTTACATAAGTGCAGGGGATTGTGTGCCTTGTTTAATAAATATGTCTGTTGAAACTAAAAAGACTGCCATAGATAATAATGTTTGGGGAAGCAGGAAGTATCAGATATGAGTGTTTTTAAAAGTATTAAACTGCAGGAAATTGCAACAATAAAGCAGAACAAAATGGGTAATGCCTGTTTTCAATTACTAAGCTGTTCAGATGACATGCACAGAATCGAGATTCGATAAATATACACATGATGTTGGATGATTTCATTTTTTCCCGAAATTCTACTCTAGTTTATTAATGTGCATCTGATCTGGGGGGAAAGAGTCATATAACAAAGTAAAGACACTTAAGTTCTCCTTCCTACACCAGCCATGCATTTATCTGACATGTCTTCTTATCCTGATAGAAATGAGCACATGGTACCTGAAGTAGTCCATAGATCACAACCTAAGAAGTCCTGCCCTTTAATCTGCTTCCTTGTACCTTTCTCAATGAATGTTGTTGGTACTCACATATAGCACTGGCTGTTCACTGTTCTTCTTCAGAATAGTAGGAATAAAGGTAAAGACTATTTTCTAAATGGGGTGAGGATTCAGAAATAGGAGGCGCAAAGGGACTTGGGAGTGTGGTGCAGGATTCCCAAAATATTAATTTGCTGATTGAATGGGTGTTAAGGAAGGCAAATGCAATGTGAGCATTAATTTTGAGAGGACTAGAATATTAAAGCAGGTATGTAATGCTAATGCTTTATCAGTCACTTGGAGTGTCGTGAGCTGTTTTGGCCCCCATATCTGAGGAGGGATATGCTGGCTTTGGAGAGGGTCCAGAAGAGGTTTACAAGAATGACCCCAGGAATCATTGGGTTAATGTATGATAAGTGTTTGATGGCTCTGGGCTTGTACTTGCAGGAGTTTTGAAGGATGAGGGGGATCTGATTAAAACTTACTAAATAATCAAAGGCCTGGATAGAATGAATATGGAGAGGATGTTTCCACCAGTGTGAGTGTCAAGGACCAGAGGGCATAGCCTCAGAATAAAAGGACATACCTTTAGAAATGAGAAAGGGGGACTTTCTTTAGCCAGAGGGGGTTGAATTTGTGGAATTCATTGCCACAGTCGGCTGTTGAGGCCAATCCTTGAGGTATTTTAAAAGTAGAGACGGCAGATTTTTGATTTGTAAGATTATCAAAGGTTATGGAGAGAAGGCAAGAGAGTGGGGTTGAGAGGTAAAGATAGATCAGCCACGATTGGAGCATACTCTTTGGATCAATTGGCCTAATACTGCTCCACAGCCACAGAAGCAATTATCTGCTAGTCTTACAACTCAGTCTCCTGTAGGTCTCCTTATCGTGCTTCCTCACTGCAGTGTACTCTGCTGCTGCTTCTTTCCCATGGCAGGCCATCCACTTGATCAGCAGTATCCATCACCGTTTATCAATTTGAAAGGGGTGTGGTCACGGGGCTCTTTGGTGCCGCCAGCCTAAGGCTATTACTCTTTTTGCAGTAGCTATCTACCACTTTCCTACCTGTGCCTTCAATGGTTGTAGTGTGGCCAGCTCATCAGGTGTACATTCCACGATATCATCAACATCATGGATGCTCCATAGTGAAGCTACCCGCGGTTTCTGCTACAATCTGCCTATTACACTGACATAATTTGTCTTTTATACTTCAATGAATCTCACAACCAATTTTACCCCCTCAACTGCACAGAAAAACTGGATCCTTTCCCCTTTGTTTTAAAAATAATGTTAAAAAACAACCTCTTCAATTGCCCAATCAACAGCAAGAATATTGGAGCCATTCCAGTTCAGTTATATAATCAAAGCTGCTTGTACGTCTCAGAAATAGACCAGAGATATTCCAAATGATTGAGCGGTCTGACAAAAATTGGATCAGAAAAATCACATTAAAACCAACATTTGCCGTTAATATTCGGAGAGCCACAGAACACGTTGAACATTTCTGTGCTTTCATATTTTAATGCGGAAGTCCTGAGCATGCTGCAGTTAGTCAATGCACATATCAGTTGCTCTGTTTTGAACTTTTCCCAACAGAATGAGGGAAATAACCTGTGTGTGATTTAAATTTATGAATTTAAATTGTGAATTTATATGCTTGACCTGCTGCACATTATCCTGAAAATCTTTATATTTTTATGTCTGTGCTATTAATCATTTATTAAGCCATAATTGCTGCTTAGCTAACCATTTTGCTTAAAAAAATGTTATGTTAGATATGTGTATCGTAATTCACTCACTTGAATATTTCATAACACACTGTAAGGGATGTATTTTTGAAAGTTCATACTATAGCTCGAGTATTAATCAGAGTGCTCCCCTCATATTTTATTCAGGACTCGACCAAATGTTTGAGATTTAGATATATTATTAGTATTGTTGCGCATCAATTCCTTAGACAAAGTCCAATGTCCTCAATGCGGTAGAGGCGAACCTAACGGTATCCTTGCTTGTGGTTCAGAAGCTTGATAATGAATGGGAAGAAGCTGTTTCTGAGTCTGATGGTGCGCGCTTTCAAGCTTCTCTACCTTCTGCCGGAGGGAAGTAGGGAGAAACAGGAATGACAGGGGTAACTAGTGCATTCTGTTTCCTATTATGCTCTTTGGAAAAGCAATTTAATAAAACTAGCTTCTTTGGCAGCCTGATGACACCATAGCTGCGGGACACAAGAGATCCGTTTTAACATTGATTGAGGCTGGAAAAGTTGAAGTTCTTGTCGTTGCTATTGTTTGATCTTTATTGGATGCTTTCTTCAAAATCAGCAGTCAGTGGTGTTTCTTCACCATTGGTCATGAATTCTAGTTTGTTCATTTTCCAGGAGTGAACAATCTAAAAGCGTGACAAATGATGATATACGTTTTGGTTTTACTTAGCAAGTATTTAAAATATGTCTGCATTTTAGCAGGATGGGATTGCAATTGCCTAAAATCACATTCAATCTCGCAAGAGCACATGGTATTGGGGGTAGGGTGTTGACGTGGATAGAAAATTGGTTGGCAGACAGGAAGCAAAGAGCAGGAGTGAACGGGTCCTTTTCAGAATGGCAGGCAGTGGTGAGTGGAGTGCCGCAAGGCTCGGTGTTGGGGCCGCAACTGTTTACAATATATATTAATGAGTTGGAAGAGGGAATTAGGAGCAACACTAGCAAGTTTGCGGATGACACAAAGCTGGGTGGCAGTGTGAACTGTGAAGAGGATGTTAGGAGGTTGCAGGGTGACCTGGACAGGTTGAGTGAGTGGGCAGATGCGTGGCAGATGCAGTATAATATAGATAAATGTGAGGTTATCCACTTTGGTGGCAAAAATAAAGAGACCTGGGCGTCCTTGTACACCAGTCACTGAAAGTTGGCGTGCAGGTACAGCAGGCAGTGAAGAAAGCTAATGGAATGTTGGCCTTCATAACAAGAGGATTTCAGTATAGGAGTAAAGACGTTCTTCTGCAGTTGTATAGGGCTCTGGTGAGACCACATCTGGAATATTGTGTCCAGTTTTGGTCTCAGAATTTGAGGAAGGACATCCTTGTGATTGAGGCAATGCAGCGCAGGTTCACGAGATTGATCCCTAGGATGGCGGGACTGTCATATGAGGAAAGATTGAAAAGACTAGGCTTGTATTCACTGGAGTTTAGAAGGATGATGGGGGATCTTATAGAAAACATATAAAATTATAAAAGTATTAGATAGAGCTCCAGGGGCTAGAGGAATCAAGTGATATGGGGAGAAGGCAGGCAAGGGTTATTGATTTGAGATGATCAGCCATGATCACAATGAATGGCGGTGCTGGCTCGAAGGGCTGAATGGCCTCCTCCTGCACCCATTTTCTATGTTTCTAATTTATGTATATGTTACTTGTAAGTGTGCAATTTAGGACTTTTGCAAAAATATATAATAATTGTACGGCACGAGGAAAATTACAAACTGTGTCAATACAAAGAAACTATTTGAGATCCATGAAAAAAGATCAGAAATAAACTTATGTTGCTCAATTTCCATATGCCAGTTTTACGTGTAAGGCATTGTACTGCTCAGCATGTTGTATGCTATCTGTTGTTAGAGTCATGTGTGTGTTATTTTTGGGGAAACAATAGTTCATTGAAACATGTTGAACTAAAGGTTTTTTTTTAAAGCACTTTCCAACTCGCAGGCCTGGAATCTGTATTGCAGCCAACATAGTATTACATGCTGTGCCAGATCTGATCTGCCACAGGATCAGAGAGACAATTCCCGAAGGTAATACAAGGGAATCCCAGCAAGTGTGTGCTCTGTCACTGCAGTCTATGTGTTGCCATCTGTTACTCGATAGGTCTTGGACTTTTGTGTTCGGCAGTACGTACATCTAAGTCTCGGAGTTAATGAAGTTACAACAGCTGAAAGCTGACATTTCCAATTGGAACTGTCAACTCCAACCCAGCAAGGCTTACCCTAATGTAGATTGCTTTTCTTTTCTGTTCATAATTTGGTGAACGACTGGTGATTTCTGGAACCAAATAAAACCAGAATTATACTCCCTTGAGAACTATTGATCCACATTTTTCTTAGTGGTTTATTGTTCTTGATTTACTTGTATTGAGATGGTCTCAAAGGTTCTTGTCATGATCTAACCCATATTTGTGTTCATCATTCTCCAGTTCAGCATAACTTGAATTCAATATAAAAGCACAATGTTAAATTTTATTGTTGAAATGAATCATAGGAGGCTTGAACTTGTCTTTGCTAATTATTTTGTCCAGATTGCTTAGATCACTGGTCTAATGACCGGTATGCCCTTCAGTGTAATTTGTCACTTCATAAAAAATGTCCCTGAATAACAGGATTGATATTGTAGCTGTTAACCTGGGTGCCGATAAATTGTCTTTGGTTTTTAACTATTGTTGCTCGCCACTTCTTTGGCCTTTTGTATGATAAGTCTTTGATATTTCCCTGTTTTCTCTCAAGATGATTCTGCTTTCTTCTGCTGCATTTGTTACTTCACATGGTTGGCCTTAATTAACTCTGGATATACAGTGGCTTGCAAAAGTATTCATACCCTTTGAACTTTTCCACATTTTGTCACGTTACAACCACAAACGTAAATGCATTTTATTGGGATTTTATGTGATCGACCAACACAAAGTGGTGCATAATTGTGAAGTGGAAGGAAAATGATACATGGTTTCCAAATTTTATTACAAATAAAAAACTGAAAAGTGTGGCGTGCAAAAGTATTCAGCCCCCCTGAGTCAATACTTTGTAGAACTACTTTTCGCTGAAATTACAGCTGCAAGTCTTTTGGGGTATGTCTCTACCAGCTTTGCACATCTGGAGACTGAAATTTTTGCCCATTCTTCTTTGCAAAATAGCTCAAGCTCAGTCAGATTGGATGGAGAGCGTCTGTGAACAGCAATTTTCAAGTCTTGCCAGAGATTCTCAATTGGATTTAGGTCTGGACTTTGACTGAGCCATTCTAACACATGAAAATGCTTTGAACTAAACCATTCCATTTTAGCTCTGGCTGTATGTTTAGGCCTGCTGGAAGGTGAATCTCCGCCCCCAGTCTCAAGTCTTTTGCAGACTCTAACAGGTTTTCTTCCAAGATTGCCCTGTATTTGGCTCCATCCATCTTCCCATCAACTCTGACCAGCTTCCCTATCCCTGCTGAAGAAAAGCATCCCCACAGCATGATGCTGCCACCACCATGTTTCAAAGTGGGGATGGTGTGTTCAGGGTGATGTGCAGTGTTAGTTTTCCGCCACACATAGCGTTTTGCATTTAGGCCAAAAACTTCAATTTTTGTCTCATCAGACCAAAGCACCTTCCTCCACATGTTTGCAGTGTCCCCCACATGGCTTGTGGCAAACTGCAAATGGGACTTCTTATGGCTTTGTTTCAACAATGGCTTTCTTCTTGCCATTCTTCTATAAAGGCCCGATTTGTGGAGTGCACGACTAATAGTTGTCCTGTGGACAGATTCTCCCACCCGAGCTGTGGATCTTTGCAGCCCCTCCAGAGTTACCATGGGCCTCTTGGCTGCTTCTCTGATCAATGCTCTCCTTGCCCAGCCTGTCAGTTTAGGTGGACAGCCATGTCTTGGGAGGTTTGCAGTTCTGCCATACCCTTTCCATTTTTGGATGATGGATTGAACAGTGCTCCGTGAGATGTTCAAAGCTTGGGATATATTTTTATAATCTAACCCTGCTTTAAACTTCTCCATAACTTTATCCCTGACCTGTCTGGTGTGTTCCTAGGAATTCATGATGCCCAAGGAACATTGTTTGTTCACTAATGTTCTCTAACAAACCCCTGAGGCCTTCACAGAACAGCTGTATTTATACGGAGATTAGATTACACACGTGGACTCTATTTACTAATTAGGTGACTTCTGAAGGCAATTGGTTGCACTGGATTTTATTTAGGGATATCATAGTAAAGGGGGCTGAATACGTTTGCACGCCACACTTTTCAGTTTTTTATTTGTAAAAAAATTTGAAAACCATGTATCATTTTCCTTCCACTTCACAATTATGCGCCACTTTGTGTTGGTCTATCGCATAAAATCCCAATAAAATACATTTACGTTTGTGGTTGTAACGTGACAAAATGTGGAAAAGTTCAAGAGGTATGAATACTTTTGCAAGCCACTGTATAATAGATTGTGGCATATTTTTTGCTTGCTGTGAAAGATTGAAGCTTTCTGCATTTGACAATCAGCCTTTTACTTGTTCAATTTCAAGATTCAAGATTCAAGAGAGTTTATTGTCATGTGTCCCAGGTGGGACAATGAAATTCTTGCTTTGCTCCAGCTTCTGGGTGTATATGGCATTGCAATTATTTATTGTTTCATCCTTAATTCTCATACTTAACACTCATGAGTCAGAAGATCCACAATTTACACCCAGGATTGCGAAGGGATGGATTGTGTACAATCCTGAGGTGAGTGCACTTGATGTTTTCACACCTGCATGAAGCCCTTGTTATTTGGGCGGGGGGGGTTAAAGGCTGCATATTTGGGAGGTGCTGTTGAAGTTGTGTTGCTGTGCAGTGCATTTTGTAGATGATGTCACCAAGCACTGGTCAGGGAGAGAATTAATATTTAGCATGTCTTTTGGGTATCAGTCATGAGGACAGCTTAACCTCAGCAATGGATATTCTCAGATATTGCTTGTATGGCACTCGAACAGACAAGTGGAGAGTATTCCATTTTGTTGATGGGTGAAAAGGTCAGGAGGAAGGAGGAAGGAGACAGCCTCTTAGATCTGCAGTAATTAAGTGGTTGTTCCAATCAAGTTTCTGGTCAATGGTCACTCCCAGGATGTTGAGGGATCTCTGCAAAGTTTATTTTATTCAATGTCAAGAGTTGGTGATGTGCCATTTTGTCCAATCAAGTGCACTCACCTCAGGATTGCAACTCTTTGGTTGAAGTTTAGATCAAGTTATTGATGCAGGGCTCTTCCCAAAATGGACACCAGTGAGCAGATTATTGGTGTAAAAGTACTTTGTCAATGCCCTATGGCCATTTTGTTGGTGATTGATAATAGACATCGGCAGTATTTAGCCGAATTGGATTTCTCCCATGTTGTTTGGTGTGTGAGCAGGATATATCCTTGCATATTTCAATATTATTGGGCGGATACCAGTCATGCCTTTGTAATGGTGGTGTCGCTTGGCTAGATGCGCAACTAGTTCTGTTGTAGCACAAAGCATCAGTATTAGGTATGGGATGTCATGGGATTTCAGATTGTATTGAGTGCTTTCAGTCATTTCTGGAAATCAATTGGGATCAATGAAAATGTCTGCAGACGAGCTTGCACCATGGTAGGAGTCTCAGGATGAAGCTGCAATAATTATCCACTTGGCATTTTAGGGTGAATATGGATTTGAACACATTGTTATATAATGTCTCTGTTCTTATGGGTGATTATGACATTCTTATTTCAGAAGTACACTCTTCAATTTGATTGTTAAATTGTACCCCTGAGGTGTTTTGATATTTTCTCTGAAGGGATAGTCACAAGCCACATTGTTGGGAAATTAGAAGAAGAAAAGACATTCTCTAGTCAGATTAATATTCATTACATTTCTGCAATAAATATACTTTCTGACATGCGTTCCAGGGATGATACACTCCAAAGTTTCCTTGCGAAGCTCAAAAAGGAACATGGAATGGGGAACATCTTCCTGTGGTCCCCTGCACATGGAAATAATTTCTGGGCAAAGTGGAAATTTGCACAAGAAAGTGTCAAGACGAATTTCCAGAATGATCTAAAATGACCTGGAAATGGTCATTACCAGGTTTCAAACTGGAAAACATATCAGTTTTCAGCTGCCTAATACTTCTCTTTTTGTATTGGTCGTGATAACCAATTCCATTCTGCCGGGCCATAATAGATCTCATGCCCTGAACTCATGGATTGATTGACCAAACACAGGCTTGCAAAAGACCAGAACTGTATATCTGAAACTGTTAATTTGCCAAAATTAATGCAACTAGTAGGGGAGTAGATGTGGAGGCTTCGACTGACACAACCTTGGACTTGTTCACAACCTGCTCCAACTCTGCAAGTGATTTTTCTGCTTTCACTTATTCTTGGAGTGTGGGTAATCCTGGCTAATTTGCACTCTTGCTGACCTTTGCGGAGAATTGTGACATTGTGTGCAAGTGCTGGAAATCTGAAGTAAGAACAGAGAATAATGAAAATACCCAACAGTTTGTGGAAACAACAGAGTTAAAGCCCTGTCCCACTGTACGAGTTCATTTAAGAGCTCTCCCAAGTTAAAAAAAAAAAATTAAACTCGTGGAAGCATGTAGAATGTACGTAGCGGGTACGTCGGAGCTCGGGGACGTCTCTTAGCGACTTGTAACGCTAACGGCAGGTACTCAGGAAACGCAGTAAGCTCAAGAAGACTCATGAAGATTTTTCAACATTTTGAAAAATGTCCACGAGAACCCCGAGTACCTACGAGCGGCCATTACCGTAAATCCCCGAGTTCGAATCAGGGCAAACTCAGGATAACTCTTGAATGAACACGTACAGTGGGACGGGGCTATTAGCATTTTCGGATGAGCACCCGACATCAAATATATGAATTATTTCTTCACAGAGACTACCTGAGTATATCTTCACTGAGTATATCCAGAGTTATTTTGTTATATTTCAGTTATTGAGTTAACATTGATTCCACAGTTGCATTGTTTATGTTTAGAGATACAGCATGGAAACAGGCCCTTAGGACAACCATCAATCACCTATTCGCACTCGCTATCCCACTTTTGCATCCTACACAATACAGAAGTCAACCCGGCACGTCTTTTGAATGTGGGTGGAAACCGGAGCACCCAGAAAAAACCCAGAAAGTCATAGAGAGAACGTACAAACTCCATACAGACAGCAACCACAGTCAGGATCTTACCCAGGTCTCTGGTGCTATGACACAGCAGCTCTACCACTGTGCCACTGTGCTGCATTGGATCGAATATGGACCCTCAAAGGGAGGTGAAAAATATTCAAATCTGAATAATGGGTCACTTGGACAGGATGTTAGAGGTGACAGCATCCGAGTTGTGGCATCACTTATCAGATTTGTGTTAAGAGAAAATAATAAACCTATATTTATTTAGTGCATGCCACAACTTTGCAATTGTTTTTCAAATGTTTATTTTAGGCAACTAATAGTCATACAGAAAAAGCATTCCCTTAAGCTATCATGTTCATGCCATCCCTTTTGCTCACGAACCCCATCTGCCTGCTTATATATCCTTAAATGTGGTGAATGTGTTTAGCTTATCATCACCTCTCACTCCGAGTTGCAGATATCAACCACTCTGTGTGTGTCTGTTTATGGAATAATATTCCCTTCAAATCCTCGTTAAATTCCTTTCTTTCAGTTTAAATTTATTATCTTGTTTGTTAACATTGCAATCTAGGGATGTACGAATTGTTGCATTCTACCCAGAGTATAACAGCTGCAAATGCAACGGGTCAAATTTGTAAAGGCAACAATCAAGGCAATTGCTTTGTCCTGAAAGTAGCTGGATATTTTGTGTAGCAAGTTGTATCTATACAGTATTGTTAAGTATTCTATTAAATTTGCAATCTGGCCTGCGTTTGACCGTTACTCATTGAAAAGACTCTCTGCTCTGCTCTTATAGCCATTATGTTGTCAAAACTGTGAGTTAAACCTCCGAGCATTGGTGATGTCCAAGGTATCGATTGCAGTAAAAATGACAGGTTTCCTCTTCGTCAAGAGAGCCATTTCCAAACACTGAGATTGCAAACGTTACCTGTAGCTCGGAGCTCCTATCCGCTGTCATTCACTTCATTATTGGAAAAGTTTAAACTCACTGGTGAAATGTTATCAAAACACCTTTATGGTAAATAAAGACAGGGAAGGCAGTTATAGATTGGTGAGCTGAGGACCTATCCCTAATGAACACCTACATATTGTGGGGCTACAATTTGTTCTGAACATCTGATTTGTGTATTTTCAAACTTCAGTTTTTCTTTGGCTAATTTAGTACCAAACTTGGTCAAAAGATGCACTGAAATTGATAACAGCTGTTCCCACCTCTCCTCTAGGATCCGGCTGTCATGTTCACTCTCCTCTTCATTTCTGGATCAATGCTGAGATGAAGTTGTCACTGAGAGGTTTTGGGATGGAGTCAAATAAAATGATTGTACTGTAGAGCAAGCAGATTGTAAATTATGCTTCCACTCTTAAAAGCTAGTTGTTTCTGAAGCCCTGGCTGCTCGATGTTCCAATTCAGTGCTATGTTGAAAACTGGATATCTGTCATTCTTCTTAATTAGTGTTTTCATTCAGTTATTTTGTTCTAAATTGTTGGTCTGATTTCAACATTACAAAAGGGTGCAGAAGAACGAGTGAAACAATAAGTATAAAGCAAGAATGCCTCTTCCTACATTTGTAACACTTTCCAGTTTTGTAACCCTCCAATATCTCTGTGGTCCCCCATTTCTTGCCTCATCCCCATCTTATATTACAGGTGTATTTCCTGCTGCCTCGCTGTTAAATTCTAGAATTTCTCCATAAGGTCTCTGCCTCAATCTCTCTTCTCCTTGCATGCACTTTGTGTTGCAGCATTATATAGCATTATAGCATTCCCACCAAAACAGAATTATAGCATTTCCACCAAGTGCTTTCCAATGGTACCATACCACAGCAATTTGCAGGAATGTTAGCATAATTACTTTATATAATTAAATATGCAATAAAAATGAACTGTAGATGCTGGCTTATACCAAAGATAGTCACAAAATGCTGGAGTATCTCGCAGCATCTCTGGAGGAAATGGTAAGGTTACATTTCAAGTTGTTGTGAAAAGAACTCCACAATAAGCAAGCAATACTGACTAGGATGGAGATATTTTGTCAATTGACAGAATTAATTGACCTCAGAAGGTTCTTAAAAATTCTAAAGGATTAAATGTAAGTTGAGATCTTCACACTAGTTTTCACATGGCACAGCTGGTAGAGCTGCTACCTGAAAGAGACCCGAGTTCGATACTGACCTCAGATGCTCTCTGTGTGAACTTTGCACATTCTTCCTCCCTTTGACCATGTGCATTTCCTTTGGATGCTCTGGTTTCTCCCCACATCGCACGGACATGTGGGATAATTCACCTCTGTAAATAGACCGAAGTACGTAGGTAGCGGATGTGAAAGTGGGGGCCTGAATGGGTGTTTGATGGTCAGCATGAACCAGGTAGGTTAAAAGGCCTGTTTCAACGCAGTATCTTCTCAGCAATTCAAGAAAAAGGTCAAAGCTATTGAAGATATTCTTGGTAAGTTTTACAACTTGCAAGAAGACGAGTTCCTTTAAACAAAGAATGAGATGGTCTGAGCTGTGACATTTTGCACAGCTGCCTTGTGACTGACCAATGTTTGATCGTATCTTGATGAATGTCACATTGCTTTTTCATGAGGAACAATGCCATTTCCCCATCCAGCACTTCACCTGATGTTATGCCGAGAAACTGATACAACTCAACCACTTGAGAATGAGATGAAGTGACAAGCGTACTTGAAACTCAAAGTCACAGATCCTTGGTTGGGAGTGAAATCTTCTGACAGCTTGAGCAGCAAGCTGTCTTTCAATCCGATTTTTAATTAAATATTCTGTGATTATCAGAAACATTGGTGGAAGCGATGTCACCCTTGACCTGACACTTCTATGCTTCTCAGAGAAAAATATACTTTCAGATGCGCGTATTAACAATAATCTAGTGGAAGGAACTGTGGACATGTCATGTTTGAGAATTATGAAGTGCATCAGAGAACCTAACCTCGGTTGTGACAAGGGTATGACTTTGAAGGATGTTTGTATGTACTTTCACCATTAGCACTATATAATTCAAATTTGCCATGCTACTTTCTTTATCTTGCGAGTCAGGCCCAAAGAATCATTCGACTCTATAAAATATAGGGCTGCTCACACCATCTGTTTCAAGTTATTTCAAGTTCTTTATTATAGTCAGGTTCAGTAATGCATGCATTGTTTATTCATGCTCTTGGTAATTGTTCATTGGCCTGAGGTTACTATCAAATAGAGACTCTTGGTACTGAATGACATTTTAATAAAGCAGATATTCACTGCAAAAACAATATTCAGATTACAGGTAAAACCCCCACACGTGATCAATTTGAATTGCTACATGTTAATCATAATCATCATAATCATAATCGTACTTTATTAGCCAATTATGTTTTGCAACATATAAGGAATTTAATTTGCCATCCAGTCATACCAACAAAAACCAACAAAACACAGAAAATACATTTTAACATAAACATCCACCACATTCCTCACTGTGATGGAAGGCAAAAAAAAAGTTCAATCTCTTCCCTTCTTGGTTCTCCGCATCAGGGCGATCAAGCTCCCGCATCAGGGAGCTCTCAGCTCCCCTGCGCCGGGCGATTGGACCCCAGGTCAGGGCTGGTCGAATCTCTTGCGACTTTGGAGCTTCCCGACAACAGTCTCTATCCGAGACTGTGAGCTCCTCGATGGTGAAATCCGCAGGCCACGGTCGATCCCAGGCAAGCGATTGCAGGCTCTGATGTTAATTCCTCGGCCCCCGCGGTCGGGCTCAAAGAGTCTCAAGCAAGGCCTCCGGCTCCATGATGTTAGGCTGCAGATCGACCGGAGATACAATCCGGAAAACAATCGCATGGTAAGAGATTGGAAATAAATGTTTCCCCCGACCCCCTCCCCCACCCCCACATAAAACAAACCAGAGAACATTAACACATACTTTTTAAAACAAATTAAAAACTACAAAAAATAGGAAAAGTCAGACAGACCGTTGGCGAGGCTGCCGTCGTCGACGGCGCCATCCGGTAGTAATACTAAGGTTATTCTAATTAATTATAGTTTCAAAATAAATTAAATTCACCTTTTTTTATTAAGTTTATTGCTCAATTTGAGCAAATGGTGCAAATGTACAGGAATGCCCTGCAGAATAATTGTAACATTTATATTGCTCATGCCTGAATATCGTCTGGATCTTCTTGGATGGAACAATGTCCTGCTGCACTTACTGAGAAGTTACCAATAGAATTGCACATTGCGCAATCATCTGCTAACATCCCCATTCTGACTTTATGATTGTAAGAAGCTTATTTTTGAAGTAGGTAAGGAAGGATCTCCTTGGGACAGGAATGACTGACCACTGACAACCATAACCACTTAATATTGTACAAGGTATGATTTTAAGCACTGACGTAGTTTTCCTAAAAGCCCATCAACTTCAGTTTACCGAAACATTTTTATGCTCCACACAGTCAATAACTGTCTAATGTCAAGGGCAGGCAATTTTGCCCATGCTTTGGCCAAAGGTGTGATGAAGTCTAAACCAAAGTGGTTCCGACAATAACCAAGCTGGGTGTCGGCATATGGAGTATTGTTGAATAGATACTGCTTGATAGAATTGGTGAAGATTATGAGGCGATTGATTGGGTAGTAATAATTTGATTGGATATGCTCTGCTCTTTTGTGAGCAAGGACTTTCAGGGTAATTTTTAACATTTTCAGATACTGCACTAGAACAGATGCGCTTGAGATTCAGCTTGTTTTGAGTGCAGACTTTTTAATGCTGCATCTGTGATCTTGCCTGGTCACATAGTCTTTGGTGTATCAAATATCCTTGGTCATTTCTTGATTACACTCCTCATGGAACATGTTTGATTCCTTGGCAATGGTAAAGAGAGGGAACTGCTGGGCCATGTGTGTGAGATCATGGTGGTGTACCTGCTGCTGTTTGGCAGCATGTCCTGGCTGCCCAGTTTTGCAGTGGCCATATATTACGATGGATTACATCCTCAGCATCAATCAAGATCTTTGTATCTACTCTATAAGGTCTGTGCAGTGGTGAATTCCATGAGTGTTATCAATAGATCCATCTGCCATTGTATGATTAGTAAGGACGAGGTTAAGTGGGTTTATCCCTTGGATTGGTTGACTCAAACCTATTTCCTACAGGGCTTGGGCATCTTGGTCTGAGGTGCTGCTAACAAGCCACACTTGATAATGAACATTGAGACCGCCAACTTTGAATACATGTGTACCTTTGCCATTTTCAGTGCTTCTTCCAAGTGTTGCATAACATGAAGATACATTGATTCATCAGTTGTAAAAAGGACTATGTGATAATTGGGAAGATATTCCTTCTCCATGTTTGTCCTGATGCCCTGTGACTTAATGGGACCTCGAGGTAATGTTGAAGATTCCACTGCTGCCAACTTTGTTGGGTCAATAGACAATAGGTGCGGTTGTAGGCCATTTGGTCCTTCGAGCCAGCACCGCCATTCAATGTGATCATGGCTGGTCATCCCCAATCAGTACCCCGTTCCTGCCTTCTCCCCATATCCCCTGACTCTGCTATCTTTAAGAGCCCTACCTAGCTCTCTCTTGAAAGTATCCAGAGAACTATTCTGCTGGTGAGACGTCATACCCAGAAATTGTGATGTCGTGTTGACACATTGTTTGTAAGATGCGATTCTGTCAGCGCTTTGTAAAATTGTTGCTGGATTTGCCTGTGGGATAGCCCTCACAACATGGATTACAGCCCCAAATATATTTTTAAGGACGACTTTCCAATGTTGATCGGACTAGGAGTGACTTTGCCTTGTCTGAATTTAGTCCCTTGGTTCATGCCCAGTGCTACAGCCAGTTCCATCGCTTTTGGTGTACCTGATGACAATGGCACACTAGAGTGGCCTGTTGGATCACTTCAGAGAGCAATTAAGTGTCAAACACAATGGTGTCGCATGTCAACCAGTCTCTGCAGAGAAGGTGAATTGTCACCTCTGAAGGACATGAGGGAAGCAGATGGGTTTTTTTTTTAATGACAATGCAGTAGTTTTAATGTCAACATTATTGAAAGAATTGTTGATGTCAGCATTATTGAAAGTCAAGTAGTTTCTTTTTCCAGTGTTCAGATAATTGAATTTAAATTCCACTGCTACCATGGTAGGATTTGAATTCGGGTTTCTGGATACTTTGGTGGCCTGTCTGGAATGGTGACAATTTTCATTAGCTCTTTACTCAAGATTTGCGGACCTAGTATTTCTCCACACAGTCTCCGATCTCCCGAATTATCCCTGACTAGAAACTGCTTCCTATCACTATGCAAAGGCAATCATTCTTGTCCAAATGAAAGGAATTATAAAACTAGATCACCACATTCCTTTGTTACTCTGAAAATCTGGTTTCCATGAGTGTGTAGCTCATGCTTTGCTTGTAAGCATGATCTGCCCAAATACTCTGTTTCACATGGTTTCTCTTTCCATCCTGTCCAAATCAATTTATCCCCCTGGGGCTGCATCATATCATTAAGCCTTGTGATCTTCTCAGCCTCCTCCATTAAATGCTTCTGGTTCACTATCCTAGGCATTCCTGGTATCCTTCAGTGACTATATGTGACATTTAAACACATGGACAGCAAAGTGGCACAGCTCGTGGAGCTGCTGCCTCACAGCGCCAGAGATCCAAGTTCAATCCAGTACTCAGATATTGTCTGTATGTAGTTTATGTGTTCTTTCTGTGGCCGCATGTGTTTCCTCCGCGTGCTCCATTTTACTCCCACATCCCATACATGTGCAGGGTTGTAGGTTATTCAGCCTCTGTAATTACCCCTAGTGTGGCGACAGTTAATGAGAAAGTAAGATAACAGAGACATAGTGTGATTGGATGATTGATGGTCTGTGTGGACTCGGTGGGCTCCATGCTGTATCTCTAAAATAAACTGAACATGCTTTTGTCCAAATTAAACATAATTCTCACTTGTATGACTGCATCTGCATAACCACTTTCTGCAACATCTCTGTCGGTCTGCACGTGTAAATAAAAATGATAGTCTCAAATGCCTTGTGATGACTTTGTACATATGCATTTGTAAAACATATCCAAACCAAAGATCACAGCAAGTTATAATCTCCGTGCCTGTCAGACCTCCTCTTATACTAGCTGACCCACTATGAAGATAATATCTTGAAGGCTCTTTTCCGGACCTTGAACATTTGCACAGGAACCGTTGAGTCCCTGGTGTTTTTATTTGATCCTTCATCTTCTACCATAATTGAATCACACAGCCCATTGACTCTGAGTCTACATCCATGTATTATCTTGCTTGGGATATATACTGTGCGTCCAGTTAAGACTCTGAATTTTTTACTTGGATTAGCCTGCACATTTGACATCATGTCTCAGTATTTCTCTCTAAAATTCTGCAAAATGATCAATGGTTCAAATGAACAAGAGTACTTTGTTGAACAAAAGTGTATTCTGAATAACAGGATCTTTATTATAGGTTATTTCCATACAGAGATAAGATTTATCCTGATCTACAATTACATGTTTTTAAGTAACATTCAAAAGGCATGATTACATGTACTAATATTTAGAGCCACTATCAATATTGCGTAAGCCATAGACATAAGTTGAAGAAGGGTTCCGACCCGAAATATCACCCATCCTTTTTCTCCAGAGATGCTGCCTGACCCGCTGAGTTCCTCCAGCACTTTGTGTCTATCTTCGGTATAAACCAGAATCTGCAGTTCCTTCTGGCACAAGCCATTTCTGCTCTAATACCCAAGATCTAGAAAAAGTCCCAATGAGTTGTAAGATAGCAGATGTCATTAGTTTTCAAGAAAGGGAGTTAGGAAGGAGTACCGATGGCCCAATTATCCTGGCAGCAGCTGTCAAGTACTAAGGAAATCATGATTTGATTAAACAGTCACTCATGGTTTGCTAAAAGAGGAATCATGTTTGACAACCTTTCCCATTTAGACAATGTAGATGGTTTATATATGCAACCAATAATATAGTTACCTCAGTACCATTAACCCCGCCTAGTTAACATCAATCATAACGCCTTCCCCTCCCTGGGTACAGTTCAGTAGAAGAATGTAGCCGGTGCTTGATGATGTATGTGATACCCTGTGCTATCATTAAAAGATGTTGCACACTTTAAGAGTTTGTGAATTGCTTATTTACATGGTGTCGAAGCTGGAAGATACTTGCATCTCCTGTCGATCGGGTTTTATTTTATTTTTTTGATTTGTGCCCTTTTGTGCTCAATCTCTCTGACTATGGCGTCCTCTTGCAGAAAGCCCGCGCAGCTTGTCTTTGATGCTGACATCTCTGAGCGCTGGGCCACGTTTGAATTTGATTTCACACACTTTGTCAACGTCGCACACCGCGCTGATCCTGACTCCCTTAAAGCCTCCCTCCTACTCAACCTTGTCGGACCTGATGCCATGAAGAGAGCCAGAACTTTCACCTACGCTCCAGCGGTCCTGGACAACAACAACGTGGTGACTATTCCTGCAGAATCTGCCAGCGACCCCGCTTACCTGCTAAGTAAGTTCAGGGAGATTTGTGACCTGCCCTCGAACCGCCCTCCCATAGAGAGGGCACGGTTCTTTACAAGGAAGCAGTTGCCTGATGAACCTGTTGAATGCTTTATTGCTGATTTGCGTTATCTCGCCCAGCGGTGCCGTTTTGGTGACATGACAGACCAGCTCACTAGAGACATTTTAGTAACTGGCATGCGTGACCAGAGGCTGCGATGTGAGCTTCTAAGGGATCCGGATCTAACGTTGGAAAAAGCCATGCATGCCTGCAGATTGTCTGAGATCGTTGTATTGCCAGATGACCACCGGGACTCGGGCAATAAATCTGTCAACCTGGCTGGGTTTAGGAGACCACAGCCTCGGATGGAAAACAAATCTTTTCTGCCGCGTGCCAACCCAGGTCCTGGTGAAGTGCCCCCAAAAAAGGTGCCCAAACTGTAACTACATGCACCACAGACTGTCGACGTGCCCCGCCTATGGCAAGGCCTGTAACTTTTGTAAAAAACGGAATCATTTCTCTGCCGCCTGTTGCTCCTTTCGTTCCCGTGGGAGACAGGTACAGATTTCCAGACCCAGTCTAAACATGCTGAGGCAATCTGATGGCTGTTACGATTTACAGCCCAACATAGCTGAATTCTATGATGCAGATCCAATTAATTCTCTCGAAGATTCGAATGTGTTTACCCTCCTCCAGGCACCTGGCCAACGTTCTGATCCCTCCGTATCTGTGACTGTCAATGATGTAACCTTCCTTGCAAAGTTAGACACTGGTGCGAAGGTCAACGTTTTGTCAATAAATCTTTTCAACAAGATAAGGAATAATGAGCCCCTGGTTGCTGACAATGCTACTCTGCATGCCTATGATGGTGAAATTCTAAGGCCTGCAGGGAGGGCAACTTTAACTTGCGTGCTGCAAAAGGCCATGAGAAACCTGGTTTTCTATGTTTTGAACTCTGACTGTGTTACTCTGCTGGGCAACAGTGCGTGCCAAGATCTTGGCCTGGTGTCCTTTGACCGCACGGTCCACAAAGTACAACTGTCGTTTAATCCGGTTGCAGAATACCAGGACCTGTTCAACGATGACCTGGGAAAGTTACCACTGACATACCATATTTCCATTGATCCAAATATACAACCCGTGGTCCGCGCACCTCACAGGGTGTCTCACGCCATGAAAGACAGGGTCGAGGCGATGCTCAACAACATGGTCGAAAAGGGGGTGCTAGAAGCGGTTATCGAGCCCACCGATTGGGTCTCCACCATGGTTGCCACGATAAAGAAAGACAAGAATGAAATACATGTGTGTTTCAACCCTAAGGACTTAAACCTTGCCATCAGGCGACCACACTACCCCATGCGTTCTGTTGAGGACGCACTCAGGTCAGGCAAGCAACCGTCCTTTCGGTCCTAGATGCTAAGAACTTGCTCGTACTGGGCGTTGACTTTATTCCCACCAAGCAGCTACAGCTTTTGGCCGAGCACACCGCTGCCGATCCAGTTTTGCAGCGGCTTGCCTCTGTGATTAAATCAGGGTGGCCAACAAAGCGCTCCGCTGCGCCATCTGAAACACAGCCTTCCTTCCTTGTCCGCGACGAACTGGTGCTCCAGAATGACGTTATCGTCAAGGGACATAAAGTTGTAGTCCCGTCCTCCCTGTTCGATTTTTACTATTGCGCAGCCCATAGAGGACACCCTGGGGTCGACGCAACACTCGCCCACGCTCAGTGCCAATTCCACTGGCCTGGAATGGCTAAATATATCCAAGACCAAGTTTCTGCTTGCTCCAAACCAGCAGCGACAGCCCCTGCTGCAACAGCCCGCCGCTGCCTTGGCCTGGTCCTCGTTGGCTGCCCACATCTTCGAGTGGCATGGTAACCACTACCTTGTCCTGGTCGACTCGTACTCAAACTGGTTCGAAGTGGATTTACTGACATCCCTTACGTCGGAGATGGTGATCCGAAAGCTGCGGAAACACTTCTCCACTTTTGGGTCCCGTGTTAGGCTGCAGACTGACAACAGCAGGCAGTTTACCAGCCGAGAATTCAAAGGTTTTGCCGACAAGTGGAATTTTGTGCATTTCACCAGCTGCCCAGAGTACCCACAGAGCAATGGCCTTGCTGAACGGGCCGTCCGCAGCGCCAAGCTTCTAATAGAACAGGCGAGACTGTCCAAGTCTGATGTGTATTTGGATCTCCTGAACCTCAGGAATGTTTCCAGGGATCCGGCCATGGAGTCACCTGCTCAGCGCCTGATGTCCAGAACAACCAGATCTACCATCCCAATTGCCCAGCGCCAGCTGCAACCTCGGGTGCTGGAGCCTGCCTCCGTGCAGAGGCACATTCAAGAGAAACATGACAGCCAGCGGCGTTCCCACAATCGGTCGTGCAGACCACTCGATCCTCTGTTGCCTGGACAGGTTGTTCGGTTGCAGACCGCCGGTGGTCACTCCCGTCTGGCTACCGTGGTTGGGATGGCCGACTCACTTCGTTCGTACCTGGTCGACTATGAGGGAACAATCTATCGAAGAAGCCGACAACACCTGCTTGCAGTTAATGAGCTGAAGCCGCAGCCCCCAGGGCCCTATGCCCCCCCACTCTCATACCAGCAGCCGGCTGCCGTCCCAGCCAGTGTTCCCTGCATGCCTCGATCCCCATATCGAGCGCCCGGTTCCCCTCTGCGCGGGTCCCCTGTTGCCGGTCTCGGTTCTCACTCTCCTGTTTCTCCCACCCCACCGCCCTTCCCTGGTTCCCCAGCTGCCTCGTGTCCTCCTGTTTCTTCTGCTCTTTCGGGGGAAAGGGGAAACATCCGTACGCGCTCAGGCCGGATTAGTAAGCCACCTGTTCGTTATCGCTATTTTGTTTCATTCTGTTGTTGTGACAACAATCTGTTTTGATTTTCTAAGGGGAAGGATGTAGATTGTTTATATATGCAACCAATAATATAGTTACCTCAGTACCATTAATCCCGCCTAGTTAACATCACTCATAATGCCTTCCCCTCCCTGGGTACAGTTCAGTAGAAGAATGTAGCCAGTGCTTGATGATGTATGTAATACCCTGTGCTATCATTAAAATATGTTGCACACTTTAAGAGTTTGTGAATTGCTTATTTACAGACAATATACCTGGCAGAAAGATCATTGTTGAAGGAATTTGGGAAGATGTTGGGTACATCATTGGATATGACATTTCTGCTTTTGAATAGCTCTTTGAGATGCTGCATAACATTTTGTAGCACAAAATAAGAGCACATAGAATTGCAGTAAAACATTTGATTTGGTGGCACAGCTGATAGAGCTGCTGTCTCACAGTGCCAGAGACCCAATTTTGATCCTGACCTCGGTTGCTGTGTGTATGGAGTTTCAACATTTTTTCCTGTGACTACATGGGTTTCCTTCGAACACATGCGTTTTCTACCACATCCCAAAGACATGTGGGTTTGTAGGTTAGTTGGCTTCTGTAAATTGCCCTCGTGTGTAGGGAGTGGATGTGAAAGTGGAACAACATAGAACTAGTGTGAATGAGTGATCGATGGTCAGTGTGGACGTGGTAGGTTGAAGGAGTTGTTTCCATGCTGTATCTCTAAACTCAACTGAACTGAACTAAAGGGATTGGTAGAGGGTAGAAAACAATGAAAGCAAAGGTCATTTTCAGGTTGGCAAAGAGTCTTTGGGCCAGGTGTCATCAGTATCTGTGCAGGGGCTTCATCCAACTTGTATTAATGACTTTGATGAGGGGAATAGTTGCAACACATCCAGGTTTGGCAATGATAGAAAGCTAAGAACAGTGAGTATGTAGGTTGTACAGTGTAGAGTGTGTATAGTGAGTAGGTTGTTTTGTGTTGCTGCCAGCACAGACAAATAGAAGATAGCAATTCCTAACTAGTCACTGAATCAGCTACTCAACTTGTAGTCAGGATCGAACCCGGGGGCTCTTACATCGTCAGATACCCGAGTTTGATTCTGACTGTGGGTGCTTCTCTGTACGGAGTTTGTACGCTCTCCCCATGACCTGCGTGGGTTTTCTCTGAGATCTTCGGTTTCCTCCCACACTCCAAAGACGTACAGGTTTGTAGGTTAATTAGCTTGGTATAAATGTAAATTGTCCCAAGTGTGTGTAGGATACTGTTAATGTGCATGGTTCGCTGGTCGGTGCGGACACGGTGGCCGAAAGGCCTGTTTCCGTGCTGTATCTCTAAAAGATAAAAAAACTTAAACCAACAGTTCTTGGTGCAACAACGTATCAGGCACCACATGATGCGAAGCTGTTCAGAGAGTTATTCTACACATGCTTATGTCACTTTTATGTCATACGCATAACACAAGACGCAACAAAATTCACTGGATTGATTCCTCGATTGAGAGTAGAGATTGACCAGTTTTATAGTCTGGAGTCTGGAATGAGAGATGGTCAAATAAGGTCATACGTGATAGGAGCAGAATTAGGCCATTCGGCACATCATACTCTGCCAATCAATCATGGCTGATCTATCTTTCCCATTCTCCTGCCTTCTCCCTATAACTCCTGACACCTGTACTAATCAAGAATCTATCTATCTCTGTCTTTAAAATATCCATTGACGGCCTGCACAGCCTTCTCTGGCAAATAATTCCACAGATTCACCACCCTCTGACTAAAGAAATTCCTCCTCATCTCCTTCCTAAAGGAACGTTCTTTAATGCTGAGGCTATGACCTCTAGTCCCAGACTCTCCCACTCGTGGAAACATCCTCTCCACATCCACGCTATCCAAGCCTTTCACTTTTCGGTATGTTTCAATGGTCCCCCCTCATTCTTCTAAATTCCAGCAAGTACAGGCCGAGTGCCGTCAAACGCTCATCATATGTTAACCCACTCATTCCTGGGATTAGAAAGATCAAAGATACAGCTTTGCCTGTTGAGTCCTGTAGAGCTGTAATAATGGTAATAATCTGTGCTTCGCCACCTTCACAAATCTTAAATCGAAGACAATAGGCCATATTAATTGGTTATGTACATTTGTTTCCAAAGCACACATTGCACTTATAGGCGCTTACAAAAGAATAGGATGGAATTGCAGATGCTGGTTTAAACCAAAGATAGACACAAAAAGCTGGAGCAACTCAGCGGGTCAGGCAGCATCTCAGGAGAAAAGAAATTAGGTGACATTTTGGGATGAGACCCTTCTTCAGACTGAGAGTCAGGGGAAAGGGAAACAAGCAATATAAATGGTGATATATAGAGGGAGAGCTATAGAACAAATTAATGAAAGATAGGCAAAAAAGTATCAATGATCAAGGAAAACCGGAACCCACAATGGTGCATTGTTGGCGGTGGGCTAGGTGGTAACGAGTTATGCAGACAATTAAACTCAACAGGATGACAGTGAAACTAGTACAACAGTTAGAGTGGGAGAGGAGAGCTAAAGGTTACTTGAAGTTCGAGAAAACAATATTCATACCACTGGGTTGTTAGTTGCCCAAGTGAAATATGAGGTACTGTTCCCCCAATTTGCATTAGGGTTCACTGACATTGGAGGAGGCCCAGGACAGAAAGGTGGGAATGGGAAGGAATTAAATTGTTTGGCAGCCGGGAGATCACGTAGGCCAAGGCGACTGACGGAAGTTATTCAGCGAAAAACGATCGCCCAGTCTACGTTTGGTCTCGACGATACTTAAAATTATAGGTGCTTATTCTATGTATGTAATTCTAAATGCCATTCATTCTATTGTTATAGGTTTGCCTGCTTTATTTCTGTCAAAGAACGCAACTATTTTCTTTTTGCACAATTACAGTTATTTTATGTTTGTAAAATCTGCAGCAAATTCTTACCTTATCCTAAGCATTAAATTATTGTGGGGGAAAAAAAGCCGATAAATATATTAATAACGATGCATTTTTAGGAAATGAATATGGAACCAAGGGATGCCTCAAACCAATATTATCGCTTCTGAACCTCTTCATTAAGAATATAGCGGGGGTTTCCTACCATTGGAACAGAAAGCATATGCTACCATTTAAGAAGATGGCCAGATTAATAAACAGCCATGAATAATTCAAACCTGAAGTTGTTTGTCCAATTTGGATTTATCAATATATGGTCAAGAGTCAAAAGCATTTTATTCTCATATGTACTGAAATGGAACAATGAAATTCCTACTTGCAGCGGCAGCATTACAGGTTCGTTCAACCATCCACTTACTCCCATTGTTTCCCTTGCAACACTTAGGAATCGTTTAGTTTTTAATATGCCAAGTCATTAAGGTATCATTCCGAGTGAGGTTTATTGGATATGGTCGTAATATTCCAGTTTTATGCCAAAAATAGTAACATATTCTAAAAATGGGCAACGAACGAGCAAATGTCATTATGCAGAACTCGGGTTACATAGAAACATGGAAACATAGAAAATAAGTGCAGGAGTAGACCATTCGGCCCTTCGAGCATGTTCGTTCAATGAAAACACAGTGCAAATTTCATTTTTAAGTAGGTAGATTAAAGCTTCAAGATATCAAATCATTCTTAATACTAATATATCAATTATTCATTCACTAATGTGGCATATTCATTCCATGAAAATGCAATCAATGAAACAAATTACAGAGCAAGTCTGAAACAATAATGTAAAACAAACACTTCAATGATTCAAGTTAAACACAAATAAAATGAGTTTGTTTCCAACTGTGCTCAACACGCTCACCTTAATTTCTCGTACCTAATTTGAATAAATATTATTGCAGAAAATTGTTTATCCTGGGGATGGAGTTGTAATAAAAGGCTGAGATGTGGTTGGAAGCGGGGATTGATTGGTTGCATAAAAGAACAAGAAAATTCAGGCATAGTGTAAACAAGCACTTAGTTCTATACTGGTAACACTCAGCAAGTTTGCTGTAAATGTGAAACAAGACTATTGATTCAACTCAATGAACTTCCATTAGGACTGCTGAAAGATATAGGTGTTAATTGTCACAAAACTGAAAATCATTATTCCAAACATGTATCAAATCTGGCTATTTCCAAAATTTGTCAACATCGGACTTGACACCGTCAGTGTTTTGACATCATCAATGTACATTTCTAATTTAAAGCATATCCTGAGTAAAATTTGTATATTTTCTGCTTTGGATATAATCATCCACTCAGAGCAAAGCTTGTTTTCAAAGAATTTTACTGGTTAACTGATTTAAAGGGCGACTCATACAACGAACCCACCCTTTCACAAATCATTGTCTTGCACAGTAGAGGCTACCAACCTATTAGGAGGTTGTCATTATTAAAACAACAACTCTGCTTGAGGTGTAGTGACATTTGTGCACATTACCTCCTTGCCATGAATGCTTGCATATTGGTGGTAGACACAAAATGCTGGAGTAACTCAGCAGGTCAGACAGCATCTCTGGAGAAAATGAATTGGTGACATTTCGGGTCGAGACCCATCTTCAGACGATTCAGGTCTCGACCC
Source organism: Okamejei kenojei (assembly GCA_035221665.1). NCBI lineage: Eukaryota > Metazoa > Chordata > Chondrichthyes > Rajiformes > Rajidae > Okamejei > Okamejei kenojei. Next base: position 43,110,403 of record CM069146.1, read on the forward strand.
TGGTTTTCTCCAGAGATGCTGTCTGACCCGTTGGGTTACTCCAGCTTTTTGTGTCATTCTTTGGTTTAAACCAGCATCTGCAGTTCCTTCCTACAATATTTTGTCTGCTTCCATGCTGGCCTTGCTTACCATGGGTAGACATGCCTGTGGGTTGAGGGAAAGAGGGAAGAATGTTTAGTTCAGGTGGCTGTGGTTCTTCCAGGTCTCTGAGCTTTCACTGAGCCTAACCTGAGAGTGATTGTCAGCTTCTACAACTAAAGCTATAGCCACAGGCTGTGCTGAGATATCACCTTGAACTTTGCAGCTCCCAGGTTATTTCAGATTGTGTCAGTAATCTGGCCCATGTCACTTTCAGTTTGCTGCACATTGCATTTGCTACACAGCTCAGGACAAGGTTATATACTTAATCCTCCACTCTTACCACAACTTTGCCATCAGGATACAACCTAACTCTGTAGCAGGAGGAGGAGGAACAGATGAAACAGGTTGAAACGTGTGCCATGGCAGACTGCAGAAACAAGGAAGCTCCTTTCTGGACATGCTGCCTCGTTGTCTTAGGTTTCTCAAGAAGCTTATTAGGCTCAAAAACCCAGGTCTGCACCCAGGGAGGAAGATAACAAGCATGTAAATGTTGAGCCCGCTCATAATACCTTATGTTATATTCAACTGCAATGTTGAGATATTGCTGCCTGAATCTCACTCTTTACACGTTGCAATAGACAAGAGCTCTGATCGTTTCCTGAAGTCTCAAACCTTGCCTGCTTTTAAAACTTAGAGGAAGCTTGCACAAGCCAGATCCCTGCACTTGATCAATCTCCATTCTCGGACTGGATATTTCCTATCATTATGTGAATGAAGCAACCAAATGAAAACTTTCTTGGCTTCAAATTATTATTTTTTGGCTCAATCCCCAATGGTTCATCATTACTGAGAGGTGCAACAGTCATGCTGTTATCATCAAAAACTGTGCGCTTTAGAACTTCTCAACATACAAGGGGCAATTAGTTAGAACTATCAGGTAGATTTGTCATATTCTTCGAGAAGAGTGGTGTATTTAAGCTCTGCAGTCTATGAACTCACGACCAAATTATTGCTTTTATCACTCCCAGTGAAGCCTGGAAGATCTCATTCTGTGACTGTAAAGCTAGATATCTCTGCTGTTAGAATAGTTCTTGATCAAAAGTTTTCTATCCAGAGCATCCCCATGGTAGAGAACAGTGATAGGGGATTTGGTGATGATCAGTCACCTTTTAATATATTTATTTACTGGGATCCAGGCATCACTGACAAGAGTTACATCGATCCCACAGCTAAAATACCTACAAGCTCAGTGGCTTGCTGCTCATTTCAGAAAACGTTTAAGGATCAACTTCATGGATGGGTCAAAAGTTAAATTTTGGTTAAACGAGTTTTGTAAGTTTGCTGATAATTTTAGACCCTCGGGGATTGAAAGGATGTTGAATCAGGAAAGAAAGTACATGAGAAGGACAGTCTTAATAAATGTAGTGCAGGCTTGAAGGGGAGTGTTCCCTACTCCTACTTTTTAAATTCTGAAAGACCGCAGTGCAATAAAAGTGTTAACTATGTACAGAGAGTGTGGACAAATTACAAAGGGAAAGATGCCTAATGCCCCTGTCCCACTTATGCCCTGTCACACTTGGGAAACCTGAACGGAAACCTCTGGAGACTTTGCGCCCCACCCAATGTTTCTGTGCGGTTCCCGGAGGTTCCCGGAGGTTTTTGTCCTCCGGCAACCACCTTCAACTAGCATCGCAACCGGCTTCAACTAAAAAATTACCGATTTTTAAAACGAAAACCACTTCCGACCATTAGGGAGACTGACAGGAGCCTCCGGGAACCGCATGGAAACCTTGGGTGGGGCGCAAAGTCTCCAGAGGTTTCCGTTCAGGTTTCCTAAGTGGGACAGGGGCATAATGAAGTATGCTTAGGACAGAGGAAATAAAACATGAAGACAATGTCAAAGGGAATGAAATTGACAGGTGATCAGTCATTAGGAACAAGGAGAGTGTTTGAAGGGAGGGCACAAAGCCCTAATGATCAGTGGCAATGAAGAATGGAAGACAAATATAGGGGTAAATATAGGGGGTTTAAGGGAATGGAGTTATGAAAGTCAAGACATAAGTTGAAGAAATGAAGGAGGACAAAGACATATTTGAGAGGAATCCCACTTTAAAAAAAAACTATTGAACATGTAATTTATTTTAAAGCTTCAATCCTTTGTTAAAATATGTTTAATTTTTAATTATTTTTGTCTGAAACCTTGCAATGTGTCTTGGCTGATACAAGAACAATACAGGGTTACATGGTGAAATTCTGCACACTTGCACCTGTGACTAACCAAGGGTATTTTAAGACATATCTAGGAGACTTAAAACGTATTAAGATTCATGCTATTACTGTGAATACACTTACAGTCAGTGGCATGGATCCACTCAGACATGTAAAGATTAAAGAGAAATTGTAAAAGCCTCAGTCATATATATCAGGAAGCATCAATCATATATTTGCCATGTAACTTTATTACTTTTCAGATAATGCAAATGTTAGTCCTGGAAACAAATCCTCTGCTTTCCAAGGACATATATATCATAGTAATGGTTTCACTACTCAACATATGTGCAAGACATAAGTTATGGCTAGTAACTTCAAAATTAACAGGAACCAACCTAACTCAGTTTCATTCTTTTCTTTATATGCTATAATAGGAAATAATATATACAGTTATTAATATCTTGCTGTAGTTTTCAAACAGTACTTAATATTTCAAATCTTTATTGGTATATGGGAAATCACTTAGTTCTGTGATGTCAAATCAAATTCACACAAATATTGACTGTGGTGCATGAACTGAAATTCTGAGTTGCATTAGAGTTGCAAGCTTTCCTAAGTGTCATTATATCAGTGTTTCAGAGATAATATTTGCAACAGAGTTCACGCTGCACCCATCTGAAAGGGATAAAACTAGTTACAGCTCACAAAACAAGGACATCCCATTTACCAAGGCACTTTGCACTGATCAAATGTCACCAATAATATATCCCATTAACTCTTCAGAAGGATGAGAGTTGAAACTTACTGAATAGTGAAAGCCCTGGTTAGAGTGGATGTGGAAAGGGTGTTTCCTAAAGTGGGAGAGTCTGGGACCAGAGACTGTTGCCTCAGACTAAAAGGATGTACCATTAGAAAGGAGATGAAGAGGAGTTTCTCAAGTCAGAGGGTGGTGAATCTGTGGAATTCATTGCTTGCCACAGATGTCTGTGGATGCCAAGTCATTGGATAACTTTAAGGCAGAGATTGACAGATTCTTGATTAGTATGGGTGTCAGGAGTTATGGGGACAAGGCAGGAGAATGGGGTTGAGGGAAAGATGTCAGCCAAGATTGAATGACAGTGTCAACTGGATGGGCCGATGGCCTAATTCTGCTCTTATAACTCGATGATGTGCAGAGATAAAGATCAATGAATAGAAGATATGCAAAAATGTTACAATGATAAAGGAAACAGGGCATTGTCAGCTGTTTGTAAGGTGAAAATGAGAACCTAGTGTGACTTGGGTTGCGGAGGGATAGAGAGACAGCGAAAGCCGGGGCTACCTGAAGAGAGAGAAATCAAAAGTCATACCACTGGGCTGTAAGCTGCTCAAGCGAAATATGAAATGCTGTTCCTCCCCCGTTTTCAAGCTTTTGCATCTTTTTGCCCAACGGAAAACATATACATTTCGTAAAGGATTGGACAGGCTAGATGCAGGAAACATTTTATATATGTTGGGGGAGTCCAGATCCAGGGGTCACAGTTTAAGAATAATGGGTAGGCCATTTAGGACTGAGATGAGGAAAAACATCTTCACCCAGAGAGTTGTGAATCTTTGGAATTCTCTGCCACAGAAGGCAGTGGAGGCCAATTCACTGGATGTTTTCCAGAAAGCTCTTAGGGCTAAAGGAATCAAGGGATATGGGGAAGAAGCAGGAACAGCTTGCTGATTTTAGATGATCAGCCATGATCATAATGAATGGCGGTGCTGGCTCGAAGGGCCGATTGGCCTACTTCTGCATCTACTTTTCTATGTTTAGATATTTCTATGGAATAGAAAGCTGGAAGAGAGATGGGGCAGGACAAAATGCTAGTAATGACGAATAATTTAATGGATAGATTGTTGGGGATAGTCATTGCTGGAACTCCTGTTAAACAAATGATACTTGCCAATTATCAGCCTCTGAAGATATATTGCCTGCATTTTGTTGGTGTGACGGGACATCAAGTAAAAGTGTTAACATTGTGCTGAATCATTTGTCTATTTGCTTGAAACACTTGACAGTCAGTTTATTGTCTGATAATACTTTAATATGAAAGATAGACACAAAGTGCTGGAGTAAATGTGTGGGTCAGGAAGTGGAATGGCCATTTTGCTCAATTTTGTGTGTCATAATTATGGCATTTACCTTGAAATTTAGTCTGCCCGTAATTATGTGGGTGGGATTTATTATGTAGTCGTAGGCGTGTCTCTGGAGAAAAAGTGTGAATGACGTTTCGGGTCGGGACCCATCTTCAGACCTGAAGTAGGATCTCGACCAGAAAGGTCACCCATCCTTTATCTCCAGAGCTGCTGCCTGACCCGTTGAGTTACTCCAGCACTTTGTGTCTATCTTTGGTATAAACCAGCATCTCCAGGAGTTTGTTTCTACAATATTTTTATATGTATGGCAGATGGATTTTGCTACTTTTTTCTCTCCTTGGTCTTGATTACAGATTTTTAAAGATGGCAGTGGCTACATCCCAAGGCCGAGTGATATGTAAGAGGAAAATAATCAGTTAGATTGCACTTCTAAAGTGTTGCCTCATTCCTTCCAAGTGCCAGTTGGAGAATTGGCTTGATCCTGCAGAATTTCAAATACATTCTGCTGATTAACAAGGCTCCATGGAGGGAGTGCATTTTTGCTGAACTTGCACTGAGTTTGTGTGCACAATTTTGGGACATTCAAAGGCATGTTCCGTCATCAGAGAGGTTCCTAGCAATCATTTGATCCAACAAAAATATATTCATTGGTGAACAATATTTGAGTAAAGTTGCCATGAAAGAATCTTCAAATTGCATCATAAGCAACAATTCATGAACAATAAAACCTTGTTGTAAAATAAACCACTGAAACAAAGTGTCATTATGATTGAGGAAACAAGGAACTGCAGATGCTGGTGTACAAACAAAGACACAAAGTGCTGGAGTAACTCAGTGGATCAGGGAGCACCTCTGGAGAACATGGATTGGTGATGCCTTGGGTCAGGTCGAAGAAGGGACCCGACACGAAACGTCACCCAGCTATGTTCTCCAGAGATGCTGCCTGTTCCACTGAGTTAATCCAGCACTGTGCATCTTTAGTTATAATTGAGATGATCGATAGACATGTTTACAATCTTGTATTTTCTATAAATGATGTTGGAGGCACAGATGCTCAGCCCAGGTATCACCTGTGGGAAGTTAACTCATAAGTAACCTTCAAAACAAATGGTCAGAAAATAAACATCTCCATTGCTCTTCCAATTCAAAATCTTGCTTTATTTCTTCATTTTGTAAAAGAATGGTCGGACTGACAGCAGCACTCTGACATTCAGATAGTTAAATTTATTAAAGTGAAGCAATAAGTAGAATTGAAAACAAAATGTGAAGTTAACTAAAATGCCGAAATGCAGAAATAAGTTAAGCAATTTTATTTGAACATGCTTATTTTTAATTTGTGGATTAAGTTTTGTAATGTCCTCTGAAGTCATTTAAGTCTAAGATTCTGTCCCTCTTCAAATATATTGCAAGATTTGAAGGTGATTTCCGTGGTATTATGTTTATTTCATTTCCTGCCAATAAATGCTTCCTGTCAGAACCACCATCAACAGCCAGCATAATGCAGCTCCGTTAAGATTGTAATTCTGCAAATTGAGTTTGGCAGGTAAATTGCACCAAGTCTTTACTTTGGATAACTGCGCAATTCCACACATAATTTTCGTGCAGATTACTGATTATACCCAAATGTGAAATTCCCATTTCCTTCACTTTTTTTAATTACTGATCTGGAATGCCTGCTGGAAATGAACATTTGATCTTGATTTTTGATACCTGAATTTGCTGAATTGGTTGTTTCTTTGTTGCAAGTAACTTGCTGTTTTAAAGCCTTTTCCTCAATCCAAATATCAACACTTTGAAACATTGTTTCCTCAATTTTAACCATTTCCCGCTGTGTTTCTCTTCAAGCTTTGGATAAAAACACCAGGGGGCTTGTTGATAAAAACTAAAGGAGGTCATTCTAAGCTGGTCAAATTGATGAATTCTCATAATGTTTGGTCAAATATTCTGCTTGGTGAAATTTAAAAGTCTGTTTCTTCTGGTGAGGAAGAAGGTGAATGTTTCCAGCTGATACCAATTGATTTAATATTACAAGATCAGCAGTAAAGGAATTACCGATAGATGTTTCATATATGCATATCTATTGACGTGTGAGAATGTTTTTTTTTAAATACACTGGAATAAGTCTCCAATTATGTAGAAATGTTGGGTGTAAAATCTCCAAATCCCAGAATAATCAAACAAGACAGTGAACATGTGAATCTCTACATCATACAATGCAGAATAGCCTTAATTATTTTTGTGTACTTTGTGTCAGCTATATTTACTGATAACGTACCTACTTTGCTTGTGGTTGTTTTAGAAACTATTGTGGATGGTTCGTTCATAGTCTCTCAGCCACGAGTCTGTCACTCATCGTGGGTCAACTCGCACAGTGAGACAGGGCCATTACAATGTAATTTACAAAATTTAAAATAAGAGGGTACTTGCATATGTGAATGATCAGCCATGATCACATTGAACGGCTGGCTCGAAGGGCCGAATGGCCTACTCCTGCACCTATTGTCTATTGTCTATTGACTCAACCTGCGCAGTGCAGTACACCTGGTAATTAGAAACGTATTTGTGATGAGGAGAATTAAGAATCATACCTTCATTAGATTTTAGTTGCTCTTGATTCACTTGCACTTAGCTAGAGTGTTGTGTCCCCAGAGATGACCGTTTCCTGAACGCAAGCCATAATGACACCATTTGAGCACATGCTACATTAAAGGTGGCCTGCCCTGAAGTCATCAACTCTTTATGTTCAGTTGGCCACCACACGGACCGCTGGTTAAGAGAATGGCGAGAAAAAATAAAATGCAGACTGTTCCCCATGCTGTAAAATAAGCTGAGCAGTTTTCCATTTTGCTGTTATGAAAGCCATCTACAATCGTATTCATTCAGAAACTTCTTTTTATCTGCTACCCATGGTCGGATGCTTTAACCTATTTCGAGTAGATGTATTAATCTGTGTCAGTATTTTAAAGTCTAAAAGCAATTCACAGCGCTGTAACTTTGATCTTTGTTTGTTGCTGAGAAAGAAGCACTTCTGACAGTTACTTCATAAAATATTCATATAACATTATTAGACACATGCAGTCATGCAGTCTGGGTTTAGGTAAAATATTTAATTTTGAGTAGAAATTGGATGGACAGGCCAACAGATAAGAAACAGATCCATCTGGCACAGGAGAAGGCATAATGACTTTAAAAGCTTAGGGTACATTAAATGATTTTCGCAATCACTGCCTTTTGAAGCATAGTTTATTTTTCAGTGGGTTTAAGATAACAAATTGCCTGAAATGATGTTTTAAGAGCAGTTCATGGAAAATTGAGTGTAATTGGTAGGTGGCAATACTTGAAAAGAGAAAAGCTATTACTAGAAAACATGCATTTTTGCCTTTCCATTCCAAGGAGCATTTTAATTTAAAAACACAACAGTAGTGTATGATAAGTAAAAATGCTCTATTTATGAGTGTCAAATGCTCGATAACAACATAAGAAAATATATGCAGAGACCAGAAGCATTCATCACGAGGCTGTCCCTGCTACTTACCTGGGTCCATAATAGCTTCAAAGTTTGATTTGAAACTTGTCTGGGGGTTGGTGTCTCATTGTAAAATGTTGGTATTGATTTTTGTGGTTTTCAATCATTTTAGTCAGAGTTTAAATATTCAGATCCAAATAGCTCTATATTTGTGCTGCATTGCAATTACAGAAGCTGCAGTGATAAAATTATCAATGTGGTATTTGGAAATTCAGAGGAAGGTGCTCAATAACGAAGATAAACCAGTTCAAAATTAAGAACGTGAAGAGAAATTGGGACAATTTCTGCAAATGGTTATGAAATACCTGTGCATGACAAAAACATTTTATTCACTGATTGATGAAACATAATGCAGTTGGATTTCTGCTAATTTGAGCAAGTTTTAGCAACAGAACATGTGGAATTACAAGAACTATCACAAAACATTGCAAAATGAAATCAAGCATATGTGTAAACTAAGTGTAAATTAAATTAATTGTTTTTTAAATAATTTTACCTGCAGTCAATGCACCTACAGAAAGGTGCAGAATGATGAGTGTCACCAATTTGTACCTATTAACAAGTCTTTGAAGACGTTTTACAAATTGTCTTTAATGACAGCAGAATTAGTGGAAGCATTTTAGAAGTATTTACATATTTAAATATTTTTAAATACTTTAAAAAAAAGGTGACCACGGTGAAATGAGATTAGTAAATGGTTCAGCATAGCTTTGAAGGTAGACAAAAATGCTGGAGAATCTCAGCGGGTGGGGCAGCATCTATGGAGTGAAGGTAATAGGAAACCTTTTGGGTTCAGACCCTTCTTCAGACTGATGTGAGGGTGGGGGGAGCGGGAAGAAGAAAGGAAGAGGCAGAGACAGTGGGCTGAGGGAGAGCTGAGAAGGGGAGGAGAAAGCAGGGACTACCTGAAATTAGAGAAGTCAATGTTCATACTGCTTTGAAGTCTTTTTCAGTTATTTCAAAGTTGGGTTAGTCAACTAATAGACCATGACATTGAATAAAAATGACATTTATAGAAACATAGAAACATAGAAAATAGGTGCAGGAGTAGGCCATTCGGCCCTTCGAGCCTGCCCCGCCATTCAATATGATCATGGCTGATCATCCAACTCAGTATCCTTACCTGCCTTCTCTCCATACCCCCTGATCTCTTTAGCCGCAAAGGCCACATCTAATTCCCTCTTAAATATAACCAATGAACTGGCCTCAACTACCTTTTGTGGTAGAGAATTCCAGAGATTCACCACTCTCTGTGTGAAAAATGTTTTTCTCATCTCGGTCCTACAAGACTTCCGCCTTATCCTTAAACTGTGACCCCTTGTTCTGGACTTCCCCAGCATCGGGAACAATCTTCCTGCTTCTAGCCTGTCCATCCCCTTAAGAATTTTGTAAGTTTCTATAAGATCCCCCCTCAATCTTCTTATAAACCCACTTTGAGCAAAATGTAAACTGGTATCAGGATTTTTTTTTTCTTCATTACATTAAAAAAATCCTGTGGCATTGAGCCTTTTTTCTGATTTGTCGAAGCTTTGTGTTATTTTGCAAACATGTTTTAGAGGATATTTTTTCAGTATCTAAAGAAAATGTTCTCTCAACCTCCCTGTTGTGTCTAAACTAGAAACTCTATCCTGGTGGTTAACAACAATTTAATATTTTTGATTATTGTGAAAAATGTAACACAGGTAGTTTGTAAAAGAATAATTGTGTTGCAGAGGTAAAACATCAAAATACTGTGGCATTACTTCTATGGTTGTCTGACTATCTTGCAAATCTATTAAAATACACCATGCTCATTTGTTCAAACATACTGAAATGAAAGATAGAGACAAATGTTTTGTGCCTTTCACATTCCTTTCAGAATGTTACAATGTGCTTGAAGGAACTGCAGATGCTGGTTTAAATCGAAGATAGACACAAAATGCTGGAGAAACTCAGCATCTCAGTTTCAGGCAGCATCTCTGGAGAGAAGGAATGGGTGACATTTCGGTTTGAGAACCTTCAGACTGATCTGTTCCAATGTGCTTTATATACAATGCAGGACATTTGAAGCGTGCTCACTGTTTCAAACTGGAAAATATAACAGGAAAAACATCCACAAACAGCAACATGATGATGACCATATTGGAAGGATAAAGGTCAGCAAGGACTCTGGGAACAATTACAATTCATTGAGATCCATGACTACATTCAGGGGAATATCTGTCTGTTTTCTCTTGAGACTGACAGGTTTAGTTGCTGACTCAACTTTGGCAAAACAAGGAAAATATGCAGTGCAATAGATTGGAAAGTTCCATTTAATTTCTGACATACAGCATCTTATCTGTCCTTTATAAATGAAATAAAGATTTAACCATTGTTGTAGCTATAAACTGCTTAACTGAAGCTGCTCATGGATCAGGAGGAATTGTCACTCAATTGGTAATTCATTTAAGGAAATAGTAGGATGACTGATCGGTGGAATGGAAAGAGAATGTTTAACACTATTTGGGTGCAATTCCCAAGTGCTTTCAGTTCCAGCTCATGTTAGTACACAAACCTTCAACTGCCAAAGATGGCAGCTGGCTTTTTCTGCTTCTACATTTCTTTTGTCAGGTACTTTGCAGTAAATGAAATGATTGGGTGAGAATCATAACACAGTGCAGCTCGAACATGCAGAGCATAATGTGTATAGAATAATAAAATACTAAGGTATATAATGGGTCAGAAGACAAAAAAAAAAGAATTATGGAAATGTCCAAAGAGTTTGGCCGAAGAGCAGAATTATATATATATATATATATATATATATATTTTTTTTTTAAATTTATTGATTTATTTTTTTTGTTTTTGTTTATTTTTGTTTGAAGTAAGTAGTGTGGTACTTGAGTACCTAATACATAAATACATATTTCCATTATTGTACAACTTTGTATTTTTAATTTAATAATAAAAGAACAGTGAGAGAAAAAAGAAATAAAGAGTGTCAGAATAGATAGACACGCGAGTAGAAACAGATAGCAAAATAAATAAAGGACAGAGATGAGAAGCTAAAAAGATTGAAAAAAAAGGAGAAAGTAGAGAAAAGAGAGATTAGGAGAGATCTACCTATTTCGTATTTTTGCCCATCCATCACCCGGTTCTAAACCATTTAATTTCTAAGGTTATGTTATGTTGCACCATCTACTTGTAAAAAGTTGATAAAAGGAGACCAAGTCTTTAAGAATTGGTCTACTTTGTCTAGTAGAAGAAATCTAATTTCTTCAAGATGTAGCGTTTCCGACATATTTGAAATCCACATTTTGAATGTTGGCGTGGTTGTGTTTTTCCAAAATTTGACTATAAGTTTTTTTGGTGTTATTAAACCGTAATGAAGAAAAGCTTCTTGGAATATAGTTAGTTTACTTCCCTCTTCCATTTATCAAAGATAATCAGTTCTGTATTGGGGTTCAATTTTGTGTTAAATAGTTTTGTAAAAATTCCAAAAATTTCATTCCAAGATTTATGCAGTTTTGTACAAGAGACAAAGGAATGTGCTATAGTGGCATTTTGAGTTTGACATTTATCACAGATGGGGGAAACATTTGAAAATATTTTAATCAGTCTAGTTTTCGAATAGTATAATCTATGTAAAATTTTAAATTGATTTAGGTTATGTCTTACATTAATTGAACATTTATTTACATATAATAGATTTTTTCCCCATCTATTGTTCGGAATTTTTATCAATAACTCTTGTTCCCAGTACCTTCTAATTGCCTCTGTCGTTGGTGTTTCTATATTTAGAATTATATTATCTAAGTAATATATTAAATTGCTTGATTCTGCCTTTCTATTCATTCCTTCCTCTAATAAATCTGGGGTTAAAGTTTGATATCCTTGTATATATTTTTTCAAATAATCTTGAAATTAAAGATATTTGAAATATTGATTATTTTTCAAATTATACTTTAGTTGTAATTGTTTGAATGATAAAAGTTTTCCCATTTCATACATATCTCCCATCGTTTTAATTCCTATTCTTTCCCATTGATTAAACATGTTATCAATAATAGATGGTTTGAATGAGGGATTATTAGTTATTGGAGAAAGAAGCAATAGTTTTCTTGATTTTAAAGTTAATTTTATTTGTTTCCAAATTCACATTATACTGTGAATAATTGGATTTTTCTTCTATATTATATTGTTCAGTTTCATCGGGGAAAGAAGGATTGCTCCTATGTTATAAGGGGAAAATCTTCTTTCTCCATTCTTATCCAATCTACCTGTTGGGCAGAACTGTCCAACCAGTAGATTATATTTTTAATATACACTGCCCAATAGTAATACAATGTTAGGGAGTGTCAGTCCCCCTGATTCTTTAGATTTGCACAAGTGTTTTCTTTGAATTCTGTGTGATTTATAATCTCATATGACGTTTATAATATCAGAATCTAGTTTTTTAAAGAAATTTTTTGGTAAATATATTGGTACTGATTGAAATAGGTACAGTATTTGTGGTAAAAAGATCATTTTTATCACATTTATTCTGCCTATTAAGGACATCGGCAATGTTTTCCAAAATTTAATCAACCCCTTTAATTTAGTTAATAAAGGCATATAGTTTGCGTGAAGTAGTATTTAAAAGTGCTATGGCTCTATATGAGCCTGGGTCTTCTAGATCTTTATCTTTTTTAGGTATAAATGTAATTGTTGATTCAGTTAGTGTTTCAGGTAATTTATTTTCTTTAAAAGCGTGTATATATAAATCTTACCGGCATGGAGAATCTCGTAGAATCTTTTATAGAATTCATTACTAAAACCATCTGATCCTGGCGTTTTGCCATTCTTCAACTAATTTATTGTTTCTTCTATTTCCTGAAGTGTAATCTGAGCTCCTAATCCCTCTTGTTCCACCATATTTAATTTTGGAAGATTACAATTGTTTAAGAAATTTGTAATTTGAGTATTATTTGCAGAGGTTTTCAATGTATATAAATTTTGATAAAATTGAGCAAATCTTTTATTAATATCTTTAGGCAGTGTTAGTAATTCCCCTTTGTCTGATTTAATTTTAGTAATTGTATTTTCTGTTTCCCATTTTTTCAGTTGGCGTGCTAAGAGTTTATGTGGTCTATCATCAAATTAGAAATGTTCTTGTTTTGATATTTGAAATAATCTTATTATTCTAGCAGATAAAATTGTATTTAATTTATATTTTAGTATTGTTATCTTATTATGTTTATCTATAGTTGGTTCTTCGGCATTTTCTAAATCTAATTGTCTAATTTCTTGTTCTAACTGCAATTGTTCAGTGTTATTCTTTTTATTTTGGAAAGCTTGATATGAAATTATAGTTCCTCTAACTATGGGAAACTTAAAAGGTTCCCATAGTTTCCCATAGTAAGGAAAGTGAAGTGTCTGGTGTATCATTTGTCTCAAAGAAGTATATCATCTGCTCTTTTAAATATGTACAACCTTGAGAGTTATTTAAGATTTGGGGGTTAAATCTCCAGAACGATTTTTTATCAGGCATTCCTTCTAATTTTAAAGAAAAAGTTAACGGGGAATGATCAGTAATAATACTATTATGATATTTAGAATTATATGTATATGGAATTAATTTCATGTCCACTAAGAAATAGTCAATACGTGAATATGTTTTATGTACTGTTGAATAAAATGAGTATTCCCTACCTACTGGGTTAACGATCCTCCATACATCTGTTATGTTGGTATTTTTCATGTATGTATTTAGGAGTTCACTAGTTTTAGATTTTATGTTAATCCTTTTTTGTTTTGCTGATTTATCCAGATATGGATCTAAAACACAATTCAAATCTCCCCCTATTATCACATTTTGATAGTTAAGTTCTGGAATTATATCCAGAATTTTACTAAAGAATTGGGGATTGTCAAAATTAGGAGCATAAATATTTATCAAAGTAAGTGGAGTAGAAGGAATTTCTCCCATGACTATGACATACCTCCCCTCTTTATCTGCTATGGTATTCTTTAGTTTATATGGTATACCTTTACGAATGATAATAGCCGTTCCCCTAGATTTAGAAGTAAATGAAGAGTAGTATGTTTGCCCAATCCAATTTGCCTTCAGTCTTATCTGTGTTTGATGTTTTAGATGCATTTCTTGTAAGAAAATTGTCACTGTTGAGAGCTTTTAATTGGGCAAAGATCTTACCCCTTTTAATTGGTTCATTAACGCCCCTTATATTCCAGCTGCAGAACTAGATTCCTCCAGTTTTCTTTTGTTTATCATCTTGCATTATGAATCATGTTAATACCTTTACTTCATATGGTGCAACCAAAAACCTCATAACTCTAGGTGAAGGATGGTCATCCACAGCTGTTAAATTTTGTTGGCATCTCCCCTTCAGAATAGACCTTGAAAAAGACCAGAAAGTGTAAAGTCGTGAAAAGATAATTAACAAACAAAAAGTGATATTATAATATCAAAAAAAAAGATATTATAATTAAAAACAAACCACCAACAGGTGGTAGAAAAATTCTTGTTGACTTCCGTAGATGTTTTTATATGTTTCGCTCTGCCCCCTTGACCAATTATTATTAATTGGAAGAGAGAGCGATACAAAGTTAAAAAATATATATATGAAATAAAACATTTGTAATCTATCTATTGGAATGTATCTTCAGAGAGGAAAAACAGAATAAAAAAGTGTTTCCAACATTAAGTATATGCTTAGATACAACAGTAATTATGTTAGTTATATATCCTTATCTAGCAATATGCCAAGAACTATTACAATTAAGGCTCAAACTTTTGTATCAGACAACAGCAGGTTCCAAGGGGTTAACCCGATTCAGACCCTTGGATAACTTCCAAGTATCTACGTCTCCTCTCCCCCCGCCCCCCCCCCCCTTTACGCACAATTTAGACTAGATCTACTATATCCAGAAAATTTGTTAGTATAATTAATACTTATCAATCATATTTAACTCGTTATTCTTATATTTAGCAAGTAATTAACATCATAACCATATAACCATATAACCATATAACAATTACAGCACGGAAACAGGCCCTCTCGGCCCTTCCAGTCCGTGCCGACCATTTGTTTTCCCCTAGTCCCATCTACCTGTACTCAGACCATACCCCTCCATTCCCTTCACGTCCATATACCTATCCACTTTACTCTTAAATGTTAAAATCGATCCTGCCTCCAACACTTCTGCTGGAAGCTGATTCCACACAGCCACCACCCTCTGAGTAAAGAAGTTCCCCCTCACGTTACCCCGAAACCTCTGTCCCTTAATTCTCATGTCATGCCCTCTTGTTTGAATCTTCCCTACCCTCAATGGGAAAAACGTATCCACAACTCTGTCTATCCCTTTCATCATTTTAAAGACCTCAATCAAGTCCCCCCTTAACCTTCTGCGCTCCAAAGAATAAAGACCTAACTTGTTCAACCTTTCTCTGTAACATAGTTGCTGGAACCCTGGCAACATTCTAGTAAATCTCCTCTGTACTCTCTCTATTTTGTTGACATCCTTCCTATAACTAGGCGACCAAAATTGTACACCATACTCCAGAATTGGTCTTACCAATGCCTTGTACAATTTTAACATTACTTCCCTACTCCTATATTCAATGCTCTGATTTATAAAGGCCAGCACACCAAAGGCTTTCTTTACCACCCTATCTACATGCGATTCCACCTTCAGGGAACTATGCACAGTTATTCCTAGATCCCTCTGTTCCACAGCATTCCTCAATTCCCTACTATTTACCATGTACGTCCTATTTTGATTTGTCCTGCCAAGATGTAGCACTTCACACTTATCAGCATTAAACTCCATCTGCCATCTTTCAGCCCACTTTTCCAAATGGCCCAAATCTCTCTGTAGACTTTGAGAATCTACTTCATTATCCACAATACCACCTATCTTAGTATCATCTGCATACTTACTTATCCAATTTTCCACCCCATCATCCAGATCATTGATGTACATGACAAACAACAGTGGACCCAACACAGATCCCTGAGGCACCCCACTGGTCACCGGCTTCCAACCTGACAAACAGCCATCCACCATTACTCTCTGACATCTCCCATTCAGCCACTGTTGAATCCATCTTGCTACTCCGCCATTAACACCCAAAGATTGAACCTTCTTAACCAACCTTCCATGGGGAACCTTGTCAAAGGCCTTACTGAAATCCATATAGAAAATCCATATCATAAAATAAACATCAGCCATTATTACGCTGTGCCTTAATGTTACACAATTTTATTAGTTATATTTTATGTTAGTATGTGATTGTGTGTTTCTAAAATCATAAATTTCTATATACAAGTTCATTGATAATATTTTTCCGTATTCTCAAATTCCATTTGTTTTTTTTTTGTTATTTTCCCCACCACAGTTTTTCTTCTTTTCCAATCGTTTGTTGAAGTGAAACATAAAATCCGACCTTGAGTTAACATTCCAAAGATAAAATGACTAGACTACGCCTTGAGGAAATTCGCCATCTTAACCAGAGCAGTCTTTTTTGTATGTTTTAAAAAAAAGAAACACAGTCCTTTCTTCACAGCTTCTCCTCTGTATTAATTGCCTCTTCTGGATCCGTGAATGCACGTTCAACCAAGTTATAAGTAATTCTCAATTAATTCTCAATTAATTCTCAATTTCGCGGGATATACTATCCCATATCTTACTCCCGAAGCCTCCTTCAGTAGCTTTCTCGTCTTTGTAAACTTGTCCCTCTTTTCCATGACTTCAGCTGGAAACTCACGGAAGAATCTTAGTTTGTCTTCTCCAAACATCAGATTCACTCCATATGGAATCTGTTTCATAATTCCTTCCAGGGTTGAAATGTCATAGAATTTCACAATAATCTGTCTTGGGGGGGCAGTTGGGCTTGCTTGAGGCTTACGTCGGACCCGGTGAGCCCTATCTATTCTCGGGGCTTCAGGCAACTTAAGTGCTTGTTTGAGTAAGTTGGCAACAAACTCCTGAAGGTTTTGTCCACTCTCCTTTCCCTCTTTTCCTCAACTATCCAACTATCCTCAAATTTTGCCTCCTTGATCTTGCTTCCAAGTCCATACATTTATTCTTCATTTTAGCAAGTTCCCTCCCAGTGCTTTCTTGTTCCTGTTTTAGTCTCTTTATCTCCTTAGTCATCTCGGTTATCGTATTATCCATTCCTTCCATAGCTGCATGAGTCGACTTAAGCATTGCTTTTTATTACAGTCCTTATCAACCTGCTTAATTTTTTTGTTTAAATCCTCCTCAATCTGGAACACACGTTTGGTTGTCATCAATTTTCCCCATCAGCATATCATTACCTTGTTTAATTTTTTCAGAGAGGCTTTTGTCCAGCGTGACATTCCCCTCTCGTATCACTTTAGAAATAATTTCAGTGACTGAGGCTGATACTGACTTTTCCAATTGTTCCATTTGTTCCCTTTGTTCCTCCATTGAAGTCATTTCTGTAGAAGGATTTCAAGAGTCAGCTTCTTCTTCTGAGCTTCCAGCTGATATTTGAGGGGATTGAGGAGTCTTTCCACGATTTTTCAAGTAGGCTCTTGCAGCAGGTCTTGCAACAGCTTTGGCAGGCTTCTGGCGAGGTTTTCCTTTTTTCATTTATAACTGCCATTATTCTCCGTTATCAGCAGACTTTCTGATAACACACATTTAAATAACAGCTCCGGTAGTTATTTTTAGAACTCCCACATCTTCCAACTCGTATTTTAGCACATTAAAGCATTCTTCGGGAGCAGAGCAAAACAGCAGCATCTCGCAACCCACCATTGACGCCACCGGAAGTCTAGCAGAATTATATATTGAGTGGTGAGAAGTTTTGAAAGGTTTAAAAATGAAAAAAAAGAAGTATATTGTGTCAGATCCAGTTGGCTAATGGAACAGCCATTAGTTGTGGGGAAATGTGAAGGCAATTCTTTCAAAGAACAGAACATTTGGTGAGAAGTTATTACACTGCAGGTACAGGTTAACTTTAAATTAAAATGTAATATTTAGATCTTTTGGATTAAAGTTCTGAATTTCAGTGAGGACGGGCTAAGGGCAAATATGAACAAAGCTGCCCCTCAGTTTACCTATTAATTTTTTAACATATTCAGCCTGAGAAGAGGATTCTGTGTATTCACCCTATTGATCATGCTCATGATTTTTAATATACCTCCATTAGTTCACCCCTCAGTGCTCCAAGGAGTAAAGTTCTAACTTGCCCATCATCCCTGAAGCTCAGGCCCACCAGTCCTGCCAACATCTTCATAAAAATTATCTGCACTTTCCAACTTAGTGGCATCTTTCCTGTGGCAAGGTATCCAAATTGAACACAATTCTCCAAATGCATCTTGAACATCTGTAACATAACATTCCAACTTCTACAGTCAATTCCCTTACTGAAGTTCAGTGTGCCAATGGTCGTCTTCACCATCCTCCTACTTTCAGGAAACGATGTCTACTTTCAGGACACTATGTACTTATGTTCCTAGATCCCTCTTCCTCCCCAGGGCCCTACCGCTCACAGTGGAGGTCCTGGCCTGGTTTAAATTTCCAAAATACGCCATCTCTCACTTAACTGAATTATACAATTCCTTATGTTCAAGACGGAACTGCAGATGCTGGAAAATCGAAGGTAGACATAAATGCTGGAGAAACTCAGCGAGTGTGGCAGCATCTATAGAGGGAAGGAAATAGGCAATGTTTCGGCCACAAATGTTGCCTATTTCCTTCGCTCCATAGATGCTTCCGCACCCGCTGAGTGTTTCTCCAGCATTTTTGTCTACCCTATACAATTCCTTAGCCCATTTGCCCAGCTGATCATGGTCATGCTGTAATTTAAGATAACAATCTTCACTGACTACAACACCATTATTTTACTGGCATCTGCAAACTTACTAATCATGCCTTAAACATTCTCATCCAAATTGTTGACAAACAAAAATGGGGGCAGCACCAATCCTCCAGGCACAGCACACACAGGCCTCCAAAAAAAAACTTACAGTATCATCCTCTGCTTCCTATAATGAAGCAAAATCAGTAACCAATTAATTAAATTTGTGAGACATGATCATCCATGCACAAAACCATTCTGACCATCCCTAATCAATCAAGTCTCTCCAAATACATCTATATCTTATACCTCACAGTCCTCTCCAGTAACTTTCCGACCACAGATGTTACACCTACAGGTCAATATTTCCCAGGATAATCTTTGCAGCCCTTCATGGGCAGGCACAATGTTAGCCATCCTCCAGTCTTCTGGCACCTTATTATGAATCTGATGTTGGTTCATATACAGTATCTCAGCCTGGGCTACTGCAGTTTCTTCTTTAGCTTCCCACAGTCTCCTTGGATATAACTGGTCAGGCCTGGGATATTTATTTAACTTCCTATGCCTCTGGACATTCAGCATGTCCTCAACTCTGTTAGGGACTGTCCTCAAGACTCATCATAAACTTTCCCAAGTAAAATTCTTCATATCCTTCTCTGTGTTAAAACATGGGAGAAATATTCATTATACATTTTAAAATAAATAGTGACTGGATTTATTTTAAAATACACAAACCTCATGGATAACAAAGAGGGAAGTAATAAAACTAAGACTTTCGGATACCACAGCCCTATTATCCCTGTCACATTTTGAGTAACATCACAATGAGATGTGGTTTAAATGGAACAATTTCTCCAACATCACAATCATTTACCACAATTAAGGCAGATCATGGATCATGCGTAATGTTTATTAATAGAATTTGTTAATGGAATTTATTAATGGAATTAATGGAATTAATGGATAGACTTGGCTTCTACTCGCTAGAATTTAGAAGACTGAGGGGGGATCTTATAGAAACTTACAAAATTCTTAAGGGGTTGGATAGGCTAGATGCAGGAAAATTGTTCCCGATGTTGGGGAGGTTCAGAACAAGGGGTCACAGTCTAAGGATAAGGGGGAAGTCTTTTAGGACTGAGATGAGGAAAACATTTTTCACACAGAGAGTGGTGAGTCTCTGGAATTATCTGCCACAGAAGGTAGTTGAGGCCAGTTCAATGGCTATATTTAAGAGGGAGTTAGATGTGGCCCTTGTGGCTAAAGGGATCGGGGGTATGGAAAGAAGGCAGGTACAGGATACTGAGTTGGATGATCAGCCATGATCATATTGAATGGTGGTGCAGGCTCGAAGGGCCGAATGGCCTGCTCCTGCATCTATTTTCTATGTTTCTATGTTTCTAATTGGTGCAACACATCTGCCAGTAAATGCAGAATATAGACACAGAAAGCTGGAGCACATTAGTGGGTCAGGCAGCATCTCTGGAGAAAATGAATAGGTGACGTTTTGGGTCGAGACCCTTCGTCCTTATTCTTTTTCTCCACAGATGCTGCCTGACCTGCTGAGTTACTTGAGCATTGTGTGCCCATCTCTGGTGTAATCTGCATTTCCTTCCTACACAGTAAATCCAGAACCTGTGCTTGACAGGACAAATGTTGAAGGCCCAGCCTCTCTGCGACTCATAATGACCATTCATAACATCTGACACAGTTTTGTTTATTCCCTGCATATTCTGTTTTTGACAAATCTATTTTTATACGTGAAGAGAATAAAGGGATTACAGGGTTAGTGCAGGGAAGTGCATTTGAGGTAAAAGATCAATCATAATTTATCTGCATGGTGAAAGCACTAGGACCAGAATGGTGTGCTAGCTGTTTCTCTTTGATGCTGTTTTGCCATGATTCAATTTGGGTGGCACAGTGTTCCTGTCTTACAGCACCAGAGATCTTCGGTTTCCTCCCACACTTCAAAGATGTACAGGTTTGTAGCTTAATTGCCTTGGTACAAGTGTAAATTGTCCCGCGTGTGTGTAGGATAGTGTCAACGTGCGGGGGTCACCTGTCGGTACGCACTTGGCTGGCCAAAGGGCCCGTTTCCATGCTGTGTCTCTAAACTAAACTAAACAAAAGTTTCATACCTAATGCAGTGCAGTACGAATATGTGTATGCCTGAAGGACCATGCAGCAAAATCGGTTTCAGCATTTTGACTTATTTCCCCATTAATAAAGATTTAATTAATAGACAATAGGTGCAGGTGAAGGCCATTCGGCCCTTCAAGCCAGCACCGCCATTCACTGTGATCATGGCTGATCATTCACATTCAGTACCCCGTTCCTGCCTTTTCACCATATTCCCTGACTGCTATATTTAAGAGCTCTTTCTTTTGATTTTCTCATTGAAAATGATCCTTTTTGTAAAAAACATATTTTCTAAACTTATTGCTGAATGAAAAAATAGCCAATGCACTTTGTGCTCTAGAAGTCAGACGGTACATGACTATTGTACAGGATTATTTTTTGCAGCACTATAAATGTCTGGGAGAGGAAAGTGAGTGATTGTCAAAACACATTTGTAAGATTACGCTGTAACTCTTCCGTTGAGAAAATGCAGTGTCAGTTGCAGGAATGCATACTCGTTCATGCATACTTGTTCATGAGTAATTGTGTAAGTACATAGTAGAACATGGTTATTTTATTACACTGTACTTCACTATTATTGATTCTGTAATAGAGTTCACATGAGTCAAATCTCAAAACATAAATTTTCCTTACTTCATTCCTTCACCATAATGCAAATTAATGCAAATTTATAGTTGAACAGCAGTGAAAATGTTGAGTTATAGGCAGCGTGTTATCAATGTATGAGCTCTGAAACAGTGCAAATATACCAATGAACAAATTTAATGTTTCAATTATTTGATGACCGTTATCTCTTAAATGTTATAATTTTTTTGTGATTATCGCATTTATTTGGTATTCACATTCAATTACATAATGGATTTCAGGAGGGTTTAATATTAGTTTAGTTTAGAGGTACAGCGTGGAAACAGGCCCTTTGGCCCACTGAGTCCGTGCTGACCGGTGATCCCTGCACACTTGCACACACAAGGGACAATTTTACAATTATACCAAGCCAATTAACGTACAAGCCTGTGTGTATTTAGAGTTTGAGAGGAAACTGGAGATCCCAGAGAAAACCCACGCAGGGCACAGGCAGAACCTATAAACTCCATACAGATAGCACCCCTAGTCAGGATCAAACTCGTGACTCTGGCGCTGTTAAGCAGCAATTCAACCTCTGCACCATCTTCTTGATGCATTCTTACTGTGTCTTTGTGCATACAAAAGTTGGTAGTAAAATAAATACAGTATTTATTGTGGATTTCCATTTATCACTTGTTAAAAGTATATTATTGAGTATAAATAGTATATAAAAACTTGATTTTTTAATGTAATTCCTAAAAATTGACTGGTAAGGTGTCTTCATTGCTTGTGGGTTTTTTTTTGAGGAACTGGTAAAGTAGTCCATATCAAGGACATCCAACCTCTTCACCAGTAATTCAAGTGGAATTGGAAAGGCAGGGAGCAGGACAGCTAATTATGCTGAAGATGAAATTGTGCAATTATTTTATTGCTGGAACCTTCGATATTATGCTACATTATGATTAATATGTGTGCTTAGGTACAGACTATTTTGGCCTCCCAAAATAGTGATGAAATTTAAATGGCTTTCTAATTATTTTTATGGCTGTTCAAATAACTGCTCTTTGGATAGGTTTCAGAGAAGTTTAATTTTTAGGTTATTATATGAATGAAAACTCATTGCTGCAAATCATGGTGAATGATTATGATGTTTTGTATATACACAGCTTTTACATTTTTAAGAAATCTTGAAAGAAATTGCGCTGATGAAATATTAAAGACAATGACGTGAAACACATCATATCTTACCTTTTGTTTGTACTTCTAAAATCTGTGCATTTCTTTTGAGAGGTCAGGTTATTAATATTTCCAGGTAAAATGTACACCAACATATTACTTCAGCTTATTCATGTCTTTAGCATTTTAATATAAAAGTCATTTGATTATGAATCAAATTTACTTTATGATTTTAGAAAAATGACATCTATGTACCCTGAATTGAGAATGATGCAAGACTTTAAATCTTCCCTTTTTTTCACTTTAGTTTAGCTTAGTTCAGAGATACAGCGCGGAAACAGCCCCTTCGGCCCACTGCGCTGACAATTTACATTTATACAAAGCGTATTAACCGACAAACCTGTACGTCTTTGGAGTGTGGGAGAAAACCGAAGATCTTGGAGAAAACCCACGCGGTCACTGGGGGAACGTACAAAATCTGTACAAACAGCATCTGTAGTTGGAATCGAACCTGGGTCTCTGGCACTGAAAGCACTGTAAGGCAGCAACTCTACTGTTGCGTCACCGTGCTGCTCTTTAACTGCACTGTAAAATTGCATCACACATATGGAGTACCTGTTCAGAATGTCATATCGAGCAATTTTGGGAGTAATTGAGGATTAAAAAGATGATGTTTATATAAAAATTCCACTTGAAAGGTTTTTCAAGGCATCTGTCTAATTGTTTTTGATTCAAACACCATAATAAGAATGATTTAGGGGAAATGAGGTAGCATTTCTTGGAGCTATCTGGACAGCAGACATCCTTGTGTAGTTGAGCTCGTGTGTCTGCTCAATTCTTTTTGAAAACTGTTCCAGGAAAATGTAGTCAATTGTTGGCACATTTCCATAGCCCAATAGAAGTTGCTTAAGTAATCTGTGTTGCATCAGTCAACTTTCCATCCGCAGGATTATTCTCTGAGGGACCAATTTTATTTGTGAAATTTTAATAATTTGTACAAGTGAACATTTGCAAGTAAGATTGATAATTTCATGCATGCATTACATGTCCACTGTTCTTTATAGCGTGTTCTTTTGGACTGATTTCAACATGCGTATCTTTGCTAAACTTCAGTCCAATTAAGCCTAGTCATATTTGCTCAACTTGAAGGACATTTTCAAAGGGTTGCTTGCCGATTTGCCATCTCCTATCTGTTTGCTAAAGAAAGTTGGATAGTTTCTAGAAAGTGTGTTTGAAGTCCTCGCATCACAATGCCATCAAAACCGCAGCATGATGAAGATATATTGATTACACAACAAATATTCCCCATCCAAGTAAGAATACAATAGACAATAGGTGCAGGAGTAGGCCGTTCGAACCAACACCGCCATTCAATGTGATCATTGCTAATCATCCACAATCAGTTCCTGCCTTCTCCCCATATCTCTTAACTCCGTTATCCCTAAGAGCTCTATCTAACTCTCTTGAAAGCATCCAGAGAACCAGCCTCCGCCGCCCTCTGAGGCAGAGAATTCCACAGATTCACAACTCTCTGGGTGAAAACGATTTTCCTCAACTCCATTTTAAATGGTCTACCCGTTATTCTTCAACTGTAGCCCCTGGTTCTGGATTCCCCCAACATCGGGAGCATGTTTTCTGCCTTAATAATCTTATATGTTTCAATAAGATCCCCTCTAATCCTTCTAAATTTCAGTGTATACAAGCCCAGTCATTCCATTCTATCAACATATGACAGTCCTGCCATCCTGGGAATTAACCTTGTGAACCTACGCTGCACTCACTCAATAGCAAGAATGTACTTCCTCAAATTTGGAGACCAAAACTGCACACGATACTCCAGTTGTGGTCTCACTAGGGCCCTGTACAACTGCAGAAGGACCTCTTTGCTCCTATACTCAACTCCTCTTGTTATGAAGGCCAACATGCCATTAGCTTTCTTTGCTGCCTGCATGCTTACTATCAGTGACTGATGAACAAGGACACCCAGATCTTGTTGTACTTCCCCTTTTCCTTACTTGACACCATTCAGATAATAATCTACCTTCCTATTCTTGCCACCAAAGTGGATAACCTTACATTTATCCACGTTAAACTGCATCTGCCATGCATCTCGCCCAACCTGCCCAAGTCACCCTGCATCCTCAAAGCATCCTTCTCACAGTTCACATTGCCACCCAGCTTTGTGTCTTCTGCAAATTTGCCAATGTTACTTTTAATCCCTTCATCTAAATTATTAATTATATTGTGAATAGCTGCGGTCCCAACATTGAGCCTTGCGTGACCCCACTGGTCACTGCCTGCCATTTTGAAAGGGTCACGTTAATCCCTACTGTTAATGCCTGGATGTGGAACAGCACATGCAATACATTTATCTGAACTAATCCAACCAGAAACTTTGTTTCACTATTGCTCCCATTACAAATGTCTGATGACAGGATCTGCAGTTAATGTTAAATTAGTGGTTAGAATATTTATAATTTATGACTTGCTTGATAATGCATGCAGCATGTACAATTTCCCAGTATAACACCAACACATTTCCAAGCATTGCTGATCCTTCCAGTCACAATCTTTCATGGTGAATTATATTTGACCGATGCTGCTGACACTTCACAGAAAACAATTGCTTGCAACAATAGCTGCCGCTTGGTGCTACTTGTATAGCAATTCTGTGGTGCTGAGAAAGTAAACGAATGTGAAAAATGATAAGTAGTACCCGGCCCTATCATTGAGCAAAATGCTGTGATTGAAATGTTCTGTGAAACACCAATAGATTATCTCACCTAAGGATAGTTTAGTCGCATTGTGAGCCACACAAGGCTAAAAATAAAATGAGTTGCATATATTAAAGAAAGTGATGGTTATGCTGAAGTGCATTGCAGCATGCAATATAGCGTGAGGATTATCCTGCCACTCAAGCTTTGATTTGGGATAATGCAAGGAATTGGTTATTCATCTTGCTGGGTTTTGTTTTGAGATCTTGGAGTGCACAAATGACAGCCATTTTTATTTGTTGTGGGAGAAACACTGTCAGATATTTCTGAACTGTTGTTAAGCCTCAGTCAAGATTCAAAGTCTTCATCAGAATAACTCATTTGCACTATCTGCTTGAAAACCATTCCAGTCAGTCAGTTTGTAAGCACCTAATTATCACAATGACATTTAAATGAAAGGAAATTAAGTGCCACATTTAGCTTACAGGGCACAGGCTTAAATAAAACTGAAGCATTTGTCGTCTCAACAAGTCATCATTATAATCATAACATTGTTCTGTCTTTGGCCCGATTATATTTTTGTTTACCCACATTATTCATTATTAAGGAACTTGGCAGATCCTTAACCTTCAACAAAAATGATTCAGAGTGTTCCTTCACGGATCTCAACCAAGATGTGCGTTTTTATTGAAGAGACCTTTGCCGACTTCCTCTGGAACATTGTTGCAACCCAACAAGCAATTGGTCACACTTTCTTACTGGGGTGGCAGCCCAAAAATAACAATTACTACTTGCAAGGAATATTTTACTCCTTTGCTTTGATTGTTTTTCCAAAAGAAAACTTGACTGACTGAAGAATTTAACTGACTCATGGAATTGACATTACATGGGATCATGGCTGTGCTACAGGTCCCACCTATATTGAGCTTGCAGCTCTCATCTGTATCCACCTATTGTTAAAGTCCGATTCGCTTCAACAGACAACAACACAATAAAGTTAGTAAAGCAGTAAGCCTTTATTACGCCAGGCGGGAGTGCAAAGGACAACGCTGGGTATCTATCCTCAGATACACAGAGCTCCCCGTGTTCCACTCCAAGATGTAATGTTCAATCAGATGTACTTATACCCCAACAGCCAGCAATTCTCAATCTACAGAACATTCTCGTACAGATTCCCACCATGTCCATATATGGTAATATTCAAGCTCTGTAGTCTCTTCGGAATTCAGAAAATCTATTGTCTAAATATGGTTTTGCTCAAAGAAGGAGCATTCCTTAACTTTGCAGATTCAAGCGGTCTTGTTTCTGACCTTGATGACTCAGCGTCTGTACATTTCAATCTAGCTGTATTCGGACTAAAGGGCAAGGTACCTAGTGTCTATACATTTCCATCTGGCTGACTATTCAGACTAAAGGGCAAGGTACCCATTTTGTATACTTCTAAATCTACAAGCAGAGTTTCTTTGTTGTAACATACTAACTTCATAACTCTTTAACTCTTTCACTATCACTTGCCAGACTTTGTCTCGCCACCCCCCCGGGCTCTTCTCCTAGCCTTCTCTCCCCGTCCACCCCCCCCCCCCCCCCCCCCCCCCCCCAATAATCAGTCTCCAGAAGGGTCCTGTCCCAAACTGTCGCCTATCCATGTTCCCCAGATATGCCTGACCCACTGAGTTACTCCAGCATTTTATTTTATTTGTAATTGATCCCTGTTCTCCACTATGTTGTCCCTTCTAGAATCTCTCATCTGAAATAATGTAGTCTGCATCTTCTTGAATGATTGTTAGTTTTGCTTCAGATGTTTGATCTCATGGACCTCCGTTTATTTTCCTCATCCTGAGATCAAGGTGTCTTTGTAGAAATGTACAAATTTCTAACCCAACCTTTGCAAAATAATTCTGAGAACCATGTAATTAAGCTATTTCTCCAATATCCTACCTTCTCTCTGCTGAAGTGTCAGCCAGTCTCTGCTGCAGAATTATGTCACACAGTCTGATCCTTTTCTCACAGCAGTTTATATGATAATGCTCATTCAGGTTGAACAGCTTCCTTCATTTTTTATTGCAAATTAGTCTGAATGGGACAGCTGCAATGTGAATCATCTTTGTGTCAGCAATTCCTGCAAGTTTCTATCCTGTTGTGGACATGGCATCATTTTCCAGCCTGATAAAAAAAAATACTAAAATGCTTCATGGTACAGTCCGATGAACCTTTCATAACTCATTTTATATATCTCTCCTTTGAACTGAAAACAGACCTTCCCATTTCATCATCTGAAGCTGGCTGGTGGGGATAAGTACTTTTTCCCCCCCAATTGCAATTCATAACTTTTTCAACCTGAACCAATTGTATTGTGGACCATTATTTTCCAGGAGATTGTGCAGCAAAGAATGGTCTTTATTCCATATTGACACTTTCCAAAGAGTTTTGGAGCTGCACAGCACAGAAACAGGCTTTCAGGCCCACCCTGTTCACACCAATCATCAGATACCTGGCTACACTAATCTGCTTTATCAGCATTTGGTTTATCACCTCTCCTGCATTGCCAATTCAACTGCTTGTCCATATGTTAAATGCTGTAAGAGAATGTGTCTCCACCATCTTCTTCAGTAGTGCATTGCAGATTGGAGTAAAAGTATACTTCCACAGATCCCCTTTAAAACTCTTACTCCTCACTTTAAACCGATCACTCTGATCGTAGAAAACCTTGCTATGGAGAAATGTTTCTGACTATCCACACACCTGTACCGCACATAATTTAGTATTCCTCAGCCTCCGTTGCTCCAGTGTAAAACAAACCTTGATTACCCAATCTCTTCTCATAATTGGAACAGTCGAAACATCCCAGTGAATGTGTTCTGCGTCCTTTCCTGTACAATCACATTGTACAGTGAAAACAACTGCACACAATATTCCAGCTATGGTCTTTTTAAATTTTTTTTTATAAAAGTTTACCAAGACCTCCCTGCACTCATTCTTTCTGCCCCAGCAAATAAAGATGAGTATCAAATATTTCTTATCCATTTCCTGTGCTATCTGTTCTGGCACTTTCTGCAATCTGTGGACTTTCCCTTTGTTCCTCAACGCTTCCAAGGGAAATAAGTTTGTTGACCTCCATCCCCCAATATGCAGCACCTCACATTTAATAAGATTACATTTCTTCTGCCACTGCTCTGACGAATGTAACAGCTGGCCAATGTCGTTCTGAGCTCGACATCCTTCCCCCTCCCCTCACCCTCTCATGGTTTCCTTCTAACCACTTTGAATGGCTGTCAATCAACACTAAAGATTTGTGCAGACTTACTTTTCTCCAATAACCCATGTGGTCAGATTGGAATGGTTCTGCTGCAGCGAATTTCACATCTGGAATGGTCCTTTAGGAAGTTAAGTTGAGTTGAATTGAGTTTATTGTGGCATGTACCGAGGCACAATGAAAAGCTTTTGTTGCATGCTGACCAGTCTGCGGAAAGACATGATTACAATAGAGCCATCCACAGTGTACCGGTACATTATAACGTGAATAACGTACAGTGCAAGGTGAAGCCAGTAAATCCGGTCAAAGGGAGTCCGAGGGTTTCCAATGAGGTAGATAGTAGTTCAGGACTGCTCTCTAGTTGTTGATAGGATGGATCAGTTGCCTGTTAACAGGTGGGAAGAAACTCTCCCTGAATCCGGAGGTATGCATTTTACTAAGTTAACTAAATTTTAGAATCTTGACTGACTGAACACCAACTGTCTAAGTCTTCTATGGCTTTGACAGACCAATGGATACATCCTTCAGGTCACATTAAGCCAAATAGGGCCTTGATGCTTGGTTACAGCAAACCTCTGAGTATATGTTAGTCTGGAGATGTTATGGGACATTGGGGTACTGAGCTACACCTCATATGTGTTGGTCACCCATTCAGGAATCCTGAAATTGCAGGAAAAATGTGAAACAGCATTCGGAGCTGCAATGTCATCACCGCATGAACCTGATAAACAAAGGCAAAGGAAGGGTCAATGAACATTTGTTTTGTTCAACCTTCTGAACATCCCTCTGTTAATACTCCTAACTCTCAGTGGAAGCAAAAGCAGTGGAGAAAAAGCACTGCTCCCAATTTCAAGCAGTTGAATCTGCACAGCGATTTCTCGGGGATACCCAAAGGTAATAAATAAATCTTAAAAGAAACGGCTCACCATATGCATCCAGCGATGCTGTTAACTCAGCCTTTACTAAGGCCCCCAGGAATATGTGAAATGTTGGACTGCATATGCCAGAAGATGTTCATTTTAGTATCAGTTGGTCAAAAGTTCAGTAACCTCATGCAACACTATTACTCATATCCGTTAATTCACTGTTTTCAGTGGATTTAATCGTCACCTTGAAATTTATACTTTCTTTTATTTCAATTTCCTTTCACTCAACTATTTCATATTACCGCGTTGCACACAAGGTAGTGATTATCTCTTTAGTGTAATTATCTGTTTTTGTCACAGCTTGATTCCTCTAGGTAAGATTAGATTTTTAGATCTTCGGTATCCTAATAACGAGAGATTTTTAAGCTCTGTTCGTGTAACGGAATTCTTCTTGATCTTCAGCCAAATAATGGATCAGATATTGGACTCATCCGAAAGTCTAAACTGTACCTTCCACAAGCTCAATATCAACAGTGTTTTTCAGCATTCCATTATCTTCCATTATGCGTTCATAGAAGCTTCACACACAGTTATTAGTTCAAAAGCAATATGATATATTTCAGAAACCTGCCCACATTTACAACCATATATTTTTTCCATATAAAATGTCATTTATGGTCACTGTGAAAGCCTTTGATAAAGGGCACACTAGACTTATTAACACATTTAATCCAACTATATTTACACAGGAGTATGATGTTGGTGAAGAAACAAAACACAAAACTGTGATGTTCCCCATGGAGTTGACATAAGGACGACACTTTCTAATTCACTGGAGGTTTAGACTTGGAGTTGTGGGCATATTTAGTTATCTTCTACAAAAGATGGAAATGCAATAAATTAGTAAGTGCCTGAGAATGAATGGTTGTAAATTTGATCCTGAATGCATTTTAAAAGTGGCAAATTTATAAACACCAGATAAATCACAAACTTTATTAACCAAAACGGTGTACATTAGAATTAGTACATCAACAAATAACAGCATCAAAATTGAATTCTTAATCAGAGAAGTTAGTGCGCAGTTTTAATACATATGATAAATTTAGGGAAATTTATTTTATTCTTTCAAAGTACTTGCAGCTACTAAACATTTCTACCTGTATATGTTACTGACCTGAAATCCTCATCTGTACTTGCTGCCAACTCTTCTCCAATCTCTCCCCAACAACCCCACCGCCTTCTCTACTCCTTTTCCTGCCTCCCCCCCTACTTTACCCCCGCCACCCCCTCGTCCTTCTCAGCAACCCTACTCCAGCTGAGTCCAGTAGACTGATCTTGCATGTTCAGGTGTTGGTAAGGTTGAACATCCGGGACCTGTGCAATGTCTTGCACACTTGCATGGGAAGCCAAACGCGAACAGTTCTTACATTAACAAGTGTCTGTGGTCTCATGCAAAACACTGCAAATTTGCCAGTAAAAATCCAGGCCAATTATTGTTTCTGGCACTTACTGTAATGGCCCTGTCTCACTGTGCGACTTGACCCACGAGGTACCCCGAGTGAGAGACTCGTGGTTGTGCACGATATCCCAAGTTGATGTTCAAGTGTTTGAACCGAGTTCCCACGGGTATGGTATACTGCGATGTTCCAAGTTCGTCTCCCGTTTACTCTTGAGCTGACAAAGTTCGTCTCCCGTTAACTCTTGAGCTGACAACATCTCCTGAAATGTGACACAGTGTTTCTAACAGGAGTGACTTGATACACACAAATAGACTGGATGGGCTCAACAGGTCCAGTGTCATAATGAAATATGAGGCATTCTGCGGTTCGTCCGTGCGCTTGTTCACGCTGGATATCGGGGCCAGATCTCGCTTTCAAAGTTCATGGTAGAAAACGAGAGGCGATATGAGATGAAGCTTTTGTAGTGAAGAAATGGGTAATAGTGATTGGCTGCATATTTGGCCCATGTGCATTTCTTTACCAAATTCCTAGCATAAGCAGCCCTGCCCGGATCTGTCAGTACCAGTAGTATGAGAACAGGTGGGGACGGGCGGGCAGGCAGCAAGCGGCGGGGACGTTGGCCAGGAGTGGGGGCATCATGTACACATTAGCCAGCTCACCTCATACATGTTGGACACATACATGTAGTGTCCACAAATACACAGACTGTACGTTTACTTGTGTGTGTCTGTCAATGTCTGCGAGTTAAAATACCACTACAGAACTAACAACATATTTGTAGAGGCAGCGGGTCGGTAAGTCTGTTATAAGTTGCTCGTGCGAGTTCCGACGTTCCCGCTACGTGATCACCACGAGTGAAATCTCGGGGTCACTCGTGGGCCAACTCGCACAGTGAGACAGGGGTTTAAGATGTGGAATGGCATAAAATGCAAAGCCCTTTTATTGTTGAAGTATTGAATTTAAAAATGTGTTCACTCAGTGATTTAGAAAATGCAATACTGCGAGCTGTCAATTTAGCAAGGTGCACCACTTGTTTCCTAATGTGGGAGAAACTGATAGCTGGTAATGAAAATCATTTAATGTGGTGCTACATCATATTTCACTTTGATATTTTGATATTTATTGAAGTACATAATGTGCAATATAAGATACATTTTCTGAAACAAAAATCTTGGTCTTGAAACATAACTTCCCAAATCTGTCTGCAAATCTAACTCCAGTCAGTTTTCATTTGCGTTTGATTGAACTGTCTCTTGTACAGGAGGGTGAATTACACTGTCAGATTTGCATTAATGCTATGGTAAAGAAATATTTTATTTGCAGGGGGAAGCATCGGCATGGGAATCCTGCTGCATCCAATCTATGAGCAAAAATAGCAGACTAGTATAATAATCAGACAGGAAAACACTGGCAGTATATTTTGGCACTTGAATTTCATTAAATTGGACTGAGAATCAAACCAGGCTATGGTCAGTAGATTCACATCCAGCTCACTTGGTTCTGGCCACATATAATTTGTATGTTGCTAATAACGGATGTATCCATTTAGTTTGTTAAATTCTTGGAATTTTAAAGTTGTCTTCTATGTTACAAGGTTGATTTCTGCCACATGAATAACCTTGAATATGAAATGACCAGTACACAAGCTTTACGTTTAAGTGGTTGAAGTCAAAATCTGTAACCTATAAAATAAATGTTCTTTTTGACTGATTGAAAGGATACAGCCTGAAAACAGGCCATTTGGCGCACAAAGTCCACACCGACCATTGTTCCCTCACACTAGATGTAAGTTATCTCACTTTCGTATCCACTTCCTACACACAAGGGGCAATTTACAGAGGCCAATAAAAAGATGCATCTTTGAGATGTGAGAGGAAACCAGAGCAGCCGGAGGAAACCCACATATCACTTGAGAATGTGCAAACTCCACATGTAAATTGCTCGTTTCTAAGCTCCCCCCCCCAGTCTAGTTTCAGTAAAAACACTGAATCAAGCACTTGAAACAACTAATCTTTATTATAACAAAAGCGCGATTACAGTTCAACTACTGTACCTATCCCACCGCGGGTTCGATCTTCGTATCTGCCTGATCAAGCCCTCCAGGCCTCGCTCAAACAGAGACTCTCCAGAAAGTCATGCAGTCCCAAGCCCTCTCGCAGAAGATCGTGGACCTCGTGGCAGCGACTTTCATATGTCCCGGGACCTCGAGGGGCCAAATCACATGGGGGTGGTCTATGAATAATGCAATTACAGAAATTGATGAACCCCAATTACAGATATTATGAATACATAACAGACATTTCCCTAACCCAATAATACAGCAGCTCAATACATTATATTCAAACCGGACTTCTCAAGGAAGCCAATTTAGAAACATTTACCGTGATCTGCAAGAAACCCAGACAAGGCTCAATACCTCATCTAATCAACACTCAGCAAAGTTGAGCTCTGCAACATTATTTACAATTATTTATAAGGTGTATGTCTGGTTTGCAGCCATCCAATCCATTCTATGCAGTTTGCACCTAATTGTCAGGGTCTGCAGATGTTCTTATTATTTTTTGCAAATTGTATCTAGGCTCTAGACACACTGGCACCACTCTGCAGCTTGTCCCAGCTCTGCAGAGAGCAATTCCAAATTGACCAAATCTCCCAGCAGCCCTGAAGCTTTTACCCCATATTGAAATCCTAGCCTCTCCAATCTGGCCAGGATTAACACACGCAGATAGCACTTGAGATCAGGATCCAACCTGCGTCACTGACGCTGTGAGGTTGCAGTTCTACCAGCTATGCCACTGTGCAGGCCACTGTGACTTGCAAGAACTATTAGCATCACTGGTCACATACTATAGTCGCAGTCTAAAATTGTTCATTTGATTGAAAATGATCTTTCTGATACCTTAAACATGATGTCTAAGAGATTGTACAAATACATTACAAAATGGCAGAGAATCCACTTATAGTGCCAACATTAGGAAAACAGCAAACCTACATAGAAAGTTAAAATGATCTCATATGATATGTTACCTCGCTAATTAAAATGAGTAGCCTGGACAAGAAAGTAATCTTATCACCTCAAATGTTCAAAGAGCTTTACAGCCAATTTACAGCTTTACAGTAGTATTTGAAATGTCACCACATTTCAGCAGAGTTCTCATTTAATGAATAAAGTACAAAAATATGGTTATATCCACTTGACCATGAAGATGAATGTTGGCCTAGAAGAGAAAGTAACAGATATGCCAACTAATCAAACATATCTGACTTTGATTAAAAGGAACCAATATTGTGATATGTCTGTTTTCTTAAATGAATATATAAAGTCATTATATGAGATTATAGATTGCTGTCTATATATAAATATATCACAAGGGGGATAATTGTACAAAAACAATATTGCCCTGAATTAACCTTGATCATCTTATTTTACATCAAATAAACATTTTTTCAAATAAACCAAGATACATAACCATTTTGATTAAATGCTGACTTGCTTTTCTAACTGTAGTCTTCCTAACAAAATTCCATGTATTTATTTTTCTGTTTGTGCTGTCCAGGGTGGCATAGTACCGCAATGGTAGAGCTGCTGCCTCACAGCGCCTGGGACCTGGGTTCGATCCTGACCTCGGGTCCTGCATGTTCTCCGTATGACCGCATGGGTTTCCCCCGGGTGTTCCGGCTTCCTCCCACACCCCAAAGACGTGTGGGTTTTTTAGGTTAATTGTCCTCTGTAAATCGCCCCTCATGTAGGGAGTGGATGCGAAAGTGGGATAACATCGTGCCCATGGTGTATAGATGATTATCAGCCAGCATGGACTAGGGGGGCCAAAGTGCCTGTTTCCATGCTGTATCTCTAATCTCTTATCTTCACTTTCTCTCACCCAAATTGCTAACTGCTGCACACCAAGACTGTGTCACAAAATGGCAACAAAATCCCATGAAAGAGAAAGGTAATTGGACAAGAAATTATTATTCCTCGGAAATGAGAAATAGTTTTGTGCACATTTATATAGGATTGATTGCCTTGAAATGTTCTGCTCTGTGGGTCAGCATTGTATGCAATATTCAGGAGCCAGGTTTAGAGATAATCAATTCCAAGAAGATATAAGAATGCATTACTTTTATTCCATCGTCATGTTTTTTCAATGCCAGTGTTGTCGTTCTCAGTTAAACTGCCATTCCCTTGCCCTTTATGAAAATGCTAATTTATTTTTCCTATTAAAAAAGAATGAGCTTGCTCTGCATAAGCACTTTGAAAGGTTTTCTCTCCAAGTTTCCTCGTTGTGCTTTGGTTTTTATTAGTCTAGCATCTGTCTGTGTATACGAACACCTTCACAGCTGATTGAGTCGGCAAACTCTGACTCAGCTGTTCCTTCCTCTCTGGCAGGACTATAATTTGGGCATTTACCAGCAAATCTCATTTGCATTAAATGCAATTCAAGAATGTAAGTATTTCCAGAAATCTTACCAAATCCTGCAAAGAAGTAATTACATTTTGACAAATATTATAAGTGGACAAAAATGCTGCAGAAACTAACTATGGAGCGAAGGAAATAGGCAACGTTTAGGGTCAAAACCCTTCTTCAGACTGATGTGAGGGTGGGGGGGGGGGGGGGGGTGGGATGAAGAAAGGAAGAGGTGGAACCAGCGAAATATGAGGTGTTGCTCCTCCAATTTACGGTGGTCCTCACTCTGGCCATGGAGGAGGCCCAGGACAGAAAGGTTGGATTCGGAATGAGAGGGGGAGTTAGTGCTGAGCCACCGGGAGATCAGGTTGGTTATTGTGAACCAAGCGGAGGTGTTGGGCGAAGCGATCGCCAAGCCTACGCTTGGTTTCACCGACGTAGGTTGGTTATTGCAAACCGAGCGGAGGTGTTCGGCGAAGCGATCGCCAAGCCTACGCTTGGTCTCACCGATGTAGTTGGTTATTGCGAACTGACAAATATTATGCTTGGGCAAGTTGATTATATTTTGAATTCTCAATTTTGTTTTCTTGATGCTTCTGAGCACTTGGTTCAATTTTTTCTGTGCAGGTTATTAAATTAAATAGATAATTTCAAGAATTATGTGCTTCAAAAAAGCACAACTGCAACCTGTACAAAAATGGTATAATTCTGGAGAGAGGCCAAAATGATGAAAATATGTAATATTGTATCTTCAATGTTTCTTCATGTATTTTCAATACCTTCAATGTATCTGCATGTATCTTCAATATGGATCGTAATAACAGAAGTCTCTTTTCCCAAGAGATAAATGAACTCAGCTGCTGTGCCTCACTTTCCCAGAATCGGATGTAACCATATAACAATTACAGCACGGAGACAGGCCCTCTCGGCCCTTCCAGTCCGTGCCGACCATTTGTTTTCCCCTAGTCCCATCTACCTGCACTCAGACCATACCCCTCCATTCCCTTCACGTCCATATACCTATCCACTTTACTTTTAAATGTTAAAATCGATCCTGCCTCCACCACCTCTGCTGGAAGCTCATTCCACACAGCCACCACCCTCTGAGTAAAGAAGTTTCCCCTCACGTTACCCCTAAACTTCTGTCCCTTAATTCTCATGTCATGCCCTCTTGTTTGAATCTTCCCTACCCTCAATGGGAAAAGCTTATCCACGTCAACTCTGTCTATCCCTTTCATCATTTTAAAGACCTCAATCAAGTCCCCCCTTAACCTTCTGCGCTCCAAAGAATAAAGACCTAACTTGTTCAACCTTTCTCTGTAACATAGTTGCTGGAACCCTGGCAACATTCTAGTAAATCTCCTCTGTACTCTCTCTATTTTGTTGACATCCTTCCTATAACTAGGCGACCAAAATTGTACACCATACTCCAGAATTGGTCTTACCAATGCCTTGTACAATTTTAACATTACTTCCCTACTCCTATATTCAATGCTCTGATTTATAAAAGGCCAGCACACCAAAGGCTTTCTTTACCACCCTATCTACATGTGATTCCACCTTCAGGGAACTATGCACAGTTATTCCTAGATCCCTCTGTTCCACAGCATTCCTCAATTCCCTACCATTTACCATGTACGTCCTATTTTGATTTGTCCTGCCAAGATGTAGCACTTCACACTTATCAGCATTAAACTCCATCTGCCATCTTTCAGCCCACTTTTCCAAATGGCCCAAATCTCTCTGTAGACTTTGAGAATCTACTTCATTATCCACAATACCACCTATCTTAGTATCATCTGCATACTTACTTATCCAATTTTCCACCCCATCATCCAGATCATTGATGTACATGACAAACAACAGTGGACCCAACACAGATCCCTGAGGCACCCCACTGGTCACCGGCTTCCAACCTGACAAACAGCCATCCACCATTACTCTCTGACATCTCCCATTCAGCCACTGTTGAATCCATCTTGCTACTCCGCTATTAACACCCAAAGATTGAACCTTCTGAACCAACCTTCCATGGGGAACCTTGTCAAAGGCCTTACTGAAATCCATATAGACAACATCCACTGCTTTACCCTCATCAATTTCCCTAGTTACCGCTTCAAAAAATTCAAGAAGGTTTGTCAAACATGACCTTCCAGGCACAAATCCATGTTGACTGTTCCTGATCAGACCCTGTTTATTCAGATGCTTATATATATTATCTCTAAGTATCCTTTCCATTAATTTGCCCACCACTGACGTCAAACTAATAGGTCTATAATTGCTAGGTTTATTCTTTGAACCCTTTTTAAACAATGGAACAACATGCGCAGTACGCCAATCCTCCGGCACTATTCCCGTTTCTAATAACATTTGAAATATTTCTGTCATAGCTCGTGCTATTTCTACCCTAACTTCCCTCAATGTCCTAGGGAAGTTAGGGTAGAAATAGCAGGAGCTATGACAGAAATATTTCAAATTTCTGTAGAAATTTGAAATACAATTAAATGTATTTTTGGGGAATTAAGAACCAAAGTAGAAATTTATTGTATATTTGGAATGTAGGGCAAGTATTGCAAGCCTTAGACTTTTTACTCCTTTCCAGTTAAAAAGTTGATCATCACTGTCAGAGATAATGGCTTCTAGTTGGGGATGACCATGAGACAATTTAAGTTGTCATATTTTCTTGTTGGATATTTTTTTTCAACCCATTGCACATTTATCTTATTTTGCAATAGGAAGTTCCAATCAAATTTCAAAAAGTGTCAGGTAATGGGACTAAACTCAATATCTAGCTGGAATAACTCAGGTCAGGATACATTTCTGAAGAACATAAATAGGCGATGTTTTGGTTCAAGACCCTACAATGGAATGTGTGGAAATGGATACATTAGGAACTACAAAAGATGCTGATAACTGATGCAAGCTTGCAAAGAACACAAACTTTGAGCTTGAACAGTGACCCAACCTGACACATCGCCTATCCATGTCCTCCAAAATGTTGCCTGACCAACTGAGTTAATCCAGCACTTTGTCTGGAAATAGATGCGAGCTGTTAAGTGCTTCTGATATCACCTAATTGTCATTTAGATATTGTAATGTCATATCCACCGCAATTAACTTGAGAATTTATTTTAAGCACATAGCATATAAAAAGCATGCACCCAAGAATTAAAATACCAGGTTGGTATGCAATGCACAAGAGTTCACAACAACCACTTTTACGCATATTCCCTGATGCATTTTGAATAGAATCATTGCAGCAGAGAAAGAAATCTACCATGCCTTGAGAACTTCAGAATAAAAGCAATCCTATTATAACCTTTGCCAGAATGTTCCCACAACTTTGATTGTCTTTTTCCCTCCAAGTTATTTTCTATTTCCTTTTTGAAAAGGCAAATAGAATATTACTCTTTTTATTCCAAGCAGTAAATTCCATATCATAAACTATTCAGAAACATGCCTCATCATCTGTGGTTTTTTTCACAATGAATGGGGAAATTTGCCTTATCTTTGGTGTATCAATTACCATTTTGGGCATTGTAATTTAAAAAAAAAATGATATTTGGGTAAAATGATACTCCACTTGTAATTTAAAAGTAATTATGGTGAATTTAAATATTAAGAAAGTATTTAAAGGAATAGTTACGAATGACCTAGCCATTTTCCCATACTGAAATGGGATAGAAATTTTAAATGAAATTTTAAATCTTCAACAATTATTGCTCTTTATTTGCCTTGTCCAGATTCTTACTGATTTTGGACTCATTTATCGAATTGCTTCTCTGCACTAAAGATGAAAATACCAAAAATGACAACATGAGTCACCCCACTGCAGTAGGAGTATTCTTGATCAATGATTCCACAACAGACAGATACATTTAGAAATCTGCTGTAATGAAATATCACAATATACAGATTCAATCTAGTACATGACAACAAAAACCTGCACCATGTACATTTGAGGCATTAGCCATTTCCAACCATTAGATCAGAGAAATCAACATGAAACTCAACAGGCATCTGGGGCAACAGAATTACTAATACAATATAACAGTGGGGGGAATTTTAAAAATATATAGAAGGAACATTAGCTAGTAAACATGATGACATGATTAAATCATTTCACTGATAATTTAGAAGGGAAAAGGATTTTGCAGAAGCGTGTTCAGTAAATTCAAGTGATGAAGTACAGAACACTCATTGAAATAACGGATGAAAGGTTGTGTTTTGTTTAAGTTTGCACCAAGATAATTCATATCTGCAATCAAATTAGCAGTGATTTTCATGATAAATCATGATTTTTGCACTGGGCATCCACCAAAGTCTGTTTGTTTGAGCCTTTATGGCTTTGAACTGGAGAACAGAAGATGCCTTGGAGTTCAGATCTACAAACCATTCAAAATGAAAGAAGAATGTTGAACCATTTTTCTTTCTAGATGTGCATTGGATGCCTTGCTTGATAAAAAGGGTATAACCAAAATAGAAAATAAATCGAGGTTTCACAGAAAATGAATCTCATCGAACCACTAAAGGTAAGTGAGGCTGAAGAAAAAATGTGGGCTTATGGGGAGGGCAGTGGAGGGGTGAGGCAGGGAGAGGGGAGACTACAGCCAAATGTTTGGAGAGAAGAGGATTTGTTGAAAAGTAGAATGCTTTGTCAGATAGTGGTGGGATTAATAACTTAACAATGAGAAGTGAGAAGGTATTGAAAAGAGAACAGCTAACAGCATACAGGTGGAGGTCTTGGAAATAGATCATGGTAGTGGTATCTTTCAAAGCACATGGGTACAGGTGCAATGGGCTGAATAGCATAATTGCTGTGCTACAAATCCATCATATATTAAATAGAGTTTTACAAAACAGAGAACTTTTGCTAAGTGTCTTTAAATTGAAAGGCTTTAAATCAAAGTAATTTGACTCAGGAAAACGAGTGGAGCATTTAATGCTGCACCATTGATTGAGACTTGCCTGATTTAAGCCACAAATATTGGAAAAGATACCATGAAGAGTTGGTTGTCAGTTGGAACGAGAGAAATGTACGTTAAAGTAACGGTATTTTAATGAGCTACTGTACACCGATCCGACAAAATATTTCCTCCATTTTTCAATGTCCCAAGACAAGATGACAAAATACTTAACATCTGTGAATTGATTTATCACCCAGCATCATGAGAAAAATGCACCAGTATGAATCGTATCTGCAGTGAAACACCGTGAAGTTGAATCTTAAAGGAATATTATTCATCATGCTCATTTAATACCAACATTTTTGATTAAGTTTTTTTATACGTCAGAAGAAAATGAGAAATCCCAGCTAATAAAACAGAGAAACAATAATTGTATCAGAATGACATAGACTCTTTGAAGTTTAATTCGGATCGTTAAGATTGACAGCATTGCATGGTTTGATATTCAATCCTTGTGTAAGATGTGATTGATAGTCTATGCTTAGTCAGTTGACTTCAGGCAAAATGGTAGTCTGATGATGTGTGACCTCAAGGTTCAGCATATCCCTTTACTATTACAATCAAGCAAGGAGATCGAGGTTGGTATAATGAAGAGTGCAAAAGAGCAAGTCAGGAACAGCATCAGGCATACTTAAAAATAAGGCAGTTAACTGGTTAAGTTCCATCACAGGCCGGCATGTGTGCCAAATAGTTTGAAGCAGAAAGAGATATTACATTGCAGTCAATACATTAAATTAAAACTGCAGTCAGGTTGCATGTGCCATGAATGGTGGTAGACAATGAAATGGGTAACAGAAGAGACAGTTCCAAGAACAGCTTCTTTTTCAATAAGGGAAAGTGAATACAGTATTATAATCTGAAATGCTTACAACTGCAGTATGTTGAGTCAGAAGTGCAAAGATTAAAAACCTTTCTGCTGTTGGTTGTTTATTGTCACGTGTACAGTGAAAAACTGCCTCTTGAGATCTCCATCATCAAAGAAGTTTGGACAGCCAATATACTCTCCACAAAAACATCAAAAAATAGCGAGGAACACTGAATGATCTTCCGTGAGACCCTTTAACAAACTGTACCTGAAGCACATTCAGTCAGTTATATGAAGGATTTAACCCCCTTCAATCCATGAATCAACCTGTTTTGAAATCTTCAAGGATTTTATTACCTTTAATTGTAGTCAAAAGTGTTTATATTAAGTACATTGTTTATACTTTTGCCAAATGGGCGGTACAGTGGTGCAGCGGTAGAGTTGCTGCCTAACAGCATCAGAGACATGGGTTCGATCCTGACAATGGGTGTTGTCTGAACGGAGTTTGTACGTTCTCCCTGTGACCACTTGGGTTTTTTCCGTGTGCTCCAGTTTCCTCCCATACTCCAAAGTTGTACACGTTTGTAGGTTAACTGGCTTGGTATAATTGTAAATTGTCCCCAGTGTGTAAGATAGTGCAAGTGTCCGGGGTGAACGCTGATCAGCACGGACTCGATGGGCCGAATGGTCTATTTCCCCACTGTACCTCTATTGTCTTAAGTAAAGTCTAAATAACTCACTGAGCATATTTAAGCATTTGCTTTTGTTTAGGTACAGAATGGCAAACAATACATCCATTTTATGAAACGTCAGAATCTCACACTGAGACACTTTTCTGTTTGGAGTTCACAATTGGGTCATTTTCATGTATCTCTCTGCAAGGCAAAGTGAAAAACATAAAAGGCACCTGTTCCATTCACAGCACATTGATATCATCCAAGTTGCCTCAACTGTCACAAACTGATCATTTACTATGCACATAGTGCATTAATTTCAATTCTCATATCCTTATTCCCTTAAGCCTCAGTGAACACAACCACTAACAGGAATTCACACATCAATGATTCACATCAGAAAAATAGCTCTCGTTCCAACTG
This sequence comes from Okamejei kenojei, assembly GCA_035221665.1. Taxonomy (NCBI): domain Eukaryota; kingdom Metazoa; phylum Chordata; class Chondrichthyes; order Rajiformes; family Rajidae; genus Okamejei; species Okamejei kenojei. The sequence goes on from CM069146.1 coordinate 43,152,578, forward strand.
GAGGAACGTGGAAACCATTGTGGTGTTTGTTTATGTTGACTTTTATGTGGTTGTGTGTCTTGTTGCTTTTCACTTTGTATGGCTGTATGGTAACTCAAAGTTCACTGTACCTAAACTGACCTTGAAACCTTGAAACTAATGAAGGAGAAAGCTAATGCTTGATTTCAATACTCTATACATATGTAAGGTTCCAAAAGATGAACAGTTTATAGTTTTCTGCTGAAATGTTTTTAAATTGTTTTAACATCAATTATTTTTTTAATTTCAATCTACGTAGATTGGTTGTGGCCTTATGGGGTATTTTCACTGGTTTGATGCTCAGTGGACATGAGGAAGAAAGAAGTAATTTTTTCAAATTATTCAAAACATACAAAAACTGCAAATGCTGAAAATCTGAAATAAAAACAGAAAATGGTGTAAAATGTCAACAGGTTAGGCAGCAACTGTGGAATGATAAAACAGAATGAGTGATTTGCATTCAGAACTTTTGATCAAAAGAGATCAGTAACATAAAATTATTAATTATTCCATAACTAAAATGTCCTCTCTTTGTAAATTTGCTGAATATTTTGATTATTAGCTCTATATCTGATTTCATCTGACCTTCCTAATATTCAGAATAAAAGAGGAGAAATTGTGCTAGCTCCTCATTTAAGATCCAATTGCAAATCTGATTTATTAAACTGTAGGGACACGAGTTGGAAGTTGAAGTGCCACCTGCACTTTAACAATGATTACAGCAGACTAGATCGTGAAACTAAAATAAATTGTTTGTAACCTTCGTTATTTAATGTTTTCATAGTAGTTTGGTTTTCCTATTTTTTTCCCCCAACAACAATGCATGTCAGAGTGATGCAGTTGGTGGAGCTGTTGTCTCATACTTCCAATAATCTGAGTTTGATCTTAATCACAGGTGTTGTCTGGTGGAGTTTGCATGTTCTTCCCTCTAATCGTATGGGTTTTACTTCGGTGTTCTGATCTTCAACCACATTTTCTACCACATCCCAACTGCATGTCCATTGGCAGATTAATTGGCTGCTCTAATTTGCTCCTAGAATGTCAGTTGTAGATGGCCTCCCCCTTATTCTTAAACTGTGGCCGCTGGTTCTGGACTCCCACAACATCGGGATAATGTTTCCTGCCTCTAGTGAGTCCAATCCCTTAATAATCTTGTATGTTTCAATAAGATCCCCTTTCAACCTCCTAAATTCCAGAGTATACAAGCCCAGCCTCTCCATTCTATCAACATATGACAGTCCTGCCATCCCGGGAATTAACCTCGTGAACCTACGCTGCACTCCCTCAATAGCAAGAATGTCCTTCCTCAAATTTGGAGACCAAAACTGTACCCAATACTCCAGGTGTGGTCTCACGAGGGCCCTGTACAACTGAAAAATAACCTCTTTGCTCCTATTCTCAACTCCTCTTGTTATGGCCAACATGCCATTAGCTTTCTTCACTGCCTGCTGCACCTGCATGCTTACTTTCAGTGAGTGATGAACAAGGACTCCCAGATCTCTTTGTTCTTCCCATTTTCCCAACTTGAGACCATTCAGATAATAATCTGCCTTCCTTATTTTGCCACCAAAGTGGATAACCTCACATTTATCCACTTTAAACTGCATCTGCTATGCATCTGCCCAACCTGTCCAAGTCACCTACACCCTCATTGCATCCTCCTCACAGTTCACACTGCCACCAAGCTTTTTGTCATCTGCAAATTTGCTAATGTTACTTTGAATCCCTTCATCTAAATCATTGATGTATATTGTAAATAGCAGGGGTCCTAGCACCGAGCCTTGCGGTACCCCACTAGTCACTGCCTGCCATTCTGAAAGGGACCCGTTAATACCCTACTTTTTGCTTTCTATCTGCCAACCAATTTCCTAGACATGTCAGCACCCTACCCCCGAAACCATTTACATAGGATGTTTGCTGTAGGAATGAATTTCCTCTCCCACAGATAAACAGAATATTGTAAATACTGATTAATACTGCATGCAAATTGGGAACTTACTTCATGACTGAATCGGTTCTTAAGATAATTAAAGATAATTAAAATTGTTATTGGGGAAACGTTTATGGGTCGGTAAAATACCATTTCTCATTTTTCTCCTGGTATTCTGAATTACTTATGCATTAGTCTGTACTGTATTAGAAAGCAAGGTGAATGCTCGCTGATAACAATATAGAAGAGCAAATAATATTTTTATAGTCTTAAAATATAAAGTGTGGGTGTGGTCAGTACATGCAGATCCCTGTAAGCTTAGAATGATTTGGAATTACTATGGCAATGCTTTGTAAGTCAGTTTAAAAAAGAAACTGTATTTCACACTCCAAGATCATTTAGAGACACAAGAGACTACAAATGCTGGAATTTTGAGCAAAAGAACAAGCTGCTGGAGGAACTCAATTACTTAGGCATCTTCTGTGGAGGGGAAGTGGAAAGCTAACATTTCGTGTCAGCGGCCTTATTCAGTCTGGTGAAAGATCTCAACCTGAAGCATTGTCTGTCCACTTCCCTCCACAGAAGCAGCCTAAAGGGCCTGACCCACTTTCACGACCTAATTCACGACCTCTGACGACCTTAAAAGACCTAAAAAAAAATAAAGGTTGCGGTAACCTACGGCCTCCTACGACCTTCCACGACTCTGTGTATGACCTCCTATGACCTTCCACGATAATGTCTACGACCTCCTACGACTATTTTGAAGACCTCCCACGACTCTGAAGAAGACTTCCATCGACCTCCTTCAACTATATTGAAGACTGGCGTCGACCATGTACGTTTTTTGCTGTTTGCTGTTTGCTGTAGCCCTTTTGCTACAGCAGCCTTTTATGAAAGGCAGAAGGGGAAGAGCAAGGGCGAAGAGGAAGCACAATAAGAGGTCTCAATGGGTAAATGAAGATGATGTGATGGACTGTCCCAGTACACCAGATGATTGGAAGAGATGGAACTTTAAGCACTCATGTGGGGCATGTGGATGGGAAGCATACCATTCTTGTCCCTGTCCCTGTACCTCTCATTTTCCTTTTCGTACAGGATGGCATTCTGCTGGAAGCATTCCTCAAGGACCCCCTCCTGCTGCCTGGTCAAGGTGTAGGGCATAACCTTCCTCCAGCCCTCCCTCGCCACCAATGGGGCATCTGCCTCTGACACTATGTCAGACGCAGGGGAAATGGCTGCTTTGCTGCCTTCAAATGAGGCAGTGAAGGATGGGGTGGTGGTGGGAACATATGCTACCATCCTGGTCTCCTCATCCAGGGGTCTCTCATGCAGGGCTACCTCCTCCTGCACTATCACCTCCTGTGGCATCGCCTCCTGCCACTCCTCCTCTTGCATGGGCAACACCTGCATGGCTGGCTTTTTTGAGGGTTGTGCCCTCCCCCTGCGCTGTTGCCTTTTTGGTGTCATCTCTAAAACACAAGTCTCCTCTCCAAAAAACTCTCCAGCTATGAATGAACATGCCTTGGAGTGACAGAGGTGACGTTCTGCTGTTTAAATAACCTTTTTTTTCTACTGAACTTTTTTTCATCCCGGAGCTATCACCTTCGACTACCTCCGACCACCTACCTACGACCTGGCAAATTTACAGATGACACAAAGCTGGGTGGCAGTGTGAACTGTGAGGAGGATGCTATGAGAACGCAGGGTGACTTGGACAGGTTGGGGGAGTGGGCAGATGCATGGCAGATGAAGTTTAATCCGGATAAATGTGAGGTTATCCACTTTGGTAGCAAAAACAGGAAGGCAGATGACTATCTAAATGGCATCAAGTTGGTAAATGGGGAAGTACAACGGGATCTGGGGGTCCTTGTACATCAGTCTATGAAAGTAAGCATGCAGGTACAGCAGGCAGTGAAGAAAGCGAATGGCATGTTGGCCTTTATGACATGAGGAATTGAATATAGGAGCAAAGATGTCCTTCTGCATTTGTACAGAGCCCTAGTGAGACCACACCTAGAGTATTGTGTGCCGTTTTGGTCCGCTAATTTGAGGAAGGACATTCTTGCTATTGAGGGAGTGCAGCGTAGATTTACAAGATCAATTCCCAGGATGGCGGGACTGTCATATGCTGAGAGAACGGAGTAGCTGCGCTTGTACACGCTGGAGTTTAGAAGGATGAGGGGGATCTCATTGAAACATATAAAATTGTTAAGGGTTTAGACACGCTAGAGGCAGGAAACATGTTCCCGATGTTGGGGGAGTCCAGAATCAGGGGAAGAATAAGGAGTAAACGATTTAGAATGGAGACGAGGAAACACTTTTTCTCACAGTGGTGAGTCTGTGGAATTCTCTGCCTCAGAGGGCAGTGGTGGCAGGTTCTCCGGATGCTTTCACGAGAGAGCTAGATAGGGCTCTTTAAAATAGCGGAGTCAGGGGATATGGGGAGAAGGCAGGAACGGGGTACTGATTGGGGATGATCAGCCATGATCACGTTGAATGGCGGTGCTGGCTCAAAGGGCCGAATGGCCTACTCCCGCACCTATTGTCTATTGTCTATTGACCTACCTACGAGTAAAAAGTATCTTTTTTACTTGTGGACATTTTTTATCAGGCTAGGAAAAACGCCGTGACCTACTTGATGCCACGAGTACCTACGACTTGCATCACGACCTGCTATGACCTATCTACGATCTCCTACGACCTCGTGGCGACCGTGCTGCGAGTATGTGTCAAGGGCAAACTCGGCAGAGATCATGAATTAGGTTGTGAAAGTGGGACGGGGCTTAACTCATTCCTCCAGCAGCTTACTTTTTGCCCACGATCATTTATCTTTCTGAAAATACTACCCCTGGAAGCTGTTGAAGCAAAATTAGTGCAGTGTGTGTTCCGAGAGAAACCGCATAACAATAATTTCTGAACAAATGGAATGAAACGCTTGGTTGAGTGCTGCTGAGATATTTAAATCAGTTAAAAGGCAAAGATTTATTGCAAGTACAGGCATGTTAATAGCTAAAATCTGTATTTCTGACCTGTTTGTGGGGGGAATGGAACGGCTCCACTTTGTGAGTATGTTATCTTTCCAGCACTCTGATTACAGTAGCATCACTGTGCTCTTGCTGCATTTGTAGTCAATTTTCAATCTTTCTCTGTGTAAGTGGATTAGCTTGTTCCTGATGTGGATGTGGCGTTCATTCCATATCTGACTGAAAGTAACAACATTATCAATTCATGCTAAGAGTAATCCTTATTTCTTGTAGAATGGATTGATTAGCTGTTGGAATGGGGCAGATAATTTTTTCAGCCTGAAGGCCCCAAGAACAGTGACTGCATCCTGGCACTAGCCAGCTTGCGCTTTCCATGTGAGAAATAAATAAATTGATTTTGTTTACTGTACAGTCTGTTTTTCTTTCAGACAAGAGGTTTATAATCTTTTCTTTTTCTACCACCTCTGGGGCATCAAAGATATGTAAGGCCACTTTCTTGTGGATTCAGTGCATTGACACAGTCATTTTGATATCTTGATTGACTTCTTGTTCCTTTGTGTGCTTTTCCATCATTGCAATAAAAAGTCCCCAGAGGGCCGGCAATTTGTTCTGCTTACCAGCCATACAATGACATGCTCAGGCCTACCTTACATTTCAGATGTGGTATGTTATCGTCACAAAAAATTCTGCCAAAGGGCATAATGAACAAACATCATCAGAGACCCACACCACCGTGGCCGTGTATATACACACACATCGAACATTTTTTTCTCTCATTTATTATATTGTTTACAGTGTACTATGTTTACATATTCTGTTGTGCTGCTGCAAGTAATAATGTTATTGTTCTATCTGGGACATATGACAATAAAATACTCTTGACACTTGAATATTGTGGACCCAGCTTTATCCATTTAATCTGGTGATTTTTCTGTCATTATTTGCACAGCCTGCACGGGTATTCCCTGAGTATAAAAGTTGTCCTGGTACGGTTCTGTCAGGAGTCGGCTATCTGTGGTGTAATCTGGTGCCCCTATGCTTTATGTCAATGATCACAAACAGTAACGGGCCCAGCACCGAACCCTGAGGCACACCACTAGTCACAGGCCTCCAGTCCGAGAAGCAACCTTCTACCATCACCCTCTGCTTCCTTCCATGGAGCCAACTTGCTATCCATTCAGCTCTCTCTCCTTGGATCACATGCGATCTAACCTTCCAGACCAGCCTACCATGCGAACCTTGTCAAATCCTTTACTGAAATCCATCTATACAACATCTGCCCTCGTCGACCTTTTTGGTCACATTTTCAAAAAAATCAATCCGATTGGTGAGACACGACCTCCCACGTACAAAACAATGCTGACTATCCTGAAGGAGCCCTTGGCTGTATATCCTATCCCTCGGAATACCCTCTAGTAACATTTCAACTACAGATGTTAAGCCCTATAGTTCCCAGCATTTTCCCTGCAGCCCTTCCTGAAAAGGGGGGCAACATTTGCCACCCTCCAGTCTTCCAGCACCTTTCCTGTATTTAAGGATGACTCGTAAATTTAAACAAGGGTTCCCACAATTTCCTCTCTGGTTTCCCACAATGTCATCAGATATATCTGATCAGGCCCTGGAGATTTGTCTACCTTCATTGACGATACCTTCTTTGACGGTAACACTGACTGCTCTCAAGACACTTCCAATGACTGCCCCAAGTTCCTCCGATCTACCGTCTTTCTCCTCAGTAAATACAGAGGAGAAATACTCATTGAGGACCTTGCCCACCTCTTGTAGCTACACACAGAGGTGACCACTTTGATTCCTGAGAGGTCCAACTCTAGTTACCCTTTTCTCCCTTATCTATATATTACTAAAACTCTCATTTTGTTCGTCAGTATGTCTGCATGCGTGCGCATGATGAGTGTGATCCTGAAACTACATCAAAACGGTACACGAGAGCACTACAATGTTAGGCCCACCTTACTCACCTTTGTCATGGGGTGTGCTGTGGCAAGTTTCATTTAGATTGATGGTTTATTTTACATGTTATTCACATTTTCATAAACCACTTTGACATAAACCTCTTCCATCTGCACTGGCCGTTGGCAGCGTATGATGTCATAATGGGATCTCATTTATATAAACTGCCCATCAGCAGTGTTCTATCTCACAATTACATCACAATGGGATCTCATTTATATTAAAAAAAACTCAATTAAAAAAAACACAGTAGCGTTCCACCATTACATAATGGGATCTCATTTACATAATAAAAACACGTTTAAAAAAACAGCAGCATTCCACCATTATTTCACAATGGGATGTTATTTACATTGAAAAAAACTCCCTTTTAAAAAACACAGCAGCTTCCATCTCACAATGACGTCAAGGGGGGTAGAGTAGGGAGGGGAGAGGGGTTATGGAGGGATGGAGGGAGTGACTGAGGGTAGGGGAAAGGAGAGGTGAGGGAGTGAGTGGGGGAGGGGAGGGGAGGAGGAGAAGGGAAAGAAGAGGGAGGGTGAAGAGGACGGAGAGGAAGTGCTGGGGATGGGTGGGAATAGGGGTAGGAAGAGGGATGGCGAGGCGCACTTGGGGAGGGTTGCCGTGACTCACGTCACAACGGGGATCTCTGGCATCACAAAGAGAACCCGATAGCCACGACTGCGCAGTTGGGGACTATGGGTGATGGTGGAATATTGCGTTCGGGAACCAGCCCTTGCGTGTGACAGGGTCACTCCTGGCCCATTTTTGCCCTTCTGATCTCCTTTTTCAGTGTACTCTGCTCCGTACTTTCTCCAGGGATGCACTATTCCTGTCCCATGCATCTTTCTTGTTTTTGACCAATGCCTCAATTTCCCTCAACAGCCAAGCTTCCTTACGTTTGCCTGCTTTGCACTTCACTCTAATGGGGACGTACATAGCCTGAGCTTTTGTCAGCACACTTTTAAAAACATCCCACTTGGCTGATGTTCCTTTCCCGTCAAATAACCTGCTCCAGTCAACTTGAGGGTATGAAACCTTCTCTCATACCCTCAAATTGGCCTTACCCCAGTGGAGCATTTTAACACATGGGCCCTCTCTGTCCCTATCCATAACTATCTTAAACCTAATAGACATGTGGTCACTGGTCCAAAAAGGCTCCTCCACAAACTTGTCCTTCCCAGTTTACCAATACTAGATCCAATGTTGCACGACAGATGTAGGGGGCTCTACATACTGCTTTGAGAAAACTCTCCTGAACACTTTTGAGGTATTGCACCCCATTTAAACCCTTCACACTATGAACTTCCCAGGCAATATTGGGAGAGTTAAAATCACTCAAGCAACCGTATTTGACCTGCAGCTGTCTGTAATCTCCTGGCACATTTGTTCCCGATGACTATTCAGGGGTCTGTAGTACACCCCCAACACGGTGATCATCCCGTTCTTGTTCCTCAGCTCCACCCATATAGCCTCACTGGATGAACCATCCGTATTGTCACCTCTGAAGACAGCCGTGACATCCTCCTTAACCAACAATGCAACCCTCATCCTCTTTTTCCCTCACCCTTGTCTCTCATGAAGCTCCTGTACCCCAGAACATTGAGCTGCCAGTCCTGCCCCTCCCATACTCAGGGTTCAGTCATGGTTACAACGTCCCAGTCGCTCATACCTATCCATGCCCTAAGCTCATCTGCCTTTCACCTGCCTATTCTGTCCACTAACATTTCCCTCACCACCTTCCATACCAACTTCTAACCTCTCACCTGCCTCTGTCCTGTATGAGATCCAACCCCCCTGCCAAACTAGTTTTAACCCTCACATGTAGCATTAGCAAACCTGCCCGCCAGGATGTTGGTACCCCTCCAGTTAAGGTGCAACCCGTCCCTTTTGTTCAAGTTACCCATGCCCCAGAAGAGATCCCAATGATCCAGAAATCTAAATCCCTGCCCCTTGCACCAACTCCTCAGCCACACATTCATTCCCCCTATCCTCTTGTTCTCACCTTCACTAGTACGAGGTACTGGAAGCAATTCTGAGATCACTACCCTGGTGGTCCTGTTTTTCAGTCTTTTACCTAACCACTACCATCCCTACCACTCTACCAGGAAAATGTATGCTATTTATTCATGGTGAACTTGTATCCATGATCACAAGCAAATAAAATACCTTCTCCATGTATATCAAACAATCTCTTTTATTCTTGTCTGGGGACAGGTGCCCAAATCTGTTCAATCATTCTTCACAATTACAATCTATCGATTCTCCTACAATACTTGCATATTTTTCCATGTCATCAATGTCTCAATAGACTTCTCATAATCTAATCTAAATATTCCATAATTCCCTGCATGGTTCCATAAAGTTCTCTTCTTCTTCTTGCTTATGGCATGCACAGCCTAAAGTTGTGGGTCAACTTGTTCTATTTGATCTATTTGTTTGTGCATGTCAGGTTGATTGCATTAGTCGAAACAGGGTGGACCACGTGAAGGTTGCAATCACCCACTCCCACAAAGTTCATATGTGCTAGTTAATTCAAGGCAGTCTTTTCTACAACCCAGTTATTACAAACCTGTTGTGCTGCAGTAAGTAAGAATTTCATTGTTCCATACATATGACAATCGAACACTTTTGACTCTTAAGTTCCCACCTCTGCTTCCATTCTCCCCGCTCCCACCAGTCACTCAGTTTGTCGCCAAGTTTCTTTCCTCTCCCCCTCCTAACTAATAATACTTCCACTCATACTGTGGTTCCACTTCCTCATCTGATTTCATCATTTCCTTTCCTCTTTACCTGTCTTCTGCCTCTGTCTCCAGATCCACACATCCTGATCTCCACCCTCCTCCCCTCCTTGCCTTCATCTGCCCTTCTGGTTGCACATATCAGCTGTAGCTGCTGCCTCAACGTTCCCCCACACCCCTTCACACATAGTATCTCCCCTCTTCTCTCTGAGTCCTGTTGTACGTCTTTGATCCAAAATATTGTCTATCCATTTGGCTCCACAGATGCTGCCTGTCCAGTTGAGTTTCACTAGCTGTTTGCTTTCACCTCAACATTACAGTAACTGCAATCTACTTTATCTCTGGATTACATCATTTATGCTCAATGTAGAGTTAAATACATTTTGGGCTTTTAAAAATGTACCCTATGCATATATCACAGGAACTTATCACATGCCACCATCAATGCTATTTTTCTCCTTTGGATGTTGAGATAAGGGTAATTGTACATTTTCTTTCTCATAATGTGTAAAGAAACTGAATATCGTCTGCATGGCAAGATTCAGTTCAGTTTCAATTGATTCTCAGATGATATAGTGCAAAAGAAATACTGATTTTCACTTCAATGTGCATTTTGCTTCCTCTCAAAATTTTCCATGAGAAACCTCAAAGTGGAAGAAAATCTTTGAAAGAGAGAAGAAAATCTTTTATTTGACGGAAGAGCTGTGCATATGCTGAAAGTTATGTAATTAAGTCCTTATTAACCACAAGTGATACAGATACAGATGTTCTGAGGGCAACAATTCAAGATACGTCAAGAGTGTTTTATTGTCATGTGTCCCAAAAGGGAATAATGAAATTCTTACTTGCAGCGGCAGCACAGCAGGTTTGGAAACCTGTTGTCAGCTTATTGAAAAAAACAGTAAGGTCCTTGCCTCTGTGTCTCCTAATAAACATAATCATGCCCTGTAATTTGCTAAGAGTATTAACCCTTAGTAATAAATACATTAATATTTTTACATACCTTAAAGAGATATGACTTTAGCTGAAAACTATTCTCATTGATATTTACAAGCAGTGATTTTGTTTGTTAGATGTAAAGTAAAGTAAAATAAAGTATCCTTTATTGTCATTCAGACCTTTCGGTCTGAACGAAATTTCATTCCTGGCAGTCATACATTTAATAAATTAACAAAACACAATAAACACAAATTAACATCCACCACAGTGAGTTCACTAAGCACCTCCTCACTGTGGTGGAAGTCAAAAGTCTTAAGTCATTGTGCCTTCCCTCCTTGCTCTCCCTCTGCGCTGAGGCGATCCAGGCCTCCGATGTTGTGACCCCATCGGGTGATGGTAAGTAAGACAGTCAGTCCCGCGGCTGAATCCGAGCTCCGTGAACGGGCCGGTTCAAACTCCGCAGCCCGGATGGTTGAGGCTGCCGAAGCTGCCGCCATCCAGTCCAGCGGACGAAGCTGTTGCCGTGGGAGCTCCGGAAAAACAGGCCACCAACCTGTGACCTGCGAGCTCCCAACGATATTGTCTCCTGGCCCTGCGGCAGACCTCCGAGGTCGGGCTGCCATTCCGCCGGGACACTTCCACAGCCCCGAGTCGGGCCGTCACCGCCGCCGGAGCCCACCACAGCCCCGAAGTCAGCCAGCCTCGCGCTGGTAAGTCCTGGCTGGCTCTGCCTCCGGAGTCTCGGGTCGGTCGTAGTTGGAGGCCGCCAGCGCCGCCATTAGGCCTCAGCGCAGACGGAGACAGAGGATACGACAAAAAAAAGTTGCACCCCCCCTGAAGGAAGAGACTAAAAACATGTTTCTCCCACCCCACCCACACACACACACACACACACAAACTAACAACTCAAATTAACTGGCTAAAACAGGACAAGGACAACAACAAAAAAAGAAAAAACAGACGGACTGCAGGCACCGCTGCCACTTCCGGAAAAAGTGGAAGTGCAGTTGTGCAAACAAAAAATATTTCCATTGATTAGGGCATAGCAGGGAACCACTTTACACACTGGCCCAAAACATTTGTAACAGTATTTATGGAGTCAGTAATTGGTTCTTCAACATGTCCACGATGAAAATATTTAATTTGAGGCCCAGCTGCAACTGGATCAATGGATAAAAAGATCACTGGACAATGGGAACTTCAGTGCGTAAGCACTTCTTTCTTCTATTTTATGATTTTTATAATTATTCTGGCAATGGTTACTCAATTTCATGAAGCATTGGGAAATCCTCTCTCGTACTTTTCATTGGGTAGGTAAACAGTGAAACCAAATCTGATCTGGTTTGAATATAATGTGCTTTGAAGTTGATTTCATGTCTGGTTCGTTCACCAACAAACAAATATGTAACCTTGAATAATTCACAAGCTTGTTAATTTTAGTCAACTGAACTCACCCAAAATCACATAGAGCATTGGTCGAAACTCAAATTCTTTATTTTGTGGTTCCATACAAGTTCAAAAACAAACTGTGGTCAGGCAACATCTGTGGACTGAGATGGACACAGAACACAGCCTTATCACCATACAATCTGTGATGAGTTGATTTTATCAATGTGGGTATTTTTAATGTGGAGATTGATACATTCTTGATTTGTAAAGGTGTCAAAGGTTATGGGGAGATGTCAGGAGAATGTGGTTGAATGGAAAAATAGATCAGCCGCGATTGAATGATGGAATAGACTCGATGGGCCGAATGGCCTAATACTTCTCCAATATCTTTTGGCCTTACGTCATGATGTCCATTCCAAGAAGCAGCAATTCCCAGGTAACATGGAGCAATAAGGTTACAGTGTACTTTTGATACAGCCATACCATGTTGTGATGGATCCAAATCCTTCAACTTGTAAGAAAGGATAACGTGGTATTGTGTATATTAGTTATCTTTTTCCAGCTGAGGAAATTGAGGTATTTGGTAACTGAAATATTTGCAATTCCATCTTGTCCAGCGAATGAGCAATTGAAAGTGCTGGAGCTGATTATAGAAACATATACACGCACTTCCTCTGAGCATAATAAACCAACCCATTTCGTGTTCACTTGCACGCCAGTGAATTCTTGATCCAGGCTTAGCATTTAAATTTATAATCCTACTCCAAGCATAAAATGTTCACCACTCATCTGTGTTTAAATGACTTTATACTGTGAATCTTGCCAGTCAGCACATATCAGTCATCTTTTATGCACTAATGTCTTACTGTAATAAACCTTATTTTGCTTCCCGACCTTGAACTTTAATTTAGATACAGGATGAATAATTAAATGAGCAAACTACAATATTACGTCATTGATTGAAGATTTGCAATCAGAGGCAAGATGACATTTCCCACTGACATGGGGAGGGGGGGGGGGGACAATTTGCTTTGTTCCTGTACTTGCTGCTGTTCATTGGTACCCACGGCACCCAACAGCTATGACATCATAACACTGGCTGAGCAGCCTGTGGCATTGAAACATTCTCACATCTGGGAAATAAAGCACAATGCACTTTCTAAAAGTTGTACAGAATCTGTCAGGTGTCTACAACCACAGAAAATACCTCTAAGTAGTGTCCGAGCAGGAAAACAGATGACAAAAAGAAAAATATATATTAGAGGTTCTTTATCTGAATACATACATCATTCATCAGAAGCGAGCCACATAAATTAATGGTACAAATAAAAATGAATGGGTATAATGTTCAGTAAATTTCAAATGATCTACTATCAGACTGCTGAGAAATTCCAAAAGGTTCAGCATATGGTTCCTATGAGCTCACAGAGGTCTTGATTTCCACGCTACCTTTAAGCTCACCCCAGACCCCTGTTTACTGTGCTCACCTGAATCTTCACAACCACTGTAAATGTTCTTATGCATCTCTGCAAAATTAAAAAAACAAAAAGTTATTTAAATAGGTGTTGTGCATTAATGGAAATAACATCCAATGGTGCCAAAATGTTTAGCACCAGCAAAGTCCCAAGGGTGGTGGATAATCAGTTTTACTGTAATATGCATTAAACATTTGCTTAGTGGCCAAGGCTGGGAATTAGATATTCCAGGTCAAGGATCAGAGGACATAGGCTCAAGGTGATGGGGAAAAGATTTACCAGGAATCTGAGGGGGTAACTTTTTCCCACAAAGGGTGGTGGGTATATGGAACAAGCTGCCAGAGGATGTAGTTAAGGCTGGGACTATCCCAACATTTAAGAAACAGACAGGTACATAGATAGGACAAGTTTGGAGAGATGGGGACCAAATGCAGGTAGCTTGGACATATTTGATGGTGTCGGAAAGTTGGGCCAAAGGGCCTGCTTTCACACTGTATCACTATGCCTCCAGGTCATTTAACATGCAAAATAGAAAAGTAGGTGGGATTGCCCTGATAAAAAACCATGGGTTTAAAGGTAGCAGAATTATAGCAAAATATAGAAGGATTATAGCAAAATAAGCTGGAAGGCAGAGAGAGTTGCAAAGAAGAAGCAGCGAGGAGAAGTGAATTGGCAAAGGTCATGGTAGATGGAATATAATGTGGTGAAATTTAAGATTATCCACTCTGGTGGGAACAAACAATGTGGGACAATAAAAAAGGTGAAAGATGGAAAGTTATTGGTATTTGGAGGGACATTTGTTTTTTTACATGAATCACTGAAAATGAATTGCTAGTTCAGCAAGCATTTATGAAAACAAATTGAATGTTGACCTTTTTGTTTGGGAATAAATGCACATGCCATCAAAATGGCATCCTTCTGCAATTAAATTGGATATTGCAATGGGGACATTGTGCACAAGTCCAGTGTTGGTCGACAAGAAGGGCTGTACTAACATTAAAGGGGTGCAATCAAGAGTTATCAGATTAACTCCTGTGATGGAGGGTTTGTTGCATGAGGAATCATTATGCAGACTGGGCTATGATCAGATTAGAAAAGAATAAGAGATAATCTCATTGAAACATTCAAGATGCTTTTGGGTCTTGATGGAGTAGATGGATGCACTGTTCCAGGTCAAATGATTTGAACTAGGATCCAGTACTCCGAAAGGATTATTCAGGATAGACACAACATGCTGGAGTAACTCAGCGGGTTTAAACCAGCATCTGCAGTTCCTTCCTCCACAAAGGTTTATTGAAATTTGGTCCTCAAGATCAAGTGTCTTTTGGATTTAAAGGGAAGCAAAAGCTATGGGATTAAGACAGAAAACAGCCATGATTTTATTGTTTGGCAGAGGGCATCCAGAGAGCTGAATAGTTTCCACCTGCTTCTATTCCTTATATTTTGCACTTTTTATTTTAAAATGCCTGTAATTTGAAATATTCCTATGAGGGAATTTGCATCCAGTCACATAAAATTAAATTATGGGCTAGGCAATTTGCTATGCAGTAATTAAATCTCAAAATGCCATAAACATCTCACGTAATCCTTACAGAACTGAGCATCATTTTCACAGCATTTTACAGACAGAGTAAGACTGGTAAGACTCAAAGTCTTGGAGTCTTGCCCTGGTAAGACTCTTTAAAATATAATGCAGCCCGATAAGGCACACTAAATCACTGACAACAGCTGGTGAATCTCCATATTAGAATGATAATTCTGAAGTTGTTGTCAGATGCATGGATTAATGATGTGTGAACAATGGTAGTTTGGCCATTACATCTACAGCAATATATTCTTAATGTTTGCAATATATTCTCTAGGTTTGGATGAAACATTTTATCAACAAGTACTTCTGTGTTTGTGCTTCTTCAAAATGAATGGCTGTAGTTATTTTCAATTATATTTGGAATTGATGCTTATTATAGCCTTGAGCAATTAGAATTGCCTGAAACGGTGCTTGGCCTGGAATCTGCATTGCCATTGCCTATGAAACACAGTCCAGAATCACCCGTATCTCCCAGAAAAAGGCCTGGTTCCAATACAGGGACAAGTTTAACATTAACTCTGTCACCGTTGTTTGCCAGCTGCTGCCCTTGTACTATATCAGTGGAATCCTTATGAAGTCTAATGGTACAGCACGCACTTGTGCAAGCTTATCAGCTCTCAGGGTGTTAAATGTGCCCACTGTACTTGCATCATGCGTGACTTGGCACAAGTACAGTGGTTCAATTTGGATGAATGGGAAATATCAGCTGCATTAGCAGAAAGAAAAACTGTTTCTTTCATTATTTTTTAAAGTTGGTTTCACTGCTTTTAACTTGTTTTTATTTATTCGAGCATTAAGTGATAAAGCAATATTTTATTTATTAGTGTGTTAAGTGTTAAAGCACTGTTTTATTTATTAGTGTATTAAGTGATAAAGCCATTTCATTTTTTTAAAACAGTTTTCCAAATGTTATTGAGGTTTGGTCAGTGTCAAAGACGTTCACCAAAATTCAGTGGCCTTGATAACAGTGACAGCTGATGAGCCTGGGGGCAGTGTCCCACAGATGGTGAAAGCTGCTCTGTGTTTACTCCATTGTCTGCGGTTAAAGACTCTCAATGCTGCACTTTGCCATGCCTCAGTGCTGGGAGCTGGCTCCTAGCAGGAGGCTATTGTGAAGGTCAATCTGAAGCAGTGACACATGGCCAACCATTTTGGGCAACAAAAACCAGCATCTTACATGTTAATTAATTACCAGGATAAAAAAAAAAATTGCCCAGGGTAGGTTAATCAAGAACCAGCGGACAGAGGTTCAAGGTGATAAACAAAAACTATTTTAGGCAGTGCTGGGAGCTGGGTTATCAAACCCGCCGACAAGGGAGGTGCCGTGGTCGTCTGGTGCGTCGATCTCTACAAAGCGGAGGCCGCGCGCCAACTCTCGGACACCTCCTCCTACTTACCCCTGGACCATGACCCCACTGACGAACACCAGGCCACCATCTCGAGCACCATAACCGACTTCATCAGCTCCGGCTCCCTACCCCCCCGAGCCTACGACCTCATCGTTTCCCAGCCCCGCACGGCCCGATTTTACCTTCTCCCCGACTGCCCTGGCAGACCCATTGTCTCTGCCTGTTCGTGCCCCACCGAACACATTTCCACATACCTTGACGCCATCCTATCCCCCTTTGTTAAATCCCTCCCCACCTATGTTCAAGACACCTCAGACACTCTCCGTCGGCTCCGTGCATTTCATTCTCCAGGCCCCCATCCTCTCATCTTTACCATGGACGTCCAGTCACTCTACACCTCCATCCCCCACCAGGACGGTCTCAAAGCCCTCCGGTTCTTCCTCGACCAGAGGAGCAACCCATACCCGTCCACTGACACCCTCCTCCGCCTAGCAGAGTTGGTCCTCACCCTCAATAACTTCTCTTTTGATTCCTCCCATTTCCTCCAAACACAAGGCGTAGCTATGGGCACACGCATGGGCCCCAACTACGCTTGCCTCTTTGTTGGGTACGTCGAACAATCCTTGTTCTCGGCGTACCAGGGCCCCATCCCCGACCTCTACCTCCGTTACATCGACGACTGCTTTGGTGTCACCTCCTGCACCCACACACAACTGACTGACTTCATTCATTTCACCACCAACTTTCATCCGGCACTCAAATACGCGGACCATTTCCGACATTTCCCTACCATTCCTTGACCTCACCATCTCTATTGCAGGTGATACGCTCCTGACTGACATCCACTACAAACCAACTGACTCCCACAGCTACCTGGACTACTCTTCCTCCCACCCTGCTTCCTGTAAGGACTCCATCCCCTATTCCCAATTCCTCCGTCTACGCCGCATCTGCTCCCAGGATGAGGTGTTCCACACCAGGTCATCACAAATGGCCTCATTCTTCAGAGAACGGGGATTCCCCTCCCCCACTATTGATGAGGCTCGCACCAGGGTCTCCTCCATACCCCGCAACACTGCCCTCGCTCCCCATTCCCCCACTCGCAAACAGGGCAGAGTCCCCCTGGTCCTCACCTTTCACCCCACCAGCCGGCAAATACAACATATAGTCCTCCGCCAGTTTCGCCACCTCCAACGTGACCCCTCCACCCGCCACATCTTCCCATTTCCCCCCCGTCTGCCTTCCACAAAGACCGCTCCCTCCGCAACTCCCTTGTCAATTCTTCCCTCCCCTCCCGCTCTACCCCTTCCCCGGGCACTTTCCCTTGCAACCGCAAGAAATGCAACACTTGTCCCTTCACCTCCCCCCTCCACTCCTTTCAGGGACCCAAGCAGTCCTTCCAGGTCCGACAGAGGTTCACCTGCACCTCCTCCAACC
This sequence comes from Okamejei kenojei, assembly GCA_035221665.1. NCBI lineage: Eukaryota > Metazoa > Chordata > Chondrichthyes > Rajiformes > Rajidae > Okamejei > Okamejei kenojei. Next base: position 43,170,396 of record CM069146.1, read on the forward strand.
TCATCTACTGCATCCGCTGCTCCAGATGCCAGATGATCTATATCGGTGAGACCAAGCGGAGGCTTGGCGATCGCTTCGCCGAACACCTCCGCTCGGTCCGCAATAACCAACCCGACCTCCCGGTGGCTCAGCACTTCAGCTCCCCCTCCCATTCCGCATCCGACCTCTCGGTCCTGGGCCTCCTCCACGGCCAGAGTGAGCAACACCGCAAGCTGGAGGAACAGCACCTCATATTCCGCTTGGGGAGTCTGCATCCTTTGGGCTTGAACATTGAATTTTCTCAATTCTGTTAACCCTTGCTGTCTCCTCCCCTTCCCACCTCTCCCTCAGCCCTCGGGCCCTGGCATTCCCTCTATCTCTATCTCCGTCCCCCACCCCAGTCGCACCAGCTTCTCATTTTCACACCACAAACAGCTTACAATGGCTTGTTCCCTTTATCATCGATACTTTTTTGCATATCTTTCACTCATTGTTCCTTATCTCTCCACATCACCGTCTATATCTCTCGTTTCCCTGATCTCTGACCAGTCTGAAGAAGGGTCTCGACCCGAAACGTCGCCTATCTCCTTCGCTCCTTAGATGCTGCTGCACCCACTGAGTTTCTCCAGCTTTTTTTGTGTAACCCTCGATTCTCCAGCATCTGCAGTTCCTTCTTTAACACTATTTTAGGCAGCGTTGGCTATGAAACAAAACTGCTATATTTTATTCACAATGCAACAGAATGCTGATAATAAAAGCTTTACTTAGTTGAGATTCAAATATTCCAAAAATGAATTTGGAAGCAAACCATTTTTAACTTTGGTAAATTATAAGGAACATCAACAAGAATTGCAGCTGGAAGGAACGTAGTGTAGTGCACATTGTAGTGCAGTATCTCTACAGGTACAGTTTGCACTTTAATTCAGAGTCTTATTCTGTATCATCGAGGTTCGAATCCTGACTTTCTTTTGCATATTTCACTAATTCGCCAGAGATTTTAACAACTCACATTCACTAAAATAATGCAGAGTCTTATTCTGTATCATCGGGGTTCGAATCCTGACTTTCTTTTGCATATTTCACTAATTCGCCAGAGATTTTAACAACTCACATTCACTAAAATTATGCATTGTAATTACTTGGTCATCTAGTCAGTGCTGTACACAGATACTGAGTATTCTCCCATAGCTAACCAATTTATCTTTTTCCCTTCTGCAAGCAAAATTAAATGAGTACAATATAATGTATTGTCAGTGGTAACACTGCACTGAATCATCAGGCAAAAACAGGAAAGCAGACTATTATTTAAATGGTGGCCGATTAGGAAAAGGGGAGATGCAGCGAGACCTGGGTGTCATGGTACACCAGTCCATTGAAAGTAGGCATGCAGGTGCATCAGGCAGTGAAAAAAGCGAATGGTATGTTAGCTTTCATAGCAAAAGGATTTGAGTACAGGAGCAGGGAGGTTCTACTTCAGTTGTACAGGGTCTTGGTGAGACCACACCTGGAGTATTGCGTACAGTTTTGGTCTCCAAATCTGAGGAAGGACATTATTGCCATAGAGGGAGTGCAGAGAAGGTTCACCAGACTGATTCCTGGGATGTCAGGACTGTCTTATGAAGAAAGACTGGATAGACTCGGTTTATACTCTCTGGAATTTAGGAGATTGAGAGGGGATCTTATAGAAACTTACAAAATTCTTAAGGGGTTGGACAGGCTAGATGCAGGAAGATTGTTCCCGATGTTGGGGAAGTCCAGGACAATGGGTCACAGCTTAAGGATAAGGGGGAAATCCTTTAAGACCGAGATGAGAAAGACTTTTTTCACACAGAGAGTGGTGAGTCTCTGGAACTCTCTGCCACAGAGGGTAGTTGAGGCCAGTTCATTGGCTATATTTAAGAGTGAGTTGGATGTGGCCCTTGTGGCTAAGGGGATCAGAGGGTACGGGATACTGAGTTGGATGATCAGCCATGATCATATTGAATGGCGGTGCAGGCTCGAAGGGCTGAATGGCCTACTCCTGCACCTAATTTCTATGTTTCTATGTTTCTATGTGTTACGAATGTTCTGAGATTTCAGAAAGTCCATATTAGAAATTAGTGGCAAAAATTGCTCATTTGAATTGTAGATTATATTATGAAGCCATTCTGCGCTCCATCATCAAATCATCTGAGGCTGTCTGCTACCACTGACTTCAGAGTTTATATTTCTAAAAGACAACCAGAATTTTTTATATAATGTAATAAATTTAGTGCAAATAAGTGGCTAAAAATCACTGCAATTCTTTATAATAAAATTAAGTGGGAACGAACTTTGGAAACTGGCACCATTTTGAACATAAGGTTGTGTAATTGAGATAGAAGAATTAAAGAGTGTCAGTGAAGCCACTAAATTGGCAATAGGTATCTTTGAAAAACTAGTGAGTGCTTTTTAAGTAGCATTTTGGCTGGTACATATTGTGAAATTTATGTGAACTAAAATAAGGTTGCAATCATTAATTATATGGATAAGTTCCATCTGTTAAATTAAATAAAACTAAAAATCTACTTGCTGCTTTTAAACCTAAGAAGATGTAATTAATTCTACAAAATATGCAAAATGTTGCAAAAAAAGCTGAAATTAGAGATTTCGTCGGCACTGGACATAGTTCAGTAACGTAAATTGTAATTCAAAATGCCGAAACTGAGTTTTCCAATATATTGGACTTAATAAAGCCAACAATAAAGAAAAAACAAGTATGAAATCATCCATCATGTCACAACTAGAGAGGGAAGTCATTTGGCCCCTATGCTGACTCTGTGAGCATTTGCATCAATTCTATTCCCACATTAATGTGTATGTCCAATCGGCCAGTTTTTTTTTCCTGAACCTGCCAAGTATCCTTTTCAAAAGTGTATGCTACATGCACCCATTTCCATTCTGATCACATCTCCTTCATTTCTATTCACTCCCACCATGGTTGCATGTACTGAACAAATTTGTTTTATTTTGTTAAAATCAAAGTTGGAATCTTCGCGCACTTTGCTTAAAAAAAGAAAGATGTTTGTTTAGAAGGCATTGACAAAGATGGATGAAATTTAAAATGAAGAGAAACTGAATGCTGATAAATGTAAAGCACTGTACACAGGAAATAAGTAATGTATTATGTTATCTCATCAACAGTCATTGCATAAGTACAAAGCTGAAAGAAACCTTGGGGTTTCAGATGACAGCTCAACCTGTCCAACTGCTGCAGATTGCCAAGCAAGATTGTGACCTTTGTTCACTCTGGTCATTGAGAAACAAGGATGTTTGAAAAGCAGTGCTAAAAGGCTGATCCCTAATGTCAAAGATCTGATTTTGAAAGTAAAGCGACATAACCTGTGAAGGGAATTTCATCACCAGTCAGCTGTGACAAGCATAATCAAAAGTCCTGACCATGTAATGCTTCCAAAGCCTGACTTCATTGAAGTCAATGGGGCCAAGTTAGAAAAGTGTGATAGGACATGCAACTGATACTTTTGATGCACTACTCGGGATTAGAATGTAATGATTTGGGAATTGCAGAATGCTACAACATTTAGTTGGGAGAATAGATAAGACCATTTTTCTACTTTGGATTAAGGAACAAATTATCAGAAGGTCAATTTAGCACTCCACTCCGAAAATTCTGAGTAAAACTAAAATATTCACCACATGGGATAGTTGTTGAGGAACTGTGTGGTATGATATCTCTTGGAATCTTGTATTAATGTATTGGAATAGAGATTGGGTTGGTGAATATGGATTTTGTGATTGATTTGCAACATTGAACTATGATGCTTCAAAGAATAATCGTCTGTAATCACAGCATGATGAATCACTTTTGCCTGCATGGATTAAGTGGACTTGTGTGCCTGAGTATGTTTGGGCAAGCAAGCATTTTCTCAGTTATTGTTGAGGAAACAGTCACACTCCAAGTTTAATTAACAAGCAATGGGATTTTTACTGGTTCAAACAGAATTAGCTGCTTGAAAAGCAATTAAGGGTGACTTAAAATTGTTTTTTTTAGAATCATAAATTTGAAAGGTGTACTATTAGAAAGGTGTAACCTTCAAATCTAAACACCAGTGCACTTTAATGGCACACTCGTCAATTACAGTGAAATGTGTCTGCAGCCATTAACATAGGTGAGTATGTTGTCCTCCTGTAGCTCTTGGTATTATCCAAAGATCATGTATCTATCTAAGCACGATTGCCCTCCAGGGGTTCAATTCTTATTGGTCCAGTCATAGCCAGAGAATCACTTGCAATGCCTTTTCTTCCTACTTGTGCACAGTAATCTCTGTAGCTGACCATCAGTTTGTCTATTGCTCCATTTTCTTTCTCATCTATTATATGGATAGAAATGGGCCAGAGGGAAATGGGCCAAAATGCAGGCAAATTGGATTAGCTTAGATGGGGCATCTTGATTGAGTTGGGCTGTTTCGATGCTGTTTTGATGCAGTAATTCTGTTTTAAACTGTATAAATACCATTGTTTGTTAATTAAACTTGGAGTGTGACTGTTTCTCAACAATAACTGATAAAATGCTGATTTGCCCAAATACTTACGCACACAAATCCACTTAATCCATGCCGGCAAAAAGTGATCCATCATGCTGTAATTACAGACAATTATTCAGTGATGCATCATAATTCAATGTTGCAAATCAATCACAAAATCCAAATTCACCAACGCAATCTCTATTCCAATACTTCACAAGACACCAAGAGATCCAATATCACACAGTTCCTCAATACATATTCCATGTGGTGAATATTTTTGTTTTAATCAGAATTTTCAGAGTGCAGTGCTAAATTGACCTTCTACTAATTTGTTCCTTAAACCAAAGTAGACTTACGTAGACTTAGTTCCTCCCACACTGTTGAGTGCATTGGGCAGCAAGCTTTCGCTATTCTGTTTGGTTATGTACGATGTCATCAAGCCTCGATAGCCTTCCGTCCCGGGCTTCCAAATCCTCTGGAATGTTTGCCTCCGTGTGAGTTTTGGTTGGCCTCTTTTCCTTCTTCCGTCAGGTTGCCATGTCATTGCTATGTTAGGTGCACGCTCTGGTGATATTCTGAGTACATGTCCTGCAAATTTCGTCCTGCGTATGTCTATGTCCTGGCTGAGAGGCTTTGTTGCGGTTTCACGGTAGATCTCCTGGTTTGTGATGTGGTCTCTGTAGCTAGTCTTCAGGATCTTCCTCAAGCAGTGTTGTTGGAATGCATCCAATTTATTTTTCATTTTCACATTGATTTTCCATGTCTCACTGGCATAGGGGGCTGTAGGGAGGACTACGGACAGGAAGAGTTTGACTTTAAGCATCTTGGATATCCCGCCACCAGTCCATATTGGCGGCATTCATCTGAAGACTAATGCAACTTTACCAATTCGCGAGTTGATCTAAACCTCTACATCTCCATCTATTGTGAACATGCTGCCAAGATAGGTAAATCTTGTGGCGTTTTCCACAGGTTCCCCATTGATTATCAGTTGGTCCATTGGCTGCTGGTCTCCAGTCTGCATGGTCTCAGTCTTCTGGCAGCTGATCTTTAATCCAACCTTTGATGCATTCTCCTCCAGAACGGTTGTCATCTCTTGAAGGGTGTGTCTCAACTCTGCTAGTGGTGCAATGTCATCAGCAAAATCTAGGTCTGTGAGGCGTCTACCTGTTCTCCACAGTATTCCAAAGTCTTGTTTGTTCATTGTCTTCTGCATGACATAGTCGATCGTGACAATAAACAGTAAGGGGGATAGAAGGCAATCTCGTCTTATGCCTGTGACAATGTCAAATAATTCTGTGTTTCCTGAATCAACCTGACGCAGCAACTGGATCCCTCGTAAAGGTTCTTGAAGATGTTTATGAAAGCCTCTGGGATGCCATACACTTTAAGAATTTGCTACAGGGTGTCTCTATGTACACTATTGAATGTCTTTTTGAAATAAACAAAGTTTATTAGTGTTGGCTTCTGAAATTCCACGCATTGTTCTACCACATTTCATTTTTTTTTTTTTTTTTTTTTTAAATATTTTTTTTATTGTAGAAACAGTATATACCAAGTACACTCTTATACGACATTGAGATTTATACAATGTTGTAAAATTATAACGTATTGATTATTAATTAGTACTATTTATGATAATTGTAGTATTATCCATTATACATTCCGTTATTATTTATTTTATATAATTGGGAGTATATGTAGTATATTCCTAATATAAGTAATACACTTAGATTTCTCAAATCATAGATATTCTTCTAATTACCAAATAGAAATCCCCGCTAATTTAACTACGTAGTACCCAATCTTAAACAACATTTTTTTTAATATTCATAATGTTATCAAAATATTAATTTTAATGTTTGTATTATTGTTAATTTTATATTTCATAGTTATTGTATAATTGAAAGTACATAGTTTTATATAATTACAAGTTTAAGACATCTATAATCTTTTTCATACAAACAGAGATAAGTGTGTACATATTAAAAATTTATATAGTATGTTTCTATAATTTTTTCCTTAATTAAAGATAGAGAGATAGAAAAAAGGAATAGAAAATAGAAAAGAAAGTATGAAAAGTTTGATGGAGATTAAAGTATTACTAAGTAATCCAATCTTGGAGATACATTCATGATTTGTTATGTGTATTTCTTCATCCACTCAGATATTCAGGCCTCAGTCAAGTCCCTGCGCCGAACCGTTGTGACCCTGTAGATATTTAATATAGGGAGACCATATCTCCTTGAAGAGATCTAACCTGTCCATGAGGACAAGTCTCAATCTCTCCAAGTGAAGTGTCTCCGTCATTTCTGTATTCCACATTTTAATTGTTGGGGATACAGGGCCTTTCCAAAATTTTAATATTAATTTTTTCCCAATTATTAAAGAATAGTCGATAAAAGTTCTATGATTCCTTGTAATTATTTGTTCCATTTCCGGTATTCCAAGTATGATTAACTTTGGGTCATAAATCATAGTAATATTAATAACTTTCGAGATTGTTTTGAATATTTCATTCCAATATTGTAAAATCTTCGTACAATTAGTAAATGAGTGTGACAGAGTTGCTTCCATGATTTGACATTTATCACATATAGGTGATAGTTTTGGAAATATATTATGTAGTTTAGATTTAGAATAATGTAATCTATGTAAGATTTTAAACTGTATAAGTGCATGTTTAGCGTTTAAAGAGCAATAATGTATATGTTGTAGGCTTTCTTCCCATATTTCTGGACTTATTATTTGACTTAGTTCATTTTTCCCAGTGCTGTCTATGTATTTCCGATGATGGGATATCACTTTCCAACAAAATATTATAAATGTATGATATCATTTTTTCTGTATTTGGGTGTTTATTCAAGCATTCATCTAAAATTTCACTCTTTCTATTTCTAAGTTCTTGTGTATTTGCGGAAATATAGTTTCTGATTTGTAAATATCTGAAATATTCATTATTATGAAGCCCGTAAGTTTTGTTGTAATTCTTGAAATGAAAGAAATGAATTATCCTTATAAAGATCCCCTATGTTTAGAATTCCTTTATTTTTCCATTGTATAAAAGCTTTATCCATCATTGACGGTTTAAACGTAAAATTATTGGCAATTGTAAGAGCTAGCGGTATAAATTTTAGTTTTAGTGTTTTCTTTATTTGTTTCCAAATACGTATTCCACTTTCTATTATCAGATTTTCACTATAAGTTTTCTTAGGTACATTAATATTAGCAAATATTATAGAGCTAATTTCAAATGGAAAACAGTCTTCTCTTTCCATTTTTAACCAATTTGGTTTTTATCTATTTCTCCTAACCAAAAATTCATATTTCTAATATTAACTGCCAATAATAGAACATAAAATTTGGTAAAGCTAAGCCCCCGTTTATTTTAGCTTTACATAAATGTTTTTTATTTATTCTATGATTTTTGTAGTCCCAAATAAAGTTAGTGACTATTGAGTCTACTTTTTTAAAGAAATTTTTAGAAAGATATATCGGGATTGATTGAAATAAAATATAATAATTGTGGGAGGAAAATCATTTTTATTGCGTTTATTTTACCTAACATTGAGATAGGTAAGCTTTTCCAATATAAGATATTTTTATTTAATTTATTCAATAATAACGGGAAATTAGATTTAAATAAAGAGTCAAATCTTTTTGTAACAAAAATACCAAGATATTTAATATTTTCATTGTTATCTTGAAAGGAAATTGTTGTAATATCTGTAAATTATTCATGGTTATTGGCATAAGTTCACTTTTATTCCAATTGATGCTATATCCTGAAATTAAACCAAATTCCGTTATTAGTTTTAACAAATTACAGATACTTATTTCCGGTTTTGTAATATAAAGTAGTATATCGTCCGCATATAACGAGATTTTATTCTTAGTATCTTTAGTATCGTATCCATATATTTCTGGATGTAGTCTTACCCTTTGAGCAAGGGGTTCGATTGCTAACGCAAACAGTAATGGTGATAAAGGACAGCCTTGTCTACAACCTCGAGATAAACTAAACTTAGTTGATAACATATAATTTGTTATTATTCTAGCTGTTGGATTTGCGTATAATAATTTAATCCAAGTAGTAAACTTATCACCAAGCTTAAAGGCTTCCATCACCGAAAATAGATAAGGCCATTCCACCTGGTCAAAAGCTTTTTCTGCATCCAACGAGATGACTACTAAGTCTTTTTTATCACTTCTTTTCGAGAGTATATAATATTAAATAACCGTCTTAAATTATATGAAGAATATCTTTTAGGTATAAATCCTGTTTGATCAGGATGAATTAATTCATTAAACAATTTTGCTTAGTCTTTGTGCAAGAATTTTTGTTAAAATTTTTTGATCGGTATTTAATAAAGCAATTGCTCTATACGATCCTGGATCATCCAAATCTTTATTTATTTTGGGTATAATAGATTCGTTCAATGTGTCTGGTAATTTCTCTTGTATATATATCTGTTCATATAATGATTTTAAATATGGGACCATTTGGGCATGAAAAATTTTATAAAATTCCGAGCCTATACCATCTGGTCCTGGAGTTTTACCATTTTTTAAAGATTTAATAGATTCTTGGATTTCTTTTATTGAAATATCGGCATTTAAAAATTCTCTATTTTGTAAATCTAATTCTTTTAAGTTACATACATTTAAAAAGGCATCTATTCTGTTTTATTTACTGTTGTGTTACCAGTATACAAATTTTTATAATATTGCATAAATCTTTCATTAATATCCTTGGGTTGTATTAATAATTCACCGTTTTGTGATTTAATCCTATGTATAATTTTTTCCGCTTCAATTTTCCTTAATTGTCGAGCCAATAGTTTTTGTGGTTTGTCTCCAAATTCAAACAACAATTGTTTAGTATGTTGGTAGTATTTTAAAACTTGATCAGTATATATTTTATTTAATTTATACTTCAATGTTACAATTTTATTATGTATTATTATATCTGATTTTGTTGCATTCTGTATATCTAATTGTTTGATCTCCCTTTCTAAGTCATGTTGTTCCTTCCGAATCTTCTTATTATGGAATGCTTGTGAAGAAATCATAATTCCTCGAAGATATGCTTTAAATGTTTCCCATAATAAAGAGCGAGATATTTCTGGTTGATCATTTATTTCAAAAAACATCTTAATCTGAGTTATGATGTATTCCTGAGTTGTTTTATTTTTTAAAATTTGTGGATTAAGTTTCCATTGTCCTAGATTTCCTGTTTTACCATTTATTTTAATTTTAAATGTTAATGGTGCGTGATCTGAAATTATAATATTATGATATTTGGATTCGTAAGTAAGTGAAATAAGCTTTGCATCTACTAGGAAGTAATCTATTCTTGAATAGGTTTTATGTACTGGCGAGTAGAAGGAATATTCTCGACCAGTAGGATTTTCTGTTCTCCAAACATCTTTAATGTTAGACGTTTGAATGTATGCGTTTAATAAATCACTAGAGTGCGATTTAGTTTCCTTTGTTTTGAAGATCTATCTAAATAAGGGGTCTAATGTACAATTAAAATCTCCTCCAATTATCAAATTTGTAGTGTGTTAATTCTGGAATATTATTAAGTACTTTCTTAAAGAATAAAGGACTATCAAAATTTGGACCATAGATGTTAACAAAAATCATTTTTTCCCTATTTATTTCTCCTATTACAATAATGTATCTGCCATCTTTATCAGATTATAGTAGATATATGCTTAAATAAAGTACCTTTACGAAATAATATTGCTACGCCTCTTGATTTGTGTGTAAAGGAAGAGTGGTATATTTTATCTATCCATTTAGCTTTCAGCCTATTTTCAGCGTCTTTCTTTAGGTGAGTTTCTTGGATGTAAATTACATCAGCTTTCATTGCCTTTAAGTGTGTCAATATTTTTCCTCTTTTTATTGGTTCATTGATACCTTTAACATTCCAACTGCAAAAGGTTAATCCCTCGTTCCCCATATTTCTTTTTAAATCCTGCATTTTAGATTTGTGGGAATCTAGAATAGGGTCCAAGGGTCCGCGCAGTAGACTTAACCTTACACCCGAACACCGAGTAGATGAATTTTAGATCTCTCTTATGTGCTTCACGAGTGTATCTCCATTGTTCCAGTATATAGCTCCATTCAAACTGAAAGATATAGTAAACATAAAAACATAATGAGAAGTGAATAAAAAGCTTAGAAAGGTGTATAAAGAATAGAAGAACTACAAATAAAATATTTGTAGTTTGTGAAAGCCAAGTTGTGTTGGCCATTAATCTAAAGGCTTCCGGCATTGATGTTATTAATTTAGCCAGCTCCTAATTTTAAGGAATTATTATTCCATAGTAAATATTTTAACGGGAATTATAGTATTAAAGAAATGAAAAGAGTGATATTAAACATCATAAAAGTATATATATCTAAGGTTAGTTTAAAAAAAAATCCAATTATAAAGCCACAGTTAAAGAAATTTTTTTTTTTTTTTTTAAATACAAAAAATAGAAGTCATTATTAAAAAAGGGAGAAATATATTGAGGAAGGGATATCCCCATATGTAACAGGACATAAGATATTAATTATTAGTAGTATTAGTTAGCGATGGTGCAGAGTCTTGGTTAATAACAGTCATAGTAATAATAAAACCGCGTTATAATTTTAGTAGGTGTGTTATTTGTTTATGTTAGTTGTATATTATGAATAATTGTCAATGTTCGGTGAGCTTCTTCCAATCCGGGAAAACATTTCGTTCCATACGACATTGTCCATTCCTTCTGATTTCTTCTAATTCCATGTTGTCGTATAAAGTTTCATAAAATGTTAAGAGACGTGCTAGTCTTTAAAATAGAAAAAGGCAGTATATTTGCTTGTAGATGGTTTTCAAGTGTCAAACTGCTTTGCAAATTCCATTGCTTCTGTTGGAGTCTTGAAAAAGTGTTCCACGTTGTTATAAGTAACTCTTAAGATGGCGGGGTAATTCAGGACCGTATCTCAAGTTTTCTACACCCCTCATAAGGTTTTTGGCTTCGTTAAACGCTTTTCGTTTTCTGGCAACCTCTGGGGGATAGTCTCGATAGATACTGGATTCTTTGTCCTTGAAACATCAGATTCTTTGTTCTCGAGGCTCTTCGCATAATGTCCTCGAGGGTGAAATCATATTGTAACTTGACAATGATTTGTCTTGGGGGGGCGTTTGTACTGGTCTGTCTTCTGCCGACTCGGTGTGCACGAGCTAAAACAGGCATATCATCCAAAGATAAAAACAGCTTGCAGTAATTTAGCAGTGAATTCTCGAGTGTCTTCGTGTTTCTCTAAACCTTCAGGAATCCCTGCAATCCTCAAGTTCTGCCTTCTTTGATAGCCTTCCAGCTGCGTGCATTTATCTGTTACTTTGGATAACAACTCCAGTAGACGTTCTTGTTCTGTTATCAGCTTTGCTGTAGACACAGTACTAGCCTCCGCTATCTTTTCAAGGTTTTTAATGCCGTCAACTTGTTGTTCGACACTTTTGCAATAGGGTCAATCTTATGTTTAAAGTCTTTTTTAACATTTTCAAGTTTACCCTCCATCTTGCGTTCCAAGTTATTAATCATATCAATGATTTCATTCTTCAATATTTCTGATTCTTTCTTGAACTTATTATCAATTTGCGTCTTTGTATCTTTTTGAAATTCACACCATTGATTTTTCATCAAGTCCATCTGATTATTAATTTGAGATATTTCTTCCTTTATATCTTCCTGTATTACTTTCATTTCTTTCTTTATATCTTTCATTTCTGCCTTGAACTCACGTTTTAAATCAGCCATCTGATGAGAAATAAAAATTCTCAAGTCCTCACCTCCTGTGTCTGCTTTCTGGAAACGTCTTCCACGGAGCTGGCCCTACTCGAGTCCGAGGCTTCTCCCAGGCCTTCTCCCGCTCTCGCCCGGGTTTTTTTACCCTTCGTTTTCTCGGTAGGGCTCCGTGCCGTCATGATTCGTCGCAGGGCTGATGACGTCAGCCGGTACCGTCGGTGTTGAGGCGGCAGACAGTGAAAGCAGTCGATCGGTAAGTGCTTTTAAATCTGTTTAAATCCCCGTTTTTTGAAGAATTTTTGCGAGCTGGCTGGTGCTGTGGCTTACTGCTCCATAGCGCCACCGGAAGTCATTGTTCTACCACATTTTCGTAACACAAAGATCATTTTGCTCCATGATCTTCCCATGTGGAATCCCGCTTGTTCATCACGGAGTTTCATATCCAGAGCTGCTCTAAGATGATGTAACAGTACAGAACAAAACACTTTTCCTGGGACTGAGAGCAACGTGACCCCTGGCCAGTTTCCACAGTCAGTAAGATATACTTTCTTTGGCAATTTCATTAGCAAACCTTTCCACCAATCTTCTGGGACACATAGCTTCGTGAGTTTCCCTCTCAACGTTTCCCCTCCGCTCGTTAAAAGTTCTGTTGGAATCTGGTCGAGGCCTGCTGCTTATTTTTGAGATTCTTCATTGCATTTGCAACTTCCGTTTCTGTGATTGGTCCATCCTCCACCTCTAGTTCTGCAGTATCTTCCTCCAGGGAAGATAAACAGTTCAGATGGTTCAGGTTGATTCAATATCTCTTTGAAGTGTTCAACCCATTGCATGTTTCTCTGCCAAAACCGCTATGAGAATAGCTACCTGGAATGCCAGGACCTTGTACCAGAGTGCGAACTTAACCAAGCTACTGAGAGAGTTTGAGAAGTATGAGCTGAGCATCTTGGGGGTGAGTGAAGTCCGATGGATAGGGAGTGGAAAGGTAACAAGCGAAGGAAAAACCCTGATGTACGCTGGGCATGAACAACACCACATAGGAGGAGTAGGACTGGTGTTAGACAAAGAGGCAGAGAAAGCAATGATAGGTTGGAAACCTGTGAATTACCGTAGCATCACAGCGAGGTTTGAATCCCGACACACAAAGACAACAGTAGCATAAGTTTATGCAGCCACAGAAGAGGCAGCAGATGAAGATAAAAATGCCTTTTATGAACAGCTACAAGATGCGATGAACGACATACCAAATCATGGTATGAAGATACTCATGGGAGACTTGAATACACAAGTAGATGGGCACAGAATGGTTTGAAAGTGTAATAGTGTAAAGACCATTTGGGTCAGCCAGGAAGACGAATGACAATGGAGAACAACATAGAAACATAGAAACATAGACAATAGGTGCATGAGTAGGCCATTCGGCCCTTCGAGCCTGCACCGCCATTCAATATGATCATGGCTGATCATCCAACTCAGTGTCCCGTACCTGCCTTCTCTCCATATCCCCTGATCCCTTTAGCCACAAGAGCCACATCCAACTCCCTCTTGAATAGAGCCAATGAACTGGCCTCAACGACCTTCTGTGGCAGAGAATTCCAGAGACTCACCACTCTCTGTGTAAAGAATATTTTCCTCATCTCGTTCCTAAAGGAATTCCCCCTTATCCTTAGACTGTGACCCCTTGTTCTGGACTCCCCCAACATCGGGAACAATCTTCCTGCATCTAGCTTGTCCAACCCCTTAAGAATTTTGCAAGTTTCTATAAGACCCCCCTCAATCTTCTAAATTCCAGTGAGTACAAGCCGAGTCTATCCAGTCTTTTTTCATATGAAAGTCCCGACATCCCAGGAATCAGTCTGGTGAACCTTCTCTGAACCCCCTCTATGGCAAGATTGTCTTTCCTCAGATTTGTAGTGTGAATGGAATGTGCGTGGGAAACACACTATTTCAGCATAAATACATACACAAGAAATCTTGGCGATCATCAGATGGAAACACGTGGAATGTGTTTGACTACATCTGCATCAGTAAGAGATGGTGCAGTATGATGCAGGATGTACGGAGTTACAGAGGGGCAGACATTGGTACTGACCACTACCTTGTTAGAGGAACATTAAAATTGAAACTGAAAAAGATTAAAGTTCAGAAAGTTGTAAAACCATATGACATTGCAAAGGTAAAAGATAAAGAGATGTCAAAGAAATTAAAACTTGAAGTGATAAATAGATTCCAAGTGTTACAGGAAGGAGATGACATTGAACAACAGTGGCAAACTTTCCAGGAGGCAGTTCAGGAAGCTGCAGATACCACCACTGGCTGAAGACGTGGGGCCAGAAAAGAAAGTTGGAATAAGATCAGACACATCGGAGATGATTGACAGAAGAGACATGAAGCAGAAGAGAGAGAGAGAGAGAGCAAAGACAACTGAAGAAAGGAAAGAAATGGCAGAAAATTATAGACAAATACACAAACTAGTGAAGAGGAGATGTAGAAAAGATTTAAAAAAAGCTTGGATAGAAAGCAAATGCGCAGAGGCACAAGAAGCCAGGGACAGAAATTACACCCTTACACTCTACCGCATAGCCATAGATCTGGGAGATTCCACTAATGGCTCTGTTGCCCCCATAAAAGACAAGAGCGGGAGAGTACTTCTGACAGAAGAAGAGCAAAACCAAAGTAGAGAAGTTGATTTATCTATTCTCCCAACCAAATGTTGTAGCACCCTGAAATTCCCAAAGCTACATTCTATTCCCGAGTAGTGCACCAAATGTCTCAGTTGCAGGTCCTGACACACTTCTATGATTCTACCTGCATGCTGTACTTTGACACTATGATCAAAAAATGTATGGCACCACATGTAGATTAACACCTAGTTTTATTGAGGCACCACCATTCCTGGATGGGTACAATGTTTGTCCATCTCCGTATTGGGAAGACAGAATCCCTTGAGCCCCATTACAAACTCCAGTGAAATAGTCCTCTACCTGCTCAGTCTCTGAAACTGAACCAGCCCATTCACACTTTTTGCACACCAATAAATCACTGCTATAATAACAAGGCACAACAGATGCTGGTTTGTCCCAAAGATAGACCCAAAATACTGCATTGACTCAATGGGTCAGGCAGTGTCTCTGGAGAAAATGGATAAGTGATGTTTTGGGATGGGACCCTTCTTCAGACTTAAATCTAAATTAAAATTAGACTAAATCACTGATGATTCTTTTATCATTTTAACCACCCTGACATCAGTTCAATTGTGTTTATGGTTATAAACACAATTACAGATACAATAAAAAATATTTTTTTGCAGCAGCAGCATCACAGATACATTGATTCAGACAAATGCCAAAAAGATTAACTCAACATAAATCACATATAAAATTCCACGAGACAGTAAAAAGATTCAAAAAGAATGCAAAGAAAAGACAAAAGTGCAAAACACATTGAGAGAAAACGAACAAGTCGATGGTAATGCAAAAGGTGGTGTGTAGTGTTCTCTTATCAAGGTAGGATTAGGGTTGTGCAGATTGATTCAAGATCCAGATGGTTGTTGGATAGTAGCTGTTCCTGAACCTGGTGGTGTGTGATGTAGTGCTTCTGTACCCCCAGTCCGATAAAAGCAGCAAGAAGAGGATATGGATAGGATGGTGGGGGGTCTTAATGATAGAGGCTTTCTTCAGGCTGTGTCGCATGTAGATGAGTTTGATATGTGCACATGATGGACCCGGGTGATTCCACCACTCTCTGCAACTTCTTGCATTAGAATTGCGATACCAGGCCATGATGCAACCAGTTAAGATTTACTGTACATCTGCAGAAGATTGCTGAGGTATTTAGTGACATGCTGAATCTCTTTAAAGAGAAACAATGGAGGTGCTGACATGCCTTCTCTCTGATTTCATTGATGTGCTGGGCCCAGGACATCTGAATTATTACCCCTTAGGATGTGAAGGAGCTGACCCTCTCTACCAAAGATCCATCAATGAAAACTGGGTAGTGGTCTCCCTACAGCTTCTTTTCAAGGTCATACACTCATAAGGTCATAATGATAGTAGCAGAACTAGGTCATTTGGCCCATCAAGTCTACTCTGACATTCATTCATGGCTGATCTATCTCTCCCTCCTAACCCCAAACGCCTGCCTTTGCCCCATAAGCCCTGACACCCATACTGATCCAGAATCTCTGCCTTCAAAATATCCATTGACTTAGCCTCCACAGCCTTATGTGGCAAAGAATTCCATAGCTTCACCATCCATTCAACAAGACCAACAATTAGTCAAGCGAGAGGTGGTTGTTGCAGTGCCACTCGTCAGATGTTCTTTCTCTTTCCTGAATGCTGACTCATCACAACCCATGATTCACCTAACATCAGAATTCATTGGCAAATTTATAGACGTCCTTGGAGATGTACTTAGCTACACAGTTGTGGATGTGAAGAGAGTAGAGAAGGGGACTAAGCACACAGGCTTCAGGTGTACCTGTGTTGATGGTCTCTGAAGAGGAGATGTTGTTTCCAATCTGCAGTGATTGAGGTCTGCGATGAGGATGTTAACAATCCAGTTGCAAAGGGAAGTACAGAGGTCCAGGTCTTGGACATTTGCGATGAGCTGGGACGGGCTGATAGAGTTGAACGGCAAGTTGATGATCTGCAGCCTGACGTATGTGTTCCCATTATTCAGATCCAGAGCAGAATGAGTAGCCGGAGAAATAGCATTTGTTGTTGAATTATTGTGGCGATAGGCAAATTGAAGCAGATCCAGGTCATTTCTCAGGTCATCTCTGTGCATTTTTTATGTGAAATGCTTTTGCAAAGCTCTCTCAGCTGAGCCATTCTCTATCTTACATAGCATTCTCCAATCACTTCTGCTACGTTTTTGTTATCACCAGAACTTGTTCAACCATTACATCCTGTGCTTGCTGACTTACATTATCTCATTGCCCAAAAATACCTCAACATATGTTCACAATAGTGTTTTTACATTTCTGCATTGCCTTGCCACTTACAATCTCTGTGACCGCCTAACAACTTTGCAATATTTAGTTTAGTTTAGTTTAGAGATACAGCATGGAAACAGGGCCATTGGCCCACCAACTCCATGCATTGATTGCAAGTTCGAAATTAATTCTCTGTCTTGCCACTTTTACATCATATTAGGGCTAAATTAATTGATAAACTTGCACGTCAAACGTGCCAGGAAACTGGAGCACCGTGAGAAAACCCATGAGATCACAGGCAAATTCCAAAGGGACAGCACCCAAGGTCAGAATTGAACAGGGTCTCTACTGCTGTGAGGCAGAAATTCTACCAGTTGTGCCACCCTAATAGTTCGGACGTCAATATGTTGCTCCTTTTCCAACATTAGCTGCTTGAGTTTCTCTTGTTGTATGCCCTCCAACTTGTTTTTGTAAGCCCTCTAAGCCCACTAGTAGCTGTACCTTTAGATGCCAAGAACCTTAGCTCTGGATTTATCTCCCTGAGTCTCTCCACTTTTCCTCTTCCCTTTCTTTACTTTCCTCATTTAAGGTGCACCTTAAAATCTCTGGTCAGAATATCTTCTTTCATGGTTGGTTACATTTTGTTTATGCTCCTGTAGATGCTTTGTGGTGCCTTCCCAGAAACACTACATAAATCCAAGTTATTTGGAGTAGGGCCATTTAAATAAGAAAATGCAAATTTTGACAAAAAGCCAAAAAATATTAAACAGATTATACCAGTACCATGCCAATCAATGAGTAATATTATTTTTAAAACCATTTTTAAAACTGATTGTATATTTATACTTTCTTAAAAATTGCTTGTTGCCATAATGTTGGCATCATCTTGGCATCAATCTGTATTTTGTACTTGAAGTTACACCTCAATTTTAATGACATTTGAAATGTGTGCACTCTATCAATAAATTTTAATTGTGTTGACTAATTTATGACATTCCTGTTGCAAACACAAAATGATTGAGTCCCTAAATCAACATCTAAATTTAATTACCATGTCAGCCCTGACATTTTATGTAAGTTTACAACCAACTAACTAACTCTTGGTATTGCAAACTAAGTACTTGGCACGCATTACTACATTATTAACAGGAACATGTTTTTTTGCACATAAAGAAAAAAAAACCTTTCCACAAATGCTTCATTTTTTATTGTAATATTGTAATATACCATTTTTCATACATCAAAAATATGATCATTCAGCTAGACTTGAACTTGGTTTGCATAAACAGATTGCTGAGTAATCATACTTGTGGCATTTTAATTCAGGAGTTTGTTTGTTTTTTTCATTGTGATAATCATTCAAATGATGAGATAGCAGAATGTCTTGTTAAATGGTTGAATGTCGAATTATAACAATAATCCTAGGAAATGCCCTTAGTTATTTATCTCCTGAATATGCCACAATATTTATTTGAATATATGTGTTAATAACTGCCTTACAACCTTTCAGCCACCAAAACAGAAACTGCTGCCTACACCTAGTCCCATTCTTCAAGTTTGAACATTTTTGGAGAGTTTGAAAATGACAAATTAAGTGCTTACACTTCATTTCTGTTTCTCTGATTTATCTCTTTCTCCACTTTCATTTTCTCTTTGCAGTTGATTTGGCATTAAATGTGTCCATAATTTATTCTTCTCAAAGTATTCTGTTTACGTTGTGATTCTTAAATACCATTTGTTGAGGATGTTGCCTTTAGTTTACAGTTTACGACTTACAGTTTAATTTATGACTTTAAATACTCTGCAGGTCTGGCAACATCTGTTGTCAGAGAAATAGAGTTAACATTTCAGGTAGAACTTCTCTGATTAAAGGTAGTTAATGATGATTTATTACCAGAACAGCCATGATGAAAACTCAGTGACCCATAGCATTAATTATTCCGCTCTCCACAGATCATGGCTTATCTGATGAGTATTTCTAGTAGACACAAATTAACTTTGTGGCACATTTAGAGGGCAGATACATCCAACAATGCTTCTTTGAAGCATGTTCGGTTTTTAATTCAGTTATCCAGCATCTGTAGTATCTTGTTCTTGAATTATTATAAGCTGTACATGCTCAATAGGTTCTTAAACTCTCATGAAGTCCTCTGCGAAGTACATATACTTTTACTCAGAAATCCCAAAGAGCTAATTTATTGAAGGGTTCTTCACACACTACCTCTGCTTCTTTCTGAATACATTGAGTTCAGATTGAATCTAGTCACATGACACAATTCTTAAAGTGGTAACTCATTTATCTTTTTTACACAAATTTCCATCACTATCAGACCCAATTTTTACCAACTCCATCAGAAAAATACTTTATAAAAAAACATGCAGGGAAAAATCTACGTAATTCGACATTATGCAATTTTTTTCAGGCTTGTTAAAATTAGATGTAACTGTATGTTGTGCGGCAGTTGACCATGGGATTTAATCCAAGCATATTCTTTTTGTCTTCAACCAGGCAATATTAAATTGTCACAACAACATCATACATGCCACTTGACCAGTATATTTATTCAAGACACAAGCTTCTGTATCTTCATCCTGCCATCAATCATAAATGTGTGTTGCAATTGCATTTTCTACTTTGATAAAACCCTTCACCTTGCTCCCTATAAGCCCTCAAAGTGTCCTGCTGAGTGGCAGCCAATGAAGCAAAACAAACCAAAGTCAATCAATAGATGGTGAATACATTCTGACATAGAAATATTGCTCAATTGTACGGTTTGTACAATAGCAGTCAAGCGGCGAGGAAAATAAATCAATGCAAATTTTCAGTGGAAATTCTGAAATAAATTGAAGTCTGGTGGAATTCCGAGGGGACTGCTGAATAATAAGGCTGTTAACAAGCCATAACCCTGACTGGCCTTTTTGTGACAGACGTAATAAGAAACAAATACAGTCTGGAGTCTTCACTGACGATTGCTATGAAAAAGAGATTGCACCTGTAAGATCATATCCTTCAATGAGTAAGCACCAAGTTGGAGGATAGTCGAGAATAATATTGTCCAAATTTGAATCTGCTGGTTAAAGAAAATAACTAAAGCATTTACATTTTGAGTGTTAATCATCACAAAATGGTGCGGGTCAGCTTTTCAATTGATTTCATGACGTGCAGAAATATTTTTTTATTAAGCACGGCTGACAATTTTAGGTCTGGCTGTTTTAATAGCACAGTGCATCAAATAACATACTCTCGGTTAGCTTATGAACTAGATACCCCTGGTACTTAGAAAATGGAATTTCTGCACATGATTTGTGTGATCACTAACCAAATGGACTGCATTGTTTTGTGGCCCCAAAGGCATTCAGCATATGATGGGGGAAAGAAAAGGTCTGAAAAATGGCAAGGTGATGACATGTCGGAACAGCAATGAAAATATTATGAGTCATCACTTCTGCTTTTTTCGCTTTATGTTTTGTAGCTGATCGTATATTTTTAGATTTATATAACGATCAATCTCTTGTTTCCTTCATTAATGAACATTCAAATATCTAAATATGTTCCGCATGCAGTGTACTTATATTTGTGTGTCTACAGTGCAGTTCAAGATAAAACAAATGCATGAATAATCCTTCTGCCTATGGGTGAAAATTATATACTGTAGATAGGTACTAAATTCTTGTGAGACATTAAAATATTTCTAGCATCTGCCTTGTGTAGTTAGTTTGTTGCCTGTTTGAGATGATTTCCTATTTTCCTATGTGTAACTCACATATCCCTTAAAGAGTATTTTGTTAGTTTACTTCTGTTAAAGTTTTCATCAGTCTCCTTGGCTATTTACAAAATGTTATTCTGCAATTAAAAAAAATATCTCATTCTTGCAAAATGCATAACATTCTATTCTCTCTGTCTTGTTCAAAAGAAAATGACTGGAATACAGATGGTGTGACATTCCCTTCTCTACTTAACATGATACAATTATTAGTTTAACTGTGCATGATGAAACATATTAAACAGTTCAGAAGAAGAAAACAAATCTTCGCCACTGCATATTACAGCAACTTCAAAAATCAGATAATTCCTCTCCCCATCCCAATGGGAACCAGGCTCTCAGTGAGGCAACTTTTCTTCAAATCATTCAAGGGATGTGGGCTTTGCAGGCTGAGCATGCATTTAATGATCTATCCCTAATCGCCCTTGAAAGGATGGTGGTGGGCTGTTGTTTTGAACCGCGACAATTCTTGAGGGGAGGATATGCTCACAATGCTTTCAGCAAGGGAGTTTCAGGATTTCGCATCACAGTGAAGGCGGCAGGTGGCACAGCGGGAGAGTTGCTGCCTCACAGCACCAGAGACCCGGGTTCGAAACTGACCACGGGTGCTGTCTGTACGGTGTTTGTATGTTCTCCCCGTGACCTCCGTGGGTTTTATCCGGGAACTCGGGTTTCTTCCCACATTCCAAAGACGTATGGGTTTGTAGGTTAATTGGCTTGGGTAAAATGGCTTCGGAGATCACTGGTTGGCGTGGGCCGAAGGGCCTGTTTCCGTGCTGTATCTCTAACTAAACTAAACTGAACAGTGATATATTTCCTTGTCTGGTTAATGTGCGGCTTGCAGGGCAACTTGCAGGTTGTGATGTTCCCATCTTTTAATCGCCCTTGTCCTTCCAGCTAGTAGAAGTTATGAGATTGGAAGGTGCTGTCTAAAGAGCCTTGGTGAGTTGCTTCAGTGCCTCCTGTGGACGGTTCAAACTGCTGCCATTGTGCATCAGGGTTGGTGGAAATGGTTGTAGGCAGGTGCCTATGAAGTGGGCTGATATAGCCTGCACGGTGTTAAGCTTCTTGAGTGTTGCTGAATCTGCACTCATCCAGGCAAGTGGAGAGTATTCCTGACTTAAGCCTTGTAGATGGTACACAGGCTTTGGGGGGTTCGGAGGCGAGCTACTGGCCTTGAAATTTCCAGCAATGTGCACATTTGTTTCCAACACTTTAGCCTGGCTCGAAGATTTGAGGCCCAGTGATGTGAATCAAACTACTGCAGAAGCTCTAAAATGAGCAAGAAAACGCACCATTGAACATTGCGCACAAAGTGAGTTTTTGTTCCATGTGGATGATGTGACATAGCCAAGGAATCAAACTGCAGATTTCGGATTTGGTTTGATAGTGTCAAGTCCAGAAATAATCAAGTCGCTGTTTCCCTTCTGACAGCACGTTCACATCTGCTCCTCCTTTTGCAATAGTTTTCCCTTAAAATCTCCACTAACCACTCTCCATTTTCTGAAACGGAGATATAACTTCAAGTAACACTACACTCCCTCTCTCTCCATCCCGCCCCACCCAAGTCAAACCAGGTTCTCGTTCTCACCTAGCAAACAGCTAACAATGGCCTGTTCCCTTTATCATCGTTACTTTTTTGCATATCTTTCATACATTTGTTCTATATCTCTGTACATCACTGTCTATATCTCTCATTTCACTTTTTCCCTGATTAAGCTGAAGAAAGGTTTCAACCCGAAAAGTCGCACATTCCTTTCCTCGAGAGATGCTGCCTGTCCGATTGAGTGACTTCATCATTTTGTGTCCATGATCCAACCAACACACTCTTTCTGAGTGTAAGCACACTTCTGCCCACTCCCCCTTGCACTAACTCGGGAACCACATAATTTAAAAAAGATTAAAAATGGTTTTCAATGCAAACATAATTATATTAAAGTAAACATTTGGCAATTAGAAAAATATAATAATTGAATTAAGCCTGAAAATAAAGTAAGGATTGCAAGCCAAATATTTGGATGAAACATTTGTAAACAATTGATGGAAGCAAATGCAATATAAATAATGATGGGCATGATGTTAATTATTTTATTGACCTTTTTATGCTCTTCATCAATAATAATTAACTCATATGACTGTGATGGTGTTGTCCAGATGAGACTTTGATTTGTTTTGATTATAAACATACATTTGGAAGAACCAGGTTAATTTATGTTGAAGAAATAATTACTGAGAGATTTTTGGATAAGGTATGAACAACACATCCATGAAATGATTGGTGACAACAAATCTGGATATGGTAATGGAGGGGAAGTTGGACATTAGGGTTTTGTGTCTTTCTTCCGAGTAGTTGCTCTACAGAATAGATACCAGTGAACACCATGGTGAAGTACAGTGGGAAATAAAGGAATTGTTCAGTATATCTATTGATATATGTTTGCTCACCTTCATTTTTCAGAAGGGCGGATA
Source organism: Okamejei kenojei (assembly GCA_035221665.1). Taxonomy (NCBI): domain Eukaryota; kingdom Metazoa; phylum Chordata; class Chondrichthyes; order Rajiformes; family Rajidae; genus Okamejei; species Okamejei kenojei. The sequence continues at coordinate 43,193,830 of CM069146.1, forward strand.
AGCAGCAACAAATATGGCAACTTTACACGTGTCTATGGGACACCCCATATTGCACCCCTTCTATAGGTGAGCGGTAGATGAATTAGAGTGAGATGAATCTGGAAAGTGTGTTTTGGAATAGGGGGGGATGAAGACAAGGTAATCAATTCATCAGTGAGAATATGTGCAGGGAATTAAATGGGGAGGGGGATTGATCGGGTTGCTCTGCGAGTTGGCATGGATCTAATGCCCCAAATATCCTGAAGATATCTATGGATATGAAAGTATTTGTTGCCGACCAGTTGTATTTGACGTCCTCGTGAAAAGATTGCCATCTAATAGTCCTTACATTGTGTTCATAATCTCCTATTTGTTGTCACCTTCATTTTGTAATTATTCTAAACTATTGCTGTAAAGTTAGCAATCAGAAAGCAACCCACAAGGAATGTACCTGCTGCATGCTTTTGTTCCAGAATTAATTCCATGAAAATTGTTTGCTTTCAATAAACAACACAACTGCACCAGTTACCTTAATGGACTTTTTTTCTGTCCAGGCTGTTGACACTATTCACTAGAATGATATTGTGCTGCAGTTTGGTTTAGTTTATTGATACAGCGGGGAAACAGACCCTTCGGCAGAACAAAGCCAAGCAAATGATGGGTGAAAACTGGTGTGTGGGGTTTTGATTGTCAGATGGGTAGATAAAAGCCAAAAATGAGATGGAGACAAAGACTGTGAGATAAGAAGCAGGGAGTTGCAAAATGTGAACCCAGAAGTGAAATGAAGTGCATGAGTTTAAGACTGACATGTAAATATTATAAGCTACTTTAAACATGAAAGAAAAAATGTTTGTTATTGTTGTTATTACAGTTTTAAATATTTATCTGAGGGAATTTATGATGTGCACCTAAATCGATCAATTTCAACTAACTTAAATTGGCAAAGTAATTGTGGCTCACTTAAAATATCACTTGCACATCAAACATAGTATAACATTTTCAGAATATTTTATCATGAGAGTAATAGTAAATATCTGAAAAGCTTGACAGTTCATGATTTCAGGCGCAAACGTTGAATGCAGCTTCAAAGCTGCTCTCTCTGTCAACGTGCTGGGAACTGCTGACAGCAACTTCTAGATTTCTGTAATGCACTGCATGTGGTCAGATTCTAGAACATGCTGTCAGGTTCATGCTGTGTCAAGGACAATCATTGACATTTTTGTCGTCAATACAACGGCAAAATCTTTAGTAAATTTTGAGAAAAGCAACCAGAACCTATTACAATTGAGTTGTTTTCTGGATTTTACAGTGGAGTCATGTCATCTACACGATCCTTACATATTTACTGAACGTGAATTTTTTGTTTGTAGCGCTGTGCATTCTTTTTGAGAATGATTTGTGCTTGAGTGAGTCATATTTATAAGATAGATTTATTTTTGATTAGTACATGTGTCAGAGGTTATGGGGAGAAGGCAAGGGAATGGGTTAGGAGGGATCACTCATGTAAACCTCCTTGGGACCCTCTCCAGAGCCAGCACATCCTTCTTCAAATATGGTGCCCAGAATTGCTCACAATATTCCAAATGCAGCCTTACCAATGCCTTATAGAGCCTCAACATTACATTCCGGTTTGTGTATACAAGCCCTCTTGAAATAAATGCTAGCATTGAGTTTCTTTCATACCAAATTGTTGATAACTAATAACCATATAACCATATAACCATATAACAATTACAGCACGGAAACAGGCCCTCTCGGCCCTTCCAGTCCGTGCCGACCATTTGTTTTCCCCTAGTCCCATCTACCTGCACTCAGACCATACCCCTCCATTCCCTTCACGTCCATATACCTATCCACTTTACTCTTAAATGTTAAAATCGATCCTGCCTCCACCACTTCTGCTGGAAGCTGATTCCACACAGCCACCACCCTCTGAGTAAAGAAGTTCCCCCTCACGTTACCCCGAAACCTCTGTCCCTAATTGTTAATATCTTCAATTATAATTTTTTCCTGTAGTATTACATTGATGATTAGGTGATCAATAGAAAACATAGTGCATTATTTACGACCTAAAGGGCCTGTCTCACTTGGCGATTTTTTTTTTCGGTGACTGCCGGCGTCATTGTCTGACGTATCAGGGTAGCCGAAAGATTTTGAACATTTCAAAATCCAGCTGCAACAAAAAATGTTTTGTGACATTTGAGGAAACACCACGTGCCAATACGTCATCGTGCCGCATCACAGCGCGATTTTTCCGGTGACCTGCTACATCAGTCAATGATGCCAGCAGTCGCCGAAAAAATCGCCAAGTTGGACAGGCCCTTTAGACTTTACATTTTGTTATGTACTTTAGCAGTTTGCCTGCTCTATAAATAAGCCATGAGCTGAAAGTTCACAAATATGTAACCTCTATCTATTACTGTATTAAATTTAACAGTTATCCTTTTGATTTGGTAATTATTTTACATTTTCAGTCCAAACCATACCTCCTATTTACCAAAAGATAAAAATAACTTGAACAATTGCTTTAATGCTCATTGCTTAATTAATTACTGATATAGTCCATTCTGAGACTTGGAGAAGGCCATTTTGCTTTGGTCCTAATGATCTAATTGACATGTGTCGTCAATGGGTGAACAGGAAAGGTGTGCTATAATTTCTCTCGAGCAGTCCCATTTCCTTAAATTACACAATCTGTCTTACAGATTACATCGGTGAGTGTGAATGAGTCTCAGTGTAGTGAAAGTCAAAATTGCAGTGGATTATTTAAGTGAAAAACAAGCTGGGGTGAAATTTAGTCTCTTCAATGTTTTTACTTCTGTGAGATAAAGAAATCCAAATATTCAAAAATATCAGGAGCCGGAGACAGTTCCCGGCAGGAAAAAAAACAGCTTTCAGTGTCAAGCGACAGACATTGAGAGGAGACGTGATAGTAGTATAGAAAACTGTAAGAGCCACAGATAGGGTAGAGAGCCAGAACCTTTTATTGACACAAAAAGCTGGAGTAACTCAGTGGGACAGGCAGCATCTCTGGAGAGAAGGAATGGGTGACGTTTTGGGTCAAGACCCTTCTGCAGAGTCAGAACCTTTTGTCCGGTGTTGAAATGTCAAAGGTTGGAGGGTATAGCTTTGAGGTCAGAGGAGAAGTTTAAAGGAGATGTGCCGGGCAATTTATTATACAGAGAGTGGTGCATGGAATGCGCTGCGGTGGGTGGTAGTACAAACAGATGTGATAGTGCTATTTAAGAGGCTCTTAGATAGGGACAAGGATATGCAGGAATGGAGGGATATGGATTGTATGCAGACAGAGGAGGTTAGATTAATTTTGCAATCTGTTTAGCACAGACATTGTGAGCTGAAGGACTGTTCCTGTTTTATAATGTTCCACGTTTTATGTTTGTGCTGAATTCTAGATTTTAGAAGATTCTGCCCTTTCAGCAGAAAGTCACTAGATATATCAGCCAGAAGGATGAAGTTCACAACGTTAGTGAAAAGATTTATGAAGCAAGAATACTGGGTGTTTGTCTCTTCACAAATTTAGGAATGAGAGATGTCCCAATTCTTGAGAATAGACAGGTAGTAATGGTTAAAAATTGATAGCAGACAGATTGCCCATTTTGCATTTTGCATTTACAAGCTAGAATCCCAAATGCTTGCATACGCAAATAAAATTTTAAAAACACTCGATGCTCTCAGACTCAGATACTATAAGATGGAATAATAGGAAGAAGATAAATTTGCCTTCACGTTGCAATTTAATGAGCATGCATCATCCAAAAGGGTTACCAGTTAATGAAGTGTTTTTGAAGTATAGTAACTCTAGGAGGACACAAAGATGGCAGCTGTGTTGTGTGGTAATGAGATAATGACCAGGCAATCTGTTTTTTGTGATGATGTTTGAGAGGTAACAACTCCCCTGCTCTTCAGAATAGCACCATTGGCTTTTTAACATCCATCCAACACCAGATAAAGCCTTGAATTATAACTCAATGGAATCACACCTGGAGTTTTGTGTGCAGTTTAGGTCTCCAAATTTGAGGAAGGATATTCTTGCTATTGAGGGAGTGCACGTAGGTTCGCAAGGTTAATTCCCGGGATGGCGGGACTGTCATATGTTGATGAAATGGAGTGATTGGGCTTGTATACACTGGAATTTAGAAGGATGAGAGGGTTTCTTATTGAAACATATAAGATTATTAAAGGATTGGACACGTGTTCCCGATGTTGGGGGAGTCCAGAACCAGGGGCCACAGTTTCAGAATAAGGGGTAAGCCATTTAGAACAGAGATGGGGAAACACTTTTTCACACAGAGAGTTGTAAGTCTCTGGAATTCTCTGCCTCAGAAGGCAGTGGGGGCCGGTTCACTGGATGCTTTCAAGAGAGAGTTAGATAGAACTCTTAAAGATAGCAGTGTCAAGGGATATGGGGAGAAGGCAGATTGTGGATGATCAGCCATGATCACAGTGAATGGCGGTGCTGGCTCGAAGGGCCGAATGGCCTACCCCTGCACCTATGGTTTATGGTCTATTGTCTCTTTCACGAATTCAAAGTAACTTTCCCTCTTGCCTCTTTCTCTTTCCTGTGCCTCCCCACACCCACTTTGTTGTACATCTATCTACTTCACCCACTATCTCACCCTACATTCCCTCCATCCCCTTGTCCAACCATGTCCTCGGGAGATGCTGCCTGACCCACTAAGTTACTCCAGCACTTTGTGTTCTCTTGAGAAAACTGGGTCGGTTAAGTTTTGAAAAAAAGTAACAAAGTACAGTGGCACAGTGGTGAAGCAGTTGAGTTGCTGCCTTGCAGTGTCAGAGATCTGGGTTTGATCCTGAGTATGGGTGCTGTCTGTGTGGATTTTATACGTTCTCCCTGTGACCATGTGGGTTTTCACCAGGTGCTTCAGTTTTCTCCCACACTCCAAAGACATACAGGTTTGTAGGTTAATTGGCTTCTGTAAATTGTAAATTATCCTTAGTGTGTAAGATAGCGCTGGTGTTTGGGATGATCGCTGGTCGGGGCGGACTCGGTGCGCCAAAGGGCCCATTTCCAGGCTGTATCTCCAAGGTCTAAAGGTCAGACACTCAGTGAAGCTCCACAGATAGATGTGTGGGTGGATATCAAGAACCACAGGTCACCATCGCACGATAAGGGCTTAACCATTCAGAAGTGAGATGAGCTGGAAAAAAGAAGAATTTTTCTTCTGAAAGAAAAGAGGCAGACCCATAGTGTGCACAGTTCATTAAAATTTCATTCAGTCTGATGGCAGGCAAACAGCTCGATTTGCATACTTATACAACCATTTCTTATTTTGTATATGTTCATTTAAAGACCTTTATGAAAGTGGATTTAGATGGGCTACAAAATGCATATGATCCAGAAGATTTTTCTCCTTGGAAGTCTAATTTTTAAGTTGAGATAGAAAACGTGGATTTGAAAGTGCACTTCCTTTGATAACTAATAAGCATGTGATTCTGATCTCTCTTTATAAATCCTATCTTTGTAACTGGGGAATGGATGCAGATCTGTTCTCCAAATTATTTTGATGAAATGCTTGTCTGCCCTTAAACATACTGCTATGGCTGTTGACTCATCATTGCCAGTTTTTAGTCTACCAAGTATCGAGGATCTTTCAACAATTTAAATATTATTCATGGACTACATAATCTGTCTTATTTATTCTTGAACATGTTCTCCAGAGATGCTGCCTGACCCATTGAGTTACTGCAGCACTTTGTGTCTTTCTTTCTAACCCAGCATCTGCCATTCCCTGCAAAGATGTTTTAAATTTTATCTTGCTTTGTTGGTCTTATTTTATTATTTCATACTTTCTGTCACTCTTTTGTTGTCCCTCTGTTTTGATGATTTCACTTTCATGTTCATTATCCAAGTTGATCATTGTGTTTAACGTAATAATTAAGACACCAGGTTTTCAGGCACTCCATTCTGTTTGCAGTTGAATCAACTAGACCAGCCAGATGAATCCAGTGGCTGCAAGATCTTGGTTTCTTGGAGCAGGGCACTCCTCTCGAAAGGCCACAATGCCTTTGCAACATATAAGAGATTCATTTGGAGTATAATTAAACACTATACCTGTGTGGATGACAATATCTCCAACTCTGTCAAGCATCACAGTGCAGCAGTCTTTACATACTGCAGTGGCTATAGCATGTACAAGATGCATCACTGTTACTCAGCAAATTCTTCTGGCCACACGTATGACCTCAGCCACCATGAAGAACAAAAGTAAGGAAACACCAGCACCTGCAAATTCCCCTTAAAATCAATCCAAAACCTGGAAATAAATCACTTTTCCTTTATTTTAGGAATTCCCTACCTATCTAAATGGTGGAAGTATCTTCATTCAAAGAACTGCATAGATTCAAGGACAATAATCTGGTCCTTATTGTTGTTGATGTAGTTTTAATCTCAGTGAGCAGCTCTTGAAGTCACGACATGCATTTTTTAAAATCCATACAGTACATGTAATAAGGTAATTTAATAAGAATGTTTGTGTATTTTCCGTGCATCTGTTTTTGCACGTACATATATTTTTCAACAAACACATATCTAAATAATCCGTTGGGATATTGCATATTAGGAAAAGGCCAACTGGCTCTTTGACTCGTTAAATTGTGTTTTTTATATGCTTATGAATTGGTAGCTGGAATCATGGTTTAAAAGTTCACCTGGAAGACCTTACCTCTGGCATTACATTGCCTATACACTGCAAATAACTGGAATGTATGTGCCGAAGTCCATCACAAACTTCTGCCTCTGAGCGTAATCACTGAGCCAAGTTATTGCACATAAAACTAATTCTTATTGATGATAATATATAATTAAATTAGAACATTGTAATTAAGTACGACTAAATTTAGCTACAGAAATAAAAGAGATAGACATTATTTTGTATATTACATTTCAACATGTCATTTGCACAGTTGATTCATTACCTTGTAACTTCACACTTTTTTCTATATTTTGCCTGATTTAGGTAATGCAATCTTGGGTGGGAAAAGCTTTGCATCCTTCGATATTTTTTGAGATAAAGTGGAAACTTGTTTGTACAAGTAATTAAAAGGCGTTTCACTGTAACAGAAATAATTTTTCAACAGTCTTTATTTTTATCAAATGCTTTGAGCAAAACTTTGTGTTTTGGACTCAGTTGATAATCTAAGTATAAATGGTGCTACTTTTCAGAAGTGTTTTTTTAACTTGAGTTAATGCACAAATTAATTAACACATCTTCAAAATTAAAAATATTTCATGAACTTGGGCAATAGATTTTAGAATTGGAAGCAAAAATATTTCTTGATATATTTGAAGTGGTAGTCTGGTGGAGTTTGATCCATTGCATTTGAGTAATTGATGCTAAACAAATAAATGTAACTTGGAGAAACTGTACAGAATCATTTGCTAGTTTCTATGAACTGTAGTGATTTAATTATTTAGTACATCAAAATAAACATTATGAAAAGGTGTGTTCTGTTGCCTTTGCGCCAAAGTTTAGCAGTATGCAAATACTACAAGCAGGCACGATTAACCAAACCTGCTATGGGGATTAAGCCGATCTGGGAGCATGGCCAAATTTGTGTGTCAGATGAGCTGTAAGTTCTATATTTTTTAAATGCGTGCAAAAGACTGCAAAGCCCTTGGCGCTTGTAATTCCTTGATCTTTTTGCTATAGTATGTTGAATTTCAATTTAATTGCTTCCAGGCTGACATTGTGGAAATCGAAAACCATTCATTCACTGAGAAAAATACTGTGCTTCTCATCTAAACTGCTGATAAATCATGAAAAAGAGGAAGGATGTGTTTCATCATTGGGACCAACATCCTTGATGCAAATCATAGGATTTACAGTTATGACAGTTAATGCAATATTGTTCAGTTTGCTATTAATGCACGTCATAATTTAGACTGACTATAAAATATTTAGATTAGTCTCCAACTCAATTTGTTTAGTCATGAACATATTCCAGACTCTTTATGATGGTTTAAATCAGGGGTCGGCAACCTTGTTCTGCATTGCGGCCGGGACACATGTCTTTGAGCGGATGGCGGGCCACATCTATCACGTGGAAACATGGATCCTGCCCCCTGGATGGCAGGCATCAACCACATGTTCACAGGTAGACACAAATGGTGGAGAAACTCAGCGGGTGAGGCAGCCTCATGCAATCCTTGCATATCTCACCCGTTGAGTTTCTCCAGCATTTTTGGTCTACCTTTGATTTTTCTGGCATCTGGAGTTCTTTATTGAACGTGTTCACAGAATGTGCATGGCCATGCCGACGGCTTTGCGCAGGATGCGGTACAGCCGGAGATCGGCCGCTGCTCGGGGACCTTGGCTGCTGCTTGGGCAGTCCAGTGGGCCGGATGATTACGGGGAAAAAAATCCGCCTGTGGGCCAGATGATTTTGGGATACGGGCTACATTCAGCCCGGGGGCCGTAGGTTGCCGACTCCTGGTTTAAATGATGATCTTCTTCAAATGTTTCTCTGTTAGAATTATCTTATTGCAATGTTTGCTTTCAATAAAATCTCTTGTCACTAATCTGGTAATCTGATAATAACGATAGAATCTGGCCAAGACTGTTGGTAGGTGCATTTTCCGAATTCCACCTTTTGTAGCAGGTACAGAAAAATAAAATCTCCAAAACAATACCTTTCCATGACTGTATGATCCAATAATACAAATTATTGACAACATTTTTTTGTTTATTACTCCACAAAGCTCTCCTTGCAATATACAGTTAGTAATTTAGTATTTGCTCACGACTGTTCTGCTTTTTGAAATGGTTTAAAATCAAGGATTAGTTTGCATTTAGAATAATCCACAACCAAAATTAAAATAAGAGCATAAGAGCATAATTAAAGTGCATCATTTGCTGCCATCTTATGACTTTTAAACTGTTTATAACTTTGGAGGAGTAAAGACATGTCCAGATCTATCTCTTTTTATAATGCCATATCGGCAGACACATGCAAGTGCTGATGAGCAGCAACGGAACTTGGAGCAATGACTAAGAAGGAACAGCAGATGCTGGAAAATCAAAGGTAGACAAAAATGCTGGAGAAACACAGCGGGTGAGGCAGCATCCATGGAGCGAAGGAAATAGGCAACGTTTCGGGGCGAAACGTTGCCTATTTCCTTCGCTCCATGGATGCTGCCTCACCCGCTGAGTTTCTCCAGCATTTTGTCTACCTTGGAGCAATGACTGATGGCATGGTTGAATAATGTGATTTTGAGAACATGTATGAAAATTGAGAGAGGAGGAGGAGAGAGAGAGAGTGAGCCAGGGCAAGTCAGAGACAGACACACCAATTGCAAAGAGCAAGTACAAAGAGCTGAGGCAGGTACAATTGTCCATAGTTTTAAGCGCAGATGGACACAAAATGCTGGAGTAACTCAGCGGGTCCGGCGGCATTTCAGTACAAAGAGCTGGGGTAGGCACAATTGCCCATAGTTTTAACTGAAGATAGACACAAAATGCTGGAGTAACTCAGCGGGTCAAGCAGCATCTCTGGAGTAAAGGAAGAGGCGCCGTTTCGGGTCGGAACCCTTCTTCAGACTGACTGAACATAATTCCGAACTGCAAAGTCACCTTTTCCCTATCGGGAATGAGCAAGCTTGAACCACAGTGCCCAATGGACTCCACGGAAAGATTGAGCTGTCAGTGGCGACGAGGTCTCAGGTGACCTTGCAATTCCCATGCTTCCCTCCCCCTCCCCAACCCCATCACCGCCCACGTGTCCTGATCATCTCAACACAGATTTTTTAACAGATTTAAATGTCCACTAAAGAAATTCATAACCTAAGAAAAGCTGTAAACCCTAACATTGTTAATGTAGAGGGTGGTATCACCAAGCCAAATCTGACCACAACAGGAAAATCTGAAGGATGCAACAGAGCCCACTCAGAAGAAAATGTGTAGAAAGGCAGTTTGTAAGAACCAGCAGGCTCATCTAAACTTTTTGTCAAAATGTTTTTTTTTCTGTAAATGATAATCAAAAATGATAAGAGATGATTGGCTGATTAAATGGTTTAAAGGAGAATAGGAAATTACATTTGAAAATACATGTGGATGAACTGTTTGAAATCAAGTTTAAGGTTTGCTCTTTTGAAGGGGTAAAAACATGTTGAGATCAGAGGAGATAGAATCTTCTGAACTGCTGGTTTCACGACAGAGATTGGTGTAAATGAAGTAAATGCTTTTAACGAGACACCACGGGAATGCGAGGAAACTGCAAGGAAAATAAAGCTATTTCTGTCAAAAACTACATTATTTGAATAATAAACTGCATTTGTTTTTGTGGGTTGGATTTCCGACAATTGATTAATAAGCTTTCAATTCATTCACTCATAGATGCCAGTTGAGTATGTTGCTCGTTTGGAATAACATTTCTAAATCCTGCTGATACGTTGACAAGAACATTGGAAAATCTTTGACCACAGGAATAAATTATTTGGAACTTGTGTTTAGTCCACATTAAAATGTTGCAATTTGTGTTCCTCTTTATTTTACAAGAATGAACATGTGACTGGAAAACAGACACAATCAAAATCCCAACCCATATGTCCAATTAGGCACAATTGAAATGTTCTGCTAATTGACCTTGTTTGTGAGGCGTCAGAGAGGATCCATTATTTATTTTTTGGATGCAAAGATTATGACAATCTAAGCAAGTTTCTAACAATTTTGAAACAGTTCGTTCAATAGGAAAATAATGAGAGTATGCCTAAAGAACTGGAAACTGGATTTCATTTATTTGTAGTTAATTTAAAATGGGAAGCTTGTAGAGATGGTCCAGAGGATCAAAGATATTGTCAGAATGGTGATCATAGAGTCATACAGCATGAAAATATGTTATTTGGACTAACTCATCCATGCCGACCAAGATACCCATCTTAGCTCGTCTCATTTGCTTTGTTTTAGTGCAAGAACCATGTTCAGCTGCAGTACTGACATTACTGCATCTTTCATTTTTAAATGTCAAGGAATATGCTTCTTATGTTTTAAAGGTAAAAAATAAAAAAACATTTAAGCAGGTAATTGATTAGGCAATGGAGCCAACAGTCCAGGAAGCATTGCATTTGCAGACATACTCAACAAAGGCTCAGATGTTCAGCAAATTGGGGCCCAGCTCCTTAGCATCTTTGGGAAAACAGATAAACCGCTTGAAGGAGGTGTAGCACTGCTGGGGCAGCTTGTGAAAACAGCCCAAGAGTACAGGCAGAAAGCAAGATACACTCAAGTAGTATGAAGCCAGTTGGGAAAACAAACATTGAAGGGCATTGCAGACATGAACCAGATGAAGTCAGTGATGATATATATCAGCAAATATTAAAAAGGTATGCAACATTGGCTATGATTAGGATATACTGAAGAAAAGAGCATAAATAGAAAAAACACTGGTATTGGTGTATCAGTGCTAAATTGGCAAGAATTTAAGAGTGAATATATGCAATGTAGATCAAGGAGCCATCTACATATCTTTGTACCTGCCCTGAGATATGTGTAAGGTTAAAGCGGGAACTGTTGTGATTGAAGCAAATCTCCCTTTTCCCTTGAAAGAGTAAATGTTTCAGGTCAGTAACCTTTCATTAGAATAGTTCTGATTACGAATCACAGACCTTGAAACATTAACTCTTTCTCTCTCGACAGATGCCATTTGAGCTAGAGTCATAGAGCGGCACAGCAAGGAAACTGACTCTTTGGTGCAGCTTGCCTCTGCCGACCAAGTTGATATACTGCGCTAGTTTCATCTACCAACATTTGGCCCATACCCCTTTAAACACTTCCTATCCATATATTTGTCCAAATCTCTTTTGAAAGTCATAATTATAACCACATCCTCTAGTAGCTCATCCAGCTATGGGCTACCCTCTGAGGTAAAAGTTTGTCCCCGAGGTCTCTCCTATACTGTATGCCCCCTCTTACCTTAAGCCTGTGCCCTCTAATTTTCAAATTCTCTACCCTGGGAAAATATATTTTGTGTGTTCATTCTATCAGGGAAAATCTGCGGAATAATTCCAACATTTTCTATTTTTATCTTAATACAATTTGACAGATGGCTTAGAAACACTCCAGATTGAAAGAACTCTCAAACCTGTCAATGTTTTTAGACAAATAAAATGCTGGAAGAACTGAGTGGGTCAGACAACATCTGTGGAGGGGAGGGGGTGAGGGAGAAATGGACAGATGATATTTTGGACTCGGCAACTACTTCAGACTGCTAGTTTTGAAGATGGTGGCTTGGTGATTGTGGATCAGATCGCAGTCAAGGGATAGGTATGGGGCAGTGTTTGAGAGCTGAGACATGGTCTCAGCACGGTAGAAATAAGTTTGCCAGAATGCAACGCCACCATCCATTATCAGCGGGTTTTGTTGACAATATTGGGATTCATATTGTGTGAGAGGAGGGCTGCGCGATTGGAGGGGATGCGATTAGCGTGGGTAAGAGGAGTGGAAAAGTCAAGACGATCAATATTGCGGTGGGAGTTGGAAATGAGAAGGTCGAGAGAGGGTGGAAGTTCAACAAGTGGTATCCAGGATGAATAGGAGTGTTGGAGATAAGGGAAAGGGACAATGGTGATTTGCAAGAACTCCTTGCCAAACAAATAACAACAAAGGTGGAGGCAATAGAAGACGAGCTCCATGATATGGTGGGCTCGGAACTCATCGATGTGTCGACACTAAGATGCAAAGTTAAGGCCTCTGCCGTGGGCAGACTATTCAGCATTGGTGAGGGCAGGTCAGGGGGGGGGGGTGAAGATGCAACAGGATTGGGGTCAGACGCAGGAAAATAAGAAGAAAGCTGAGGTGAGGAGGTACTGCAGTGGAAGGAGGGATGCTCATGGACAAGAAGGGATTTAGGGGTGGTGTAGGACTGAGGGGTGGGAAAGTGGGGTGGACAGCATCAGAACCTTATGGTTTTGTCATATATATATATATACTGAAAATCCTATTTAACAGTTTAAAGAAAACTCAAATATTATTTTCAAGAAACTGAAACACAAATACAAATGAACACTTTCAAACATTGAAAGAAAAAGTAAACTAAATTCATAACATTTTAGTTAGTTAATGAATGGACCCTGTTTTTGCTAACTTGGTGAGATTCAGCTGGCAGACTTCCCGGTGTAACTGCCAGGGAATTGCAGCAAATTAGTGTTCTGCCAATGGTTTCCATGTGGAATTGAATGTTAGAGCAGAGCTTGTGATTGCTGGCAAACAGCAGACAGGATGCTTGGGACTTGTGTATTCACACAGGAATCCTGGACTTGGTGACACTTGAGAAATGCTGGCACAAAGCTGCCAACGTTTCTCAGCCAGTTCTCCACCCTGAGCTTCCTTGCTCCTTGTAGCCCGAAGAAGCAATCACACAATAAGTGCAAGAAATTGTGTTATTATCCACCCAAAAGGATGCTTAGAGTTTTAGATAATCATAGAGTCCTAGAGTGATACAGCATGGAAGCCGGCCCTTCGGCACAACATGTCCACGGTGGCCAACATGTCTCACCTACACCGGTCCCACCTGCATGTGTTTGGTCCATATCCCTCCAAACCTGTCCTATCCATGTACCTGTTTAACTGTTTCTTAAGCGTTGGGATAGTCCTGCCTCAACTACCTCCTCTACCTCCTCGCCTTACAAATAAAAATAGAATTTAATTTATAAATTAAACAGGTGTTTGAAATCAGGGTTCACGCTTTGAATGGAAGCTCTGGGCAGCACGAATACCCTGTAAAATATCAAGGAATTGTTGAGAATCCATTAAAAACATTGTTGAGAGTTTTTCAATCCATAATTGTTAAAATACTGCCTTCATATTTCCTGAGGGTATTATTTGCAGAAACCTATAGCCGCTGTACCTTTCTCATGCTCACCACAGAGTTTCCTGATGGTCTCGGTATTATGGCACAGAGGCTAGCATGGGTGTTCAGAAAAGTATTGAGGGAGGTGGGGTTGTCAGAGGAAGAAGGTGACATAATGGTCCACAATGTGTATGGAAACTCATTCCATGATACTGTGGCCCATTGGTCTCCATGCTGTGCAGCACTCAAGCGATTGAAGCTGCAGGATCTGCACAAACTATAGCACCTTGCACTTAGATGCACAATGTAGCGATGCATACAAAATATATGACACAGTAGGTCATTTGTGTCGATTGATGCCTTTATAATAACAGTGGACTTACACCATGATAATGATTCAAAGAGTTTATTTACTACATAGCAAGCACAACATATCACTTGCATGTTCCACTTATACTAAAGGAATGCAGCAAACAGTGATAACTGAAAAGCTAGTGGGTGTAACTACAAGTGCATGACTCATAACATGAGTCACTAATCTACCATTTGGTCCTGCAAGCCTATTCCTCCAGAAATAAGATTTTACTAAATTGCATGCAACACAAACAAATTCACGGTATCTAGTTACACGTGACAATAAAGTACCTTTGAACCTTTCAGCTCAATTGTAGCCAAGCGCTTATCTAAAGGATAGACACAAAATGCTGGAGTAACTCAGTGAGTCAAGCAGTGTCTCTGGAGAAATTGGACAGGCGGCGTTTTGGGTCAAAGAAGGGTCCCAACCCGAAAGTTTACCTAACCATTTGCTCCAGAGATGTTGCCTGACTCGCTGATTTAATTCAGCATTTTGTGTCCATCTTCGGTAAAAACCTATGTCCGCAGTTACTTTTCATTATGATTTATCTTAATGGCTTTATTCCTGATCTCTCCATACCCTTTGCTGCCTGCAATCATTGATGCCCATGGACAAAAATTATTGTGCAGGTTCTGTGGCCAAGATGTCAATGTCCCAAAGGAGCCATATGTTTCCCTGTCATTGCCACCTTGTGTGGCATTTGTTCTGTTGGGAATTGGAAATCGAGGTTGAAGTTGGGACAATTCTGTGTCCTTTTTTTGTAAACCGGCATAGGCAGTTCTTTGTTTCTACTAGTCTCTGTCGGTTTCATGTCATGACCAAGATAACTTCCAATGTCACTATCTCCACAGAAAATCAGACTAAGCTTTTTCCCTGATCGTGCAGATTTAAAAAAAATATGCCATTGGGTCTTTTATATCCAGTTATCAGACTTGCCTTATGGACCTGTCCCACTTAGGCAATTTTTTTAGGCAACAACAGGCGACTAGTTTGCGTCACATGTTCGCCGGTGGTCGCCAGGAGTAGTCTCCTCAGTTGTGCAAAAAGTCGTAGCGTCTTTCTGGTAGCTGCAAAATTTTCAACATGTTGAACATTTTTCATCGACTGTGGGTTTGATGCCAACGAGCGTAGCTTGACTCCTCCTGACGTAGATGTTGTCGTAGGTTGTTGCCAGGATGACATAGGTTGTCGCTGGTTTTTCGGTGACCTGCTACGACTGTGACAGCCGCCGGCAGTTGCCTAAAAAATTGCCAAGTGGGACAGGCCCATCAAGCACTCAGAACAATAGTGCCCCCCTTAATACTGTACTGAAGTATCAGCACACTTTGTTCCAATTTTGTTCCAGTTTTGGTTGAAAAGGGAAATCCGGCCCAATAATTTTATGATAGGGTGAACAAGTTTATGAAATAGAAATTGCAAAATCAGAAAGAATGAAACAGTTACATATGTGGCTCTTTCTCATTTGGTATTATTGATGTGGCTTTAGTAAAGTGCTTAATTTATTTTCCTTGTTGTGTTCTCACTTTAAAGTGCATAGGGAAAAAATGGCAAGTGGTAAATATGGAAAGTGGCAACACTAACATATATGTAGAAATGGAGAAAGTCTGCAGGGAAAGCCTGATTGTGATCTTAAATCATTGCATTTGTGCTTAAAATATTAAAATTTATTCCATACATCTTAAAAGACTAAACAGCTGTGACAGTTTGAAATGAGATGGGAGAGGAATCCTCACTCTTCATCGGGTTCACTGAATATTACAGATTGGACAATCAAAACCCTATTAGAAGAAAATTGTTATGTACCCTTCAGACCAAGTTTTCTTGAATGGGTGCACTTTAGAATCATAAAGCTGAATGTTGAGGGCCGATTCCAATGAAGTTGTGCTATCTCCAATTGATTCCGCACATTTTCATGATTACATTGATTGAAATGGGTACAATCGGAAAATCTTGTGACGTTTCAGGGTAAGTAACAACTTAAAGAAAAATAAAAGTAATCGTGAACTCTGGACATTTAAGCTTTTTAACTTTAATTGTCATATCTATATTTATCACATTTGATGGGTTGCCCGTATTCTGTATAATTTCACTTCAACATAACAAACTATGAGAGCAGGTTACAGCCAGATAGTATGAAGCAGGGCACCTTATTTGGTCTGGTTGGAGGGTGAGAATTTTAGCTTTCATATTTTTATGTAATGATTTAACATTGAATCTAATATTTCCTTTTCGAGTTGTACTCACTTTCCTGAAGGATCGGAAACCTTAATTAGGAGTTTGAAAACTTTTGGACACAAGTGGGATTTTAAAGGGTTAACATATATTCATATAAATACGTTTATCTTGGAGTCATACAGCACAAAAACAGGCCGTTCTGACCAACTTGTCCATGCCAACCAAGATGCCCCATCTCCACCAGTCCACCTGCCTACGTTTGGCCGATATTCCTCTAAAGCTTTCCTATTCATTTGCCAATTCCCTTCACTTACACAAGGTTAATGTTCACCAGGTATGCCCTGTTGTCTTGCATCAAAGCAGCTTTTCAAATCATACAAGAACACTTCAGATTTATTCAACAGGTGAATAAAACTGATTTCTGAATGTTTGTTTTGGTGAGGCACTTCTTGCACTCTGTACTCATGGACAAGTCATCATTATTTGTTTTAGTGTTTTTGATAAGCTTTGGATGGTCTATGAAAGCCAGTGAAACTTGTTAATTTTTTGCAAATGCTGGAAATTAGTTTTCACAGCTGCAGCGACCAGTCTCCTTGCAACAAACAAGTTAATTTCACTTTTTTCTATTTTGGCTCCTGTGAGATATGGATGTGGCACATTATCTCCAGTATTTTTCATGTGCCATAATGTTCTTTTATTAGATTTGATATTTGCAATGTCTGAAGTGTTCATATTCTAAGTGAACATTAAAATGCTTGTGTAATCATTGGGATTATTCTGTCCAAGGCAATTCATTATCTCTCAAATCATAATATTACTATTTCAAATTGGAGCAAAACTACCAAAAGCTACCACAAACAGATATAAGGAATAAAATTACTGAATAAAGGAGGATTTGCAACAAACTAATGAAAAGCTTAAACAGTGGTATGTTGTATAAATTCCTCAAAAGGGGAAGAGGGATGTGCACTTATAGTGAAGATTGAGGAAAGGATCTGGTGCTTTGGTTAGGCTACATTTGGGGTATTACGTGCAGTTCTGGTCGCCCCATTATAGCAAGGATGTTGAAGCTTTGTAAAACCATCAAAGCGGTTTACCAGAATGATACCTGGTTTAAGGGGTATTCGCTACAGTGAGCAGTTGGACAGATTTAATTTTATTTCTCTGGAATGCCAGAGGTTGTGGGAAGACCTGATAGAAACATATAAAATTCTGAGAGGCATGCATTGGGTAGGCAGTCAGATTTATTTCCCAAGATTTCTACAGGGTGTAGCTTTAAGGTGAGGTGGACAAATTTTAAAGGCATGGCAAGTTTTTTACACAGAAGGTGCTAAGTGTCTGGGACATACTGCCTGGGCTGGTAGTTGAGGCAGACACAGCAATGGCATATAAGGGACTTTTGGATAGGCATATTGATATGCAGGGAATAGACGGATATAAATTATGTGCAAGCAGTTAAGAGTTAGCCTTTGCATTATATTCAGCAAAGACATTGTGGGATGAAGGGCCTGTTCTTGTGCTGAATGCTTCTATATTCTATCAGTCTAAGACAACTATTAACAGAGCCAGAAATATTTGGAAAAGTTGGTAAAACAACATAAGGAAATGCATAAGGTGTGAAAAGGTGAGCAATATGTGCCTGGAAATTGTGATATATCTGAGAGGACATGTTAGACGTGTACAGAAGAGCCCACTTATAACCATCTGGGTCATTGGCACCTCTGTAACAAATATCAGTTTGACTTGTGAGACTGTTCCAAGACCATGTTTGGAAGCAACAACTTTTCAAGAGAGAGTTAGATTTAGCTCTTAGGGCTAAGGGAATCAAGGGATATGGGGGAAAAGCCAGAACGGGGTACTTTTGGATGATTAGCCATGATCATATTGAATGGCGGTGCTAGTTCAAAGGGCCGAATGACCTACTCCTGCACCTATTTTCTATGTTTCTATGTGAGATCTGTTCAGGCCTGTATTCTGGCTGGGTGGACAAGCATCAGAGCCTGATAGCAATGGATGATCAAGGGAATTGGTGTTTGGAAGATGCTCGCAGGGCTTTGCCAAGCCAGTGGAATTGGGAGTAATTTGATAGTTGCGGTGTGTCAGATTGGGAAAGATTGAAATTGTGAGTAACTGCACAGTAGAAGATTTGGGTTGGCCCCTGATGTAGAATATTGAGTGGTTGCCAGATTGAGCAGTGATGGGAGTGAGAGCTGATGCATTGCTGAAGTGGGTGGGTTGGGGAGTAATTTCTCCTCCTCACTCCCATTCCCTGCCCCAGGACCTACCCAGGTCATAGAGCAGTGCCAGGGCTGGACTGCTTGAGAGCCCATTGTGATTGGTGCACTGTGAGAGGCATTGTGGCATAATCACTGGACGCTCTCAGAGTAAGTGGTTTGGGCTTTTTTTAACTTTAAATCATGAATAACTTCGGAAATATAGATCGCAATGCAACGGGAAGATGTTTATCCCTTCGACAGGAAAAATGTGAGTAGAATATGTTAAAATGGGAAGGCTGTGACGTAGCGTTTTGAAGAAGATAGGAAAAAGCAGAGCAGAGTGACACATTGCCGGCAAAAATAAAGAGTTTTAGTAATATAGATAGTCAAGCTTGAAAGGGTTCAGAGAAGATGATGTTGCCAGGACTAGAGGGTGTGAGCTGCCCCACCCAATGCAATATTCCACCACTCACCTGTTCCCCCAACACAACCCATTCCCCGAACGCAATATTCCACCATTCATGCATAGCCCCCAACTGCGCAGGTGTGGTTCATGTCCCTTCATCCCCCAGCACTCCCTCCCCCTCCACTTCATCCTCCCTCTTCTCCCCTCCCCAATCCCTCCTTCACCTCTCCCTCCCTCTCCTTTCCCCTACCCTCACACTCCCTCCCTCCATAACTCCTCTCCCCTCCCTACCCCTCACCTATCCCTCTATCCTCCACTCCTCACCTTCCCCTATCCCCCCCCCCCCCACTAACCCTCCTGACTTCCCCCACTGTGTCCCTCTCCCTCTATTCCCCACTCTCCCCTCTTCTCCCTCTATTTTCCCACCTCCTCCACCACTCCCTCCTCACCTCCCCCACTTTCCCCCCTCCCTACTCCCTCCTCTCCTTCAATCCCCCCACCATCCATCCTCGCCTCACCAGGATCTTTCCCCTCTCCTCTTCCCTTCCCCCAATCCCACCCTCACCTCTTCCCTCCTTCTCCTTTCCCCTACCCTCAATAACTCCCACCATAAAAAGCAGCATCTGCAGTTCCTTCCTCCACAGGTAATTCATTGGTAACTGTGGTTTAAATCCCATTGACTTGACGATTGGACCAGTTTGCATCATGCGTGTGAGAGTTACTCAAATTCCGTAACAAACTGCTCGGCCACCCTGCAACCTGATTCTCCCTCCCTCCCTCTACCCACTCTGTCTCAGCCGCCGCTCGGCCCGTCCCCACCCTGCCCGACCACCCGCTGCTGCCGCTCGGCCCGTCCCCACCGTGCCTACCTGCCTGCCTGCTCGCTGCCACCGCTGGGCAAAGCTGGGCCACAGGGGGGATGGATTTGGTGTTCGTCACCATGGGCACCATGAGTTTCAATGAGCTGCTCAAGGAGATCTCCTCCGAGTGGGCCATGAGGGTGAGATGCAGCGGCAGCGGCGGAGGAGACGGTCGGTCGCAGTCATTAAATCATGGGGACGGGTAGACGGGACCGCCATTGCCGCAGAGGGTGGGCGGGGGAGTGAGGGAGAGAGAGACGGGACCAGGGCCTCCAATGAAACCAAGGGTGATGGTAGACAAGTTACTGTGAAGAGGGGAGAGAGGGGTTTGTGAGTGAGGTGGGACAGGCCACGGAGCAGGAAGGGGCGTGGCCATGGCATTGACTGACAAGGGAGGAGACCAATCTGCACGGCGTTTACGGACAGGAGAGGAGACCAATCTGCGCATGCGCTGTTTTAAAGATTTTTAAACCTTAATAACTTTTAAAATATACCATCGATCGGAACAAAACTTGTTGGACTTGCAGCTCAGGAGGTGTGGGTGGCGGTGTGTTTGTGCGCGGGGGGTGTGTGGGTGGCGGAGTGTGCGGGTGGGGGGGGGGGGGGGGGGGGTGTGTGGGGGAGGGGTTTGTGGGCGGGGGGTGTGTGTGTGGGTGGGGGGAGGTGTAGCACTATCATGGACCATTTTTGTGCAAATAGAAAGTCCGCCAAACCGGAAGATAATAAGATCAGAGTTTTAGTTATGCATAGATAGATAGATAGATAGATAGATAGATAGATAGATAGATAGATAGATAGATAGATAGATAGATAGATAGATAGATAGATAGATAGATAGATAGATAGAGATTCATGATTAGTAAGCATGTCAAAGGTTATGGGGAGTAGGCAGGAGGATGGGGTTGAGAGAGAAAGATAGATCAATTATGATTGAACGGCAGAGTAGACACGTGGGCAGAATGACCTATTTCTGCTCCCTTGACTTATGAACATATGAAATCCCTTGTTTCTCTTTGGGACATGCAGATTGTTTGAAGGTCAATGCCAGATTTAAGTGTGAAGTCCTTTACTTCAACAGAAAAACAAATGTTCTTCAGAGTGCGGGCTGCTTGCTGATGATAGTAACTTCAAGACATCCATTTTGTCTGCTGTGCATGTGGACTGAAATTCCAAAGTCTCTGTCAATGAAGAAAGGTCCCGACCTGAAACGTCACCTATTCATGTTCTGCAGAGTTACTCCAACATTTTATGTCCTTTTCTATAAACCAGCATTTGCAGTTCTTTGTTTCCATTAGTCTCTGTCTGCTACATGTTGTGACCAAGTTACTCTTCAATGTCACTACCTCCACAGAAAATCAGACCAAACTATTTCCCTGACCTTAATGAAAGAAGGTAGTATAGAGATAGCTAGTTTTTTGAAGTTGTGCCATTGGATCTTTGATATCCAGATAACGGGCTTGCCTTCAGCACTCACCAGAACAATACAATGGTGCCTTCGATACTGTACTGAAGTACAAAGCACTGCACTGAACTTTGTGCTGATCAGTCTGTCGTTGGTTTTCACCCCATGATTTCTAGTTCAGGCAGATAGACGACAAAGACAAAGACAAATCCTCAACTTTTTTTATAAGTTGTGGGGAAATTGATGCAGATATTTTGCCGCGATTTCGTTGTTACTCCATGAGCTAGCAAAAAAATAGCAAAGTAGACCTTGGCTATTTGCTGTCAGTGGCAAAGGACAAGCCAACTCCTCGTGGATACCTTGATATCAAATTGCATACCCAAACCTTAAATGTGACACTTGCAGGATGACAATACCTTGCACGATTTATATTATATGTTGTTTCGAGGGAACTGGGTGACATCGTATGCCTTGAGCACATAACACATGGAAAGGCTTTGACATCAAGTTAAGACTCCCTTTCCGAATTAAACCCCTGTCTCACGGTGCGAGGTGACCCACGAGTGACCCAGAGTTGTCACTCGCAGTAATCACGTACACTAAACGTAGCGGGAACGTCGGAACTCTTGCGAGCAACTTAGCGACTCGTAGTGCTATCGGCAGGTACCCGTGAAACTTGGTAACTCGTGAAAAAAATCAAACATGATTGATTTTTTCCACGAGTCAAATTTACAGTTCAAGTTAAAAATTGAAACATTTTAAACTCGTTTATAACGTGGTGGCCCGTGCGTTTAGTGATTCGTGAGTCTACCGTGGGAAATCTTTTAACACAGCGGGCAGGCAGCATCTCTGGAGAGAAGGAATGGGTGACGGGATGACATTTCCAAATTTCTCCAGCCCCATGTGTTCACTTTTTTCAACTAGCATCTGCCCTTTCTTGTGTATGACATTATTTGTATTTACAGTGCCTTGTGTCTTGGCAATTCATGATTCACACACACACAATGCTGGGGTAACTCACACACACACACACACACACACACACAATGCTGGAGTAACTCACACACACACACACACACGAACAATGCTGGAGTAACTCTCGCACACACACAATTCTGGAGTAACTCAGCGGGACAGGCAGCATCTCCGGAGAGAAGGAATGATGATGTCTCGGGTGGAGACCCTTCCTTAGACCACAACCCAGAGATGCTGCCTGTCCTGCTGAGTTACTCCAGCATTTTGTCTATCTTTAAACCAGCATCTGGACTTCCTTCCCACATAATAACCAATGAGATTCCCCACTAAACTTCCGTGTCCTCGTATATGTGTGTGTATTTGTGTGTGTGTGTGTGTGTCTCTGTCTGTCTGTGTGTATCTGTGTGTGTGTATGTCTGCTGTCGGGTCCCGGCGGCCGCTCAATGTCCGTCACCCGAGCTGCTTCCTTCCTCGGAAGTGGCGGCCAGTTCTGCTGTCCGTGCCCGGAGCGCTGCGGCTGCCACCCAAGCTAATTCACTCCCTGGCCACAATAAAACCATATAGCAATGACAGCACGGAAACGGGCCATCTCTGCCCTTTTACTTCGTGCCGTTTACTTTAACGTAGTCCCATCTACCTGCACTCAGACTGGAGCGTGGCAAGTGGGTTACTGACCCCAATCCCCTCCTTCACAATGCCAGACTCCCCAAATACTATGAACTGAGCTCTCCCCCCACCCCGGGTAATACAGTATTTAAAAACATAAAGCACCAAGAAATGCACTTACCACGTTATTGGTTGGTGGAGGGTGCGCATTTTCCCTTTGTAGGTCGTATCAATAGATGCGGCGTGCTGAAATAATTCAAAGCCACAGGATGGAGATGTATTTTAACATTGTTGCTTTATTAAAACATACCTTAATTCACGGTTGGCTCAAGAGTAACGGGAGAGGAACTTGGTAACTCGGAGGAGGAACTTGGAACATCGCAGAAATGACATACCCGTGGGAACTCGGTTAAACACTTGAACATAAACTTGAAGTCTCGTACACAACCACGAGTCTTTCACTCGGGGTACCTCGTGGGTCAACTCGCACTGTGAGACAGGGCCACTAGCCAGCTGACCTATTAAAATGTTTGATTATTTCTGGAAGTCTCAGGCATTAAGAACATTTCTTTAAAACTTATCAAAATATTTAAAGGCAATAAAATATTTAAAAAGTGAACACTCTTGAAAACCCAAGCATTTATCACTCTTTAGAAATATTGAACTAAACTCAGTTAATTAAAAAAATAATGTAAATTACCTAACATTTATTCCCTCACTGCTACTCCTCACTCCATACAAACAATGGGAATATTATTCCCAGAATAGGTGCATTGGGGAATTCTCCAGCACAAGTGCTGGGGTCTTGGTGCAAATCTCTCATTTGGAGTCTATCAGTTTGCTGACCTTCTTTCGTGTGGCATGCACAGCCTAAAGTTGTAGGACAACTTGTTCTATTTAATCTTCCGTTTGTGCATGTTAAGTTGATTGCATTAGTCGAAGCAGGGCGGACCATGTACCCCAGTTTGCTGATGTCAACTTGGTGGTGAAGAGATTCCAGTTACTTGGAAACATTCTGCATTTAAATAGAAATCTCAAGCTTAGTGAGCTTAGGAATCTCAAGCTTCTGCACTAACGTTTTGAAATTTCTCATTAATATTTCACCAAATGAAATAGCCTCAGAAAAACCCATATTTATAAATTTATGATCTTAATGGAGTGTACACAAAAGGCTGGAGAAACTCAGCGGGTGCAGCAGCATCTAAGGAGCGAAGGAGATAGGCGACGTTTCGGGTCGAGACCCTTCTTCAGACTGGTCAGGGATCAGGGAAATGAGAGATATAGACCGTGATGTGGAGAGATAAAGAACAATGAATGAAAGATATGCAAAAAAGTATTGATGATAAAGGGAACAAGCCATTGTAAGCTGTTTGTGGTGTGAAAATGAGAAGATAGTGCGACGAGGGTGGGGGAGAGATAGATAGAGAGGGAATGCCAGGGCCCGAGGGCTGAGGGAGAGGTGGGAAGGGGAGGAGACAGCAAGAGTTAACAGAATTGAGAAAATTCAATGTTCAAGCCCAGAGGATGCAGACTCCCCAAGCGGAATATGAGGTGTTGTTCCTCCAACTTGTGGTGTTGCTCACTATGGCCATGGAGGAGGCCCAGGACCGAGAGGTCAGATACGGAATGGGAGGGGGAGTTGAAGTGCTGAGCCACTGGGAGGTCGGGTTGGTTATTGCGGACCGAGCGGAGGTGTTCGGCGAAACGATCGCCAAGCCTCCGCTTGGTCTCACCGATATAGATCATCTGGCATCTGGAGCAGCGGATGCAGTAGATGAGGTTGGAGGAGGTGCAGGTGAACCTCTGTTGGACCTGGAAGGACTGCTTGGGTCCCTGAAAGGAGTGGAGGGGGGAGGTGAAGGGACAAGTGTAGCATTTCTTGCGGTTGCAAGGGAAAGTGCCTGGGGAAGGGGTAGAGCGGGAGGGAAGGGAAGAATTGACAAGGGAGTTGCGGAAGGAGCGGTCTTTGCGGAAGGCAGACAGGGGGGGAGATGGGAAGATGTGGCGAGTGGAGGGGTCACGTTGGAGGTGGCGAAACTGGCGGAGGACTATGTGTTGTATTTGCCGGCTGGTGGGGTGAAAGGTGAGGACCAGGGGGACTCTGCCCTTGTTGGACGAATGGGGAGAGAGGGCAGTGTTGCGGGATATGGAGGAGACCCTGGTGCGAGCCTCATCCATAATGGGGAAGGGGAAACCCCGTTTTCTGAAGAATGAGGCCATTTGTGATGACCTGGTGTGGAACACCTCATCCTGGGAGCAGATGCGGCGTAGGCGGAGGAATTGGGAATAGGGGATGGAGTCCTTACAGGAAGCAGGGTGGGAGGAAGAGTAGTCCAGGTAGCTGTGGGAGTCAATTGGTTTGTAGTGGATGTCGGTCAGGAGTGTATTACCTGCAATAGAGATGGTGAGGTCAAGGGATGGTAGGGAAATGTCGGCAATGGTCCAAGTGTATTTGAGTGCCGGATGGAAGTTGGTGGTGAAATGGATGAAGTCAGTCAGTTGTGTGTGGGTGCAGGAGGTGACACCAAAGCAGTCGTCGATGTAACGGAGGTAGAGGTCGGGGATGGGGCCCTGGTACACCGAGAACAAGGATTGTTCGACGTACCCGACAAAGAGGCCCATGCATGTGCCCATAGCTACGCTTTGTGTTTGGAGGAAATGGGAGGAGCCAAAAGAGAAGTTATTGAGGGTAACTTAATCCCATCTTAATGGAGTGTTTAGTTATGTGCTCTTTCAGTTTTGGTGCAGAATACAGTGCATCTGAGTTGTGTAAAAGTTAGTGAACATATAAAACTTGCAGATGGACACAAATAGCTGATGTAACTCAGCAGGACAGGCAGGATCCCTGGAGAGAAGGAATGGGTGAAATTTTGGGTCGAGACCCTAAACGTCACCCATTCCTTTTCTCCAGAGATGCTGCCTGTCCCGCTGAGTTACTCCGTTTTTTTGTGTCTATCTTCAATTTAAACCAGTATCTGCAGTTCCTTCTCACATATAAAACTTGCAGATTGTTTCAGAAGGTTTACTCATAAATGAAAAAGACAATATTAGATTTGAAGATCAACTCCAAAGAAGTCCCAGTGATTCACAAATCGAAAAGACGTGTGCCAATCAGCAAAGCATATTGATTATCCAGTTAAGAAATTAGACAGTTTTCACATCTAAATTACCTAAAACACTGTGTCCGATCCACATGATAACTCAATATTACATATGACTTCTACGAATGTATGGTTTAAATGGTCTCAAGCAACAACTAGCTTTAATAATTCCAACAACTATTTTAAATAATTTGTTTCCACAGGAGTAAATGACTTTCTCAACAACTGTAAGCACCCTGTGGGAATATAAAAGCACCATTAAAGGATACCATAGGGTGATTACTCTTGCAAGTAAAACCCGAACTTGTGGTTTGAGGCTCTGTGCGAAGTGTCTTATTTTGCTTATGTTAGTCTAACAGTATTCCACTATTATCTAATTCAACATTATATCTTGTCTTTATAGTATAACGTTAAATATACCATTGTCTAATGTTGAATGAAATAATTAGAAGTTCTGATTTGGTGTTGAGGTTTGTGTCATCAACATTTGATACTTTTCCATTATTTTCTTACCTGGTGGCTTACATTTCCATCTCAGTGACAGCAATTTTCATGAGAAGGATGCCAATGTGGGTTGCATAGTGGCATAACAGTAGAGCTACCACCTTACAGCGCTGGAGACCCGGGTCCAATCCTGACTACGGGTGCAGACTGTATGGAGTTTGTACGTTCTCCCCGTGACCTGCGTGGGTTTTCTCCGAGATCTTTTTTTTTTTCCGCACACCAAAGAAGTACAGCTTGGTGTAAATGTAGTGTGTTGGGTAGTGTTAATGCACGGGGATCGCTGGTCGGTGCGGACTCAGTGGACCATAGGGCCTGTTTCCGCACTGTGTCTCTTCACAAAACTGAACTAAACTTAACTAACTGTCTTGCAGATTGCAGAGCTTGATTTTATTCTTATAGTAGCATTTGATATTCCACAATATTCCACATTAAAAGATAGAAACAGGAAATCGGTTTGCTCAAGAGTCCTTTACTGCAACAAAATAATTTTGCTGAGTACATTTTTCTGAACATGTGAAACTTTCAAATTGTTATAAAAGCATGAATAACAACATTGTTCACTAGTTACAATGATAACTGTCTGTCACTTGCAGCAGCACTCATGTCCAAGAAATCTGCTTTGGTGATCTTGTTTGAGGAATCAATAATAGCCAGGGGACCATGGAAATATCCCGACATGCATTGAGATATTGCAAAAGGGTCTATCTATCCACGAGAGAAAGTTGACAGTAAATCGGCAGTACCGGTCTCCACTTTTGTCTTGACTTTTGTTCAAGGGTCTCTAGATACATCTTAAATCAAAGCCTTCTTTCACAGAAGGAATAGTTCTTCCCTAGAGCCACCTCGTGAGGAGGCTATTTTTTATAACATAAAGCGTGTAGCTATTCCCCTGAAATAAGATTTTGTGAATTACACCTATATAGTTTGTATATTTTAGAGTGATGGTATCAAAAGATGGATTATTGGTGAATTTGCATCAATTCTAGGCTCAAGTAGATAGAGTGACAAACATGTCCTTATGGACCTGGAGTTGGTAAACGTCTCTCCAGTTTTAATGGTTCCTCTCAGGAGATTATGACAGTCAAGCATATTGGCCTGTCGTCGTATCCTGTCTATAGTTTCATAAATTCGGTAGAGTTTAATGTTCTGAAGATTATCATTCATCATAATCTCAAAGGAAAATCAAATGAAAGGTTTTCAAGATATATCAACAACTTTACTAGAATATTGCAGCATCTTTTTTATAACATTTTACATGTATAAAAAACCTAAAATATATAATTTTCTAGATTTATAATTTGTTCTTTAATTTTTGATTGGCATTTATTTCAACAGGCAAGATGTGACAAGTTGCATGGAAAAAGTGCTGTGTGACTTCACGCACAAAGCTTTTGGAAATGTAGTCATAAGTAGCAATTTAAATTCAAATAACTCAAAAGCTTGACTGCTTCACTGTTGCAAACTGTGTGCTTTTTTTATTCTCAGATTGGATACATTTTGGTTAATATGACCATTTTGCACCTTTTGGAAAATATATTTGTATAATACAATATATTTTAATGTTCGGCTGCAGTCTGGAAATTAAAGATAAGTCCATTACTTAAAAATCTGTCAATTATATGCTTGCAATTCATTGTTCTTGACGTATAATGACTGGCCAGTGATATATTTTGGGCCAATATATATACTTCATGCAGAGCTTGGCTGAGTTATTCTTTACCTACAGATTTTTTCTTTACAAGTGAAGTCTATGGTCACTATTATAATGTGACAATACAGCAGATAAAATGCAAAGGTTGCAAGTGAACTTAAACCTGCCTGACAATAATTCCAAAACGCTGCACAAATAATATTGAAATATCATTATTTCAGCCATTGTATTTAAAATCTGTGCAGATTTATTGTGGAAATGTTAATTGAGCCACATTTTGGAATTACAATAGTTGTGAGGTTATCATACTCACTGGTATCCTAGGGTATATCTTAGGGTGACTTCTGGAAGATGGCCAGGCTTTCAGTGATGCTTTAAAGCCCCTGTCTCACTGTGCGAGTTGGCCCACGAGTGACCCCGAGTTTTCACTCGTGGTGATCACGTAGCGGGAACGTCGGAACTCGCACGAGCAACTTATCGACTCGTGGCGTTAACGGCAGGTACTCGGGAAACTTGTTAACTCGTGAAAAAAATCAAACATGTTTGATTTTTTCCACGAGTCAAATTAACTGTTCAAGTGTAAAATGGAAAACATTTTAACTCGTTGCAATAACGTAGTGGCCCCGTGCGTTTATCTTAGTGTCTCGTGAGTGTACCGTGGGAACTTTAATAATCTGTTCTTTTGCTCGTAAGACTGAACCAAAGATAGACACAAAATGCTGGAGTTTATAACTCAGCGGACCAGGCAGCATCTCTGGAGAGAAGGAATAGAGTCGAGACCCTTCTTCAGACTTTCCTTCGCTCCAGAGATGCAGCCTGTCCCGCAGCGTTACTCCAGCATTTCGTGTCTATCTTCGGCCTTTCTGCCACTTGTCCCCGTGGCTTCACTCTGTCTCAATGAACGGCTTAAAGACCTGCCGTAGGGGCAAGTCTGGGGTGGTGGGTGGGATGTGTCCACGTGTGATGCTCCATCCACCCCCCCGGGGCCGAGAGTGTGGGATTGGGAAGGAACTGCAGATGCTGGTTCACACCGGAGATAGACACACACAATGCTGGAGTAACTCGGCGGGACAGGCAGCATCTCTGGAGCGAAGGAATGGGTGGCATTTCGGGTAAGTCTGAAGAAGGGTCTCGACTCTATTCCTTCTCTCCAGAGATGCTGCCATGTCCGCTGAGTTGTGTGTGTGTGTCTCTCTCCCTCTCTGTCTATCTGTGTGTATCTGTGTGTGTGTCTGCTGTCGGGTCCCGGTGGCCGCTCAAAGTCACCCGAGCTGCTTGATTCCTCTGAAGTGGTGGCCAGCTGCTGTCTGTGTGTGTGTGTGTGTGTGTGTGTGTGTGTGTCTCTCTCCCTCTCTGTCTATCTGTGTGTGTGTGTGTGTGTGTGTGTGTGTCTCTCTCTCCCTCTCTGTCTATCTGTGTGTGTGTGTGTGTGTGTGTGTGTGTGTGTCTCTCTCTCTCCCTCTCTGTCTATCTCTGTGTGTGTGTGTGTGTGTGTGTGTGTGTACTGTCGGGTCCTGGCGGCCGCTCAGTCACCCGCGCTGCTTAATTCCTCTGAAGTGGTGGCCAGCTGCTGTCTGTGTGTATCTCTCTCTCTCTCTCTCTGTGTGTGTGTGTGTGTGTGTGTGTGTGTGTCTCTCTCTCTCCCTCTCTGTCTATCTGTGTGTGTGTGTGTGTGTGTGTGTACTGTCGGGTCCTGGCGGCCGCTCAGTCACCCGCGCTGCTTATTTCCTCTGAAGTGGTGGCCAGCTGCTGTCTGTGTGTATCTCTATCTGTGTGTGTGTGTGTGTGTGTGTGTGTGTGTGTGTGTGTGTCTCTCTCTCCCTCTCTGTCTATCTCTGTGTGTGTGTGTGTGTGTGTGTGTACTGTCGGGTCCTGGCGGCCGCTCAGTCACCCGCGCTGCTTAATTCCTCTGAAGTGGTGGCCAGCTGCTGTCTGTGTGTATCTCTCTCTCTCTCTGTGTGTGTGTGTGTGTGTGTGTGTGTGTGTGTGTGTGTGTGTGTGTCTGCTGTCGGGTCCCAACGGCCGCTCAATGTCAGTCACCCGGGCTGCTTCCTTTTTTAAAATTATTTAAAATAGAGATCCATTGCAAAAAAGTATTTAAAAACATAAAAAAACAAGAAATGCTTGGTAGAATGCGCATTTTCCCATTGTAGGTCATATCAATAGATGCGGCCGCGCTGAAATAACTCAAAACCACAGGATGGAGATGTATTTTAACATTGTTGCTTTATTAAACCATACCTTCATTCACGGTTGGCTCAAGAGTAACGGGAGAGGAACTTGCTAACTCGGGAGAGGAACTTGCTAACTCGGGAGAGGAACTTGCAACATCGCAGCAATTACATACCCGTGGGAACTCGGCCACACACTTGATCATACACTTGCAGTCTCGTGGGCAGCCACGAGTCTATCACTCGGGGTACCTCGTGGGTCAACTCGCACAGTGAGACAGGGGCATTACTCATAAGGTGTTTTATCAATTATGTTGGTAGACGTGAAATTGAAGTCTCGGTGGCAATGAAAAATTGGGGCGCCTAACAATTAGTTTGACATAAATTGTTTGTTGTTCCAGAAGTCAGGCTTCTTTCAAATTATGTTTTTATTCCTTTGATAAATGCTCTATGACTTTTGCAAATTTATTATTCACATAAAATATACTTTTCCATGAAATTGTGTTTTCACAATGTATTAAATAAAAGTGTCAATGGAGTAAATGTTGCACCCTGGAGACAGAAGTCAAGACTGTTAAACTTGTGGCTTGATCTGAGAGGTGATTTGCGCTGAATAATCCTGGAGCATTCCTACATGGGGATGCTCCATCAGTCAACCAAATTGATAGATTCACTGAGTCCAGCAAAATTCACAAATGGCATCTCTATCAAAGATGAATGAAACATTTATCATCCCAATAAAGAGATCTTAATGTGTTTTTTTTTGCTCAATCAAAAGTTTATGAAACAGCATGCATCAAGCCATATAAATACAAGTACTACACATTGTCAAAGATTTTATGATGTATGATGTGACAAACCATTGTATACTAATCTATATATTACTAAAACTCTCATCTTGTTTGTTTGTATCCGTGCGTGCGTGAATGTGATATGCCAAAACTCCACCCAAACAGTACATGATAGCTCTACAATTTTGACCCATCTTACTCACCATTGTCCTGGGATGTAAACAAAACAAGTTTTGTTGGATTGATGTTATATTTTACAAATTATTGACATTTTAAACTTTACAAAAAACACTTATCAAACCTCTTCTTCACTTGTCCTGCCTGCCTGTTTCATTAAAAAAAAAATCACCATTTTCATTGTGTGGGGTAGGATAGGGGGAGGTGAGGAATGGGGGAGCAGGATGATAGAGGGAGAGGGAAGGGGTAGGGGTGAGAGGGGTTATGGAGGGGGGGAGGGAATGACTGAGAGTAGGGGAAAGGAGAAGGAGGGTGAAGAGGAGGGGGGAAATGGAGGAGAGTAGGGGTAGGGAGAGGGATGGGGATGCACCGTTGGGGGAGGGTTGCCGTGACTCGCGTCACAACGGGGATCTCTGGCATCACAATGGGAACCCCTCAGCCACCCCAGGGATGGGGATGCACCGTTGGGGGATATGGGTCAGTCATGGAATATTTTGTTGGGGGATGTGGCCAAATGGGTCCGCACTTGGTCTATATATGACAAACCATTGTATGATAATATTATTTATGTATTTTGTACCTTACGCAGCTTTGATTTTCAATCATTACACATGACAGATTTTCACATATTCCTACCTGTGATTCTGTACTGGCAATCAACCTGTCCTTTGCACATTATTGAGGTTTGTTATTAACCCTCATTATTTGGTAATCCAAAAGTGATACTTGTAACCATTTAACTGGCATGATCTATCCCTTTAAGGTATAGTACAGAATATGTAAGTCATGTTGGAATATTACATGGATAGGACAGGTTTAGAGGGTATGAGCCAAATGCGGGCAGGTGGGACAAATGTTGATGGAACATGTTGGCCAAATGTGGGCCATTTGGGACAAAGGGCTTGGTTGCATGCTGTAAGACTCTAAGACTCTATATTAGTGTGCCATATATTCCCTGATATGAGAACATGACTCATTAATTAAAGTTATGTTAAATCTTTAACCATCAGTGCAACAAAGATAGGGAAATGTTTCAGCTTTTCAGGATGTTGAAAGGTTGGTGGAAGGGCCTCACTCTAGTGGTCATGCTTATCTTTATCAGCACTAATAATTTTTTGGGGACAGAAGCAGACACTTCAGCAACCTTCTTTATTTAGGTGTGGACGTGAAGTTTTATAACATTGCCACACTGTGAGGGTGCAGAGGTAAGCTTGTATTTATCTAAACAAGTTCTTCAGCTGGTTTGAAAAGCTCGGCATAATCCTCTGGATTCCTCATAGCATGCTGGGATGGATTTTTCAGTCATTATGTGGTCAACATTGCTCGCCATGAGTTGAGCATTTCTGGCACTGAATTAACCAATGACACTGGGTCATTGTGTGAGTGTACACTTTGTGTCTCCCATATTAGAGATGTAGAAGATCACTTAACAGCAGAAAAACCCCTGCTTGTGGTTAATCAATCATATATGTCACAAAGATAGATGGTCATGTTCTGATCCCTGTAGTTTACCACTGTGTCCAGCTCACCAGCAGATCCTGAATGAAACATAATAAATAGAGGATTGTTAAATGATGTAAACGTTGGACTGTGTTACTGCTCATTAACATACAGATCCTTAAAACTTTGAAAAATCAGGAATCAGTGTGGCAGTGGAAGAGTTACTGCTTTACAGTGCCAGAGACATGGGTTTGATCCTGACTACGGGTGCTGTCTGTAGGGAGTTTGTGCGTTCTTCATGTGAGCGCGTTGGTTTTCTCCAGGTGCTCTGGTTTCCTCCACATTCCAATGACGTGCAGGTTTGATGGCCAATTGGCATCTATAAAGATAATCCTGAGTGTGTAGCATAGAAACAATGTATGGGTGGCACAGACTCAGTGGGCTGAAGGGTCTGCTTCCACGCTGCATCTCGAAACTAAACTAATTGAAGGCTGCAACCAGAGCATGAACATTCAAATTAAAATGAAAGGATTTTTAGGAGAACAGGTTAAAGACCAGAAAATTAGTTAGGTTGCCTACTAGTTGGCAAAGCCAGATAATCCATGATCAGCCTTTCCTTCACTTTGTACTGATTTATCCAATGCTATACAGGGTGATGCATGCAAGATATGGGATCAGTACCCTTGTAGTAGGGAAGGGTTAAATAAACCAGATTGATTTGTTCTTCTGATGAAATCAAGATGCTGGCTTAAGGCAGGATTGGACTACTTTAATGTAAAAGGTGCGGTTTAAGTTTCCATACAGATAACGATCTGAGAGCCACCAGAGATGCAGAGTGCTTGTTAATTTACACTTTAACAAAGTTGAACAACTTTCAGAATAGAATGTGAAAGATGCTGGCGAGAATATGGCAATATAAATAAAGCTAGCTTATTTTGTAGTCTGAAGAAGGGTCTCGACCCAAATTGTCACCAATCCACGTTCTCCAAGGAGGCTGCCTGAACCGCAGAGTTACTCCAGCACTTTACATCCTTTTTACCTTATTTTAAAGGTGTGATTGGTAGCAAGGTTGTTCTTGTTTCTGTACTTGCTGACTTCCAAGTACTCCATAAATTAACCTTTTCCCTCTGTTACACCGCCCGTCAGAATTTGTAAATGTAAATACAACTTGGGGCTATTTAAATCCATGATTATCTATTCAAGCTTTAAACTCCAGTCAGAATTTATCAGGCTGATGGAGCTGATGATTTCTTTGGAATAACTGAGAATAAGGATTGTGTCATGATGGCAAATCTCCAGTTTCCCAGCCATTAGCTTAATGTCTACTGAAATAGGAACTAATTTAAGAGCCACATGAAAAAAAACAGTTCGATATGAATCCATTACATTCTAGTTATTTACTGTGAGCCACTCTATACGTGATTCAATAACAACTCTTACAGAACTGAGGTTTATAATTACCCAAGAGTATACATGTCCGGCAATGTTATGGCACACACACATACCCTATTTTGTTCCTCGCTTTGCAGTCTACCTTAGTTGGGCAATTTATAAAGAGTAAATTGCGGCATTATGTTGATGTGACATGTTATGTTTCCAGATAACATCTTTACTTGCCTTTTTTCTACTTCAGGTCACTGTCAAAATGACCAGATATAAGCTAAATATAAGGACCAGAGAAATTTATAGTCAAAAGCTATTGTTTTATTCAATATAATTTAAAATATGTGATAAAAAATTTTTTTTTTAAGGAGATGAGAGTTAATTGTGGCCTTTTTGGTGAAAACAAGTTTAATTTCAACTGACACAGATGGGGTGTCATTTTTCTCACAATTAATTTATTACATGTAATATAACTTTATATCTTGAGAATGTTTCTAAGATATATCTTGTTAATTTGTGTTTTGTGCAGACTGACTTCCACCTCATATGCTTTGTGAATATCTCACGTTGGTCATTGTGATCTAACGGATATCTAAGATTGTGCTTGAAAGCAAGCTTTTATCAAAATATAAACACTTATTTGTGTCATTTGAGTATTATTTCAAATATCTTACCGGATGCTCTGCCTTTTTTAATGAACGGTACCACACAGAACTGACATACATCAACAATTTGCTAGTTTTATAAAACTTTGCTGAATATAGAATTGGAAAATATATTTTGGAAAAGTTTATATTTGGTCTTTTCAAGGTTTGCTTTCAAAAAAGTCAGTTGAGAACAGTCACTAAGTATGTCTCAAGTCAAAATGCTCTCCAGACACATTTTGTGGCCAACATTGTCAGTAACTAGACAAGGTAAAATGGCATGAAGATCATTTATTGATAACGTTATAGGTGCCAATTTTGTCAGTTTGTTTCTCAATTTTTTCGCATGGACTTGATAGATGTAAAAATATGTCATGCTTTCAACACTACTCAATAAAGGGGCTGTCTTAAATTTAGAAGAGTTTAGGAGAGTTTGAAAAAATGTCATGTTTAAGACTTCCTTCGACTATGTTGAAGACTAGCTTTGACTAGCTACGACTAACTTCGGAAAATTGGACACCGAATAGTGGAAAGTGAAGACGACCTCCTTTGACGTCCCTTCGACTATGCTGAAGACTATCTACGACTGCCATCGACTACCTTCGACTACCCTCGATTACCTACGAATAACATGCCGACCTACTACGACCTACTACGACTAAACCTACGAGTAAAAAAGGTATTGTTTTTTATTCCATGGCGAACTTTTTTTACTCGCGGGCATTTTTCAACATGTTGAAAAATACGGAGCGACCTAGCTGAGGCCTCGAGTACACGGGGACTACTCTCGAGCATGAAGGAGAGTTACAAAGACCTCCTACGACCTTGTGTCGACAATGCTGTGAGTATGAGTCGAGGGCAAACTCGCCAGAACTCGCAGATTAGGTCGCCCAAGTGGGACAGCCCCTTAAGGCAGTAGAACACTGCTGCCTTCAATTATCTTGGCCAAGCTAGTGAGATATTTAAACGTCTTCTTGTGCTACTTTGTCCTTTGTAGCCTAATTGAGATAACACTGGTATCTTCAGTTCAAATTACTTTGGGTTCAGTCACCTAGAAGTCAGTTCTTTTTTTGGGGAGGAAACACAGAAGTATGGTGGATTTTTACAAATATTAGGCAGTTTTATGATCATGATTGGTAGTAAAACTTTATGTAGACTAACCTCATCAATAATGAACCATCACAGAATTTTTAATCTATAGTTACAAAAGACTCTTGTGGTCACTTTTTCACTCTTTAATTACTGTCTGCCTCTCATGCTCCTTTATCTTATTAGTCAAGATTATTGGTAGGACTGCGCTTGGAATTGAGCATGTTTCGGCAATAAATATAAACTGGATTAATTTAAAGCTGTTAAATTGTCTCAAGGAAAGACACCTTAGATTGATTCATTTGCCTGTTTAATTCTTTCATGAATTGATTCAAATCTATATAATGTTATTGCAATAAATTCAGCAACTGGTTATATTTTACTCCTGCTGCAAAAAAAATGACGTGGAGATAAAAAAGCTTGGCTGGAATTCAGTCTGATTTAAAAAAAAATATCTTCAGTAGTTCATCTTTATCTTGCCAAAAAAGTGACCTGCTGTATGTTGTTAAAAAAAAAGCACCCAATCGATTTATTGTTCATCGCGATTTCCTGTGCTTCAGATCATGCTTCCAATCAGAGTTCTTGTACAAAAATCAGGCAGTAGTTTGTAATGTTTGCCGTATCATATACAGCACCCTGTTGGCTACATCATTTATTGAGGTTAGTGTATGTTTTGACACCCATTGCTTCATCATTCTCAGGAGCTCAATTCCATCAAGCTCTTGAGGATTGATAGTCAGCACCATCCTGGAAGAGCTGTCTTGAGCAATCATCAAAGTTAAACACAAAAAGGTGGAGTAACTCAGTGGGACAGGCAGCATCTCTGGAGAGAAGGAATGGGTCACCCGACAGTCCTTTCAGATTAGGCAGAGGTTCACTTGCACCTCCTCCAACCTCATCTACTGTATCCGTTGTTCAAGATGTGGACTCTAATACATCGGCGAGACCAAACGCTGACTGGGCGAACGTTTCGCAGACACCTTTGCTCAGTCCACGTGAACCAACCTGATCTCCTAGTTGATGGACACTTTACTTCTCCTTCCCATTCCTACACAGACCTTTCTGTCCTCGGTCTCCACCAACTAAATGCAAATTGGAGGAAAAGCATCTCATATTTCGCTTGGGCAGCTTACAGTCCAGTGGTATGAATATTGATTTCTCTCACTTCAGGTAGACCCGGCATTCCCATTCTCTCTATCCCTCCCCCACCTGTCGCACTAGCTTCTCATTTACACCCTACAAACAGCTTACAATAAATGACCTTTTTCCTTTATCATCGTTACTTTTTGGCATATCTTTAATTGTTCTTTATCTCTCCACATCATCGTCTATATCTCTTGTTTCCCTGATCCTTAACCAGTCTGAAGAAGGGTTCTCAACCCAAAATGTCACCCATTTCTACTCTCCAGAGATGCTGCCTGTCCCGCTGAGTTACTCCAGCTTGTTGTGTCTATCTTCCGTTTGAACCAGCATTTGCAGTTCCTTCTTGCACATTGAGATATCATCATACTCAATGGGTTGAAATTCAATCAGAATTTTTTTTCTCTTTATGAATCGGCTTTGGTCAGCAACGTTAATCTTCTCTTGAACCACAAACAATAAAAAAAAACATTTGAGTCACGCATGTGGCAAACCAAGAACATTCCTAATTTAAAGTGAAAGGCTGGCTTTCCATTGCCACTGTCCATCTCTGGTTACAATGAATGAAATCTGTCTCAACCCTGGAGAAAAAGGCACTATGCAAAAACTTGCTTGATAAAAGCAAGCGAGATGATCTACCAAAGCTGACCAATGTGGAAGATTTTAACTGAGAGAACCTTATCGCAGGTTTGATTAAAAATACCCAAGATAATGTAAATACTAGAAAACTTTTATCTAGCACAGAAATGACTAAATGCAAGGTGGCATGAGTTTGGTGTAAAAGTCTTAGATGGGCTCTGAGGAAGAAAGATTTCTTTGAGAGGGGTTGGATTCTGAAATGCAGTGGAAGCTAACTCACAATATTTAGGAAGTATCTGGACAAGCACATGAATTACCATTAACATAGAAGGCCCTGGCCCAACTCTTGGTAAATGTGATTAGTATGGAAGTATACTTGAAAGTTAGCGTAAACATGATAGGCCAAAGGGTCTGTTTCCATGCTGTCGGACTGAAAAAAATACCACAAGAATTCTTGGAATTCCAATGCCCCTACTGGAAGCAAACTTGCCAATTTCCAACTGCTAACAATCGTAACATCAACCTAGAGCAGCAATATCAATTGAACAACAATCATGGTCCTGGCCAGCTCAAAGATACATATATTTAGAAAATAAGAAGATTGGAAACAGTTGAAAACATTGACAGTATTCTTCAGTAAGGAAGTCAAGTACACAATCACAAGACTTACTGGAGGATGCAAGTGCAAAGAGCAAATTCACAAGTTATCAAAAATAGCAGGTTGACAAGCCCTGTTAAGAAATTCCACAGAGAGGTCAGGAGATCAAGCGCAAAACAGCAGAACTCCAGTTCATTGTAGAACTTCATCTCGCAAGCTTATTCATACAGTTACTTTGAAGATGTCATTGGTGCTATTAAACTCCACAATGCTGCTGGGTGGGATTATATCTGCAGAAATTGATGATTAATTTGAGCATCTAACTTACAAACCAATCGACGTGGTTCTTGTCATCATGTGCACAATGAATCAAAATCTACTGATCTATTTTCTATTTACGGCCAGAAAACCTGTGCCTGAGTAGATAATCAATGCCAATGATTCACAATTACCACTGGAATAGGCAAGGTTTCACAAAAAACAGATGCATCACTCATGATATTGAGGATACTTTTCAAAATCACAAAAGGCAGGTGTTGTGCAGGTAGGAACAATAGCAACATTTGACATCACTGACCGAAAGGTAATGAGTGTAGATTATTCCATATGATTCCAGACAGGAGAATGGTCATCATTATCATTATATTAAGCATATACTTCATAAGATAAAATGGGACTTACTGTAAACGGTGACCAGGTGAGTTGAAGGGCCTGGAGCCATGTTCTATGACTCATGAATTTCTGACTCAAGTTATGATCTTTTTGGAATTCTGCACCATCCATAACTATGGATGCTCACTATATTTAAGCCAGAGATCAATATGTTTTTGGATCTTAAAGCATAACAGGGGATCACGGTGTAACCTAAGCGTGAAGCATAGGATCTTATTTAGTGCTGGAGCGGATTTTTGGTGCAACAATACCCCTGTTACTCATGGTTTTAAGTATGCTGGTGTTTGTCTAGTTTGAGCCTCTGATCTCTTTAAGTATCATTCTGATGTTTTTCCTCATCCCAGTTTCTCAGACTGGTGCCTGTTTGGATTTGATGAAAGCTGGTCAGGATTTGAGAGAGCTTTGTCAGACCTATAACATACCTTTATGATGCCTACACTTCTTCCAATGGTCCATGGTACAAGATCATGAGATGAAGTGGTCAATAATACTTCACCCGACCGTTAACATTGGAAGGCATTGCAATAACCACATCCCATGTCATTGACATTCTGTAGGTCATTGCTGTCTATAAACTAAGCCTCATTTGCCAGATAAATACTATGGCTGTAAAAGTTGGTCAGAGGTCAGGTATCCTGCAGTGAGTCAGTTACCAGCTGATTCCCCAATGCCATTAACAAGAGAGGAGTACAATATAACGTAGGAAAGAACTGCAGATGCTGGTTTAAATCGAAGGTAGACACAAAATGCTGGAGAAACTCAGCGGGACAAGCAGCATCTCTGGAGAGAAGGAATTGGTGACGTTTGCAGTCGAGATCCTTCTGAAGAAGGGTCTCGACCCAAACCATCACCCAATCCTCCTCTTCAGAGATGGTACCTGGGTATGCCCTCCTCCAAATTCCAAGCTTTGAAAAGATGCGACAGAACAACATTTACGTAGTCTTCAAATGATTAGCCATTGCTCTGTGGGCCATCATGAAATACATTGCAAATACTGAAACAAAATTTTGTTTCAATCAAGTATTCAAAACAGGCCAAATCTTTTCAAATTATGTTTTAAACAGACGACGTTCCACGCAGTGTTTGCATTGACTTGAAAACGTTCATGTGTTCTGATTGTTTGATGTGTATCAGATATAGTTTGTAGGCAAATTGTGTATGGTAAATAAAGCTGGTATTGTTAGGTATGATGTCAGTGACCTGTTTGCAACGCCAGATTTTAAAACTCCTAAATCTTATTTTGTAGATTACTGTTTTGTTCACAATGTGAACATAACTAATGTCAGCATTCAAGCAACTAAATACAATTTGAATTGAACTCCCCCAATCTTGATGCTGCCTCTTATGTTTTTGAAGAGGATACACGTGTCATGGTCACTAAGAGTGAATTGCAAAGTATCGCATGTAACTCTTCATCATGGGGAGGTCATAAAAAGTAACAAAAAAAATCAAGTAGCACATGTTGGGGAGGGGGGAATAACAAAATGGCAGAATAAAATATAGCATGTTTTGTATTCAGTGGTGTTAAATGTGCATTTATTGTCATCAAGGCAAAGATCTGACAAGTAAATGCATTTTTAAATGTTTTGTGGGTGAAACCTCTTTCTCCGTTTTGACCTTTCCGATTATTCTCTGGTCACTGTAAGTCTAAATTGTGTTCTCTTGTCTCTCTCAGATTCCACATGACTGCCTTTCCTACTCAGTTTTTGAATATCATAAGGTTGAGATCAAACCTATCAGACCTTCTCCAACCTATTTTATTCTCAAGGATGCCAAAACTGTGGAATATCTAACCTTGATTCATCTTGTTTTTCTGCAGTGGGGTAGCTTTTATTGCTCAACTTTTGCATCATCTTTGAGTCGTGATCTATCTTGTTTTCAATCCAATTCATTTCAATCTCTGCACTTTTGACACTGACCCCTTGAAGAGGATTTATTCGTAAACTCACAGATAAATCTCAGATTGTATAAAATATACTGCCATCTCATGTTCATCAGTCCCATTGAAATCTCTTGTGACTTTTAAAAGGAAAAAGTTAATTCTAAACATCCACAATTTTAGCAACAATTTGGTCTTGTTAATGATGGTGCCAGGTATAAAAATGTAAAAGGTCTTTACCTTTTTTAAAGGCACTGTGAGGCCTTGAGGATCCACAGCAAGTATGAAGCTGTAAGTTTAGTGATAAAGTCAATGCCGTGCAGCCAGCAATTTGTTTCCTTATCTTATGGGGCTGCAGTGGAGCATTAAAGTGTGGACCCTTGGCGTAGAATTTCCCCATCAAAATTTATGGAACGTTGTTTCGTGCAATATTATGCAGTTTAATGTCGCAGCCTTTTGAATGAGCTGTCTTCTTTTTGCGTGCCTCTTCCACTGTCTTGGGAGTTGTTACAACTAACAAGTTTTTTGAGTTATGCTTTCACTGAATAATCGGAACCACAGTGTGAAACCTTGAGAGAGAATGGAGTCTTTTGGTTTATGTGGAAACAACTGAATTTTTATGGCATTAATTATCTGCATGCTAATTACGATCACAATTGGTGTTTCGCTTAGGCTTGAGGTTTTGGATGTTGCTGGCAGACATGCACTCTAATAAAGTACTGATTTCCCATGAGGGTGCTCAAAAACACTGGCATTAAAATTTTCACTCCTGTGATGAATTAGCGCTTGGTAATCATTTTCTGCTGTTGGTGGCCATTGGGGACACCAACAGAAAGACCAGATGTGCAAAGTTTTTGAAAGATTATATTTAATTGATTGATAAATATATAAAACTCCATCTTGGGTGGTCCATGTTTTGTTAATCCAGCCCAATGTTGTAGAATGATGCCAAGTGTGAATAGCTCAATACAATTGCACTCTAGATAAACTTTGCATCCACGATTGCAATTTGTGCATTGTTATGTTTACCATAAACACGGAATAGGTTTGGTTTTGGATATTTTATTTTATCTTTCAATATATCTCGCGTCCCTCCTTTCTCTCTAATCCACCCTGTGCATGCATCATTTTTTTTGTGTGGGCAATTATCAGCCTTTTGGTTAATCTGACCTGCTTTTAAAGCAGCTCCACACCTGATGCATGGAGCCTGCAGATGATTGTCTCAAACTTCGATTTTATTTCCACAATGCATCTGTTCTGAACCTTGCGTAAGGTGTTAGCAAGTTATCGTTATGCAGCGGAATGACAGAGGAGAGAGGGAGGGGCAGAATGCCAATGTCAAATCACTCTGTATTAATGTAACAGTGCAATGCACACTGGACAGCCTTATAGCATTGTTTGGCATCATTTTGACATTTCAAGATAAAGCATATCTTAATGGGCACTGATTTTAGTTCCCTGGGGGATTTTTTTTCATCAATAACGAACAGTGTACTCTTTGAGCAGAAACTTGTATCCACACATTTTGCATTTACCCCCATAAATGCATTTATTTGTTATCAGTGAGAAGGAGTGACATGATTGCAGAAAAGTATAGCAATTCAGATACCTTCAGCAGAAAACCATTGTTGCTTAAAATCCCCTTTAATCCTGGTTTACAAATCTAATGCTAAGAAGACTAGGACGTAAAAACACCCATGGCAAATACACTTTTAATTGAGAGTTTGTGATCAAATCCTGAGGGATTAAAAAGATCAGTAAAGGTTACAAATTGGCAAGTCATAAGAATGTGATGGTGTAGAATTGTTTTCACTGGTACTGCTGATATATCATCTCAAATAACCTGTTGAATGAAACAGTAAATGTGTGTGAGGTAATGAGCGTATTCTATCTATAACACCCTGGTTTAACAAAATATTTGTACTCGGTCAGTTTACTTGCAAATACGTGGCTGCATCTTTTATTGAAGTAACTGCTCCGTTCTCCTTTATAGTTATCAGTCAGTATTAATGCTGACTGATATTCATTTCAGTGCCAGTTGTGGATCAGCTGACGTACTAAGTTTCTCGAGGTTTTATTCCCCTTCAAAGTCTTTTCATATAAGCCCATTTATTTTGTAATAGTTTTGTTATCGCAACACTCCAGTACCGCATATAGTACATTTGTTCAGCTGAAAGATATTAAACCCTACAGTCTGAACATCCTATCCAATGGAATATGATGTTAATACTGTTGCCAATACCCAACAATAAGTCAACAAACATTTTGCCTGGACACATATATTTTACGTTAACCTTGAGGCATTCCAATTTTTCAGACTAATTCACTGTGTTCACTCAAAATATTTTGCAAAATTAAGAATGAACACATGTAAGTTTAAGTGGCATAAGGTTTATGAAATTCAAAATATTTGTTTTAATAATATTTATCAATTTAACTTTGATAAAGCATTCATAAAACATGTATAAACATTTTAAAATAATATTTCCAG
This sequence comes from Okamejei kenojei, assembly GCA_035221665.1. Lineage (NCBI taxonomy): Eukaryota > Metazoa > Chordata > Chondrichthyes > Rajiformes > Rajidae > Okamejei > Okamejei kenojei. Next base: position 43,236,938 of record CM069146.1, read on the forward strand.
CTGCTTTATGAAACGCTATTTATGAACCATGATTGATGCCGGTTTTCAGTAATTTTGTTTTCCCATTACAGATATATAACATATGATATGTTAATGTGCATTTGAAAGAGAATTAGCTAGAGATCACTAAAAAAAGTTAACATTTTTGAAATAATTTTATTAAAAAAACAATTAGCCAGTGGAATATGTATTAATTAATAAAATATTTAATGACAAGGCATATTTTATTAGTGGCGGAGCTTTTTCGATGAGGTAGCAGGTGGATAATTACGGTGCAGATGGTATTGTGTTTGAGAAAGTACAAATTAAGCTTGTTGTCACTGCTGAATCCCATTGGATAAATGAAGCAAAGGTGCACACATACAAATTTGATTCAGATTGAAAAACAACACCTCTGCAGATAGCTTGTTTTTCAGACTGAAGGGAGGTATATGATGCAGGTCCCCAATGCTCAGTAGGATGAAAAAGGCTGATTTTGATACAAAGTAATAGCTTGGCCTTGAACGTATTGTTGTAATATTCTGCAAGAATACTTATTCTCATCTGTTCAATGAACACATAGCAGATGAAATGTTATTGTTGCTCCTTTGAAATTGGTAAGGCAGGTTTGTTAACTTCATTGGTCTGATAAAGCATTTGGGATATGAGACGAGGCAGAAAGGTCAAAAGCTTAGATATTATGAGCAACCTATATAAAACATGAGTTTGGTCCCTGCTGGACTATTATTGATGCCACACTTTATGAAAGATAAACACCAGCAAAAGATTTATTACGAAATGTGTTATTACATTGCTTTCAGATACAAGGCATGTGAATGGATACAGGAATGGGATTATTCTGCTTGGAATGAAAATGACTTGGAAGTAATTAAGAAGTATGTTTAAAATCATGATTTTACTTCGGAGTCACGTGAGTGACTACATGAAGAAGCCCTGCCTGGCGCATGCTCGGCATTACGTCGACGCATGTGAAGCTCCAACAGGTTGGAGAGCGCAGCTCCCACCAGCGTAAGTTTAACCCGCAGGTAAGCCGCTGTTGAACTTTCTTGTTAGTGGGTTTAAACTCTGTAAGTCTGCAGAACCAGCTAGAGTGCTGATGTATTTTGAATTTTAAAAAAAAACTCTGTAACTTTGGCTCGAAATACGGAGCCAGCTAGAGTGAATGTATTTTTAAACTGCGGTAATTGAATAGAACGCGCTGGAACTGCAGTTTCCGATTTAAATCATTTCGGGAGATAAGGGCTGCTTTAAAAGCCGGCTCCCGCAATTTACCGCTATTTAGATCGGGTTTGGAGATAACGGCTGCGCTAAATGCCGGCTCCAAATACCCAGTAATTGTTAAATAAAGTCTGCTCTGAGTATATGTTACCAGATGCAGTTTCTTTATGGAAATGTATATAACCCTGTGTAATACTGAGGTTAATACAAATATTCTGCAAGCAGAATGTGCCTGTCAGAATTACAATTTTAAACATATATGGTTTATGCATAAATACAAAACAGTAAAGAAGTAACTCTCCTCCAAGGGAAGACAAGAATGTGGGGGAGGCTGGAAATGGAGAAAATACTCCACACTTGACTTAGCCAAGGGTTCTTGACCCAGGTATGTCTTCCTGTAAGGCAGGCTCCAAAGGAGTTTCCATACGCTGAGTATGGCGCCTATGAAAATGGGATTCTGATTCTCCAGTACCTTGGTTAGGTCTGCATGAGATCCCTAGAGCAAGACAAAATGCTCCAAATTCTAATCAGTCAAGGGTTCTAAAGACCCATGAGATTCTAAGGCGGGCTCCGAAGGCGTTTCCATACACTGAGTATGGTGCCTATAAAGAATGAGAATCTCATTCACCAGTGCCTTACATAGGTCTGGATGAGGTATTTAGAGCAAGATAAAATGCTCAAAATTCTAAACAATTAAGGGTTTTAAGACCCATGAGATTCTAAGGCAGGCTCCGAAAGGAGTTTCCATACACTGAGTATGGTGCCTATAAAGAATGAGAATCTCATTCACCAGTGCCTTACATAGGTCTGGATGAAGTATTTAGAGCAAGATAAAATGCTCAAAATTCTAAACAATTAAGGATTTTAAGACCCATGAGATTCTAAGGCAGGCTCCGAAAGGAGTTTCCATACACTGAGTATGGTGTCTATGAAAAATGAGAATCTCATTCACCAGTGCCTTGTTTAGGTCTGGATGAAGTCTCCCAGAGCAAAGACTCTGGAGTGCCAGGGCAGGATGAAACTGACCCTGAGGCTGGTGTCCCTACTTATGTGTATACACCAGAGCACAATAGAAACGCTCCGGGTGTTCCCGATGTAGCACCAAGTTTTGCTATATCGGTATGGACTGGTGAGGCTATGGATGAACCTGGCGGCCAACACTATTTGGTTTCTCACCTACTCCAAGAAACTGTTATGACTGAAACAGTAAAAAATATATAAAACACCCGTCTATTGTGCCTCGCTCAGGCTGCCAACAGTAACTCAGTAATTGGGCACCCATGAGTGTAAATATGCGAGGACAGGGAATGTGTTCCAGCATGTCCTCTAGCTGATATTCAGTTGGCATCACTGCATTTGGGGAAGACATACATGGGTCGATAATGTCCAATACTTTTAAGACATGCTTGCACTACTTTGCAATGCATATTCAAACCCAATTGTATGATGAAAATTTCCATTTGGCTAACATTATACCCAAAAAATGCAGGATTATGTGGGCAAGCTATAACCAGATTTATGATTGATGAAAAACTGCCCAAACAATTAAGGATATTTGCCTTATAAAACTTCTCATTCCTGCTTTGAGAAAACAAACAGGTTGAATACGAACCCCTTTATTAAGAGAAGGAGATCTTCTGGTTCATTTACGGAAGTACAGAAACGTCATTCCATCACACATGGAATTTCTGGGAAACAACCTCTGGTTGGTTGTAAGATTACAATTGTTTTGTAATTCTGCATTAAATCTGATCGGTTTGGTGTTTGAATGTACCAGGAACTTGTCAGGTAGAGATAATATATCCCAGACACAAGTATGGGGGTTGCAGAGTCATTCTGGGACTCACAAACTTAAATTTATAGTTCAGTATAGGCATTTAAAAAAAAAAAGTACACTTCAACACTGTAACGAAGTTGTTATCACAAGGCTGCTATATGGCTATTATTAAACCTAAAAAATATGCCTTATTATTCAGGTATTAAATTAATTGGATGGGTCAGCTGAATGAATTACCTAATGGGTTAAATTCTCCCCTCAGATTGCTCACACAATTATTGAAACCAGCACTGGTGTTAATGAGGGCTCAGAATCACATTGTAATGACTTATCTAGAGGATATGTTAATTGTAAATGGGAGACAGCTGAAGAACTGGGTTCAGCAACCATAAGCCTATTAAAAGACTAAGGTTCTGTACATCCAAACAACATGTAAGTTACAGGCATCCCAAACAATTGATTATTTGGGATTTGTCATGGGATGTTTTGGGGATGTTACAAATGCCTGTACTTGTTTTGGTAAAAAACATTATCCCACCATCCAAGAAGTAGCTACGGTTACTGGTAAAGTGATAGTGGTAAAGTAAAGTGATCAAAGTCTGCAAAGACCAGAGAATAAGCGTAAAAAGCATGCAGGTCATTGATTAGGTCCATGCAGTTACCAACTAAAAAGGTTGAGCTGAATTGCAATGATGGATTCTCAATGTTGCACAAGTTACTAGAAGTAAAAATGTGCTTGTTCAGTAGTCTTCAGTGGTATTACAGACTGATGGGAGTGCTCTCGGGTGGGGAGCTAAGGACAGCGACACTAGTTGTGGTGGTCAATGGACTGTCCAAGACGATTTAATTCTCCAAACACATGGTATGAATTATTTGGAGTTATTGGGAGTAGACAATACCACAGCTGTGGGAGAAGACAATATTGTGGTAAGACAATAGATCACGAAAGTTCAATGACAATACAGAATGAATGTTAAAATTCAAAAAGTTTTAAAAAAAAAAGATTGTCAGACAGTATGAGTACCAAATGTTGATCTGTTGTGTCTGGATTAAATCTCCAGTGGTCTAAATGTGTCTCATGGGAGCCAGACCCAGGAGCATTAGCGGTGGATGCATTCTTGCTACATTGGGGAAGTATAGTCTTTTATGTTTTCGCCATTTTGCCTGATTAAGCAATGTGTCACCAAAATAGAGCAAGTCTCCGCCGCAGGCGTTTGGTGGTTCCAAACTGGTATTGCTTCTCGGCCTTTTGGCTAAGATCAAGTGTAGTATCTGTTCTTATCAGTTCAATATCTGATACGTCCCTTATCTAGGGACCATTACTACACAGCCATTGTTCCCGTTGGTGCTCAGAATGATGATTCAGACATTCATGACAAATCCTAGGTGCAGTAATTGTTGGTACATCCACTAACAGCAGAAGTCATCCATTACATGACCGTATTAATTGTTAATCTGCAGGTTCTGATGGAATGTCGGATAGGACCACGGATGTCATAACTGCAGCTTGGAGATATAGCAGTAAGAAACAATATATGTTTCATATAAGGAATGGAAAATCTTTTGTATACAGACAGATATATTTTATCAAACTGTAAACATATCGGATGTATTGGAGTTCCTTACTATGTTCCTTGCTGAGTTACAGTACCATTAATGGAGCTCGGAGTGCTTTGTCCGAGCACTCCATTAATGGAGCTCGGAGTGCAATTTTCAGAACGACAATTTATCGGGTCTCATCTGTTAATATCCCGATTTATGAGAGGAATTTTAATAAAATCCTACCAAACCCAGATATACAGAAATCTGGGATGTCAGTATAGTTCTCCGATTGTTTTAAAGAAGGAACTGCAGATGCTGGAGAATCGAGGGTACACAAAAAGCTGGAGAAACTCAGCGGGTGCAGCAGCATCTAAGGAGCGAAGGAGATAGGCGACGTTCCGGGTCGAGACCCTTCTTCAGACTGGTCAGGGATCAGGGAAACGAGAGATATAGACGGTGATGTGGAGAGATAAGGAACAATGAGTGAAAGATATACAAAAAAGTATCGGTGATAAAGGGAACAAGCCATTGTAAGCTGTTTGTGGTGTGAAAATGAGAAGCTGGTGCGACTGGGGTGGGGGAGGGAGATAGAGATAGAGGGAATGTCAGGGCCCGAGGGCTGAGGGAGAGGTGGGAAGGGGAGGAGACAGCAAGGGTTAACAGAATTGAGAAAATTCAATATTCAAGCCCAAAGGATGCAGACTCCCCAAGCGGAATATGAGGTGCTGTTCCTCCAGCTTGCGGTGTTGCTCACTCTGGCCGTGGAGGAGGCCCTGGTGCGAGCCTCATCAATAGTGGGGGGGGGGAATCCCCGTTCTCTGAAGAATGAGGCCATTTGTGATGACCTGGTGTGGAACACCTCATCCTTGGAGCAGATGCGGCGTAGACGGAGGAATTGGGAATAGGGGATGGAGTCCTTACAGGAAGCAGGGTGGGAGGAAGAGTAGTCCAGGTAGCTGTGGGAGTCAGTAGGTTTTGTAGTGGATGTCGGTCAGGAGCGTATCACCTGCAATAGAGATGTTGAGGTCAAGGAATGGTAGGGAAGTGTCGGAAATGGTCCAAGTGTATTTGAGTGCCGGATGGAAGTTGGTGGTGAAATGAATGAAGTCAGTCAGTTGTGTGTGGGTGCAGGAGGTGACACCAAAGCAGTCGTCGATGTAACGGAGGTAGAGGTCGGGGATGGGGCCCTGGAACACCGAGAACAAGGATTGTTCGACGTACCCAACAAAGAGGCAAGCGTAGCTGGGGCCCATGCGTGTCCCCATAGCTACGCCTTGTGTTTGGAGGAAATGGGAGGAATCAAAAGAGAAGTTATTGAGGGTGAGGACCAACTCTGCTAGGCGGAGGAGGGTGTTAGTGGACGGGTATGGGTTGCTCCTCTGGTCGAGGAAGAACCGGAGGGCTTTGAGACCGTCCTGGTGGGGGATGGAGGTGTAGAGTGACTGGACGTCCATGGTAAAGATGAGAGGCTGGGGGCCTGGAGAATGGAATGCACGGAGCCGACGGAGAGTGTCTGAGGTGTCTTGAACATAGGTGGGGAGGGATTTAACAAAGGGGGATAGGATGGCGTCAAGGTATGTGGAAATGTGTTCGGTGGGGCACGAACAGGCAGAGACAATGGGTCTGCCAGGGCAGTCGGGTTTGTGGATTTTGGGGAGAAGCTAAAATCGGGCCGTGTGGGGCTGGGAAACGATGAGGTCGGAGGCTCGGTGGGTAGGGAGCCCGAGCTGATGAAGTCGGTTATGGTGCTTGAGATGGTGGCCTGGTGTTCGTCAGTGGGGTCATGGTCCAGGGGTAAGTAGGAGGAGGTGTCGAGAGTTGGCGCGCGGCCTCCGCTTTGTAGAGATCGACGCGCCAGACTACCACGGCACCTCCCTTGTCGGCGGGTTTGATAACCCAGTCTGGGTTGTTACGGAGTGAGTCGATGGTAGTACGTTCAGGGCTGGAGAGATTGGAGTGAGACAGGGGGGTGGAGAAGTCGAGGCGGTCGATGTCCCGACGGCAGTTCTCCCATTGCTTTGGCAATGGACTCCAATTACGTCACTGTCTTTTCAGAAGTTACTATTTAAAGTGGTTATGCTGATGACATTAATATCAGCACAATGAGTACAAACATTACAAATGTTACGGTTACATTGTATGCAGTTGTCTGTAGATAAAATGATGTTTTATGTCAATGATCTAAGCAAGCAAAGCAAGCCAAGAAAGGCTGGAACCAATGTAATCTTTAAGACATACTCTGTCAACTAAACATTGTGTGTGGTTAAGCATCTGATTTAATATATATTGAATTAAGAGTCTCCGAGATTGTGAGACACCAATGTTCATTACCCACAAGAAACATATATAAAATGTGACAGTACAAACTATTTCTAGATGGATAAACAGGTTCTGGATTAACTGGAGTAGACACTGATGTGTTTAAATCTCACTCCACAAGGGCGGTATCAATGTCTGCGGCAAAGGTGCAGGACATGCCGCTCGACCAAATTCTGGAGACCGCAGGATGGTCTAAAGAGGAACTTTTCTAGATTTTATGATAAACCTGTTGTCACAGTGCCAGGGTTGCACATGCTGTGTTGGGTTCTGTTCAAATTGTTTGCTTTGTTGCATATCATTTGTTGTAATATCCCCAGGGATAGAGGGGTTATTACTTTTCTTTATTATTATTATTAAAATATTTATTGCATAATTTCAAGCAATATATTATTTACTCACTACTGTGTAAACTCAAGCAGTGTGTCGTATGGAATGATCTACGGCATGAAAATCACAGAGCTTCAAAATCTTCACGTAGTCACTCACGTGACTCCGAAGTAAAATGGTAAGATTAAACGAGAACTTACCAGTTTCAAGTTTGATCGTTATTTTATGAGGAGTTACGATGAGGGATTACGTGCCCTCCACTCCCAACCCTCATAATATAAATGATCATCTGGTAGTTCTAGTCTATGTAAGCATTACTATCTTACTCCAGCTATTGGTTCTGTGTTTTTCACGCCGCTGCTTTGAAGTATGCCGAGCACGCGCCAGGTGGGGCTTCTTCACGTAATCTCTCATCGTAACTCCTCATAAAATAACGATAAAACTTCAAACTGGTAAGTTCTCGTTTAATCTTACTATTACAGTGGTAAAGCAAAGACAAATTGTTCAAGAGCCTGAAGGGCATTAATATAGGTTTTCATTGATTAACAAACGTTTTTGACATGCACGGCCTGATTGTGTAAAGCACATAGAATCAAGATAGAAGTGAATAACTACTTGAAGTGCAGAAAATGCAGGTAACTAAGGGTCGAGTAGGGGTGCAGATGAATTCGAGACACAAGGAACTGCAGATGCTCGTTTACATAAAAAAGGCACAAAGTGCTGGAGTTACTCAGTGGGGCAGAAAGAATCTCCAGAGAACATGAAAAGGTGACTTTTCAAGTCAGGACCCTCCTTCAGACTGATGAATCATCAAGTTCAAATGAGGTGCTAGGGTGGATTAAAACAGATCAATCTGAAAAAAAATCCCAACCTGAAATTGTACCTAGTTATGTTCTCCAGATGTGCTGCCTAACCCATTGTGTTACTTCAGCGCTCTGTGCAGATGAATTAGATTGTCATTAGCGATTACTTGAGACTGGATGAATTTGCCGTCTCGGTGCTGTACTCTTCCATAATTCTATGATAAATTGGTTAAAATGAAAAATTTTGTGAAAAGTCCTCGATTAGATTTTAAAGGTAGAGTTGCTACCTTACAGCGCCAGAGATTCGGTTTCGATCCTGACAATCGGTGCTGTCTGTATGGAGTTTGTATGTTCTCCCTGTGACAGCATGGGTTTTCTCCAGGTGCTCCGGTTTCCGCCCACACTCCAAAGATGTGCAGGTTTGTAGGTTTATTGTCTTCTGCAAATTGTCTCCACTGTGTAAGATAGAACTAGTGTATATGTGATCATTGTCGGGTGTGGACGCAAAATGCTGCAGTTGGGAGAAGTTGTTGGATGTGGACTTTGTGGGCGAAGGGGCTGTTTCCGCACTGTATATCCAAACAAATAATTCTCTGCGTGTATATTGCTCTTCTGGTATTTTCTCGGCAGTGTAATTTTTCACATAATTGTGCCAGACTTCATTTGGTCTCTTACTTTCTTCCCATTTCTAACTGAAATATACACATTGCCGAACAATGTCCCAACTGTCAAATCCAATAATTGTCCCAATCTGTTTAAAACAATGTGCATGTGGAAGATCAAAGTGAGGAAGAGTCGAAAAGTTATGCTCTGATATTTAGTTACTGGCCTGCCTTAGAGCTTTTCTGAGAAGCTAGTGGATTTGTTTTGACAGGTCCACTGAGCCTATGCTTTGTCTTTGGGACAGACCAAAAGCTGACCTTATTTCACTCAGTTCAAATGGAGTGCTAAGCTAGATTAAAACAAGTAATTTTTTTAGAGACAAGAAAAGCAGAGGATTACTCTGATCAAGTTGTGCTGTAGAAAAACAGACAGCTGGAATCAATTTTAGCTGTAAAATGTAACTTGTTTCACGGGCCCCCATTCTTAGACACTTGAGAGATACAGTGCAGAAGCAGGCCCTTCGGCCCACCGAGTCTGTGCCGACCAGCGATCGCCTCCTATACTAAGGACAGACAATTTACAATTTTTTTTCAGAACCTAATTAGCCTACAAACCTATACATCTTTGGAGTGTGGGAGGTAACCGGAGCACCCGGAAAAACCCCACACGGTCACGGGGAAAATGGACAAACTCCATACAGAGAGCACCCATAGCCGGGATCCCACTGTAAGGCAGCAATTCTATCCCCGCGCCACCGTGCCAGAACACGATCAACAAAAATAAACTTAACCAAATTTAGTTTAGGCAGTGATTCAACTTAATAATAAAAGGAATTAATTTATCACTTGGGTTTGACACCTAGCATCAGGTGCAGAGCTCATGGAAGGAAAATATAGAAAGAGAATAACTGAAAATAAAAGCATTTTCTGGTGGTTCGCCCTATCCATTCACTTACCCTTGCCCTGCTTCTGAGCAATTCTACCCTCAAGGGCTATAGTTATGGTATAGTTCCTATATTAGTCTATTCAAAACTGCCTTTTTGTGATTGAACAGCTTTTCCAAATACAACAGCTTGACCATTATGAAAGAATTAGAATGAGTTAATACATGAAATCATAATACATTAGTGCCCAGTAGTTTGTCTTTAATTCACCACGTTGCTGTAATGGTTGAATGGTACATTACAGTGAAATCCTTTTTTTGCATACAGTTCAGTAACAATCCTACTATACATCAGGCACAATCATACTAAGTATAAGAGTGTGAGATAGTCAACCCTATAAACTGGACACTATAAATGGTCCTGATTGCTGGCTGGTAGATTCTTGAGTTAGTGAGAGGTAGCTGATGACAGAGAAAATTGATGATGGGAGATGGCTTTGTGAGCCAGCATGAACTGGATAGACTGAATGCTCTCTCCATGTTGTTATGGAAATTAGGAATGAATGAAATGTCTGTTAGGAAATGGCAAGAACGTTTTTTTGTTTGATTTAATTAAACTATTCTAAAATGTTCCTTTTAAAGTGTTCACATGGTTTCTAACAGTTTTAGGTATATCGTTGTTTTTTCACTCTTCAAGTTCTAAAATGCTTTAATATTTTTGCAATTAATTTGCCATTTTTATTAACAGCTACTGAGTGCTTTTGAATGCTTGTGAATGCCAATTCACACAGCAGCTTTGACAGCTGGTGAGCCCAAGGGGCAAGTTTCACTCTTTGTCAAAATGGTTCTGTCAGTGTAGCCATCCCCTTGTGCTGGAGGTGCCTTGTGCTACCCTGCTTCTTGCTAATGGGCAGGGAGTTGGCTTTCCCAGAGGAAGACTATGCCCAGAATCATGCGTGAAACAGCATGGTACACTGCACTGATAACATGAGGCAGAAGAAAATCTGCACCACTGCCAACTACTGAAACATAACTGGTAAATCCAATAATAACATAGACAATTTTGCATGCAGCTTGGGTACCATATGAAGTTTCAATGAGGAGGAAGGTCTAAAACATGCTGGTAAGCCCAATAAACCACCTTGACTGGTTTAAATAAACTCAACTTCAATAAGCCATAATGGAAAGATTAATTTCCTGAGCAGCTGTTGCCTGCTGTTCATGCACCAGGAAAACAGATCCTCGCATGGAGTCGGTGTCCTCCTTAAAACTCCAAACAACAAAGAACTGGAAAAAAAGTTGTGACTTAATGGATCATTTTTGTTATTTTTGTTCTCTATGACATGTATGTTCAGCACTCTTTCAAAAATAATATGTGGGATTATCATTGTTTAAATATTAATCCTCCACAAGCACCCTTTAGTTATTTTGCTATCTTAATGGCCAATGGTTTGAATAAGAAGATTAATTGCAAATGTATGGTTTATGTCCAATTATTTGGTTGATATTCCATAATCTACCACTTTATTTTGTTCACATTTGATTCAATTGGGAACATACATTTTTGATTAAATTGCAATCTAGAATCAAGACTATAAAACAATATACAATACACTGACCAAAATGGAGATTTACTGAACCAGTTTGCTTAGACAATAGCTTTTCTTTTCATTGAACTTTCTGGCGTGTGAGCAAAAACTAGCACACATCTCAGAAAATCCTCACTATCCTTGTCACTTTAATAGTCATTCTTGATTTTCTCCCAAATAATCATCTCTGGAGTATTGCGTACAACCTGGAGTATTGCGTACAGTTTTGGTCTCCTAATCTGAGGAAAGACATTCTTGCCATAGAGGGAGTGCAGAGAAGGTTCACCAGACTGATTCCTGGGATGGCACGACTTCCATATGAAGAAAGACTGGATAGTCTCGGCTTGTACTCGCTGGAATTTAGAAGATTGAGGGGTGATCTCATAGAGACTTTCAAAATTCTTAAGGGGTTGGACAGGCTAGATGCAAGAAGATTGTTCCCGATGTTGGGGAAGTCCAGGACAAGGGGTCACAGTTTAAGGATAAGGGGGAAGTCTTTTAGGACCGAGATGAGAAAATCGTTTTTCACACAGAGAGTGGTAAATCTGTGGAATTCTCTGCCACAGAAGGTAATTGAGGCCAGTTCGTTGGCCATATTTAAGAGGGAGTTGGATGTGGCCCTTGTGGCTGAAGGGATCAGGGGGTATGGAGAGAAGGCAGGTACAGGATACTGAGTTGGATGATCAGCCATGATCATATTGAATGGCGGTGCAGGCTCGAAGGGCCGAATGGCCTGCTCCTGCACCTAATTTCTATGTTTCTATATTTCTATCTCCTTACATTGTTTTCAAAATATCAGAAACCTTGGCTTTTCTTACAGCTCAAATAGCCAATAACTGATTAATTATTTAAATCAACTGCTCATTGTTGTAACTGCAAACTTCATTTAGCCTCTGTAAGTTTGCATTTTAATTTTGATATGGAAATACCCGTGAATCTCAAAAAACCTTTTTGTAATGTCATTCTCAAGAAGGTCTGGTGCATGATTAACAACTTGCAAGCCATAGGATGGTTCTGTGCCCAACCTGTCACAGTGAGTGATGAGCCATAAATCCACGTAGCTGCCTTAAAAACAGGCTATGCTTTCAACATTCCTTGAAGCACAGGAGGATGAGGAGTGATCTTATAGAGGTGTACAATATCATGAGAGGAATAGATTGGGTAGACACACAGTCTCTTGCTCAGACTAGGGGAATTGAGAACCTGATGACATAGGTTTAAGGTGAGGGGGGTAAGATTTAATAGGAACCTGAGTAACATTTCCACGCAAAGGGTGGTATGTGAATGGAACGAGCTCCTGTAGGAGGTTGTTGAGGCAGGTACTGTCGCAACGTTTAAGAGTCATTTAGATAGGTATATGGATATGACAGGTTTAGAGGGATATGGAGCAAATGCAGGCACGTGGGACTAGTGTAGATGGGACATGTTCGCTGATGTGGGCGGTTGGGCCTGTTTCCACACTGTAGGACACTATGACTCTATCGCTCAATGAACACTCAGTGACCAGACAGCTTCTTTAGAGAACAAAACAGGTGGGGATGGAGCAGGATGATGATGGTAGGAGAAATGTGTGTGCCCCAGGGTTAATGTGGGAATTGGTGAAGCCTCAGCCAGGATATTCCTGTCACCCTGCATCAACATGAGCTGCATCGGCACCCATTGTCACTGGGGCAAAGATTCACTTTCAGTTGTGGTTGTTGGTGTTTGGAAAGATTTTTAAATGTCATTAATATTCAGTGATGATTTAAAACTATGAAAATTACTTTTTGGCTCAAATAATTATTTAAAAATAAAAAAAGACAGTAAAACATGGATGCAGTAAATAATTTAAAATTTTCATTAATTAAAATAAATGATATGAAAAAAAAAATTGACTTCCTTATCTCCAGATCAGTCATCCAATTAAATGGTGATAAGGCAGTGTAACCCCGTTAACCCAGATTTGCATTTGGCCAGGTTAAATTCAGAATGGCCAAATTTCGAGTCCCAGGCCACCCTTTCAGAACTGCTGGCTACAAGTGCATGTTCAGTCCATCGTTAGCTCTACTTTTTACTTCCTGCCATATCTCCAACCTAAAATGAATCTACATTTTACACAGCCTCAGAAAAACAGCTCAAAATGTGTTATTCTAACAAATCCATATTGAAAACAGCTCTGTCAGGATAAGGAGTGACACTAAAGCTTTTATCTACCATACTGATCAATTTTATGCCATCCAGAAATGTATTTTTTCTTGTTACTTATTTTAGCTGGCAGCTGTAATGTATTTATAGTACTATTAAACTCGAGCGGGAGCTATCTCTTCCGACTTCAGTCTTGGTTCTTCACTTCAAATCTCCTTTTCATGCCGAGCTGATTTTGATTTTGGATCAGCTCAGTGAGCCTGTGCTGCCATTTGATTATCATAGTGCAGGAACGATGAATAAGGGAACAATTTACAATAGGTGTGCAGATTGCACTGCCACTGAAACTACCGACCATATGGAATGCAACCAGGGTGAAAACCAGAGATAAGAATGCTGAAAGTGGGCATAACTTTCAGGCCATTACTTGGAATAAAACTGCAGAAGTCATGAAAAACTTTCATGCTGAATATTTGGTATTTGAGAAAATTAAGAGAACCCATAGGAACGAAACTTGGTGGACCTGCAGCAAAGGATAAATAGCAAGATACTGCTGCTTTTGCTTTTGAGTGTTTGTGTCTCTTCCACTACAGGCTGAAAAGGATGATGCATGTTCTAAATATATCAGATTGCGGTGATGGTGGAGGTGGAAATGCATGTTTAGGGTTTAGATTATGCAGTTGTTTTTCTGCATCCCTATAGTATGTTTCCGAATCTAATTTAAAAAAATATATATAAACCTTTTGTTACTCAACTTTCTGACTGTAGCTAAGTCCAGCTAATTCCACATCTAGTTATGTTAAAAGTATAAATCACTGATTCACAAGATTAGAAAATAACTGTGTAATATTTTTCTATGAAATTTTACTTAGATCTTCGGAATCAGTCTCCCCTTGAGAATAAATGATGCATGATAGTTTAAAATAACTATATTTAAGTGATTGTTTTGCATTTCTGATCACGTTATTGTACATTTGAACAAAAAACTCAAACATGTCACAATTCTATGGCTGTTGCCTTTATTTTGTCAAGTGATGTTGTGAACAGGTTCCCCATTGCAAGGCAAAACTGTTTTTTTCATTCATTTGTGAGACGTGGATATTGCCAATCAAGGCCTGCATTTATTGTTTATTTGTAATTGTACTAATAAAGCTATAGTGAGGTGTCTTCTTGAACAGATCTTCCTTCCTGATGTTGGGATTTAGAAAGAGCAGTAATTGAAACATGGCAATCAATCTATCTATCTATACATAACTAAAACTCTGATCTTGTTATCTTCCAGTTGCGTGGTCTTCCTATTTGCGCAAAAACGGTTCGTGATAGCGCTGTGATTTTTTGCCAGTTCACTGACCGTTCTCCTTTGCTGCAAGTCCACCAAGTTTCGTTCCGATTGGTTGAATGTCGTAAAAGTTAGTTTAGTAAAAGAGGTTTAAAAATCTTTAAAAACGTGCATGCGCAGATCGATCTATTCTGCCAGTCAGCGCCGCGCAGATTAGTCTCTTCCCTTGTCACTCCCCGGGACGGTCCACCCCATCCTGTGCCATTGCATCTTTACTGGAGCTAAGTATGGCCAGCGGAGATTTCCAACCGGACTTTCGGAGGGACCTGAAGCAGCCCCGCCCCAAGCAGCAGTCCCGCCCCAAGCAGCAGCCCAGTGTTGGAGACCCAACCAAGCCAAGAGTCGGAGACCCAGCCCACCCCAGAGTCGATGATGTCGCCGATGTCACCAAGCGGAAAGCAGAGAATCTGATCCCGGTGGAGGAGAATGACCAGCGACCAGCGCCCGCTGTGAGGCCCCATCGCACAGACAATTCCTGCCACTACCCCTCTGGTCCCCCTCGCTGGCTCCTCCCCCCCGTGATGCCTCCCTCTTCCCCCATGGCTCTTCGCCATCTTTTCTCCGAGCTCACTCCCCCCTGCCCACACACCCCTCTCTCCCCACAACTCCACCCACAAAATACCCCTCTCCACCCACAAAATACCCCTGCCCACACACCCCTCCTCCCCACAAACCCCTGCCCACAAACCCCTGCCCACAAACCCCTGCCCACAAACCCCTGCCCACAAACCCCTGCCCACAAACCCCTGCCCACACACCCCTCCTCCTCACAAACCCCTGCCCACAAACCCCTGCCCACAAACCCCTGCCCACAAACCGCTGCCCACAAACCCCTGCCCACACCCCCCCCCCTACACCATGCCGCCCACTCACCCCCCGCCCATACTCCCCCCCACCCCCACAACCACCCCCTGCCCCCATAACCCCCCCCTCCCCACAACCCCCCCCCTGCCCCCACCACAACCGTCCCCACAACACCCCAGGTGGGTGGTGGAATATTGCGTTGGGGAATGGGTTGCGTTGGGGGACCAGACCTCCCGTGTGACTGGGACCCAATGGCTTCCACTTAGCCTAGTATATATTAATTGTGGAAGTTTGTGACTGGAAGGGTATCCTGCACTTGGCTATGTTTCCATATCTCCGTTCTCCTTGCCCTTTTGGGGAGTAGATGATTTGATGATGTGCTTTGAGTAGCCTTGATAAATAATTGCAGCAAATTTTACAGCCATGTTGCTGTGGAGGCGGGCACAGGAATGCCTTTGTGGAGTAGTGCATGGGTGGCATTCAGGTGTATAGTGCCAAGCTTCTTAAGATTTGATAAACCTAGACTCATCCAAACAAATGGAGATAATTCCATGACATTCCTGGTATGCCTTGCGAACGGTGAAACGGCTCTGGAGAGTTCGGACGCAAGTTACTCTTTGCTTCATTCCCAGCCTCTGCTCTCCTTATTAATATATTTCCATAATGGTTATCTGGCTAGTGCAGCAATACATTATGTCTGGACATGGCCATTGCCTGGCTTTGTCAAGAAAATCAATTGAAATTGCTCATATTGCCATGCACCCAAACTAGAAAATGTTCAGGCATGGCTGAATGGCGATATAAGCAATTTCAATTTTGAAGGATTTGTAAATGAAATGACATCTTATGCTTCAAACAGCAAACATGCTCGTGATTGAAATTATGGGATATAAATTAGCTGGATGGGAATTGCTCTGCTTTTTATGAACTTGATACACCTGGACAATTTTCCACAGTGTATGGTTCATTGGTTCTTTTATTGTCACATGTACCAAGGTACAGTGAAATGCAATTAATACAGTATAAGCAGCTGCCAATGTTGTTGAGCTGGAACAACCTGGCTAGAGATGCAGATGATTTTGAAATGCAAGCCTTTAGTCCCAAAATAAGGACGCTGTCTGATCCACAACCACTTTAGTAACCGGCATTCTGAACTGTTTCTTGATATTTGTGGATGATATCACATTATCTGAAGTCCTGCTTTGATGAAGAGTGCCTCAGAAGTTGACTCATCCATCAACACATCCAGCTATAGATGATTGAAAATGTTTCAAGCTGATTTTCAGCACTTACTGGACAGTCTCCAACACATTTGGGATCGGGATATTTGTGGAGTTCCTGCCATCTATTAGATATTGAATTGTCCACTGCTTTGGCAGCACCGTGGAGCCATTTATCTCAAATGTAAATTATGTAATCAATTAGCAGTGTAGAATATGTTATTTTTATTGTTCATTGTCCAGGTAGTCCTGGTCATGTCTTTGCAAGGTCGGTTTCTTATTTTTAGATAAGCCGAGATAGAATTAGTGTATCTTCAGTGTGCAGGCCGGACTGTCTCCAGACCTAACAATATCCCTGTAGAATGATGCACCTTGGAAAAGTAGATTAGCTTGTTGATAGACACAAAAAGACTCAGTCTGAAGAAGGGTCTCGACCCGAAACATCAACCATTCCTTCTATCCAGAGGTGCTGCCTGTCCCGCTTAGTTACTACAACATTTTGTGTCTATCTTCGGTGTAAACCAGCATCTGCAGTTCCTTCCGACACATAGATCAGCTTATTTATTATTTTGGTTCTTCCAAGACTTAACATTGACTCAGTCTGGCAGCTACCATTCCGAATTGAATTTGCTTTGACTGGTAATGTTATCAAGTGGCACCTTGTGATACACATTGATGTCCCTCATCAAGATTACATTCTGTGGTTTTGCTGCTCTCAGATCTTGTGGATCATATTCAACATGGAGGAGCACTGACTTTCAGCTGAAAGAGGGCTTTGAGTGATAATTAACAAGAGATTATCTTGCTTGTTTATGACTTATCGTAACGTCATCTTCAATATTTGCAGAAGGAATCTTTGGGCAGTAAGTAAGTGCAGATTGGAATTCAAACAATTTTGCAACATTTTTTTTAATATACTTGTAATTGGTATTTCAACTCGTAAATGTTTTTTCAACTAGCGAACACAATGATGCTCTATTAATCTGCAAGATGGCAAGACCCTTAACAGTATTGATGTTTATAGAGTTCTTGGGTCAAAATCCATAATTCCATTAAAGTGGCTACACAAGTAGACAGAAGGCGTAAGATATGCTTGCCTTCATTGGTCGGGGCACAGATTATAAGAGTCAGGAATACATGCTGCAGCTTTATAGGACATTAGTTAAGCTGCATTGAGAGTATTGTGTGCAGTCCTCATCCCTACATTTCAGGGAGGACGTGGAAGCTTGGGAGAGGGTGCAGAAGAAGTTTACCAAAATACTTTGTGGATTTGAGGGTATGAGTAAAATATAGCTTGGATAAACTTGGACTGTTTTCTCTGGAATGTCAGAGGGTGAGGGGAGACCTGATAGAAGTACTTAACATTATGAGAGGCAGAATTGGGTAGATGGTCAGAACAATTTTCCCAGGGTGGAATTGTCAAAGATGAGTGGACATAGATTTAAGGCAAGAGGGACAAATTTTAAAGGAGATATGCAACTTTTTTTTTACACACTGGGAGTTATGTGTGCCTGGAATGTGCTTCCTAGCGTGATGGTGAAGGCGGACATGGCAGTAGCCTTTAGAAGGCTTTTAGATTAGCAGATGGATATGCAGGGCTGGAGAGATATGGATTACGTGCAGGCTGAGGAGGTTAGTTTCACTTAGCGTTATTTTCGGCATGTTCTCGTGCTGCATTATTCTCATATTCTATTTTCTATTTTCTATGCTCTAATTGAATCTTGATTAAAATATGTACACCATGTCAAAGATTTAATATATTCCATGATCTAACCCTGCACGTGCATTTAGAAAATGAAAGTATTTTAGGCAATTTATTTAACTTAATAGTTGGGTGGAAAATGTGAAAGGAGACAGTTCACAGACAGTGCTGAGCTGAAATTAAACTCATTGAAGATGCTGATAACTCAGAAGAAGCAATCTCATACATTCGGCATGTGACTGTGCCGGTTCTTAGAAGGAAATTATTGTTTTGTGATTTCAAATTTCCTAATATTTAACATTTATCACCACATTTTTGCTGTTAAAACAGAATGAATTTAAGAGAATATGGTTATCTGAATACTTAATGTTCTGTATTAACTCTCTGCTATTGCCTGATGAATTGTTATCGCATCTGCAGCCAATTCCAAACCAGCTGTCGTATTCCTTGCATTATGTTGCCTATAAAATAATTTAAAAAAACAGTTGGAGAAACTCATCAGGTCAGGCAGCATCTGTGAAGGGAACTTAACCCTCCACGGTGCCTGACCCACTGAGTTTGATCAGCACTTTTTGTTTAATAACAAGTTGTAAACATAACACTTCAAAGACATTTGGGCAGGTACTTGGTTCGGAAATGTTTAGAGGGATATGGGCCAAACAAGGGCAGGAGGAAGTCGTGGAAATGACACATTTCGGTTGGCATGGAAATGTTGTGCCAATGGGCTTGTTTCCATGCTTCTATGTCTATGACTTTACATTTGTACCACAAAAGTGCCAGGTAATGATTATCTCCAGCATTATGGAGTGTAACCATCTCCTTTTGAAACTGTGGCATTGCTAGCAGCAGATCACTGTGAGACCAACCCAACAGATATCATGATTAAAGAGCAAGTCAGGTGGTGGGCTTCTTGCAATGAATAACTGGCATCCTGACATCCCAAGGACATCCCACTATCGATGATGCACAAAGGGTGAATATGCTTCACTTGCCTTGATGTGTGCAGTGCTAACAGCACTCAAGATGCTCGACAGCATCCAGTATAAGGCAGCCCACTGAGTTTATACCCCGTTAACCATAATACAATAAACCCTACAACATTATGTATTGGCTGCAGTGTGTATTACCTACAAAATGCACTGTAGATATTTAGTGGTTCTTTCCAAGAACACTTCTAAAATCTCCAATCTCAGTTACTAAGTATGAGGAGAGCAAGTGCAAAGAAATACCACTACCTGTATGTTCCCCTCCTATGTATCATCCATCTTTGCCAGAAATATATCACTGGTCCTTCATCATCAACTGATTTAAATCTGGAACTCCCTCCTAACCGCACTCTGGAAGTAACTTCAGCAGAAAGTGTGCAGTGCTTCAATAGGTGGCTCACCATCAGTTTCTCAAAGGTAATTAAGGGTAGGTAATAAATGTTGGCCCATCCCTCAAGCAAGCTTATGAATTGAATGGAAGTGCATTAAGAAAGAAAGTGACAAATCTTATGACAAATAAAATAAATCAGGAATGGTCTTTAAGTAATAAAACAGATTAAAATGTAATAAATCATTGAGCACTAAACGTTAAGATACAACAGATTAATTTGATTGAGTGAAATGGGTTTTTATCAAAGTAAAGGCTTCTCATTATTTTACCATTTTGTCGGAGGAAGGTCTGTGAAAGATGCTTGAGGGGATTATTGATTTGCTTACGTGCAATCTGAAGGGACTATTGAGAAAATAATGAAGTTTTGGGTAATCAGATAAGCAAATATAAAATCAGATCCAGATGCTAATTTATATGGAAAAAAAAGGCATCGCGTGCTGGAGGAACTCAGTGGGTCAGGCAGCAACTCTGGAGAACATCGATAGGTGACATTTCAGGTCGGGACCCTTCTTCAGGGTCCGATGAAAGTTCCTGAGTTTAGCAATTTGTGTCTATTTTTGTAAACCAGCATCTGCAGAACCTTGTTTCTGCCAATCTATATGCACAGATTTAAAAAAGGTGTGTAGTTACATGTTTAAATGATGAAGTTATTTGATTTTGAAGATTCTTGGTAATGGCCAAAGATGATAGAAAGAAGCAAAGGGATTGTGGAAAACAATATTCAGAAATAGTGAACTTGGATAGCAGGAATTATTTTTATTTTTTGAAACATTGAATATGATGATCTTTGATTTAGATATTTTTTGTGCCTTCATTATATTTCAAAAATCACACCTGTTATGTGAACCAATAGGCGGTTTAAAAAAAAAGGGGGCGCTGTCCAGTTGGTATAGCTGCCCAGCCTGCAGCTGTCTGTCTTTTAACTTCTTTCTTTTATTTTAGTGAGTTTTAGTGTTTTGTTTTGGAGTGTATTCTTTTTTATGTGGGTGGTGGGGAAGGGGGAAACTACTTTTCAGGGTCCCTACCTGGCAGCTTTTCTCTGGGCTACAACTTCGACCCGTCCTCGCGGCCTACCAGCGGGCCTGGAGCGGCGTTTCCTGGGGGGACCGCCCAGAACCTCTGCTTCGGAGACGGCGCAGCGCTGGAGCGCCATCGCGGAGCGTTGCGGGCGATACCTTGCCTGGGTCGCCGCGCTGGAGCTCCAGAATGCTGAGACCGCAGGTGAACATCACGGAACTGCGGGACTGTGGGGCGGCCAGCGGCGCTGAACTTTTGCATCGGGAGCCTGGGATCTCTCGGCGAGATCGCCAGGGGTGGAGCTCCATCCGGCGCGGCCTTATCGGCTTCGGAAGCCACGGACTCCGGTAAGGAAGCGGCCGTTCCAGGTGTCCCAAGCCGCTGAGAGGGTCTACCGACGCCGGAGCACCATCACCCGGCGTGAAGGCCTAAAATATCGGAGCGCCGACTGCGGAGGCCTCAATAGGCCCGACTATGGGTGGACATGGGGATGGGACTGAACTTTGTGCCTTCCCCCAGTGGGAACCATTGTGGGGGGATGTTTTTATGTTTATTGTTAATTCTCTAGTGTTGTGTCTCATCTTTATCTGTGTGCTGCATGGCAAAACAAATTTCACTACACCACCTGGTGTATGTGACAATAAATGTCCTTTGTCCTTAATTAGGGCAGCATAGTGGCACAGCGGTAAAGTTGCTGCCTTACAGCGCAGAGATCCGGGTCCGATTATGACTATAGGTGCTATCTGTATGGAGTTTGTATGTTCTTGGATTTTCTCTGGGTGTTCATTTCAAAGACATGCAGGTTTGTAGGTTAATTGGCTTCTATAAATTGTCCTTAATGTGAAGAATAGAACTAGTTTACAGGCGATCCCTGGTCAACGCGGCCTCGGTGGGCCGAAGGGCCTGTTTCCAGCTGAAACCACACCACCCTGAGTGACCAACCTCCTGAGCTTTTCATCGACATCGTGCGGCTAGTTCTGCTTTCAGTTTTTTCCTCTTCATTGGACTTTACCCTGACATATGCAGCTCTGCATTTCACAGCTTCTACATGCCCCTTTGTTATAGTTCTCCCTCTCTCACATACTTCATGAATCTATCATGCGGATGGCTTGATTAACAGCTTATCAACATGGCAACTTTTGCCTCACCCTGGAGATATTCCCGTTCTCCTATCCATCCACCTCCCATTCTCTCTTGATACAAAACCACACCCAATTCATACCTGGGTTGCAGGAACTAATAACTGGCAAATAATTAAAATACATCCAAATGCACTCCGTAAAATACAGAACAAAATAAAGAGAATGTGATTTCAAAAGAGAACATGATGCCACTGTTATTCACAGTAGATCAAGCACAAGTTAATTGGTGTGTAACAGAGAACTGGTATTAATATTATTAGAAAAGTGATATGTGGCAACTGGGCTTTCACTACCAGAATCAACATTAATAGCAAATAGTTACTTTTATTCACACATTTATTTCAAACAATTGACTACACGGTGAATAAAAATAATTTGTGATCTAAATTCAGAATTTATTTAAGACTGAATTACATTCAGAAGTGAAACTGGTTACTTCTCACTATGATGTTAAACATCCCACATTAGAAGTGTCTTTAAATAAACATAAAAGCACCAAAAGGATGAAGTCATGGTTTCATCTGAAAGTGAGCGTACTTTCCTTTGATCAAATCTGAGCATGTTTATCTAATCCCGTATTACTTATTCTTTCCACTTGCTCTTGGTGTTGTCAGACAGAGCTGAAACCAAAAACTTATTAACAACCTTTCATGAGCTTTTGGTAAGCTCATAGAATTTAAAAGAGTTGATTGCAATAAAAACGAACATTCATCTCAACTTAATTGGCTTTGTAAAAAAGATAGAAAAATGATCAGCTTTTCATTTTCCTTCCCTTAAATTCTAGAACTCTTATGAATCCCAGTGGATCTGAGCCTATAATTGTGCTCATGATTAAATTGTTCCAGGATTCGAATCTCGACTGCTGCTAAACTCCTCAAAGTGCTGTTGGCAAATTAATTGGTGGATGATTAAAGAAATTGAGCTGAATGAGCATCTTTTGTTCAAATAACTAGCAGCCAATAGTTACTTGTGCAGATGAGGTTTGTGTTTTGTCTCATTGTGTATCCTCGGGTTTGGTGTAGTTTAGCCGTAATCATATTGAATGGTTGGGTGTGCTCTCGCAATTAATTAGTGGTTGTGTTGATTCATTGGATATAAGGCAGGGAAAATAGTCCAACTTGTATCGGCGTTAATACTCCATATGAGCCAATTTGTATTTAACTTATCTCAACTTAGCCCTTCAGCAATTTTTCTGCAACTCTCAGACACTCATCCAATGTCCTATATCTGTACTACAGGGTCACAATAACTTTATCACAGAAAGTTAGGATTTGTCCTTTTTGGTCCATTTACCCTTTACCCCTATCAATGGTTTGTTAATTCTTGTCTGGCAGTGTCTGATGTGAAAATTGGAAGTGAAAATTGATTGATTGATTGATTAAAAGGGACAGCAAGGACACAGGCCCCCTGGCCCACTGAGTCCACGCCAACCATCGGTCGCTCATTCACGTCAGTTTCGTGTTATCTCACTTTTGCATCAACTCCCTTCATATAGGAGGCAATTTTACAGAGGCCAATTAGCCTTCAAACCCTTTTTACGTCTTTGGGATGAAACCAGAGCACAAGGAGGAATCCCATGTGGTCACAGGGAGAACATGTAAACTCAACGCCAACAGTACCTGAAGTCATGATTGAACCCGGGTCAAACTGGTGCTGTGAGGCACCAGCTCCATATTTGCATGTGTCAAATCTTACTTCTTCAGCACAAATCTGCCATTTTATATTTGTTTTTCTACTTTTTCTGTCCCACCTTCCTTAAAGAGTCCATGCATTTCCTGAAAATTGCTTTCAAATTTGAGAAAAAATAGTTTTCCCTGTACATACATGTTCCAGATCTCCTGAAGACATCATGCAGTTGGGTGGCATAGTGGTCGAGCTGCTACCTCAATGCCAGAGACTTGGGTGCAATCCTGCGGGTGCTGTCTGTGCAGAGTTTGCACGTTCTCCCTGTGATCACATGGGCTTTCTCCCTTTGCTCATGTTTCCTCCCACATTCTAAAGTCGTGCAGGTTTGTAGGTTAATTGACTTCTATAAATTGCCCCTAATGTGCAGGATATGAATCTGGATAACATAGGATGGGTGACCGATGATTAGTGTGGACTGAATGGGCTGAAGGCCCCGTTTCCATTTTGTATGTCTAAACTACACTATCTCTAAACTAAACTAGAGTTTAAACTCCAGCACACCGAAAATTGTCATGCAAAGTTTATTGCAATTAAACAAGCACATCTGTTCACCATTTATTTGCTGGCTGCAGTAGATTCTGGCTGACATGTACTCAATGAATCTGTGCGCAAAGGATTGGATTTTGAAAATTAAATATGCATTCACCTACATGGATTAGTCAGATGGTCTCTCTACATGATGCCGGCACATTGATAAGTAATCAATTATGTGAATATTTCTGTTTTCTCGTATTTGCTGCACTTCTAAAGATGCCACAATATATCTGCGTAGTCCATACTAAAGTCAAACACAAATTGTGTACATTGTAATATTTTGCAAAGCAGTTGGATCATTGAGACAGATGGTTCCTCATCTTCCCATCAGTTACTATTTTATTCGCTCTTGTGGTAACAACTTTCATTATGATTATTGTACCATTAAAAGAGATTGTTGTGCAATCACCAATAAAGTCTTAGTTCAGTTTAGAGATACAACATAGAAATAGGCCCTTCGGCCCACCGAGTCCTCGCTGACCAACAATCATCCATAGGCTAGTTCTATCCTCCACACTAGGGACAATTTACAGAAGCCAATTAACCTACAAACTTGTATATCTTTGGAATGTGGGAGGAAACCAGAGCACCTGGAGAGAACCCACGCTGTCATAGGTGAATGCACAAACTCCATACAGCCGACACCCATATTCAAGATCGAACCTTGGGACTCTGCCTCTGTAAGGCACAATCTCTACCGCTGTGTCACCCAGTCATTTGTTTTTTCTACCTGCTGCGTGGAGAATTTATAATAGATTCTGTGGTGTTATGTTTCAGGCAGACATTTGTTTAATAGAACATTGTTATTTTACTCGTAGATTTTGAATTACATCTGTTAAAAATGTTGTTCAATTACACATGGATGCAAGAATGACCTGGGGGCTTTTCATTCAAACTAGATAAAAAGTTCATGTTTGATAGAGGTCTAAGGCTTAGTAAATTGAGCACAGGTCTCTGTTTTGTTTTGACTCGCAAACATCCAGTCCTGTCCAAAGCTACTTTTGCGATTGATTGATTGACATCGAAAATATTTAAAAAAATTAGTACATTTTTTATTGTTGCAGCCCTTAGCACACAATGCAGTTAAAATTGCACTCACGTGATTCTGGTGGTGTGGTGTGATCTGGTGTGGCTTGTGGTATATTGTTCAACATAAGTTGAAACTGACACAACTGTTTATGAAGAGCAGAACCCATCCACCTCAAGAACAAGTTAATCATCTTTG
This sequence comes from Okamejei kenojei, assembly GCA_035221665.1. Lineage (NCBI taxonomy): Eukaryota > Metazoa > Chordata > Chondrichthyes > Rajiformes > Rajidae > Okamejei > Okamejei kenojei. The sequence goes on from CM069146.1 coordinate 43,262,168, forward strand.
CTGTTGTAAAGGCTACTTTCATTTAAAAAAAGAGCTACATTTAGAAGTTGCATTTAATTATTTACATATTTTCAAGACTCATAACAATTATAATGCATAACCGATTGCATTCAATGGTTCCAGTCACTTGAATATTTTGTTGGTTATCATACATTTTGGTGGATTTCCAAGTAATTGATGGTATTATGGAAGAACCTATATTTTCTAACTTGTTTTGCTTATCTCTCTGCTGATCCACAACTATGTTAACGCAGTTCAATTAAAATGTACGAATCAGTGGGATCATATATTGCAATTCTCATTCTCCCCATCGTGGGAAGCCCATTGTAGTGCATGGTTAATTGGTCCAATCATTTAACTCTCCTTTGACAAAAAAAAAATTATATTTAAAAACTATTCATTCAGCAATATTTTAATTGGTGATTGTGTGAGATGTGACTCGAGTTCTGTACCTGCCAAGACATGGTTCAAATTTTGAGAGATTTACACTTATCCAAAAATGTGTTTATTTTGGCGAATGCAGTTTAAATTTGTCGCATCATTCTGAGGTTTTGAAATTTTGTGATGAAGAAAATGAAATTAGTGGAGAAAAGTAGTTGGCCTTTACTAATGTTTTGTGTTTATTTTTAAACGACATGTTTATTATAGTCTTATGACAGAATATTGTGCTATTTTGTTATGCAATAGAAATATAAGTAAGAAATTGTTTGCACAATATAGTCTACAACATTTAGAAGTATACTAGACTAAGTGGGACCTGTTGGGTCCCATGTTCACACGGGAGGGCTGGTCCCCCGACACAATATTCCACCTCTCCACCAATTCCAGTACTGGTGGCCAGTGGGGGGGCTTTCTGGAGCGCTGGTATGGGTTCTTGGGGTGGCAGCTCAGTCCCTCAAGCCTGATGTGCTGGCAGCTCACGGCTGGTGGGCTGGCAGTTGACTCCATGACATTCCTATGAAATTCCTTGAAATTTCATTTCAAGCAGGGTGCAAGGCCACCAAATTCAAATGCAGCTTCATACCATTTCATGCAGGGTGCAACACCACCACATTCAGATGCAGTTCCATACTATTTCATGCAGGTTGCAAGGCCACCACATTCAAATGCACTTTCATACCATTTCAAGCAGGGTGAAACCACCATAAAACCACACAAAACACCAAACTCACAGTTCAGTAGACATTCAGTGTGTTCAGTTTGATTCATATCTCAGACAGAGTCGTGACCTCTCCCTCCCCCATCATGCAGAGACTGAGCCACACCCACACTTCTGGGTTTTATAACCCCTCCGCCTCCCAACGGAAAAGTTGTGGCCTTCATGGCGTGATTGACAGGAGAGAGATTCTCAACATTTTTTAAACACTAATAACACCTTTATTTTTCATTGATGGGAAGAATCGCCTGCACCTGCTGAGCGGAGGGGGGACTAAGTAAGATGGCCAAAAATCACAGCTGTAAGTGGTAGCTTTTTATCTAAAATCAATATACAGTGCAAACAGGAAGTTAGCCAAAGCACCCAAGCCACCATTTGCAGTAGTGTCATTTCAACACAAATTGTGAAAGTATTTCAAACAGTTTCACTGTTTTTGTTATTGATGGGAAGAAACATAGAAATATAGAAACATAGAAAATAGGTGCAGGAGCAGGCCATTCGGCCCTTCGAGCCTGCACCGCCATTCAATGTGATCATGGTTGATCATCCAACTCAGTATCCTGTACCTGCCTTCTCTCCATACCCCCTGATCCCTTTAGCCACAAGGGCCACATCTAACTCCCTCTTAAATATAACCAATGAACTGGCCTCAACTACCTTCTGTGGCAGAGAATTCCAGAGACTCATCACTCTCTGTGTGAAAAATGTTTTCCTCATCTCGGTCCTAAAGGAATTCCCCCTTATCCTTAAACTGGGACCCCTTGTTCTGGACCTCCCCAACATCGGGAACAATCTTCCTGTATCTAGCCTGTCCAACCCCTTAAGAATGTTGTAAGTTTCTATAAGATCCCCCCTCAGTCGTCTAAATTCTAGCGAGTACAAGCCAAGTCTATCCAGTCTTTCCTCATATGAAAGTCCTGACATCCCAGGAATCAGTTTGGTGAACCTTCTCTGTTCCCCCTCTATGGCAAGAATGTCTTTCCTCAGATTTGGAGACCAAAACTGTACGCAATACTCCAGGTGTGGTCTCACCAACACCCTGTACAACTGCAGTAGAACCTCCCTGCTCCTATACTCAAATCCTTTCGCTATGAATACTAACATACCATTTGCTTTCTTCACTGCCTGCTGCACCTGCACGCCTACTTTCAGTCTGAAGAAGGGTCTCGACCCGAATCGTCGCCTATCTCCTTCGCTCCTTAGATGCTGCTGCACCCGCTGAGTTTCTCCAGCCTTTTGTGTACCCGTCTACTTTCAATGATTGGTGTACCATGACATCCAGGTCTCGTTGCATCTCCCCTTTTCCTAATCTGCCACCATTCAGATAATAGTCTACCCTCCTGTTTTTGCCAACAAAGTGGATAACCTCACATTTATCCACATTATACGGCATCTGCCATGCATTTGCACACTCACCCAGCCTATCCACATCATCTTGCAGCCTCCTAGCATCCTCCTCACACCTAACACTACCCTCCAGATTAGGGTCATCCGCAAACTTGGAGATGTTGCATTCAATTCCCTTGTCCAAATCATTAATATATATTGTATATAGCTGGGGTCCCAGCACTGAGCCTTGCGGTACCCCACTAGTCACTGCCTGCCATTATGTAAAGGACCCGTTTACTCCTACCCTTTGCTTCCTGTCTGCCAGCCAGTTCTCTATCCACATCAATACTGAACCCCCAATACCGTGTGCTTTAAGTTTGTATACTAATCTCTTATGTGCGACCTTGTCGAAAAAAGGGACTACACAATGACTTGGGCAGAAAATTGCAGTTGTAAGGATGCCAACACTGTATTTCTATCATTACTCTGTGATACAAAGGCAACTCCTGTCATCTATATGTGTGCAATTAAGTGCAGTAATTCACTGGTTGCTGTCAGTGATATCATAGTTTTACTGCTGCATATGCCATAGTAATCAGCATTGAATCAATTAATTGAAAAGAACTTCAACTACTTGTACAATATTCCTGGTGTAAAATATGCTGAAATTATCATGCGTATACTGAGCTATAACTGAGCTATGAACAGTATTCTCTAATACCATTACAGCTAATCAGCTTCTGGCCTAAAAAATATACACAATTTTTATGTATGGATATAGTTCGCACAAAAAAAATAACACAATAATTTATTGTTTTTAAAATGAAAAGAAATTATTTCAGAGCCATTTGATTTTATAGTTATTTCATTATTTCATGTTTGATTCTTTAAATCTCACTGTCAAAAATGAAAGAGAGATCACAAAAAATGTATTTTTAAACTTCCTCCTTTGTTCTCTGTCAGTAATTTTCATGATAATTGGCTGTTCGGGCAGAAGTGGTGTTGAAGAAGGTGATTTTTCTGGCACAAAGTATACAGTATTTGAACCGTTATGGGCATGTTTATATGAGCACTGTTTCTCCACTAAGCAGAAAATTGGCCAATATAATGTGCCAGACCATCCCGGACCTTGTCCAAAATCACTGGCTCTGGTTCCAACTCTCCTGGATGTAATTTCTCCAGATAAGGAAGGCTGAACAAGTTTGCTCCTACACCTGACACACACGCTGTTGGGTGAAGCTGGTTCCAAGGGGTGTGCATGCCCCAGGCAATGTATCCTGAAGAAAAAAAACAAAGCTCTTGAGTAAATCAGCGTGTCAGGCAGCATCTCTGGAGAAAACGGATGGGTGCCGTTTCTGGTCAGAAACATGCTTCAAAGTTTAGTTGCTGGGATGCCCTGACTAGATTATCAAAGGCTTTTCAAACTTATTTTTTAACGTCTGGATAATCATTTATCTAACTCATTATTTTAAACCCATCCCTTAATACCTTTGACCTGAAATATCAAAAAGCAAGAAAAGTAAATTCAAATTAATGCAAGGTAGAATAGGTTCAATACATAGTACTCGCTACTTTTTCCATGTCACTGATCGCTTTCAATTGAATTAGGTTGCCGATTACATATTATTTCTCCTTATGACATGCCATGGAAGAGCTGCTCAGATTCCAATACTGTTTGACTTCTGGACAAATTAAGTAGGATAGGTCGAAACAATTATTTCCATTTAAATGATATTCTTGCCTATCAGGAAAATACAATGGATTGTTTTTCACAATTGATTGTGTCAAAATGTTGCTGTAGGAAGGAACTGCAGATGCTGGTTTACACCGATGATAGACACAAAATGCTGGAGCTACTCAGCGGGACAGGCAGCATCTCTGAAAGCATTCCTTCTATCCTGAGATGCTGCCAACTCCGCTGAGTTACTCCAGCATTTTGTGTCAAAATGTTAGTGTTTGGCTTTTTTAATTGCTGGTAAATAACCAAAACTTCAGGTTTGAGAAACATAGAAACATAGAAAATAGGTGGCAGGAGGAAGCCATTCGGCTCTTCGAGCCAGTACCGCCATTCATTGTAATCATGGTTGATCGTCTCCAATCAATAACCCGTGCATGCCTTCTCCCCATATCCCTTGCTTCCACTAGCCCCTAGAGCTCTATCTAAAGGGCCTGTCCCACTTACGCGATCTTGGCTCGCAAATTACGCGACCTCATGGTCACTTGAGGCGTACGGGCACCGTATGGCCGCGCGGGGCCGGTCCCACTTAGAAGCGCGGAGTTGTGCGGGGCTGGTCCTGACATCGCGCGGGGCTCTGAAATTCTAGCAGTGAGCAAAATCTTTGCGCGCCAACGGCCTGTCGGCACGCAGGCGCATTGCGGTCTTACGCAGCATGTCGTATGCAGCATCTTGACGGCGTGCGCCTAGCGCATGGCGTTGCGTGATGATGTCACCGCCTGACGCCATGCGACGCCCAAATTCAGTCAGCCCGCCTCCTGCCCAGCTGATTGGTAAGCATGACGTAAATGACGTCACGCGCAAACTGAGCGCGAACTTCACGTGAACTCCGCTTCCGGTTGGTCGCGCAAGTGGGACAGACCTTTAACTCTCTCTTAAATCCATCCAGTGACTTGGCCTCCGATGCCCTCTGTGGCAGGGAATTCCACAAATTCACAACTCTCTGGGTGAAAAAGTTTTTTCTCACCTCAGTCTTAGTTCTCAGTTTTGTTCTCAAACATTCATCCCTTTCCATTTACCGCAACAGAGTGCCCAACAGGAGAGTTTGACCCTCTTCTGATTTAGATTTAATTTATTTTAGATCTTCATTACACTGGAAAAAACAATATCCATAAAACAAGTTGTAAATGACTGGCAACATGACCGACTGGTGTGATATTGATTGGAAAGTTTTCTGCCACTTTGACTTTGAAACAATTACATAATGACTTAAAGAACCTATTGTGGAAGATCAAGAAGAAAAGATTGCAAGTTCCATACATTTATCATGCATGAGAAGTGGATACGGTCTAAATTTATTGTATTAATCTTATTTTGTTTGATAAAATTGGGGAGATGGTTCGATGTGAAAAAATCGTTAAATTATAGCAGTCATAAAATTGTGCAGTGTAACGATTTATGTCTCAAGGTACTTAAAAATAGGCTTGTCTGCAATCCTTTGGCCCAAATTGTTTTGCTCTGATTACTAGCTCCCACATTTTATGGCAATGATGTATAGTATAAATCTATAATAATAAAATCCAATTGGAGGAATAAAACCAAGGTTATCAGGTCTAATGTGCAGCCCTTACAATTAATCATATTTAATTTCTTGTCAATATGACACCATTTCTGATAATTCCATAACATTCTTTGTATTTGCAGAATGAAATATTACAATGACAAAATGTAATACAAACAACATTTTCAGTGCTTTATTCTTTAAGGGAAAATGCTATTTCTGATTTTACCTTGAACAAAATGGTTTAGTTTGCTGTTTAGTTTGCTATTGAATTAGTGAGTTCAGTTCTTGATTAAATTTCAAAGACTGCATAACTTAAAAAACAGAGGTTCCCACATTAAAAGATAAACCAGTTTTCAAGATTTGGCATCTGACAAACTCCAACAAAATGAAAATAAATATGAAAGTGTTTCTAGTTACAAACTAGTTAGGATGCTGTCGTAGTGTTATTTCAAATAATCACCCATATTCAAAAAGGTTTATTTATAATGTGTTAACACTTTTATCGTGTAGGTATTAGCATGTCTTAAATGTGGAGAGTATTCTATTTGACTACTTCAGTCAGGATTTGTATCACAGACATAAGAAACAAACCCATGAGAAAAATGAAGTTCACCTTCTTAAATTGGGTAACATTTCTTTCAGAAAATATTGAGATTATCCTGCTGTAAAATTTGTGTTCTTTAGCTTTATTATCTTACTAAAGTGTCATCAAAATGTCTGGTCTGTTTATTGTCATTGCATAATTATTCCAAATTTGTATCTATTTGTTTGTGGAAGACAAATCTGCAAACCAAGTCTGAATAAATAATAGACATCTTGAATGCAACCTAATTTGGGTAGAACTTAAATTCTATTCATTCTAGTTAAAATGAATAAGAGAGGACTTTTATTGCTTTATCCAAGTTTAAGTTGGATTACTTCACTGCCTATTATCTACCACATGTCATCACTGTTTGGCAAAAATAGATTTCTCCCACATCTATTAGTTAGTTTAGTTTATTGTCACATGTACCGAGGTACAGTGAAAAGCTTTTGTTGCATGCCAACCAGACAATACATGATTACAATCAAGCCATTTACAGTGTATAGATACATGATTTTTTTAAAATAATATTTTCATTAGAAGCAGTGTAGAGTAGTATAAACCACGGCATATGACAAAATACATTTATTGTACATCTTCCATTTAAATTTTGACAAAAATGAAATAGAAAAGGAGAAAAAGAGCATGAAAGAGAGAGCGTGAAAGAGCTAGTGAATGTGTAAACCCCTAAACTACCAAAGAGTGTAGTCACAGAGTGGCTAAGTAAAAACGTTAAAAAAAATAAAAAGACAAAAACAAAAAATAATATAAAGAAAAAAAAAGACCAAAACGTGTGATATACCTACTTAGTTTCTCACCCCACCCATCTGTAAATGGTCTGTAAATCGGTTTAATTCCGAAGTTGTGTTGCACCATACTATGCTTGTAATGAATCAATGAAAGGAGACCATATCTTTAAAAATTGCTCTGATTTTCCTGCTAAGACGAGTATCATATCTTTGAGTTGTAGCATCTCAGACATGCTTGTGATCCCCATTTTAAGATTTGTGGTAGATGCATTTTTCCAAAATTTAAGTTTCTTTGCCATTATCAGGCCATAATTGAGGAAACATCTTTGAAATATTGATAGGTCAGAACAGGCTCCTGTTGTTCCAAAAATAATCAATTCTGTTCCAGTTCCAGTTTAATTTTTAATAATTTTGAGAAGATTTCAAAGATTCCTTTCCAAAATTTATGGAGTTTTATGCAAGAGGCAAAGGAGTGTGTTATAGTTGCTTCTTGAGAAAGACATTTGTCGCAGATGGGTGATACATTTAGAAAAATTGCGTTCAGTTTAGTTTTTGAGTAATATAGTCCGGTGTAGTATTTTAAATTGAATTAGAATATGTCTTACATTAATCAAATAATTATGTATATATAAGAGATATTTTTCCCATCTGTCTTTGGGGATTTGTGTATAGATACATGATAAGGGAAGAACGGTTAGTGCAAGGTAAAGCCAGCAAAGTCTAATCAAGGATAGTCCATGGGTCAGTCACCAAAGGGGTAGATAGTAGTTCAGCACTGCTCTTGGATTGTGGTCGGATGCTTTGGTTGCCTGATAACAGCTGGGAATAATCCAAGGGGTGTGCATGCCCCAGGCAATGTATCCTGAAGAAAAAAAACAAAGCTCTGGAGTAAATCAGCGTGTCAGGCAGCATCTCTGGAGAAAACGGATGGGTGCCTTTTCTGGTCAGAAACTTGCTTCAAAGTTTAGTTGCTGGGATGCCCTGACTAGATTATCAAAGGCTTTTCAAACTTATTTTTTAACGTCTGGATAATCATTTATCTAACTCATTATTTTAAACCCGTCCCTTAATACCTTTGACCTGAAATATCAAAAAGCAAGAAAAGTAAATTCAAATTAATGCAAGGTAGAATAGGTTCAATACATAGTACTCGCTACTTTTTCCATGTCACTGATCGCTTTCAATTGAATTAGGTTGCCGATTACATGCTATTTCTCCTTATGACATGCCATGGAAGAGCTGCTCAGATTCCAATACTGTTCGACTTCTGGACAAATTAAGTAGGATAAGACAAAACAATTATTTCCATTTAAATGATATTCTTGCCTATCAGAAAAATACAATGGATTGTTTTTCACAATTGATTGTGTCAAAATGTTACTGTAGGAAGGAACTGCAGATGTTGGTTTACACCGATGATAGACACAAAATGCTGGTAAAGCCAGCAAAGTCCAATCAAGGATAGTCCATGGGTCAGTCACCAAAGGGGTAGATAGTAGTTCAGCACTGCTCTTGGGTTGTCGTCGGATGATTTGGTTGCCTGATAACAGCTGGGAATAATCTGTGTCGTTTCCATTTTAGCACCCTTATAATCCCCTCACCACAGGAATCAGTCCAGTAAACTTTAGTCCCACCGTTTCTAAGGGTAAGTATGATCAATTAATTTATTAGAAGGACAACATTGTACTTTATCATATACAGTCGGGGATTGGCTTCATGATTGCCACACTTAAGGGCCTGTCCCACTTGGGCGACCTAATCCGCGAGTGCTGGCGAGTTTCGACTCATACTCGCAGCATGGTCGACATGAGGTCATAGGAGTTCTTCGTAATTCTCCTTCACGCTCGAGAGTGGTCTCTGCGTACTCGAGGCCTCAGCTAGGTTGCAGCGTTTTTTTCAATATGTTAAAAAATGCCCGCGAGTAAAAAAAGGTCGCCATGCAAAAAAATCGATACACTTTTTACTCGTAGGTTTAGTCGCAGTAGATCATAGTAGATCGGCATGTTAGTCATAAGTAATCGAGGGTAGTTAAAGGTAGTCGAAGATAGTCGTAGATAGTCTTCATCATAGTCGAAGGGAGGTGGAAGGAGTTTGAAGGAGGTCGTCTTCACTCTCCACTCTTCGGTGTCCAATTTTCCGGAAGTTAGTCGTAGCTAGTCGAAGCTGGTCTTCAACATAGTCAAAGGAGGTCTTCTACATTGTCGAAGGAGGTCTTCAACATGTCATTTTTTCAAACTCTTCTAAACTTGCCAATTAGGTCGCCCAAGTGGGACAGCCCCTTTAGTGAGAATACAACCACAGATGCCTGTCAGATTTATATGAAGGAAAAATAAAGCTGTAAATCGAAAATATATAATTATTTTCATCGGATTGGATGGATTAGCTCTAAACCATGTAGAAACATGGAGAAAGTTTGTTGCTTCGTATACATTTTCACAATAAATATTTACATGAGAAACTAATATTTTACATTCATCTCATTAAAGCTTTTATTTTCATATTATCCCTGAGCTCATGACATTTTAAGCTACTATTAGAATTTCTGCATCAGTTCACTATTGCTTATTGGTCACTATTGAATTATTCCCAATTCACTGAGTACAGTATGTGTAGAGGTGATGAATGAGAACTGTCTGGATTAGAGGGGGTACAGGGAGGGGAGGGGATGATCCTCTTTTGGATCCTAGAAATTTAAAAGTTTTCAGCTTAGACTAAACCTGATGAAAGAATCTGCAGTGTGAAGTTAACTGGCATTCAAGAAAAGTAAACCAAAGTGTGAAATATCAGAAAAAATTTAACATATACGTGAGGGAGATTATTATTAAGGACAATTAACAAGAGTCAAATTTTACTCTGGAGCCCCTGCCAAATTAAAGACATGAAAACAATGCTGAATACATCTAAAATAATTAACAATTAAAGCTAGCAAAGTAAGCAGTTGGAATGAAAGCGTCATGTTCATGGTAAGAAATAAATGCATTGGAATAAGTCATGCAGAATATAATACATACTTTTCTGGATTGCTCGCATAATACAAACAAATCTTTGTTGTGACAAGCGACTTGCTAATCAGAGTTGAAGTGTGATACACACGACTTTGTTACATGACACTACTTAAAGGAATAATAACCCCACCGACATTAAGTGACTACACATGCCAGCTAGCTAGTAACAGTATATGCTGTACGTGTAATATGTACCCAACTGCTAATACTAAGGCTAATTGCTTACTGGTTAAATGTTACAGTTTGAATGTTATCCTTTATTCATAGTGTATATCTGGATGGAAATGTTGGTGTAATTTACATTGAATAATTTGCTACATGCTCATTTTGGAGCTTTATATCATTGATGACAGGACTTGTGGAACCTTTACTTTCAAGATTAATTGACTTGGACTAAATTGATTTGGGTTTAATCCAACCATTGAATCTCATCAACTATGGAACTACATTTAGACTGTTCAAGCAGCTCAGTTTATACCAGTATTAAAGATATTTATTCATCAAATATTATGGGTGTTCAGACTAAAACAACATGTCGAATTGGAAACAAATTTACCATTTGTGTACTATTATGTGAAGATTTTTTTTGACATCCGTAAATTATAATAATTTATTTTCACTGAACACTTATAGATACTTATTTGTAAATTAATATAGACAACACCATATTACTTTATTTCTTAAAAGATGATACCTGAAGCACAAAGATGTCAAGTTTTGGGAATCTTTTGCTGGATAAACCAAGAATGATGAAGGGATCTATTGGAACAGTATATTAACCAAGCAATTATTTTATTATTGATATTGTGCTTTTTAAAAGGAAACACAAGCCTATTTTAATCTTAGCAATTCACCTAATAGGCAGGGTTATTGTTCTATATTAAATGTGTTGTATTCTGGGATCAATAGACCGTGGAAGAGCAGATAAAACAGATCTGTACTCTCTGACTGGGATTCTACTTCGCTGTGTAAATTATTCATGACCAAACTGATACAGCATCAGCTACTAAGAACCCTGTAAAAGGCTTGCACTATCATCCATAATCGCTGAAAAAGCAGCTGTGAAATTTGAACCATTAGGACTTGCCACTGTGTCCTAATGTAATATAATATGATATTAAAACGTTTGAATGGACTAATTAAGAACATTATATAGGAGTCCTGATTTTCTGTTCATCCGATCATTTCTACATGCACCAAAGAAGTAAGTGGCTATTGATCTTTACAATGTTTCTTATTAGGAGATGGCTGTAACTTCTATTATTCTCTATTATGGTAAGTGTTTGACACCCGATTAGTGTTTTCATAAATTTGTTGGGGATTTGTGTTGGAATAATGGAAGTTTGTAGTACCTGCATTTGGGATTGCCTCATTTTATAACAATGGTTTAATTTGTGCCTTCAAGGTTGAGTGCACAGCACAATGCGTCATCATTTAACTTTCTCCAACAAGAAACAATGTAGTCGTCAAAATGGACTAATATAAAACATGATACGTAAATGATAATGTAGTTAGTAGCTGCTGACTCTGTTCAGCTGATATCACGATTTAACCTTGTCGGTGTTCAAATGATTTAGTTTTCTCTCTCGGATAAACCTTTCAGTTCACAAGAAAACTGTTTCAATTTTTCCCAAAATTGCCTTTTGTACCTGGGCAGAAATCACCATTATTACACTTAGGTAGTTCACTCACAAAGCTTTGCAATTTTCAGACAGAGGAGTTCATGACAAGGAAGAATGTATACTTAAATTCCTGTAAGTCTTCTATTGTGAAGATTTGAAATGGTCTTCAAATTTGCAGCCAATTCCAATGGAATCAAGCAATGAAATTCCCTTTCTTCATTCAGGTCTGTGTAGCTGGACTCTTCTGACTAACTGTGGTCAAATAAACTATTGAAAGTCCATGAAAATGAAATAACCACTCATGCTAAGAGTCTGAAATCAAGAGAAAATGTGAGAAGGACAAAACAGGGCAGACAACCTCTATGGAAAGACAAAGAGAGCTAGCCTTTCAGGTCAGAGATCGTTGACCAGGCTCCACTTCCGATGAAGGGTCTTTTAACAAAACATTATCACTCTTTTTTCTTTCCACTGATGTGACCTGACCTATTGGATGTTTCCTGCATTTTCTGCTGAAATACCTACAGATTCAGTAATATCATCTGTAAAGTGAACTGGGAAAGATCCTGAAAGGAGAACCGCCATTTGATAGCTGATGTAAATGGCTTGATGAAGTGCTCACTTATTTTTGTGAGTTGGTGCAAGATCATCTGAAAATATGAACATTACGTATTTTCTGCTGGAGGCTATTGCATTGAATTAGTGAAGTTGTTTGATACCACAAACTATTCATCAAGTCACTGCAAACAGTAACGTGATTAAAATAAGATCTGCATTGTATTTGTGATTTAGTGCAAGTGATTCAAAAATAAAGGTTACATTAATAATTAATTGTAGCGCAAAGCGTCTGATGTTCTCTGCTTTGAATCCTTTTCCTGACAAAGATGGGAAATAGATTTGCTTCATAAAACTGCAGCTGAGGTTGTAGCATTCTGCTTTCGCCCTGCTTTTTTAGCCTTAAGACGTAAAAATCACCAGTTGTCAATAAAATAACTTATTATTACCTTTCTAAAAATTGGAAAGGTATGAGGCATAGTTTTCCTCGCTGGATTTGTCTTTTCATAAGAGTATAAATAATATGGGTTGCAGCAATGCACAAAAAATAGACTTGGTTATTTTGAAGTTTAGAGCTTTGGATTGGGAATTTTCTGCATTGATGGACCTACTGGTTGGCCCCTGAGAGACCAATTATAAAGGTCTGCAAGGTTTTTCATTTTAGCCTTGGTGCCTTTTTAATGTCAGTTCTTGGTAAACCACTGCTCTGAAACCATCTTCCACTGTTGAATGTCTTGGTTGAATGTTCATTAGTTAAAAAAAAAAAGAAATTCTTATCTTATTTATCATCACAGGAACCATTCCAGACGTCCTGGATGTAATGATGCAAACACAACGGTGGTGATTGAATTCAAATAAGGTTTCAATAGGTAGCAACATTGTATTAATCAGTAGTGGGGTTATCTATTTTTAGGTATTTAATTTGCACTTTGGTTTCCTATTTTAGAAGCAACATGGCGACATGTATTGGAGAGGCTATTAAAAGTAAGCAAAATGAATATTAAGTTTCCTTATGTTTCATTCATATGCATTGTGGTAAATAATGTAATCTCCAATTATTGGAGGCAGAAGCATGGTCTTGAACTAAACAATTGTCAAGATGAATGGTAGATTATTAAATGGCAGACATGCCTTTATTCCTTACATTCTAATATTAAAGGTAAATAATTAAGACATCAATGACTGAGCCTCTTGTATTGATGTAGATTCAGTAAATGTCACAAAAATAATCTGACCTAAATATGTATTTCCCTTTGACTTTCTCTCTGCATCTTTCTGTAGATCTACCTGCCATTCCAACTCACTGTCTCACATTGTAACTTTGCCAACTTTGTCAATTTTTTAAAATCAACTTAACTAATTCCGTCAGATTTGTATGATAACTGATCATTGTCTCTGACAATGTGCATTTTGAGATATGAGATTCAGGATTCAAGATTCAATTTAATTGTCACATGCCCCAATTAAGCTACAGTGAAATTTGAGTTACCATACATCCATACTAAATAAAAAGCAACAAGACACACAGCCACATAAAATAAAATTTAACATAAACATCCACCACAGCGGAATCCACATTCCTCACTGTGATGGAAGGTAATAAAATTCAATCATTTTCCTCCTTTGTTCACCCGTGGCAGGGGCTTTTGAACCCTCCGCCATTTGCCGCTGCCGACAGTTGATGTCTGAAGCCCTCTCGTCGGCATGATGGAAACTCCGGCGTCGGAACAAATGAAACACTCCGCGGCATGAAGCTCCCAAGTCTTCCTCCTCTTACTGGAGACCGCGGGCTTCATGGTGTTAAAGTCCACAAGCCCCGAGTTGGAGCTCTCCACAATCATCGGCAAAGAATCACAGCTCCCAATGTTAAAGTCCACACCGCGCCCGCGGCTTGAAATGCCGGACCAGTCTCCAGGAAAGGCCGCCAACTCCACGTTGTTAGGCCGCAGTGGAGACGGAGATACGAGACGGAGAAAATTGCATCTCCGTCGAGGTAAATGACTGGAAAAAAGTTTCCCCCGATCCCCCCCACCCCCCACATAATACATACCAAGAAACATTGAAACATACATTTAAGACATACTTAAAATAATAAAAACAAAGAAGGGACGAGACAAACTGTTGGCGAGGCGGCCATTATGGGCGCCATTCGATGGAATGCCAAGACTGATTTTCTTTGTAATTGTTTGGGTAAACATGTGAATAAGAATGCTTTTATCTTAGTTTAGTTTAGAGAAACAGCCCTTCGGCACACCGAGTCCACGTAGTAAAGAAAAGAGGAACAATATCCTTCCTCTGTTCATGTGAGAATGCTAGAACAATACAGCACAGGAACAGGCCCATTGGCCCTTGGCTTTGCTGATCATGATGCTAAGATAAACTAATCTCATCTGCCCGCACATGATCCATATCCCTCCAATCTCTGCATATCCATATGCAGAAGGAGAGGAGCTGAAAACAGAGGTGCAGAAAATATACGAGAAGCAATATTATTTCTAAGTTTCAAGTTTGTTTCAATTGAATGTATAACTATGCAAAGAATAATGTTGCAACATAAAATGTAAGTGCATTGTGCTTTTGAGTCCACCATATAAATAATTGTAGCGAAATAGCAGAGTTCAGAGCATAATTATACTTCAAATTATTTCTCAATTGGAATTGGCTTCAAAGATTAAAAATGTCGTTTACCTCTTAGACCCCTTCAGATTTGTAATGCATCAAAGTACTGTGACCATGAGCAGCAAATGGCAGAAGATTAAGTGTATATGTACAATCAAATATGCACTGCAATCATTACTTAATGTTTCAGGAATTACTGTATGGCACAGATAGGGTGTAGTGAGTGAACGTGTACAATGTGGTAATAAGTACCACTACTGTCCCTCAGTGTAGTCGATGCCCAATAAATATGATGCCTATCTCTGGCTATCTCATGGCAACATTGCTACAGCCTGGTGAAATGTTTTTAAATCTATTCTGCAAGTAGCAATGATGCCCCGTTGACATCAGGGAGTATCAATTTATTTCAAATCTACCATTGACACAGTTATGATATTGGACCCTCACTTGAAAATACACTTTACCTGTACCTCTTTGTAAGAAGTTGTAAGAGCGGTTTCTTCACAACTGTTATCAAACTCTTCAACAAACCGCTCATGGGCTTAGGATATATCCTGGTCTTCCAATCTACCTTATTGAATCCCTGCACGTTTTTTAATCTGCATTTCCTCTGTATTTTTAACACTATATTCGGCATAGTTTATTTTCTCATTTGTATTCGATGATGTACTTGTGTATGATTTGTGTGGATGATACACAAAACAGTTTGAAAATAACAACAAACGTGTACCAGTAACATTATTAGTACTTTGGCTCACCACCTGCAGTCTTTAATTGCCACAACTTAACTCGACTGAAACCAAAAGATTGATCTTGCTTCCTAGGGTTGCTGAGTGATAACTCCGAATGATGACAGGACTTGTCAGTGATATAATATATAGTGATGTGTGCAAACCGGCACAAACCCTACACATAAAACCCGTAAAAAAAAACTTTCCAACCCTGGCAAACCCCGACTGTTCACTTTGCTGCCTTTCAAAGTTGGGTTAGAATGTTTTAAATATCACAAAAGAGACTTGGGATCTATTCAAAATGAATTAAATAATTACATTATAAATATTGTTTTAAAAATGTAGACAGCTCAAAAATAATTTCTAACACTAAAATTGTCTTGTTTTATGATCTTATCTTCACCTTTGCTTTCTTATCTACAGCCTGACGATACATAAAATTGAAATTCACTGATATTAATGTGGTCATAGATTTTGCACCAGGTCTACTGTTGCAGAAAGGTTAATTTATGCCTGGGTGAATGCAGGGGATTTACAGATAATGAATTACAAGTGGAGTCCCAAAGCCAAATTAACTGACTGATTCAATATTTCCAATCTGAAGATGTTCGCAGTTTGCTTGTTCAATAATGTGTGTGCAGATGTCACAGACTTGCTTATGTTTAACTGCGTGCCAACAGGATCTTGATGTAATAATGATCACCGAACACTGGCTTTGGAAATAACTTGAAACATTTCACATCAGCAGCTGGTGCTCCACCACTATCAGATAATAGCTTTATCAGAATTATATATATATTTTAAGCAAAATTATCATACCTCCAAGCCTCAACATGCCACAAGTGCTATGAAATTGAGTTGTAATTTATTGAACACGATTAAACCCATCAATTGTATTTAACAAACTGGCCTTTAACCAATTGGAATTGAAACCAGGAATTTGAATATTTAACACAAAACGCGTGTACAGAAAATGACACAAAGAGAGATTAAGGAAAATGAGGATTATTGTCCAGGAATGCTACCTTACCCACTCCAACAGTTACTCCAACAGTTTGTGTCTTTTTTAAAGAAAAATGAGATTGAGCAAGAGAGAAATAAAAAAGTGAGAACAATACACTAAAATACCTTATAATTAAAATCTAAAGATTGAGACTCCACAATTGTTTAACAAATATTATGGAGGAACAGGGTAACCTGGACAGTCAATTTCTTATGCATGTGTGAATGGACAGCAGCTGTGTAGTCTGATTAATACCTTTCCAAAGGTGAGTAATGCTGGCAACACCTTGATTCAATCAACAATCCCATTCTAAATGGTCCATCTTTTAATGATAGTTTTATTTAGTTAAGACAGGAAACCAAATTGACACTTCAGCACAGAACTGAGAGAAAGCACATGCAGGAAATTCCATTCTCGGCATGTTACACCATTGTCCAGTGTTCCTCTGGTGATGAGTGATAAGAATATGTTGGGGGCTTAAAATAAAAAACTGTAGATGAGTTTCCTGCTATCCCAGCCACATGTCTAAATCACACACCAAAACTGATATTTGACATTTTATCTATTTGGTGGGATGTATTATGCCTGCCGAGTGCCAGATGATGACTGCTAACTTTTTCCAATGGAATAAAATACATATCTTCAAAATGGACTGTTATGCTCGCTTTTTTCCAACATTCCATTTATTGCCTTCCATTTATGGCATACTTGAATTAAGAATAAGTAATTTTCTATAAGAATAATTTATTTCAACCTTAAATTAAATAGCTGGATCATATTAGTTATTACAATGTTCTTTGAAAGGAGAAATGATACATACTACATTTTTTTATGGAATAGCTTCAGGCAAGGCCATGCCAGCAAGACCAATAACGTTGAAATGAAAATATATGAATTGGAAAACATTATGCTTTTTTTTAACAAAAAAGACAGAAATGTGGAGGGGCTCTAAAAAGTGATATGTGGACATCCTATTCAGCAGTCACTCTCTATCTGGCATTACTGCTTTAACAATATCCATCTTGAGAAGGGTCTCGACCTGAAACATCACCCATTCCGTCTCTCCAGAGATGCTGCCTGCCCCACAGAGTTACTCCAGCATTTTGTGTCTATCTTTGGTGTAAACCAGCATCTGCAGTTCCTTCCTACACCTTAACAATATACATTATTGCCTGCCCATTGTCTAAGATCACATCCATTGTCGTAGATCTCACTCGTTACCGGGTATCTCTTCAGTTTGTTTCCTGAAAGGTTGAAGAAATAGTAACATGTGGAAGCAGGAAAAATAATTGACAAGTTGTTTCGTATCTACAATATCTCGCCCTGTAGAATAATGTGTTGTTGTTCATTCTTAATGTTGTTTGATTTAATCCAGCTATTTTTAACTTCCATTTTAATAATATTGGAGAAAGATGAATCACGCAAGATGACAGAGCATATAAATAAAAGTAAATGCCCTTTATGAAGAATCTATACAACAAAATAGACTGCAAAAAAGTAATTAGTACTTTCCATTTATTGACCTCGGTTGTGAAACAAATGAGCAACAGAAAACATCCTTACATGATCTGTTGTTTTCACACCTTACCCCTCTACATCTCTAGATGTCCTCACACCTGACTCTCAGTTGAAATAAGAGTCTTGATCTGAAATGTCACCCATTCCTTCTCTCCAGAGATGCTGCCTGTCCCGCTTACTCCAGCTTTTTGTGTCTATCCTGACATGATGTTCAGAATCATTCAAAACATTCTAACTATCAAATCAAATGGTATATATTTCAATTACCTGTGATCCTATTAGCTCATTGCATGGCAAAATAACTAAGAAGAGGCAAATCATGCTCTCTTTCATTAATGTAATTGCAACTCCCTGATCAATGGTTTATTTTTCTCCCTAGTTGTTGGTTTGCTTCCATGCAGTACTCAGTTCAAAGATTTAGGTTCAAACTTTCAAAACGTGCTTAATGACAGCACATCAATCTGAAGAAGGGTTTCGACCCGGAATGTCACCTATTCCTTTTCTCCAGAGATACTGCTTGACCTGCTGAGTTACTCCAGCATTGTGTGTAAACCAGCATCTGCAGTTCCTTCCAACACATCAATTTGAGTATTGATTGTGGATAAACTTAATCCGACTGGTATTGCAGATGTACAGAAATTTCTCTGGATAAGTTCTTTGAGATGGTCTAATTATTGTTGGAATCATCTACGGGTCTTGACAAGGTCCTTCTCAACTCACTTGTGGTGATTACAAACTATAAGCAGGAATTCATATGGGAGATACAGTGGGCATTTATGTTAGTCTGAGGTGACCATCTTAACAGAACCAAGAGCTGGTGGTGACTTTTTTTCTCCTGTTCAGTCCCTAATATTATTTGAGTGAATTATGTTTGCGGTAATTTTCAGTAATGGAAGATTTACAGTTTAAAGTAATTTAATACAAGAACTACAAGACAGTTTCTCAGAAAATATTTAGTTTTACAGCATATTGTAGATTCCAATCAGGAGTTTGTATTGAAGTAGAACTGTTCTTTTGAGAAGTGCTTGTCTTTATTCCATGATATTATCTTTTTTAAAATAGCATCTCACAACATTAGTGATTACTAATTAATTAATAATTAACACCCTTGAATCATCTAAGCAACAAAGTCCTACATGGAACTGTTTTGGGGGCTTGGTTTGTAAGGGCCAGTCCCACTGGGGCATCATTTGCGTGTCACGCAGATAGAGCAAGAAGATTTTGTACATCCCAAAATCCTGGGGCACCCCGCGCGACCGCGCATCACTGCCTACGCCACCACGCACCATGCTCGCCAAATGCACACCATGCGCGCGTAAATGATGTTGCATAAATGACGCGCAAATGACACCCAAGTGGGATAGGCCCAGACTCTCAAAGTAAATGGAATAATAGTAAATCATATTGTAAAACTCCATAGGGCGTGAATCGGCTGATCAGTTGTTGTCTCGGGTACACTGTGGAAAAGCTGATGTACTTCAGTGAACAGAATCAAGGGATATGGGGAGAAAGCAGGAACGGGGTACTGATTCTGGACGATCAGCCATGATTATATTTGAATGGTGGTGCTGGCTCGAAGGGCGGAATGGCCTACTCCTGCACCTATTTTCGATGTTTCTATATTTCTACTTTCTGCTTTTTGTTCCATTAACCATAATGAGAAATCAAAGTCTCAATGATTAGAGTTTAATTAGTTTTAACAGCAATAATGAAAACAGGAAATGGCAAGGACTTTTCACTCAATTTATGAAATTGTGATCTTCAATTTTTTTTAACGTTTGCTCTTTTTAAAAACACAAACGGGAGCGTGCATCGATCAATGTAATGAATCATTCACAAGGTGCACTTGGTTGTCATTCAATACAGATAATAAACTAACGTATTAAGTTATTGCGTAGTTTGAAAAGTTAGAGTCGATATTTATGTTTCTCTTGGCTGTGGTGTCTGGAACCAGGGGTCATGGTATCAATATCCGGGATTGGACATTCAGACTGCCCTGTGGTCAATACAAATGCCCATGTGGTGAATTACTGATGTGTGCCATTTGGGAATAGTCTGAGGAGGTGTAGTTAAGGCAAAGTTGCTTTGCACTCAAAGGCACTTCAGTGAATCGCATGTGCTAATCATTATTGGGTGGCATTGTAAAATTACCCTCAACGGAGTTTGTACGTTCTCGCAGTGACCTGTGTGCGTTTTCTTTGAGATCATTGGTTTCCTACCACACTCCAAAGACATCCAGGTTTGTAGGTTAATTGGCTGGGTAAGGCAAAATCTCAAAAGAAAAATAAGCTTCTAATACATGTAATTGGTCACACGAGCAATATTGTTAATTGTAAAATTCAGTTTACTGGTATTTAATGTGCAAGTTCCAATAATGGAATTCTATTTCAAGCAGAGTGCAGGCCACCAAATTGTCAAACAACTCATTGCATTGTCATTAAGGGCAAACAAATCATTTAATGCAAGTACATTGCAGATTCACAGTTCAGTTGGTTCACAGCTTAGAATGACAGTTGTGGCCTCTCCCTCACGATCTTCCAGAGTGACTGACTCGCGTCCAGGCATCCGGAGTCCTTGCCCCCCCCCCCCCCCCCCCGGAACGGGACGTTGCCTTCATCGTGGTGATTGACAGGCATGAGGACCAATCAGCTGATGTCAAGATTTTTTAAACACTCATAACTTTTTTTATTTTTAATCGATCGGAAAAATCCTCGGCGCTGCCTCAGCGGGGGAGAACTGTGAGTAAGATGGCCAAAATCATAACGATACCGGGTAGCACTTTTTCTAAAATCAATATACAGTGCAGACAGTAAGTGGTCAGGATGAGACTTTTCGTTATATAGATGTGAAGGATGTGTTGTGGGTGAAATATCAGAATTCCTATGCTTCTTGTCAGATTTGGAAGAAAGAAAAATCACCATTGATAAGCAAAGGATAAAAATAATCTTTGCAGTTCATTTATTTACAACCTCGTTCGGTTGGCCTCTGGCTTCATGTATTAATTAATTGTAGAGTGGATTTGCAGATAGCTACAAGAATTTTGTTCAAGTGCCTAAGTTGATTTCCCTGGGTTGTTGTGCGTGTGTTTAAATGCACCATAGCCACCATAAACTGTGAGCAGGTTTCAATGGGATGGAGAAAGAGCATAATGTTTCAGTGCACTCCTTTGTAGTAAGCTGAAACATGTAGGCGCTGATTTAGTGTTGCTATCAGTGGAGATGGGCCATGAGGATTGAATGATTCCCGACTGTGTAAATCCTCCCTCTCCTGATGTTGTGGGGTTTCAAACATCAGTTTAAAGCGATTTTCAGCATCCTGGAGGTGTGATTTTAAAGTTCACCCAGGCAGCAAAATAGGAGAGAAAGAAGTTCAATGTCCAGTTATGCTTTTGTAGTGTTAAAGATGGAAAATGAATTATCAGAAGAAAAATCTAGTTTTAATGGCATTATATTTTTATTTGACTAGATTTCAATCCACATGCATTAATTTAGGTTACTTTTGTGATGGGGTGGGTGGGGGGGGATGAAGGGAGTATGCAAAGCAAACATTTTGCCTAGGATTGTCATTAAACGTATATTAAGTCATGCTACGATACTTTTAAAGGGAAACTCGCCCACAGGTATTTTTTGTTTGACTCCTCGCATTTGCTCCAAATACAAGGCGTAGCTATGGGCACGTGCATGGGCCCCAGCTATGCCTGCCTCTTTGTAGGGTACGTCGAACAATCCTTGATTGAGACTTACTAGGGCGCCATCCCCGACCTGTACCTCCGCTACATCGACAATTGCATTGGTGCTACCTCCTGCACCCACACAACTCACTGACTTAATCATCTTCACCACTAACTTCCATCCGGCACTCACAAACACCTGGACCATTTCCGACACTTCTCTACCATTTCTTGATCTACCACTATCTCCATCGCAGGTTATAGACTTCTGACAGACATCCACTGTAAACCCATTGACTCCCATGGCTATCTAGAATACACTTCTTCCCACCCTGCTTCCTGTAAGGACTGAATCCCCATCTCCCAATTCCTCCGTCTACCCAATACCCCGACAACACTGCTCTCTCTCCCCATTCCCCCACTCATAACAAGGGCAGAGTCCCCCTAGTCCTCGCCTTCCACCCCACTAGCCGTCACATACAACAAATAGTCCTCCGCCATTTTTGCCACCTCCAACGTGACCCCACCACTCGCCACATCTTCCCATCTCCCCCCCTGTCTGCTTTCCGCAAAGACCGCTCCTTCCGTAACTCCCTGGTCAATTCTTCCCTTCCCATCCGCACCACCCCTTCCCCGGGCACTTTCACTTGCAACCGCAGGAGATGTTCCACTTGTGACTTTACCTCCCCCCTCGACTCCATTCAAGTACCCAAGCAGTCGTTTCAGGTGCAACAGAGGTTCACCTGCACCTCCTCCAACCTCATTTATTGCATCCGCTGCTCTAGATGTCTGCTGATCTACATCGGTGAGACCAAGCGTAGGCTTGGCGATCGTTTCACCATCACCTCCGCTCGGTCTGCATTAATCAACCTGATCTCCCTGTGGCTCAGGATTTCAACTCCCCCTCCCATTCCGAATCCGACCTTTCTGTCCTGGGCCTCCTCCATGGCCAGAGTGAGCACAACCGGAAATTGGAGGAGCAGCACCTCATATTCCGCTTGGGCATGTCTGCACCCCAGCGGCTTGAACATTGACTTCTCCAATTTCCGGTAGCCCTTGCTGTCTCCTCCCCTTCTCAGCTCTCCCTCTGTCCTCTGGCTCTTCCTCTTCCTTTCTTTTTCCTGCACCCACCCCCCCCCCCCCCCCCCCACCCTACATCGGTCTGAAGAAGGGTTTTGGCCCGAAACGTTGCCTATTTCCTTCGCTACGTAGATGCTGCCACACCCGCTGAGTTTCTCCAGCACTTTTGTCTACCTTCGATTTTCCAGCATCTGCAGTTCCTTTTTGAACACAGGTACTTAAACTCTGTTCTGTTCAACTGATTTTCCATCAATCGTTTTCTGAAATAGCGCAAGGTGAGAAGGTTGTAACAATGAAGTTTTGATGTAATTTGGGATTCCCCCAATGGAACTGTACATGTGGAGTGCCAAAGTTGTCGTAGTTTACGCTATAATGAACATGAGCATAGCTAAGCCACATCACCAAAATATGGTCCATTTTGCTTTCCTGTTGGTGTTCTTTTGTATTAGTTGGTTGATGAATTTGCCACAGCTGGGGCCTAATATGTACTTTTCCAAAACATGTTATAAAAGTTTCACTGCAAAAAGTTGCCAAAAATACCTCTGTGAATTAGATAAATCAGTTTAATCAACGTGTAGAAAAATAAACTGTGACCAGGAGCAGCATGAATAATTTGCCAGGATGGTATGGAAGGCAAGCAGCAATTTGATTCAGTAATTTAAGCAGTAATTTAATTTGGATCAGTCTGAAGAAGGGCCACGACCCGAAACGTCACCCATTCCTACTCTCCAGAGATGCTGCCTGTCCCGCTGAGTTACTCCAGCATTTTGTGTCTACCTAGTAATCTGATTCTGTCTGCAAGTGAATTGAAGCAGAAATGTTATAAAGTCTTGCTGAAATGTTATGGGGCTTTGATGAACCCCATATATGCACATGATCTTGTAGCTGATAAAGAGGATATATTTACTTTAAAATTGTGGCTCAGGTTCATGTGTTGATGTTTAGAATGTAATTTCTACTGATATTAAGTAGACTGTACACCTCGCAGTTTGGAAGAATGCGGCGATCCCAGAGAAACACTGAAAGTTAAAAAAAACAATGCGTATGTTGGAACTCTTAATTACAAACTGTAAATTATTGGAAATATTGAGCAGATTGACTAGCAACCGTGGGGAGGGAATCACAGATGATCTTAGCATTGATAACTTTTCCTAAGAAATTGATGAACTGCACAAATGTTGCTGATCTAAATATTTCAAGCATTTTTTTTAAAGATTCTGAAAGGTATTGATGGTTAACAAAAAAATTGAAAGACTTCAGAATTTAAATATGGGATCATGGTTTCGGAAATGGGACTGACTATTTGTGAGGGAGGATTGTAAATATTTATAATTTGCTATCTCAGATAGAATCTTGTGAGCAGTCATAGCATACAGTGTGGAAAAAGGCCCTTCGGCCCAACTTGCCCACACCGGCCAACATGTCGCAGCAACCCTAGTCCCACCTGCCTGCGTTTGGTCCATATCCCTCCAAACCTGTCCTATCCATGTACCTGTCGAACTGTTTCTTAAATGTTAGGATAGTCCTTGCCTCAACTACCCCATCTGGCAACTTATTCCTTATACCCACCACCCTTTGTGTGAAAAAGTTACTGCTCAGATTCCTATTAAATCTTTTCCCCCTCATCTTAAATCTATGGCCTCTGGTCCTTGATTCACCTACTTTGGGTAAGAGACTCAGTGCATCTACGCAATCTATTCCTCTTATGATTTTATACACCTCAATAAGATCACCCGTCATCCTCCTGCGCTCCAAAGAATAGAGTCCCAGCCTTCTCAGACCGTCTAGCACTGGCAACATCCTTGTAAATGTTCTCTGTACCATTTCAAGCTTGACAACATCTTTCCTAGAACATGGTGCCCAGAACTGATCACAAAACTCTAAATGCAGCCCCACTAACGTATTGTATAACTGCAACATGACCTCCCAACGTCTGCACTCAATACTCTGGCTGATGAAGGCCAATGTGCCAAAAGCCTTTTTGACCACATTATCTACCTGTGACTCCACCTTCAAGGAATCATGCACCTGCACTCCCAGATCCCTGTGCTCTATAACACTCCCTAGAGCCCTACTATTCACCTTGGCCCTGCCCATGTTAGACTTCCCAAATTGCAACATGTCACATTTCTCTGTATTAAATTCCATCAATCATTCCTCAGTCCAGTTGGCCAATCGATCCTGATCCTGCTGCAATTTTTCATGACCTTCTTCACTATCTGCCAAACCACCCACTTTTGTATCATCTGCAAACTTGCTCATCTTGCCGTGTATGGTCCCATCCAAATCATTGATATAAATGACAAACAATAGCGGGCCCAGCACCGTACCCTGAGGCACACCACTAATCACAGGCCTCCAGTCTGAGAAGCAACCTTCCTTCCATGAAGCCAATTTTCCATCCATTCAGCTATCACTACTTGGGTCCCATGCAATCTAACCTTCCATGCCTACCATGCGAATGCTTTGCTGAAGTATCAGTTTATTCAAAGGTGAGATGTATTGTTGCAACTTCATGCAAAACTCAATGGTTGTTTGTGTTTGCATTGTATCTGCGCACATAATCTATCGTTTAAAAAAAAATCACCTTACCTTTAACTGTGTAGGCAAATATTAATTTTGCAAAATATTAGGTTATTGGGTTACAGGTTTGCTGTAATTATTTCCATCTGTCAGGATTCTGCACCAAAACATGCTCTTTGGTTTGTAAACAATTAGCTGGCTCCGAAAAGAAAACTGGCAAATTTGTTTTCACGCGGAATAATGTAACACCCAAATGATTATGATTTAAAAAAAATATTAAAACTGCTGAGAGCAGTCATGCTATTGAGCACATAGAAGACTCCATAATGTTGTTAGCATAAATCTGGCATATTCATCCCAAAATAGAGATTTTAATAAACACACCAAGTAATCTTCACAAATGCAACTGGAAATGTAATTAACTTTTTAAATACGTCTTCATGGAATATGAAATGGCAATTGCTTATCCCACAATACAACTTGTAATCTAAGCAATAGAGCTTTGTAAATGCTTAGGTGTTCATGGAAATACCAATCAGACTACAGATTGGTATTAGTTTATTATTGTCACGTGTGCCAAGATCCAGTGAAAAATATTTTCACGCTATCCAGTCAAATCATACCATCCATGATTACTATCAATCCATACATGCCAGGTAGTGCAATTAGAAAAATACCAGTGCAGAATATAATGTTCCAACATTACAGTTCCAGAGAAAGTGCAAATTTAAAAAAAAAACTTCAATGTCTGCAATGGGGTAGGTTGGAAGAACGGGACTACAACCTTGCTCATGGGAGGACTGTTCAGTAGCCTGCTAACAGCACTGAAAAAGCTGATGGAGTGGACATGTGACCACTAATTCACTCTAGCACCAAATATCATGGTGAATGATTTGTTCAAGAGAGATGGCATCAGTAACATGGGTATGCAAGTTGTGATGGAGATCGAAGATAATGCTTGAGATGTCCAGACAATTTACTGAAATAAAACACAATTTGAGACATTAAAAGGGTAGGAGGCGGTGCTGAAATTGTATTGCGTGGGATTTGACCACTTTTGTGGCCTCTATTGGAATTTCAGCTTGGATATTATTTTGTCTTGTGGCAACATATAGATAAGAAAGTGGGATCACAGTTAGCACAAAGTTAAATCGATGGCGGTAACTAAAAGGAATGACGTGGAACTGAGGTTGATTCTCTGGCCGTATCTGGCTCTATGTAAATGGAGTTTAACAAGTGCAGATTCATATTACCCACCACGAGTAGAGAGCTTGATAATTGTAAACTCTCACGCATCCTAATAACACAGCCGACCATTGCGGCATAATTATGATGCAAAAATTATGCCTGTTGATACTCATTTTGAAGATTGCGTTCACCTTCGCTTGGAACCACAGTTTGTTGGATCTGAGGGGAGAAATCAAAGACTAGAATACATGGATGAAAAAGTGGCCAGGAATGGACAATGCAGTCCAACATAAATAAGGTGGGTGTTGAGACTGACAGATTGGGATATTTGGATGAGTGGATGTCCTGGAATTGAGATAATATTGTTATAAAGTATGATAGGTCATCATTAAGTGCCTCAGATTTATTTGCATTTTATGTGAATCATCAGATTCCAGAATTAATATGTCATTTGAAAAACTGTTCCCCTGGCAGGAGGGCAGATCTTCACAGTGCTTCATTAAGGACTGACTTTTTGAAAGATTGTTTATTCGTAGGTGAGCCACATGATTGGAAAAGATTGTTAATGAGGGTGCTTCTTCGGCAACTTGTCACCCAGCCCTCAGACTCGAATGCATGCTTTGCTTGCCTGGAACTGAGACAAGGCTGACTTGTTGTTTGGGAAAAGATTCAGTGCACAGCACATATTGAAATGAGCAATCAATCCCTGCTATAATCAGATTGATCCATCTTCAATGTGTGCGCCGAATATTAAATCCATTCTGCTGAATGGGTATGAAGCAAAATAACAGGGCTGCCCTACAAGCATGTCAACTAATACCCTGCAGAGCCTCATGACGACTGTACACACAACGATAGACTGTCATCGAAAATCAAAGCTTGTTAACATTTAATTGAGTTTCTGATGGATAGACAACAGATCGAAGTGATTGCTCGAAAGGAAGAGCATGTACGTTGTTAATTGGAATAGAAGATTGAAAATTGACAACAGATCTCAATAGACAATAGGTGCAGGAGTAGGCCATTCGGCCCTTAGAGCCAGCACCGCTATTTAGTCTCATGGTACTTTTTATTTTTCCAATACAATAATCAGCATCAGTTGGAGCTAGATGTCGCGGAGCAAATGAGGGGCATGTCTGCATGTTGCTGACTGTTTGCGGAAGATCATTTAAAGTACCTACGTATGTGTAGGAAAGATGTGGATCAATCTCTGGTTGATGGATGAGTGATGACAGTAGAGAACTGCCAGGGCGAAGATAACAGAAATCTGTAAGATTGTGGGGAAGAACTATTCTTAAAGAGAGACGCAATGATGAAAGTGTGAAGATTAAATGTGCAACAAAAAGGCGATGGGCTGAATTTTAATCAGAATTTGAGAGACTGAGGCAGAAATAACCTGTGGGAACCTAACGTGCCCTCTGGCTCGCGGTCTCCTATTAGTCAATTGGATTTGTAACATAGCCTTGCCCAACCAATAGGTCATTTAAACCACAGAATTGAAGCTGTGAGTTTTTAGATTTGATGGAAGAGTCTTTTGGGTTTCTTCAGATTGCAAAAAAATAGCAGCTGGTGTCTTAGTTTCACTGCTCGCCCGATTAAAGTTATGGTCACCTTCCAGAAGAACACCAGAGAAAGTGCAGATTAAATTAATGGGATCTCGGCCTAAAAAAAAGTTTAATCACTGAATAAACTGTAATATTATTTTAAGTTTTTCCACAAAAGGCCAGTGGTGCTTTATTTCACTTTCTGATCAAAAGTGACAATGGTTATTGTGATCGAGATTTATTGGAAGGGCTGGAGGGGCCCTTGGATGGAGGTGAGGAAGGAGATGTAGGGACAGGTATTACATTTCCTGCAGGGGAAAGTACCTGTGGATAATAGACAATAGATGCAGGAGAAGGCCATTCGGCCCTTCGAGCCAGCACCGCCATTCAATGTGATCATGGCTGATCATCCACAATCAGTACCCCCTTCCTGCCTTCTCCCCATACCCCTTGACTCCGCTATCTTTAAGAGCTTAACTCTCTCTTGAAAGAATCCAGAGAATCGGCCTCCACAGCCTTCTGAGGCAGAGAATTCCATTGACTCACAACTCTCTGTGTGAAAAAGTATTTCCTCATCTTTGTCCAAAATGGCTTACCCCTTATTCTTAAACTGTGGCCCCTGGTTCTGGAATCCACCAAGATCGGGAACATGTTTCCTGCTTCTAGCATGTCCAAATCCTTAATAATCTTATATGTTTCAATAAGATCCCCTCTCATCCTAAATTCAAGAGTATGCAACCCCAGCCGCTCCATTCTATCAACATATGACAGTCCCGCCATCCCAGGAATTAACCTCATGAACCTACGCTGCACTCCCTCAATAGCAAGAATGTCCTTCCTCAAATTTGGAGACCAGAACTGCACGCAATACTCCAGGTGTGGTCTCACTAGGGCCCTGTACAACTGCACAAGGACCTCTTTGCACCTATACCCAACTCCTGAAGGCCAACATGCCATTCGTTTCTTCACTGCCTGCTGTACCTGCTTGCTTACTTTCATTGACTGTTGAACAAGGACCCCCGTATCCTGTTTTAACTTCCCCTTTTCCCAACTTGATACCATTTAGATAAGAATCTGCCTTCCTGGTTTTGCCGCCAAAGTGGATAACCTCATATTTATCCACATTATACTTGGAACTTGGAAAACTTTATTGTCATTCAGACCTTGCGGTCTGAACGAAATTTTGTTGCCTGCAGTCATACATGTAGTAAATAACAAAAACACACAATAAACACATATTTAACATCCACCACAGTGAGTTCACCAGCCACCTCCTCACTGTGGTGGAAGGCAAAAATCTTGTCTTTGTCTCTTCCCTTCTTCCTCTTCCTCTTCACTGAGGTGACCCGGGCCTCCAATGTTGTGACCGCCCGGGTGAGGTAAATAAGTCCCGCGGGTGAACCACGCTCCGCGAGCGGGCCGGTTCAACTCCGCGGCCCGGGGCATCTGCCATGTATCTGCCCACTCACCCAACCTGTCTAAGTCACCCTGCATCCTCCTCATTGTTCACACTGCCACCCACCTTTGTGTCAGTGGGTTCGGTGGGGATGGATGAGTGAACCAAGAAGTTGTGGACGGAGCAGACTACTGAAAGCAAAAAGGAAGCATTGACAGTGACAAAAATGTCAGTGAATTCGTTTTTAGATGTGGAGGCTGGTGGGGAGAGAGGTGAGGAATGGGCACTCTGTTCTTGTTCCATCTGGGGAGAGGAGTGAGAGAAAAACTGCAGGACACAGAGGATATGTGGATGAGGACTCCATCCTCAAAAGTGTGGGGAATTAATGTTTACTAAAGAAAAGAAGACATCTCTGATATCCCATTGTGGAAAGCCTCATCTTGCAAACAGAAGCAGTGGAGATGAAATTTGAAAGTAAATTATGACATCCTAGCAAAAAGCAGTGTGGGAGGAGGTGTAGTTAAAGTAACTGTGGGAGTCAGTGGGTTTGCAGTAGGTTTAAGGTGATAGTCTGTCCCTCTGTGATCAAGACAGAAAGATTGAGAAAGATATCAGAAATTGTCGAAATGCATTCAATGTCAGGGTGCAAGTTAGCAGTAAATTGATGGAATCACCTGGTTTTGCATTGTTGCAGTAGGCAGGCCTGATGCTTTCATCAACTTAGCATTAGGGAATGGTGCTGGGAGAAGGAGCATTCAACGTAACTAACAAATAATCAGGCAGAGGTAGGCCTATGCAAGTTCCCATTGTTACACTTTTAAATATGAAAAAAGTGCAAGGCGCCCAAAGGTCTGCAGAAGGGTCTCGACCCGAAAGTTCACCCATTCCTTCTCTCCAGAGATGCTGCTTGTCCCACTGAGTTACTCCAGCATTTTGTGTCCAAAAGAGAAGTTTTAAAGATAGAGGACAAGTTTTACCAAATGGAGGAGAGTGTTAGTTAAGGGGACCAGTTTGGATCAATGTTCAAGGAAGATCTGGAGGGCCCAAGGCCTTCCTAGTAGGGAATGGAAGTGTGATTGCTGATCTGTGTGGACTCGGTGGGCTGAAGGGCCTGTTTCCGCGCTGTATCTCTGAAGCCCCAAGTCTAAAGTCAAATGGAGAATGAGATTTTGTGAGTGTGTGCGTGTATATACAATCAAGATACTTGCACAGTTCTATTAACAGCAGAGTTCAAAATAGAGGTGATTAATTATCATCTTGTCTTCTGTAGAAATAATCTGGTACAATTATTCCAGATGATAGCACCTGTTTAAAACATTCACTTCCCTCGCTATTGCTTTAGCAGTGAATGTCACAACAATACAATGAAGTTATGTAATTTGCCAGTGCCCAGATCATCGACAAATGCAACACTTTTGCTGAATAAATTAATTAATATCTTTTCTTTTTGCACATTTTTTTTCTGGAATGATATACTGCATTAGCAAAGGTGAAAATTAGAAAATTCTATAGGAACAAAGTGCAGGTGTTAATCACTTATATTCAGTAAACCACAGCAAGCAATTTAACTTCAACTGTTTGTCCAGATAACAATAACAAACCACTGGGAAAGAAGATGCCCTTTTTCATCAAACATAATGATGGAATGATTAGCAATAATTTTAAGTAGCTCAATAATTTCTGTTAAAAGCTAACATTACTTAAATTAAGTAACAAAGGGCATGAAAATAAAATTAATGCAGATGTTCGAAATCCATCTAAACATTTAGCAAAAGACTAGAATGACTATCAAAGGTGGACAAAAATGCTGGAGAAACTCAGCGGGTGAGGCAGCATCTATGGAGCGAAGGAAATAGGCAATGTATTGGGTTGAGACCCTTCTTCAGACTGATGTGAGGGGGGGAAACGAAAGGACGAGGTGGAGACAGTGGGCTGAAGGAGAGCTGGGAAGGGGAAGGGAAAGCAGGGACTACCTGAAATTGGAGAAGTCAATGTTCATGCCGCTGAGGTGCAAACTGCCCAAGCAAGATATGAGGTGCTGCTCCTCCAATTTACAGTGGGCCTCACTTTGGCCATGGAGGAGGCCCAGGGCAGAAAGGTCAGATTTGGAATGGGAGGGGGAGTTGAAGTGCTGAGCCACCGGGAGATCAGGTTGGTTATTGCGAACAGAGAGGAGGTGTTGGGTGAAGCGATTGCCAAGCCTATGCTTGGTCTCACTGATGTAGAGCAGCTGACATCTAGAGCAGCAGATGCAATAGATGAGATTGCAGGAGTTGCAGGTGAATCTCTGCCGCACCTGGAAAGACTGCTTGGGTCCTTGAATGGAGCCAAGGGGGGAGGATAAAGTGACAAGTGTAGCATTTCCTGCAGTTGCAAGGGAAAGTGCCAGGAGAGGGGGTGGTTTGGGTGGGAAGAGACAAATTGACCAGGGAGTTACGGAGGGAGATATATCTGCGGAAAGCAGACAGGGGAGGAGATGGGAAGATGTGACCAATGGTGGGATCCCGTTGGAGGTGACGAAAATGTCGGATAATTATTTGTTGTATGTGACGGCTGGTGGGTGGAAGGTGAGGACAGGGTACTCTGCCCTTGTTACAAGTGGGGGATGGGGAGTGAGCAGAGTTACGGGGTATAGAAGAGACCCTGGTGAGAGCCTCATCTACAGTAGAAGAAGGGAACCCCTGTTCCCTGAAGAATGAGGACATCTCCGATGCCCTGGTTTGGAACACCTCATCCTGGGTGCAGAAGTGGCATAGGCGGAGGAATTGGGTGTAGGGGATGGAGTCCTTACAGGAGGAAGGGTGGGAAGAAGTGTAGTCCAGATAGCCATGGGAGTCAGTGGGTTTATAGTAGATGTCGGTCAGTAGTCTATCACCTGCGATGGAGATAGTGAGGTCCAGAAATGGTAGGGAAATGTGGGAAATGGTCCAAGTGTATTTTTTGAGTGCCAGATGGAAGTTAGTGGTGAGATGGATGAAGTCAGTGAGTTGTCTACGGGTGTAGGAGGTAGCACCAATTCAGTCGTTGATGTAGCGGCGGTATTGTTCGGTGATACGGCCATGGTACGCCTCGAACAAAGATTGTTCGACGTCTGAAGAAGGGTTTCGACCCGAAACGTCGCCTATTTCCTTCGCTCCATAGATGCTGCCTCACCCGCTGAGTTTCTCCAGCATTTTTGTCTACCTTTGATTTTCCAGCATCTGCAGTTCCTTCTTAAACAGAATGACTATCAAAGTAGCTTGGAGATAGTTCATAGCTCGAAAGTTAAGCCAATTGATCAGAGATATATAGATCAGGAAAGTTTATGTTAGATCTAATGTCTATATCAAGCTGCATGATTTCTTGGACCATTATAAATCAAGCTTATTTATTCCCAGTTCAAATACGTTAAGAAAGGAACGATCAAGGCTCTATTTCTTCTGTTCACTGTTTAATGATTCCTGCTAGAAAAGCATGAATTTTTGAATATCACGTCAGAACAGCATGATCTTGCTGCATGCTGACATATTAATAAATGCTATAGATGAATATAGACCATTGATTTGAGGTATTATTAGGCAACTAATGCAGTTCAAATGTTCAACAACAAGGACTCAATGTATTTGGGGGCAGGATAGGGAAAATTGTTGGACAGGAATAAAGAACACAGTCTGTACTGGAAAAGCATGGCTTAGACGATTTGGTGGTTGCTTGATGGTTGCTTTGATTTTAAGCCGTTCTTGCTCATGTACTCCATCATCGACCCTGATTTGCCTTCTGTTCACATCAATAAATATGGAATTGCTCAAGATTTCAGTCTGCAGTGATAGTTAATTGCATAGTTCTAATTAACAGGCTTTGAATGTATGCATTTTTTTTCCTTGCTGCCCACTTGTAATCAGTTCAGTTGTCTGCTGAAGCACAATGCACTCATCAGTCATTTCACATTTGAGTTGCCGCCAAAAGAATAACATGATGGCACCCATTCAAAACCAGCTTTACACTTCTGGAGATGACATTGTGTGATGTACATCTGTTAACCTGTAAGGTACAAGGAGTCAGTGCCTTGAACAGAGATTTCCCAATGGACAAACCATTTCCTCCAAGTTTAGAGGCAGGATGTAATTGCAACTATCCAATGTCAATGGTCAGCACCTGCTTCGGAAGTCGTAGATGAGAAGGTGTCAGTTATTAAACAATAACATTCACCACGAGGTGATTATATACAAACAGTGCAATCTGGACATGGTTCACTTCAGTAATTATCAATGAGCATCTGGAGATTTTACAGAAGGCAGCCATCCTTTAGTTGCTGTTTGTGCTGCTGCATTCTGTCCAAACAATCTGTTATCATTGGAAAGTTATTGATAGTTGAGATGCTTGCAGACGGAAGCATAGAGAAGTATTATCCACTGTGACAATACATTATGAACCAATATTAAGTGTCAATTATACAGATAGTGGGTTATTTTATATGTTTTTTACTCTGAGAATAGATGGTACCTTTGGAATAGATAGTGCTTTTGCATCTGCTTTACTATCTTGCTTCAGTGCAAGTGAACCTATCTCTCCAAAATTTTAATTGATTGTATTTTTATCTGATAAGGCTTCCTTCGGTGATACTGTGAAAGTTGGCACTATATGATCTGTGCATAAACTGGCTCTTCACTGCAGAAGATGAATTGGACGGTGGAAAGAAAGTAATAGTGAACTGTTACATCATTGAATAGATGCCTTTACATTGATTCATGCCGTGCTTATCATGTGATGTACAAAGAAACATACTTTTGAGTATTTGGAGTTTCTAATCATTTGGAATCTTAATCTCCCTCAGTTATTATTGTAGATAATGCACACCAGTCATCATAAAGTACTATAAGGTCATTCTTTAACCAATATGTAGTGCAAATCACTGCAGCACATCATTCCTGTTCAGGTACTCCACACAGGATTGAATAGACGGCAGTAGGATACCTAGACCTGAATGGAGAAACTCAAAAATCAGGGTTATAAGAGGAACTGCAGATGCTGGTTACAAAAAAAGACACGTAGAGCTGAGGTAACTCTATGTCAGGTAGCATCCCTGCGCAACATGAATAGGCGACGTTTTGCATTGGGATCCTTCAGACTGATTGTAGTGGGGGGTGGAAAGCTGGAAGAGAGGTGGGAGTGGAACAGGTGATGCAGGTAAGAGGGGTTTTTGAATGGCAGAAGGTTGGACAAAGGCCAGAAATTAAAAGACAGAAGGTGTGAGGGAAGGAATTCAGGTTAGAAGAGGTATGAAATGTAAAGCCAAAGGAAGTAATATAAGTTGAAGGGGATGGGGGGAAGGGTAAAATGAGAAATGGAAGCACATCCAGGATGGGCACAGGGAAATGAGGGGAGAGTAGGGTGAAAGAGGGTTTGTTTGAAGGTTAATTATCTTAACTTAAATGTTCATACAGTGACGTTGTAAACTACCCAAGTGGACTATAATGTGCTGTTCATCCAGTTTGTGTGTTGCCTCACTCTGGCAATGGAGGATGCCCAGGACAGAAAGGTCAGAAGAGGAAAGGGAAGGAATGTTAAAATAGTTAGCAACTTGGAGATCTACCAACTTGGAGACCAAGCGCAAGTGTTCTGCGAAACAATCACCTAGTCTACGATTGGTCTCACTGATGTATAGGAGGCCACATCGGGAGCATCAAATGCAGTGGATCATCACAGCATATATGTATATGTTCCTTTCTGATAAGAAAGGTGGTTTTCCAATGACCTGTGACCTTCGAAGAACGTTGACAACCTCTTCATCGCTTTGATTCATATCCCAAGTTTATCTCCCAAGCTGTAACATGCCTTTTCTGCCTTCCCTTGTTAAATTAAGAATATTTGAATGTTCAAAATTCTGTTGCCCATGTCTCATCTTACTCTACCTCTGTTATGGCTATTTCCCCTACTCTTGATGTTACATGTTTGGTTTTGTACTTCTTGTTTCTCAAGCTTATTTTGTTAACTTCTTGTTTCAATTAGTTCATATCCTCATCTCTATTTCATTATATTCACTTCCAGCCTATACATATGGCTCTCCGAAATCTTTGGTACTAACCATGTTGCATTTTCGAGCTACTCCACATGAGTTCTAACATTTGTTGTCTTTTAGATTTTTTCTGCACCAGCAGTACTTTGCATTTTGACTGGAAATAATTTTAGTTTCTCCGAGAGATGATTGAAATGCTTTGAAGATAAAATAACCTTGAATTTATGCGGTACCTTTCATGGGACAATTACCCAAATCAGTTAACTGTTACAGACTCTAGGAATTGCAGTCACTTTTATATTGTTAAGAACCTTGTGCAATTTGTAACCAGGTGGCCACAACAGTAATTAAATAGACTGGGTATTGTCCTCAACGATAATTGTAATATAATTTGAAGGTAGATATTGACTAAGACATTGGGATGAAATTCCCTGATTCTCATTGTACACACATCTGGTGCCTGGACTGGCAGGTCCTAGTGTGAAGAGAGATTGAGGTGATTGGATTTGTATTTGCTCGAGTTTAGATAAATGAGTGATCTCATTCCAACGTATAAAATTCTGGTAGGACTGGACAGATAAGATATAGGAAAGATGGTCCTGATGCTAGAGATGATCAGATCTCATGGATCACAGCCATAACAAAAGGGATTATTCTTAGTCAAGAATTCAGAGGCAGAGAGGAGTGCTGATTCATAGGTGCAGGTTTTTGGAGATGAGTTTGTTTGGGATTATTGTGTTAAAGGCAGAGCTATTTTTAATAAATAGGAGTCTAATGTAGGTGTCCTTGTTATGTAGATGTTCCAGCAACCAGCATCAGGCCAGGGAGATAGTATGAGTCATGGACATCTTGCAATCGTATACAAACCACGGTGGATCAAGGCTGTCTCGGAGGTTGGATAGGACTAGATAAGACTGAAATGCCTTATCGGCAGAGAAGAAATGTCTTATCTGCAGAGAAGGCATCTCAAATCATCCTCATATTACTAATCTGAAGAATCTGCTTAGAAGGGTTTTGACCCGAAACGTCACCCACTCCAGGGAGTTACGCCAGCATTTTGTGTCTATAGTCAGCTTAGATTGTTGTTCTTTGGTCCCTGGAACACACCTTAAACCCACTCAAGCTTACTGAGCCAAGGCGGATGCTATAAGACTGGCAAATATAATCATTTGGCATCAGGTTTTGGATGACATAATTGAACTATAAATATTTCTCTCTGAGTCCCTGCCTGATGCTGCTGAAAGCCCAGTAGTTAAAACTACAGTGACATGAATGCTGTGTGAATATAGTGGGCAGTGCTTGCC
The DNA here is from genome assembly GCA_035221665.1 of Okamejei kenojei. Classification (NCBI taxonomy): domain Eukaryota; kingdom Metazoa; phylum Chordata; class Chondrichthyes; order Rajiformes; family Rajidae; genus Okamejei; species Okamejei kenojei. Next base: position 43,298,974 of record CM069146.1, read on the forward strand.
TGCCATTTTAATCCCTGGGTTGTCGTTTCCACAATATGGCCAGAGTTAAAATTACAGCTTTTAATTGTGAGTTGCAACGGTCAGCAGAAAACAGCTTGCAGGAACATTTAATCCAGAACAAAACTGTGATAATCAAATAAGAAAATTAAAATGTGTATTTTCATGCTGTCAGGCCACACTGATACAAAATTAAAAACTGGCCTAAAGCTCCATAACTACAGTAAACTCAACCCGTCCAAAGATGTGTATGTATATATATATATATATATTTGTGTGTGTGCCTGTGTATGTGTGTGTGCCTGTGTATGTGTGTGTGTATGTCGATATATGTGTGTGTGTATATGTAAATATGTGTGTGTGTGTGTGTGTAAACTGTTACTGTTTTATATATTTAAAATATTCCCCATTCTCTCTGCTGCCTCTGCTGGAGGGAGGGGGAGGAACTATAAAACCAGGAAGTGGTGTGCCTCACTCAGTCTCTGCAAGATGGAGGAAGCCAGTGGTGTGCCTCACTCAGTCTCTCTGAATAGCACTGAACACATGTCTACTCAACTGTAAGTGCCCTTAATGTGGTTCTAAAAAGGTTGCTAAAAATGTCTATTGGTTCTAAACTGGTTGCAAAAAGTGTATTTTTTGGTTCTAAAATGGTTGCAAAAAGTGTCTCTATTGGTTCTAAAATGCTTGCAAAAAGTGTCTATTGATCTATTGCTTGCAAAAATACTAAAATGCTTGCAAAAAGTGTCTATTGGTTCTAAAATGCTTGCAAAAAGTGTCTCTATTGGTTCTAAAATGCTTGCAGAAAGTGCCTCTATTGGTTCTAAATTGCTTGCAAAAAGTGTCTATTGGTTCTAAATTGCTTGCAAAAAGTGTGTCTATTGGTTCTAAATTGCTTCTAAAGTACAGGATACTGAGTTGGATGATCAGCCATGATCATATTGAATGGCGGAGCAGGCTCGAATGGGCTGAATGGCCTACACCTGCATCTATTTTCTATGTTTCTAAAAGGTTGCAGAAAGTGTCTATTTGGGTCTAAATGGTTGTGGAAAGTGTCTAATTGGGTCAAAAATGGTTGCGGAAAATGTCTAATTGGGTCTAAATGCTTACAGAAAGAGTGTCTCTATTGGGTCTAAAATGCTTGCAAAGAGTGTCTCTATTGGGTCTAAATGGCTGCAGAAAGTGTCTCTATTGGGTCTAAATGCTTGCTGAAAGAGTGTCTCTACTGGGTCTAAAATGCTTGCTGAAAGCGTGTCTCTATTGGTTCTAAAATGCTTGCTGAAAGAGTGTCTCTATTGGTTCTAAAATGCTTGCTGAAGGTGTTTATTGGTTCTAAAATGCTTGCAGAAGGTGTCTATTGGTTCTAAAATGCTTGCAAAAAGTGTCTATTGGTTCTAAAATGCTTGCAAAAAGTGTCTCTATTGGTTCTAAATGGTTGAAAAAAGTGTCTCTATTGGTTCTAAATGGTTGCAAAAAGTGTCTATTGGTTCTAAATTGTTGCAGAAAGTGTCTCTATTGGGTCTAAATGGTTGGTGAAAGTGTCTCTATTGGGTCTAAATGCTTGCTGAAAGAGTGTCTATTGCGTCTAAAATGCTTGCTGAAAGAGTGTCTCTATTGGTTCTAAAATGCTTGCAAAAAGTGTCTCTATTGGTTCTAAAATGCTTGCAAAAAAGTGTCTTGGTTCTAAAATGCTTGCAAAAAGTGTCTATTGGTTCTAAAATGCTTGCAAAAAGTGTGTCTATTGGTTTTAAAATGCTGCCTGGCCAGACTGACTGAGCTCCCTGGCCAGAGTGACTTAGGTGCCAGCCCAATAATCCATTCGGCCCACAATGTCCATACAAACCCTCTGGAAACCAGTCCCTTTGACCCACAACACATACTAGCGCTCCATCAAGCCCCCCCCAACCCCCCCCCCCACTGACCAGCAATATTGGAATTAGTGGAGAGGTGGAATATTGCACTGGGGGACCAGCCCTCCTGTGTGAAGTTGGGACCCAACGGGTCCTACTTAATTTAGTATATATATATATATATATTCTCTTCCAGACTAAACCTGGACCATGGCATGGACAACATCCCACCTGTTAGCACAGTTTGCACCTGCTGTCCCCACTTGTGTGGACCAGCAGCTTCAATGTACAACTTTTAAAACTGGGTCACCAAACCTGAATCGATAAAGATTAAAAAAAACGCTGATGTGTCCGCCGGATCTCATTTGAGTCCAAGGCATCCAAAGCTGACCCAACCTGAACCTACGTACAAAGGCTTGGTTTGCTTAGTCAGGCTATAGTATCCATACAATAATAAGAATGCAGTCTGAAGAAGTCAGGGACCCGACCCGAAATATCACCTATCCAGAGACGCTGATCTGACCTGCTGAGTTACTCCAGCAGGTCTTTTTAGTCAACCAGTGTCTGCAGTTTCTTGTCTCCGACCTCATCGTTTCCCAGCCCCGCACGGCCCGATTTTACCTTCTCCCCAAAATCCACAAACCCGACTGCCCTGGCAGACCCATTGTCTCTGCCTGTTCGTGCCCCACCGAACACATTTCCACATACCTTGACGCCATCCTATCCCCCTTTGTTAAATCCCTCCCCACCTATGTTCAAGACACCTCAGACACTCTCCGTCGGCTCCGTGCATTCCATTCTCCAGGCCCCCATCCTCTCATCTTTACCATGGACGTCCAGTCACTCTACACCTCCATCCCCCACCAGGACGGTCTCAAAGCCCTCCGGTTCTTCCTCGACCTGAGGAGCAACCCATACCCGTCCACTGACACCCTCCTCCGCCTAGCGGAGTTGGTCCTCACCCTCAATAACTTCTCTTTTGATTCCTCCCATTTCCTCCAAACACAAGGCGTAGCTATGGGCACACGCATGGGCCCCAGCTACGCTTGCCTCTTTGTTGGGTACGTCGAACAATCCTTGTTCTCGACGTACCAGGGCCCCATCCCCGACCTCTACCTCCGTTACATCGACGACTGCTTTGGTGTCACCTCCTGCACCCACACACAACTGACTGACTTCATTCATTTCACCACCAACTTCCATCCGGCACTCAAATACACTTGGACCATTTCCGACACTTCCCTACCATTCCTTGACCTCACCATCTCTATTGCAGGTGATATGCTCCTGACCGACATCCACTACAAACCTACTGACTCCCACAGCTACCTGGACTACTCTTCCTCCCACCCTGCTCCCTGTAAGGACTCCATCCCCTATTCCCAATTCCTCCGTCTACGCCGCATCTGCTCCCAGGATGAGGTGTTCCACACCAGGTCATCACAAATGGCCTCATTCTTCAGAGAACGGGGATTCCCCTCCTCCACTATTGATGAGGCTCGCACCAGGGTCTCCTCCATACCCCGCAACACTGCCCTCGCTCCCCATTCCCCAACTCGCAAACAGGGCAGAGTCCCCCTGGTCCTCACCTTTCACCCCACCAGCCGGCAAATACAACATATAGTCCTCCGCCAGTTTCGCCACCTCCAACGTGACCCCTCCACCCGCCACATCTTCCCATCTCCCCCCCTGTCTGCCTTCCGCAAAGACCGCTCCCTCCGCAACTCCCTTGTCCATTCTTCCCTCCCCTCCCACTCTACCCCTTCCCCGGGCACTTTCCCTTGCAACCGCAAGAATGCAACACTTGTCCCTTCACCTCCCCCCTCCACTCCTTTCAGGGACCCAAGAAGTCCTTCCAGGTCCGACAGAGGTTCACCTGCACCACCTCCAACCTCATCTACTGCATCCGCTGCTCCAGATGCCAGATGATCTATATCGGTGAAACCAAGCGGAGGCTTGGCGATCGCTTCGCCGAACACCTCCGCTCGGTCCGCAATAACCAACCCGACCTCCCGGTGGCTCAGCACTTCAACTCCCGCTCCCATTCCACATCCGACCTCTCGGTCCTGGGCCTCCTCCACGGCCAGAGTGAGCAACACCGCAAGCTGGAGGAACAGCACCTCATATTCCGCTTGGGGAGTCTGCATCCTTTGGGCTTGAATATTGAATTTTCTCAATTCTGTTAACCCTTGCTGTCTCCTCCCCTCCCACCTCTCCCTCAGCCCTCGGGCCCTGGCATTCCCTCCATCTCCATCTCCCTCCCCCACCCCAGTCGCACCAGCTTCTCATTTTCACACCACAAACAGCTTACAATGGCTTGTTCCCTTTATCACCGATACTTCTTTGCATATCTTTCACTCATTGTTCCTTATCTCTCCACATCACCGTCTATATCTCTCGTTTCCCTGATCCCTGACCAGTCTGAAGAAGGGTCTCGACCCGAAACGTCGCCTATCTCCTTCGCTCCTTAGATGCTGCTGCACCCGCTGAGTTTCTCCAGCTTTTTGTGTACCCTCGATTCTCCAGCATCTGCAGTTCCTTCTTTAAAACAGTGTCTGCAGTTTCTTGTTTCTCCACTAAAAATGTTCTTCCAAGTTCAGAGGTCATTCAACATAAAGTCACAGTTGCAGCAGTAAACCCTTCAGCTTCAACATTAATCCAACACAAGGGAACATTTCTTGTTGTGTAACCTTTTGAACTTCAGTGAATACATCACTGAAATCATAGCTGGATCTTGCACAGCAGACTTCCATTATAGACCAGAATTATTTAAGAAGCTGCTGTGATGCAGTGGATATTTTTTCCGAATTGCTTTAAAAAAAAACCTCAAATTCCAAAGGTGCCCCTTACCTTAAACACGTTGTTCAAGTAATGAATGATAAAAATAAAACACAATAAAAAATTTAACACCAATTGTTAAAAACTACTTTCAACTGAAGCACTTAATTTTCAGTAATTGTTGCACTGACTTCAACTGAAATGGAAGTCTATGGCTGAATAGTTTTACTGCAAGACAAAATCTCACAAGTAGCTCTTTTCCATGGTTGAGTAAAGCTTGACGGAGACAAGTTTATTGAGCAAGCGGAAGGCAATCTGGCACTCTCTCAGCAATGGATCTGGTTGTATGTTAAAGAAACCTTTCTATGATTTAAAAATGCAGTTTCCCATTGGAACAGAGCAATTCAAACATTGCGATGCAAATGTTATCTTATTGAATTTCGCTTAGTCATCGGAAAGGCAACCTTTCTAAATACATCCATCGGCATTCCCTTGGGATCGAGGATGATTCACTGCAGTTTTTTTTTAGTTCTGCCATAGTTGATGATGCCCATATTAGGAATGTTGATTCCACATATGAGGCAGGAAGTGGGTGTTGGGGTAGCTGAGTGAGCCATGTGTACAATGGTGCACTCATTCTGCCATTTGCACAAAGCTTCTTTAAGCTCCTAATGCATTCAATCAAGGTTCTCAATACCATCCCAAATGCTGCTTCTCCATTTTGAGGAGTCATGGACTAAGGATTCCAAGGGGTTAGTTAACATCTTGGATCTACTGTCATTATGATCTACTATCTCAATTACACTTTAAACAATTCCCATTTTTTTTAAAGATGGATACAAGATGCTAGTGAAACTCGGCGGGTCAGGCAACATCTCTGGAGAAAAAGAATAGGTGACGTTTTGGGTCGAGAACCTTCATCAGACTGTGATGAAGGCTCTCGACCCAAAACATCACCTATTCCGTTTCTCCAGAGATGCTGCCTGACTTGCTGAGTTCCTCCAGCATCTTGGGTCTAACTTCAGTGTAAACCAGCATCTTGGAAACTTGGAACTTGGAAACTTGGAAAACTTTATTGTCATTCAGACCTTGCGGTCTGAACGAAATTTCGTTGCCTGCAGTCATACATATAGTAAATAACAAAAACACACAATAAACACATATTTAGCATCCAACACAGTGAGTTCACCAGACACCTCCTCACTGTGGTGGAAGGCAAAAATCTTGTCTTTGTCTCTTCCCTTCTTCCTCTTCCTCTTCCTCTGCGCTGAGGCGAACCAAGCCTCCGATGTTTTGACCGCACTGGGTGATGTAAATAAGTCCCGCGGGTGAACCGCGCTCTGCGAGCAGGCCGGTTCAACTCCGCGGCCCGGGGCGGTCGAAGCTGCTGAAGCTGCCGCCCTCCAGTCGACCGGACGCAGCTGTTGCCGCGGGAGCTCCGGAAAAACAGGTCACCAACCTGTGACCTACGAGCTCCCAACTATGTCGTCCACTGGGCCCGCGGCCGGGCCTCCGAAGCCGCTGCCGCCGCCCGCCACCGCCACCGGAAAGCCGCCACAGCTCCGAGTCGGGCCGCCGGAACGCCTGAACCCGCCGCAGCCCCGAAGTCAGCCAGCCCCGCGCTGATAAGTCCTGGCTTGGGTCGGTCGCAGATAAAGTTGGAGGCCGCCAGCTCCGCGATAGGCCTCAGCGCAGACGGAGACGGAGACGGGGGATACGACAAGAAAAGTCGCGTCCCCCCAAAAGGAAGAAACTAAGAACATTTCTCCCACACACATACACTACATAATAACTCAAACTAACGCTAAAAACAAGACAAGAAAACAACAAATAAAAAGAAAAACAGACGGACTGCAGGCGAGCCACTGCTGCCAGGGCAGCACCGCCACTCCCATCTGCAGTTCCTTCTCCCATATTTTTGACTTGCTTAATCCAAAAATCCTGAACTCCGTGACTAAGTATCCTCTGCCCTTGAAGACGAATAACTCCAAAGATTCAGAACCTGTCAGGGGGAAATATCATCCCGCCCAGGAAAAGGTGAAATGATACATGCTGACAAAACATAGAAATATTCATGATTGAAAACAATGGGATTTCATTTTATATACATACGAATGGAGAGAATTTCTAATTGATGAGGATAACAAAAACGAGTTGGCTAAATTAGTGTTCCTGCAGATAAAAACATAATTTAAAAAAGCATTCTGTGCTTCCCAACAATTTAATGTCTTTAGTAACAGGCAGGCAGCATTCCAAGATTGCATTTTCTGTGGGGACATAGACGTAATCTCTCATGGTACTGTATATCTGGGCTTGGCACAACTGGCATATTACAGTTACAAACCATTGATGTGGGAATGTTATAACTGACTCCTAATTTGTTATTATTCCCAAGATGAAGAATGAGGGCGTCATTGGCAACTCAAGGTCATTTCCATCACATGATTATAATTTCAGCTTGTCACATCCTCAAAACTTGTCAATGTATTTTACAACGCTAAATTTGTTTGCATATTCCTACATTGTCTGTAAACATGCTTTGTCATATCAGTGTGTGGGATCATGTCAGCGATAATGGCTGATACAAATTGACAGCAATTCTCATCCTTTGAAAGCTATTAGAAGGATCAGGATATCATGAATATAAATTAATTTGCAGTGTGAGAGAGAAACCTAACATCTCACCTTCTCTGCAATCAACCTGTGATTGTTTGGTGCGAAATTTGTAAATATGGCACCAGATGTTTCCAGTTGCAGATGGGGCCAACAAGAAGCTAAATGTATGATAGTCACAAATAAAATTCAATAAGAAATTCAGCAGACTCCTTTCACCAGAGAGTTGCTGGAATATGGAACACCTGCCCATTGAGGTCGAGTACAGATGCCTTTGAGGTGAACCTAGGCGTAACATCAGGAAGGAATGATAAATTATGTTTTTTTAGTTTAGAGATACAGAGCGGATACTAGCTCTTCAGCCCACCGAGTCCGCGCTGGCCAGCGATCCCCACACACTAACTATTTCTCCGGGTGTTCTGGTTTCCTCCCACACTCGAAAGACGTACAGGTCTGTAGGATAATTGGCATCGGTAAATTATAAATTATCCTTAGTGTGTATGAGGATGATAGGAATGTGGGAGGAAACCAAAGCATTTGGAGGAAACCCACGCAGATCACGAGGAGAATGTATAAACTCCATACAGGCAGCACCCATGGTTAGGATCGAACCCAGGTCTCTGGCGCTGTAAGGCATCAAACCTACTGCTGTGCTACCATGCCTCCCGATGAAAGGGTTAAATTAAGAAAAATGTTAAGCGAGTTGTTGGAAGCATACACATGGATCAGTTGAAATTGGTGATCTAATTCAATGCTGTAAACATTTTGTAATGCATCGTAATTTTTGTCTCGCCTTGATGCTGGTATGTAAATCATGAATTCTGTTTGAACTTGACATGAAGAGATGTCTACCGTCACGCATTTTATGGCAGTTCATCAATATTCATGGAGAACCTTTAATTTGTACGTAATGCGTCCAAACACTGAATCTTTCTTTCAAATGTTCCCAGTTTCTTGGCAGAAGCTACATCATCTGGGCACCTGTTTTTTCTTGATACAACAGAAAATGTAGGACGGGAATCGATAGTTGCAGGAGTTGGCCATTCAGTCCCTCAGTATTGCTCCATCATTTGTGGTTGGTTTACCATGTTACAGAAAGTGCTGGTTCCACATGCCTTGATTCCCTCAATATCCAAAAACATAATCCCTCTCTGTGTGAACGCAGCCAACCACCACAGCCTGCATGGGTGCAAAATTCCAAAGATTCACCGCCTTTCCTCATTTCAGGCCTAACTGGCTTGCTGTTTACTTTGAAACACTGATCTTTGGTTGGAATACTCAGCAGGTCAGGCAATAACTGTGGAGAAATAAGCAGAGTGAACGTTCAGGTCAATGACATTTAAGTCAGTTTCTACATCCATAGATGCTGCCCGATCTACTGTGAAATTCCAGCTGTTTGTTTCCTTTGAGATTTCAAGCACCTGTGATAGTTTGTGTAAGAAGGAACAGCAGATGCTGGTTTAAACCGAAGATGGATACAAAAAGCTGGAGTAATTCAGCGGGACAGGCAGCATCTCTGGAGAGAAGGAATGGGTGACGTTTCGGGTAAGGTCACCAATTCCTTCTCTCCAGAGATGCTGCCTGTCCTGCTAAGTTACTCCAGCTTTTTGTGTCTACCTGTGATTGTTCGCTTTTATAGTTTTCTATGATAGAATTGCCTAGATTAATCATTATTGTGTACACAGTATTTGCAATTCAGAGTCAACAACAGCATTAAATTAAAATAACCTTATCAAACCTACAACCAAGAACATCACTATCTTTTACCAGTATGGAGCTAAGTTTCAACGTTGATTTAAAAAAAATCACAAATGTCTCTTGCATTACTCAGATGTTAAGTAAGTCAGTTTGATGACTTAATTGAGACAAAATAATTGATTTTTATTTAATACTTTCATTCAAGTGGTCTTCTTCTTGCGTATGGCGTGCACAGCCTAAAGTTGTAGGACAACTTGTTCTATTTGATCTTATTTGATTGTGCACTGCAGGTTGATTGCATTCGTCGAAACAGGGTGGATCACGTGAAGGTTGCAATCTCCCACCCCATTCAAGTGGCGTTCTTTATTGAGACTTGTTCATCAAATATACTGATGTTTGACTGAAATCTATTCTCGATATACCGACATCCTTTGCATGTTCTGAGTGTTTCTGTTTATTTCCTACCATTACCATTTACTCATTGTGAATGAACCAGACCCAAAACATCACTTGTCCATGTTCTGCAGAGATGCTGACTGACCCGCTGAGTTATGTTCAGCACTTTATGACCTTTCGTGTGAACCAACATCTGCAGTTCCTTGTTTCTACTCATTGTTCTTGTCGGCATTTCAGACGAGGGACAGATGCCTCCAAACACGAGAAGGGTAAAGTTCTAGGGTTCCAGATTAAACAATAAATATTGAAAAGACTATATAGTTCAGAAACCACAGACACTGTCTGTACTGTGGAGTGTCTCTCAACCTTTGTTTCATTTCTATTTGTCACCTGATAAGCAGTAAAATTAAACTCAAGTAGGCTGTGATTGCCTAACAAATAACAGCAGGGATTATTAGTATGCTTGTGATGGATGATTCTATGGCACACAACCAACTTGTTTACAGCTTGGGTGCTTAGGGTCCAAGAGACTCTCTGCTCAAAGGGAATCACTCTCTGCTCAAAGGGAAACATCATCATCATCATGATTAAGTAAACTAAGTGTTCTCTGGCAATTGGCATTGCATTATTATTGTGCGATGTACCCGAGATATGGCGAAAAAAATGTTGTTTTGTGTGCTATCCAAATAATTCATATCATGAAAACAATAAAGCAATACACAAGGTATGCAAAGTATACAGGCATTACAATAGATAGTCCAAAGAGAGAAATAATGAGAGTGCAGCATATAATGGTGCAGCTACAGAGAAATGTGAAGCATGTACCATCTTTGAACATAGAACAGAGCTACAATGCAACACCCAAGTAAACTGACATCCGTTTCTGAATAAAAGCAATGGTTGAAGACTCGTATTATTCTAATCATATTCAACTTGTATTTGAGTGAGCTGGCATGGATGAACTGCTGGGTAAATACAATAATTTTAAGGTGGATTACTGAGAAAATAAAAAAGACTTGAGTTTTGTCATCAACAATGAAGATACGGTATGTGCTGCTGAGGAGAGGCTGGAAAATTGCATTGGGATCCAGAAATGCAGATTTCTCTTCTCAGGGAACATGAAATGAGGCACATTTTTTGCTGAAGAGCTGGTGTATCCGACAATGGGGATGGCAATTGACTGTATAATTAATGGGGTGATTGAAGAATATTCACATGTGATTATGCAGGAAGTTCATTTAAATTTTGCACAGGAAGCAAATGAAAAATTGCAACATACATATGAGGTTCAAGGAAGAAATAGATTATCAGCAAATAAGCTAATATAATAATTAATTATAAATTAATCTGTTGTGTTAAATTTTCTCATGAAGAAATAAGACTCCAAATTGCATTTCCAACCCAGAAATCTTCGTCAGCAGCAATGTTGACGTGGTAAATTTAAGGGCCTGTCCCACTTGGGCGTCATTTGCTTGTCACGCAGGTGGTGCGCGAAGATTTTGTGAATCCTAAAATCCTGGGGCGCTGTGCGCGACTGTGCGTCACTGCCTACGTCACCATGCACCATGCGCACGTAATGCATGCCATGCTGCGTAATGCACGCCATGCACGCATCACATGATCATCACGACACGCACGTCGTGTGTCGTGACGCATAAATGATGTCGCGTAAATGACACCCAAGTGGGACAGGCCCTTAAAAAGCACAATCACTCCTTACTGTAATGAACATTAGTTAAGGTTCTGACTTTGAGAATATGAGGTAGATTTTGAAACTCAGAAAAAATGGGAATTTCCAATGAATTGCAATGAAGATTTAACATTGCAGCTTGCACTGAGGCAAAGGCACAACTCATGGGTTTTCATATTTAACTGTGCAGATGCAAGAACTTGCTGCTGGTTTTATACAGAAGTACTGGCAAACACTGTGCCGCACTGTTATTGCAGCACTAAGTTCTCGGCTAAATTTCCTGCCCCTTGCCAATGATTCAGATGTGATGAAATGACAAAGTTCAGCTTCCACAGCTTTCAAATTTATTATTTAAATAAAAGGCAGCAAATAAAAATCCTCATGTGAGATCTCCAACCCAAAGTTTTGAAAAAAGTGTTTTTTGAAATAGTGGATGCACTTGGTGTCATCTTCTGAAATTCCATTTATTCTTGAGGAGATGTTAGCAAATTTAGAGGTTAGCAAATATAACCCCAACGTTTGAGAAATGAGTGAGAAAGAAAATGGAGAGCTACAAACCTGTTAGTCTGACATCTGTGGAAATGAAAATGCTAGAATGTATTATTAAGGAAGTGATAATAGGATTTGTCAGAAAATAATATAGAATTGAGACGGGCATAATGGATTTATGAATGGGATATCATATTTGAAAAAAAAAGTTTGGCATTTGAGATTGTAGAACAGAAAAGGAGAATAAGTACTGTGGTGTATTTAGTTAGTGCCACACAAAATATTATTTTTTTAAAAGAGCAAATAGGATTGGGGGCAATATACTGGCTTGGATTCAATGTTGAGTAATAACAGGACAAAGAACGTTGGAAGTGAAGGGTCATTTTCAGATTTGCAGGTTTGACTTGAACGATGCCGCAGGGAACTGTGTTGAGAGCCCCGGTTGTGCACAGTCTATATCAGTGATTGAGATCACAAATCATTTAGATTAACAGGCATAAATTATTCAAGATTCTGGCGGTGTGACTTGCGAGGAGATTTATGAGCGACTTTAAGGGGATATAGACAGGCTACATTAATGGGTGAGGACTTGATGGATAGAATATATTGTAGAAAAATGTGAAGTTACCAACTCTGGTTCAAAAAAAAAGTATTTTGTTTAAGTGGTAAGGAATTGAGGGGTGTAAAAGATCAGAGGAGCCTCTGGGTGTTCTTGTACAGAAATCACTAAATGTTAACGTACAGGAACAGCACCTTTTAGGAAGGTACGTGAATTTATTGAGAGAGAATTCAAATACCAATGTAAGGATGGCTTAAATCAATTATGTCGGTCACCAATGAGACAGCATTTAAAATATTGTGTCCAGGACTGGTCTCACTACTGAAGGGTGGATACATATGGAACAGCAAGAATGCAATGAAGGTTCATCAGATTGATTCAAGGGATGAGGTGAATGTTTAATGAGGATTGATGAAGAAGATGAGGCCGATATTCGCTGGTTGCTAGGTGATTTCATTGACACATCCAAAGATACTTATGGGCTTGTCATGATAGATAGATAGTGGGCCTAATCAAACCTGGGTTGCTATCTCAAAATAAGGAGCCAGCCTTTTAGGACAAAGATAAGAACCCATTTTTACACCAAACGGGGAATGAATCAAAGCAATTCTCCATACGAGGGCTATGGAGGTTGATAGATTTTAAATAAGAAGGGAATCTTGGTTTTCTTGGTTTCCTGGTCCTCCAAAAATATTCCAAATGGAATTTAAACTGGAGGTGGATATGGAATTAGTACAACAAGAGGCACTGAAGTAAAAAAAAAAACATGCAGATAGTTGCACAGTGAATTATGTGACATTCCACTCCATTTATTTAATATGGTTTCATTGAAGGGGCTGTCCCACTTGGGCGACCTAATCTGCGAGTTAGAGTTTCTTTGACCTTCAAACTCGCAGCATGGTCACCACGTGGTCCTAGGAGGACCTATGAGGCCGCTGGAACTCTCCTTCATGCTCGAGGGGAAGTTCTCGAATACTCGTGGCTGTGTTCAGCTAGGTTGCGGAAAATATTTCAGAATGTTGAAAAACTTTCCGCGAGTAAAATTTGGTCGGCATGGTTCTTTTGAACTCATAGTGCAGTGGGGTGGGGTCGCTATTTAGTTACAGGCTGTCGAGGGCAGCCTTAGGCAATCTCCTTCACTGACCGGGCATTTTGATTGGCTCATTGGAGTTTTCAGGACCAAGGAAAACCTACCGGTAGGTAAAATGCCCGCTAAACTTTATTATACATCTTAAAAGTGTCTCCACTCCGTCTTCCCCCCCCCCCCCCCCATCACCTCGTGTGTGTGTGTGTGTGCTCGATCCAGCTCGCGGTTTCAACGTGGACGGTCGATCCAGCTCGAGATCCTCGAGCTTGAAGGTCGATGTCACTCTTCTTAACTCGCGGATTAGGTCGCCCAAGTGGGACAGCCCCTTAACTATTTTGTAAACTTCATCTTGGTTCACCAGCGATCAAATGCATTCTTATCCAAAAACTAGGAAAACAGAGGTACTCATGAGTTCTTCACATTAGTTGTGCAAAAATAGCTTTTTCGTCCCAATAAAGAAAAGACATGATGGAAAGAAATGCTGGACAGTATTGCAGGTTTTGAAGCTTCAGGCATAATAGCAAAGAAGTAAAAGAACAGGGGGCATTGCACTATTGATTAAGGTCACTACCGCAATAGTGATAAAACATTTCCATGAAGCCACTTCAAATGAGGTCGAGTTTAGAAATAAACAAAAATAATGATTACTCACTGCAGGCCTCCAAAATATCAGCAGGCAAAAGAGTACAAGTTATGAAGGCAAATCTTCCAGGAAATTGGAGGAGGCGTAGGGTTATACTTGGGGATTTCAACTTGCCTGTCAATAACTGTGATTGACAACAATGCTTTGCTGTGACAGCCTTCATTGGGGTGGAATTTTGGAAGTGCTTTCATGAGAGCTTTTTGAACCAGTACTTACAAAAATCTGCAAGAAAATCTTGGAATGAGCAGTTAAACTGCTGCTGAAAATGTTGGAGATAATAACCATAACATATTAAGTTTCGAGGCAGTTCTGGAAAGAGAGAAGGGTCTGGAAATTCTGGTCATTAATGGGAGATTTTAATGTAATCAGACAGGACCTGACAAAGGTAGGCTTGGAGAAATTACATCCAGGTACATCTGCAAGGGACGTGGCAGTCATTTAAAAATGAAATAGTGAACATTTAGAGCCAGTGAGTTCCTGAAAGTTAATGGAGGAAGGCAAGAACGGCATGTCCAGTGAGCCTTGTCCAGTCAAAGGTTTGATAATGAAACTGAAGGAAGCACAGGTCCATAGAAGTGTCCTGACATGAAACATCACCTATCACTTTTCTCCAGATATGCTGCCTGACCCGCTGGGTTACACCAGCACTGTGTATCTATTAAGGGAAGAACATGGCAAGAATAGAGTATTGAAAATGGGAAAGGCCATTTAGGAGCATAGCATGTGCAACGGGACACATGGAAAAGAAAAGAGGAACCACAAAATATCAATGGCAGTCTCGATTAAAGAAAATCCCAAGAAAATTATATTTTGTATGATTAATAGGATCACCAGGGATACTAAAGAGGCAATAAATATGTAGAGCTAGAAGATGTGTGTGTGGTTTTCAATGAATAATTCTCATCGGTATTCACTAAGGAGAATGGCATAGTCCTTGCAGATTTTAAGGAAGGGGATGGGAATACCTGAGAGCAGGTTAACATTAAAAAGGAAATGTATATTTTATATCTAAGTGAGATTAAAGGTGGTTAAGTCCCCGGGGTTTGTTGAGTCATATAGCAGGCTATGAGGGGAGGCAAGGAAATAAATTGCTGGGGATGTTAACAGAGATTTTTAAACCTCTGCTGGCCACAAGTTAAGTCTCAGATGAGACGAGAACAGCGAATGTGGAATCTTTATTCAGGAAATGGAGCAGGAATGAGTTAGTAATTGTAGGCTAGTGAGGCTGACCTTAGTCGTTGGAAAGTTATTGGAAAAGGAATTCTGAGTGACAACATTACTCTACAGAGACACAGGGAACTGTAGATGCTGAAAATGTGTGTAAGCCACAAAACACTGGCGTAGATCACTTGCATCTCTGGTAGGCGATGGTCCAGGTTGGTACCTTTATTCTACCTGATTGTCCTGTGGGGGTTCAGATTTTCCTGATTTTTTTTTTTTTTTTTTTTTCCTCCCTACTGCAATCAGTATCCCACTGAGTAACTCAAGTACTTTGTGCTTTACTCTGGATTAATCTACACTTGCAACAGCAATGTTAGATCGGCGATAGTCAGCAAGGCTTTATTGGTGGAAAATCCTGTTTGACTCAAAGATTGAGATTTTCATATCTTCTTCTTGCACATGGCATGCACAGCTTAAAGTTGTAGGTCAAAGGTTTTTGATGAAGTAACAAAACATATTAATGAAAGTAGAGTGGGTTATGTAGTTCATATGAATGTCATTCAGACCTTTAACATGCTCCACACAAAGCCTAGTCCAAATGGGTCAAGCTATGGGACCCCAGGGATGTTGGCACATTGCATCCAAAAGGAGCCAAATGATGGTGGAAAGCTGCTTTTGTGAGTCTGTGACCAGTAGTACATCATAGATATCATTGCTGTTTGTCAAAGCATTAACAATTTGGATGTAAATGTAGGCAGTGGTTAGTGAGTTTGCAAATGACACAACATTTGGTATTGCTGCTGACAGCAAGGAAGACAGTCTTGGGTTAGAATTATATTGTTCAGTTGATAGTGGACAAAAATGCTGGAGAAACTCATCGGGTAAGGCAGCATCTATGGAGCAAAGGAATAAATTATGTTTTGGGTCGGGACCCTTCTTCCGACAGTTTCTCCAGCATTTTTGTCTACCTTCGATTTTTCCAGCATCTGCAGTTTTTTTCTTAAATATTTATCAGTTGATAAGTTAGATTGATTATGACACATTGAATATAATTTTGATAAGTGTAAGGTTGTACATTGTGGATGTTCCAAAAAGAATAGTAGGGCCTTGGGAATATTGAGGACAAGAAGGAACTCGGTGCATGTTCAAAAATGCCAAAACAAAGGCAGCACAGTAGGGAGGCGGTGATGAAGAATGCTGGCCTTCATTAGCCAGGACATAGAATACACGAACATGCAGATTTTTACGACAGTATACAATTTTCATTGGCCACAGCAGGAACAATGTGTACAGATACGGTTACCACTCTTTTGGAAGAATGTGATTGCACTGGAGAGGATGTAGGAAAGATTTACCTGGATGTCACTAGACATGGAACTTTTCAGTTACAAGAAGAGACCGAATGGGCTGAATCGGTTTTGTTTTCCTTGGAGCAGAGGAGAAACATGATCATAGTATACAAAGTTAAAGCATGTACAGTGCCCTCCATAATGTTTGGGACAAAGACCCATCATTTATTTATTTGCCTCTGTACTGCACAATTTGAAATTTGTAATAGAAAATATCACATGAGGCCATAACACCCCCGCCACTGTGTTTCACAGATGAAGTGGTATGCTTTGGATCTTGGGCAGTTCCTACTCTCCTCCATACTCTGCTCTTGCCATCACTCTGATATAAGTTCATCTTCATTTCATCTTTTTCCAGAGACCCTTTTCCAGAACTGTGGTTGCTCTTTTAAGTACTTCCTGGCAAACTGTAACCCGGCCATCCTATTTCTGTGGCTCACCAGTGGTGTGAATCTTGCAGTGCAGCTTCTGTATTTTGTTCATGAAGTTTTCTGCAGACTGTGGTCATTGACATATCCATACCCGACTCCGGAAGAGTGAGTCTGATCTGTCGGACAGTTGTTTGGGGATTTTTCTTTGTTACAGAGAGAATACTTTTGTCATCAGCTGTAGGAGGTCTTCCTTGGCCTGCCAGTCCCTTTGCGATTAGTAAGCTCACCAGTGCTCTCTTTCTTCTTAATGATGTTCCAAACAGTTGATATTTGTAAGCTTAAGGTTTGGCTGATGTCCCAACAGTTTTATTCTTGTTTCTGAGTCTCATAATGGCTTCTTTGACTTTCATTGGCACAACAATGGTCCTCACGTTGATAAACAGCAATAAATGTTTCCAAAGGTCATGGAAAGACTAGGTGCTGAGAGCTCTCTTATACCTGCATTAACAAGGCAATTAAACACACCTGAGCATTTACAAACACCTGTGAAGTCCTATGTCCCAAACATTATGGTGCCCTGAAATGGGGAGGACCAAGTATAAACACAGCTGTAATTTCTACATGGTGAAACCAAAATGTATTAAAATGGCCTTTAATAAAATCTGACAATGTGCACTTTAGCCAAATGTGATGTTTTTCTATTACAAATCTCAAATTGTGGAGTACAGAGGCGAATAAATAAATTATGGGGCTTTGTCCCAAACATTATGGAGGGCACTGTATATAAGAAGAGCAATTTCCCCGTAATACAGATACCTAAGTCCAGTGGGCATTGGTGTAAGATGATAGGTCAGAGGAGATTTGAGGAAAGATTTTATCAACCAGAGGCTAGTTATAATATGGGATGCATTGTGTATGAAGTTGTTAGTTGCTGGTGCTTTCAAAGCATTCAACAATATATGGAAAGAGCACTTTTTAACTTCCAGACCATAAAAGGCCATCAACCAGGTTCTAGTATATACTGATCTACTAGATAGTCAGTGAACATAGTAGTCCATAAGGGCCGTTGCTGTGCTGCGCTGCATCACTTTCTAATTCTACCACCTCTCTACTTGCCCCCGCTCAAATTAAATTGGAAGAAAATATCATTCCAGTTGGGAGCTTTGTCAGTTGTGTAACGGTGACTGCTAGATACTAATAATACAAACATTCAGTATATTGTGACTCATAATTATGGTGGAGGAAGTTCTGAGCAGCTCCTGCTTAACCGCAAACACTGATATTGAGTGAAAATATTGAAAAGGAATCCATGGTCCTTTTTAATAGCAGTTTGTCGGTTCCATGTGAAGGAATCTAAGCAACAAAGCTTCCAGTGGAAATCTACTACTGATATTTTGTAAAGAAATGGTGACAACACAAACACAATCCAATGTAGCATGTTATTCAGGTAAAAAAGACACAAAGCGCTGGAGTAACTCAGTGGGTCAGGCAATATCTTTGGAGAACATGGGTAGGCCCTTCCTCTCTTCCAGTTTTATTACCAGCTGCCCAACAATCAGTCTGAAGAAACACCCTGTCTTGAAACGTCACCTATCCATGTTCTTCAGAGATGCTGCCTGACCCGTTGAGTTACTCCAGCACTTTGTGTCTCTATTTGTAAATCAGCTTCTG
The DNA here is from genome assembly GCA_035221665.1 of Okamejei kenojei. Classification (NCBI taxonomy): domain Eukaryota; kingdom Metazoa; phylum Chordata; class Chondrichthyes; order Rajiformes; family Rajidae; genus Okamejei; species Okamejei kenojei. The sequence continues at coordinate 43,317,323 of CM069146.1, forward strand.
CAGTTCCTTGTTTCTGCATTATTCTAGTACTTCATGAATACTAGTTAAGAAATAAGTGCATATGTTTTTGCATAGTATAGAATTGAGTGTTCAATACTCTTCGTTCACTGAGCTTAACCGTCTGATTACTGAATCACAAAATTTGATTCTGGCCTCCACTTTTTTAAGATTAAGAAGTTACTAGACTAAGTGGGACCCGTTTGTAATTGGGACCAGTCACACGGGAGGCCTGGTGTGCCCACGCAGCCCATTCCCCAATGCAATATTCCACCACTCACCCATTCCCCAACGCAATATTCCACCACTCACCCAAAGCCTCTATCTGTGCAGGTGCGGCTCATTTCCCCTCATCCCCCAGCACTCCCTTCCCACTCCTCTTCATTTGTAGGGGGGGAGGAAAGGGGGGTGTGTGGCAAGTGGGGTGAGGAGGGGAGTGGGTGTGTGTGGGCAGGAGGGTGTAGGAGAGGAGAAAGGGCGGTGTGGGGGGGGGGAGGGTGAGGCGGGGGGCATGTGAAGCAGGGGTCACTGGATGTTCTCCTCCACCGGGATAAAAGTATCCATTTTCTGTTTGGCGACATCTCCGACTCCACACCGGGCCGGGCTGGGTTGGACCGGGCCGCTTCTGATCCCTCCGAAAATTGTGTCTGGTTGGAGACCAGGCCATCGAGAACCCCCATCAGCTCTCGTAGAGTCTCCGTTTTCCATTTGGCGACATTGGCGACATCTGGCCTCCCTCAGCTCCAGTAAGGACACAATGGCGCAGGACAAGGAGCAGACTGTCTCCCGGGGTGACAGGAGAAAAGACCAATTCCCGCAGCGCCCACTGATAGGGGAGGAGATCTCTTCTTCTTGCGTATGGCGTGCACAGCCTAGTTGTAGGACAACTTGTTCTATTTGATCTTATTTGATTGTGCACGCCAGGTTGATTGCACTCATTGAAATAGGGCAGACAACGAGAAGGTTGCAATCTCCCACCCTGAGAGGAGATCGATCTGCGCACGTGCGATTTTTAAACCTCGATAACTTTTACATTAGAACCCCGATCGGAACGAAACTTAGTGCATTCGCAGCAGAGTAGAACGGTGAGTACGCTGGCGAAAAATCGTTGCCCTATCACGTATCTTTTTTGCCAAATAGAAAGACTACACAAACTGGAAGATAACAAGATCAGAATTTTAGTTATGTATAGATTTGAGCGGTTTATGGCATACAATTGTTCAAGTTAGGTTCTTCAGCAACATAATTATACAATTATTAAAAGGAAGTATATGTATAGTTGGATGCACTACCTGCAAGAAACATGAGCAAATGCTCCAACATTTGCAGTTCAAGTGACAACAAATGAAGGAACTTGTCAGCATCTTCTGACGTCCAACAAGTGCAGTTAAATATAAAAATCCAAACTTAATTTTGCAATTTCCTGTTCCTTTTACAAGGGTGCTTTGTGTTGGCAGCAGCATCGAATCAAGGGTTTGACGTGGTTCAATTATTTATACAAGACACGTATTGCAAGAATCAATGAAAACACTTATCCTTTGTTAGATACATTGTAACTGAGATTTTAGAGGTGTGTTATCATAATTGCTGCTGAATTACTTTGCAGACCATGTACAATTTGTTACAAAAGAGTATTCCATGAAAAAAAAATCTATAATAGGGATTAATTCTGTTGAGAAACTAAATGCTTTACATTTTTGGTGCATAAAATTACAGCCTAATTGTGAGACCTGTGATATCTGTGAGGGCTTCGCTTGGCTGCAGGATTAGACAGACCTTTCAACGGATCATATAAAATCCTCAGATGTAAATCATCTGCGCAGTAAAACGAAATAAAGGTTAAGAAATTAATCAGGAATTACCAGGGCACAAGTGAGAAAGACAGATGTAAGAAACAATTTTAATTTGGGTAGACACAATAAACTGCAGATGTTGGTTTATGTGGACTCACACCCATTTCCTACCCACCTATGTTCCTTTCTCTGGCATTTTACTGCCCCCCCCCCCCTCGGATCTGAAGAAGAATCTCGACCTGATAGGTCACACATTCCTTCTCTCCCGAGATGCTGCCTCTTCCTCGGAGTTACTCCAGCAGTTTGTGTCCACCTATCACTCGCCAGACTTTATGCTGCCCCACCTCTCTTCCAGTTTTCTCCTTTCCCCTCACCACAATCAGCCTGAAGAAGGGTCCCTGCCTGAAATGTCACCTCTCCATGCTCTCTAGAGATGCCGCCTGGCCTGAGTTATTTCAGCATTTTGTGCCATTTTTAAGTCGTCAGCTGTTGCACTCTTTCAATCATAACAGATTGGAGAATGTCTCAACTATTCATAAAGTAGTCCAATATGGGTACTGCATAAAATTCACCAAAATTCATGCTAATACCATGATTTCTCTGCATATTGTATTTGCAAAAAATTCAATCGTGTAACCTTTGGAGCAACCAACAGCAACTTAGATTTTTCCAAATAACTCCACTTTGCAACTGCTGGAAGATCATGTAAGTTTCATCCTGTAATATTGAGCCGTAGGGGAGGAGTGCGGTGTATGTAATATGGTGTTACCTGCCACCAACTGCCTTACCATTATTACACAGAATATCCAGGCCTTTCATGATGAACTGGAATGAATTCTGAATGCTCTAGTGATCAGTATTTGAACAGCAGGGGTGGGGGTGTGAAGATTCAAACCAATAGTAAATGCATATCCTCTCATCTACTGACTCTAAACATTCAGAAGGATCTGGGAAAAACTGCTTCATTGCTTGAGGTGAGTAGCAGAGACTTATTGTCTTTAAGCACAGGATGTTAATATCTTCACAGAAAATGTTTAATTTATCACTTTGCCAATTATGAATAATCCTTTGTTTAAGCCCTCTGTATTGGTCAAGGGGTTTAGACACTGGAATGATTTAGGAATTAAAAGGATAGAACACCTTTACAAGAAAGGATTTTTTTTTTCATTTCAAGAGTTACAGGATATCCATGGATTGCAGTCAAATAACATATTTAGGTATTTACAAATTAGAAATTATATTAAGTCAAATACGCAAGACTATAAAAATAGAAAACCAGGATTATTAGATGAATTGTTTAATAAACACCCAAATACATAAAAATTAATAGCGTATATAAACAATACTATCTTGGATAGGGAAATCCCAACTTCGGAAATATATATCGACAAACATGGGAAAATGAAATAGGTTTATCTATAACGAAGGAAACTTGGGAATAAAGCCTACAACGTATACATCGTTACTCATTAAATGCTAGACATATTGATACAATTTAAGGTATTACACAGATTACATTATTCAAAAACGAAATTAAATAGAATTTATCCTAACATTTCTCATATTTGTGATAAATGTCAGAACTTGGAAACTAATTTAACGCATAGTTTTGTAACATGTATAAAACTCAATTATTATTGGACAGAAATCTTTAGAATTATCTTTGAAGTTCTTAAAATTAAACTGGACCCAGATCCAAAATTAATAATATTAGGAGTTCCGGATTCAAATTTAATATTAACAGTAAACCAAAGACATTTCTTGGATTACTGTTTGATAATAGGGAAAAAATTAATATTGAAATTTTGGAAGGGAACATTATCCCCCACAATTAAAATGTGGACAGTGGAAATGTTGGAGTCGTTGCATTTGGAAAGAATCAGATTTGTCCTAATGGACAAATACGAACTCTTTGAACAGATATGGTCTCCATATACAGAATATTTGAAGGGGTAGCTGTTCTTGGCATCACAACTCAATGGGTACCTGGCAGGATTAGATGAAAATAATTCCTTTTTTTTTGATTTGCATACAGGTCTCTATTGATATCGTTATTTGAAATTGTGTTATTCACTATTAAGATGTATACTATAATCTTTATATATATATATATATATATATATATATATTACTTTGTTTTAATTAAATATATATAACAATTGTTTTTTCTCTTTCTTTTCTCTTTTCTCTTTCTCTCTCTATATAATCACAATTATTATTTAATCACTATTCTTATTGATTAAAATCTATTTTATTTTTTCTATTTTCTAAAAAATAGTTTATAAGAATTATTCGTAATATCCGTATACTTACTGAAATAAGTTGGTTATGTATTTGAAAAGTTGTTATATCGTTGTTATGATGGATTACTTCTAATAAAAATATTATTTAAAAAAAAAGAAAATGTTTTTTTTTCTAGCATAGCTTTGTGTGCTACAGCCTGATTAAATAGAATACAAGGTCTGCAAAATGTATGATATGTCATAGTTACAGTATCATTAAAAGATTTAGCTGATGTGCCGATGTGATATTAAGCACCAAAGTACAACGATATATTGCTGTGCACTTCTGATTCTCAGCGCAGTAAGTGCTGTGGTAACAATGGAGATTCAGCAAATGTGCCAAGTGTTGGGCTGGAACTTTCTCCTTCGGGATTGAGGAAATGTATAAGAAAGCGAAGCAATCTGCTGTGATCTTGTGCACCTATGCGGTGATGCTAAGTGCAACATAAAAAGAGCCCAGAGAGGCAAAAAGCCTGTTGGCTTTGTCAGACGTAGCATAAAAAGAAGTGACAACACTGACCACTTGACCCAGTCAGTCTCATTTAGCTGTGAACTTCCACACAAGAGATTCCTTTCCTTGCATTGGCCTGACCTGGTTTTTTTTTCCCTTTCACCTGTTCATTTCTTCAGTTCAAAATCTTTTATTTAAACTTGTAGCTGTGCCTTTTTTCCTATCAGGCAACAATTTACTAAATTTGTGTTCTATTTGCAGTTTTTCACTTCAGGTGTTATCCCCTTTTCTCAATTTCTTTCAGAGCCTTTCATCACAATCCTAATAGCATTCCTCTTTAATTTTAATTGGATTCTGTCATTTTCAAGAATCGCAAAATCCCATTTACTTTTATTCAACAAAATATACACATACTATGTTTTCTGTGTCTTTTCAAAAACAAACATAACATTTTAGGAATGGCCCAGTATCCCAACTTGGTCACCACATACAAGATGGACCAAAGGCTCTGTTTCTGTGCTGTGGAGGTTGATGCCTATTTTTATTCAACAAACAGTGCTATTATTTCTCTCCTCAACTAGCTTGCTCATAGCTATCTAAAATATTGGACATAAAATCTGAATTTTTTTTTTCCATTCATTTTTGCCATATCTTGCTGCTCTCAATATGCTCAACTGCCTTTTTGTATTTTATTAGTTATAACCAGATTTCTCTAAGATAGACATGAAAAGCTGGAGTAACTGGACAGGCAGCATCTCTGGAGAGAAGGAATGGGTGACGAAGTCTGAAGAAGGGTCTCGAACCGAAACATCACCCATTCCTTCTCTCCAGAAATGCTGCCTGTCCCGCTGAGTTACTCCAGATTTTTGTGTCTATCTTCACTTTAAACCAGCATCTGCAGTTCTTTCTTACATACCAGATTTCTCTATCTCTTTTCTGAAGGTTTACTGCTTGACAAAGGTAAGCAATGCAGCATTTTAAGAGTTCTCTTCATTTTTAACTCGGTCATCCTTCATGCAAGGGGCTGAGATGAAGTAGAATTTGTTTGCTGCGTCCAAAAGGCTTTCTTGAAACAGTCTACGGATTGTCAAATTAGAGGGTGGACCATGCTAGACCTCGTCATGGGAACCGAGCCTGAACAGGTGACTGGAATTTCAGTGATCACAACTCGTCTTAAGTTTTAAGATATTCATGAATAAGGATCATTTTGTACCTTGGGGGAAAGTACTCAATTTGGGAGGGCAAATGACAACATTGTTAGATGGGAGCTAACGAGAGTAAAATGGGAGCAGCTGTTATGGAATAAATCCACATTGAACATGTGGGACTCGTTTAAAGAGCAGCTGGTCTGAGCTCAGAGCCATCAGTCTAGTGAGGAGGAGGGACAAGGTTCGTAAGGTAAGGGAACTTTGGATGAGGAAAAATGTTGGAAAATTAGAAGAATATTTGAGGCTCTGGAAGATGAAATCAGACAGGGCTTTTGAGGAATGTGAAGCAAGCAGGAAAAAAATCTCAAGGCAGGAATTAGAAGGGCAAAAGGGGAGCAGGAAATGTCAATGGCAAGTTTGACTAAAGAATATTTATATGTACATTAAAAACAAGTTGGTAGTCAGGGAGAAAGTAGGTCTACTCAAGAATAAATGAGGGAATTTATGTTTGGAGTCTGAGGATGTAGGTGGAACACTAAATGAGTACAAGGTCATCAGTATAATCATGGACCAGTCTTACTCTGGTCTCTCCCTCATTTCCCCTCTCCCATCAGGCAAGCGTTACAGAAATTGGAAAATGCATACCCCCAGATTCAGGGACAGTTTCTTCCTGGCTGTTATCAGGTAACTGAACTCATCTGAAATGTCCTCTAGAGTGCAGTCCCAATCTACCATCTACCTTATTGGAGACCTTTAAACTATCTTTAATCAGACTTTATCTGGCTCTAAATATTGCCCTTTAATCTGTATCTGTACAGTGTGGATGGCTTGATTGTGTTTGTCTAGTATATATATATATGTGTGTGTTTTTTATAAAACATTGGGTGAGCTATATATATGAAATATTGGTAGCAAATTTTGTCCGCCCTTTATAGGAAGAATGTGAATGGTTTGGAGTGAGTGCAGAAGAGGTTAATCTTAAGATGTTGACTAGATTCGAGGGTAAGCGCTAAAAAGGAGAGTTTGGATAAACTTGGACTGTTTTCTTTGCAATGTCAAATTTATGGTGCCTGGGGTGATGATAGAAACAGATGCAATAATGATGTTAAAGGACTTTTGGATGGGCAAATGAATATGCAGGGTTGGAAGAACATGGATCATGTGTAGGCAGATGGGATTAATTTAATTTGGTATCGTGTTCGGCAAAGACAATGGACTGAAGGGCCTGTTCCTGTGCTATTCTATGTTCTGCTTTGTTTTTTCCACCTCTTTCAAAAATTAGGTGAAATAACATTTCCAAGAACAGTATTCTCTTGATACTACACATCCAACTAACCTGACTACTTGTTAACACTAGACCCCAGTGCTTCGACCTTGAATGTTGTCTGCATGGAGTTTGCATGTTCTCCCTGTGAATACATGGGTTTCCTTCAGGTGCTCTGGTCTCCTCCCATATCCCCAAAAGATGTGTGGGTTAATTGGCCACTGTCATTTTCTGCTAGGTGTGGGAGCATGGTTTGAAAAAAAATGGGATTGCTGTAGGATTAGTGTCGCTTGTTAGAGATATTCAGGGCCAAAGGGCCTGTTCGTGTCCTGTCTTTTCTATGTTCCAAGTCCAAATCCCTTTCTGAAAATGTGCTTTCACTTAATTCCCCTATGATTATTCTCATCCTGCCGTTGTGTTTCCTTTGACTCTTTACCAAATCTCTAATTAGTCCATTTAACTTTACTCAACTTCCCCTCGTCCCTTTCTAAATTGCTTCTGTGGATGGTGTAATAATACAATTTTGCAACTGTATTAATCAATTATCTTTCAGGTAAAGAGCATATTACCGTGGTTTAGATATGATTACTACAGTTATGAGGATGTATTGTGAGATGACTATAATAATACAATTGTGCAACAGTGTATTAATCAATGATATGTTAAGTAAAGAGCATATACCGTGCAGGTGAAATTGAGTTAAAAGGGGAGGAGTGCGGTGTATGTAATAGAAATGGTGTTACCTGCCTCCAAGTTAAAGGGGGAGGAGTGTTAGGTATGTGATATAATTAGCATATGTGATGTCTTGTGCAAGTACGCATGCGCGGGGAGACTCAAAGTGGCGTCCTGGAATAAAGAAGCTTGTTAGTGTACTCCCGTGTCCGAGTGTTATTTTAAGTCTGTTCCAAGCACCCAAATACACAACAAATGGGGTATTATTTCCATCTATTTATCTTCAATTCTTCTCTTATTTAGCTGTACTTCCCATTCCCTTGCCTCAGCATCCACCCTCCTCTCCCACCACCCTCCATTTACTGTGGTAGATGCCTTGTCATTTACTTAATATTTCTGTTGATAAGCACTGTCTATATAGAAGAAGCAGATCTACGTTCATCATTTATGCAACTGGTCCCAATGCTAAGCCACTTTCCTGCCTCTTTGTGTTTTATAGATTTCAGAGAATCATAGAGCATGGAAAAAGGATCTTCAACCCATAGTATCTAAATCAACCATTAAGATTGGTCATCTACACTAGATGACATCTACCATCATATTTGCTAATTCCATTCATCCAAAAATAATGCCTATCAACTGATCCCCACCCTCAAGTTCTCCCATAACCCATCTGCATTAGGGGCAAGCCACATATTGGCGTATGGAAGGGAGAGAGGGGAGGAGAGGGAGGGGAGAGAGAGGGATCCTAGATTGAATTACAGTCTGTGGAGTTGATGCTGCAGTACAAGCAGCTTCACTTCCAAAGTGAAATGGAAGCACATTCAAAGAGAAATATGAAGCATAATAAGTGAGCCTTCTCCTCAAAAATTTCCCAGTTGAGATATTAAGCAGCATGGATGCAACAAAATATTTTGAAGATTTTAGTCCTGAATTCAAAAGATCATGTTACGGATGTTAACTACTGAATTGTTATTCAGTACTACATCTGTAGTTGTGTTCCTTTTTCTGAGCATCAATTCGTCCTTGATATGTTCTTGCTTTAAATTGAGTCTTCATCCCACCCCCCCCCCCCCCCCCCTCCAACTTTTGCAAAGCTTCTATTCTGAGCATTCCTGCGTGACTTTCCCTTTCTGCACAGGTCGTCACATCAGCCTCCTCTGCTCTCTGCAATGTGGCATCTCTGACACAGAGTCTCAATCCAAAAACAGCTTTCTCTCCATGATCCATCAAATTGTGTCTTCCTCCAGTTCTGAGATTTAGAGCCTGAGCTTCTATCAATTATGTTTGAGTCAACACCTGGTGCTTAAAACTATGGCATCCTGCAGGGACAGCACATCACTGCCCTCCTTCTGTTACTGACATTTTCAACTCTTCATTAAGTAGAGGATGTACTTGGTTTCCTCTACTTACAAAGAAATGTTCCAAACATATACATTTTCTCCCCATTTCAAGTTTTAGTTTAGTTCAGAGATACAGCACGGAAACGGGCCCTTCAGCCCATCGAGTCCGCACCGACTAGCGATCCCTGCACATTAATACCATCCTACACACACTCCGGACAATGTACACTTATAACAAGCCAATTTACCTACATACCTGTACATCTTTGGAGTGGAGGAGGTAACCGAAGATCTCAGAGAAAACCCACACGGTCACGAGGAGAACGTACAAGCTCCGGACAGACAACATGTGTAGTACGAACCTGGGTCTCCGGCGCTGTAAGGCAACAACTCTACCTCTAAGCCACTATGCTGCCCTTGTACTTCCTTTTGACCCGATACAGCGACACAGTTGCACTTTTCCAGTTTTACTCTCAAGGTGTTCAGAGTTGATTCTAAGGCCACCTTCCTTTCATATTATTAAAATGAGGCACAAACCACTTTCAATTTCAGTCAACCCCAACTACATTGTTTTAATTAACACCTCGCGTGCAGTGACTATCAGTTAATTGCGAATGGATGGGTTATTATGCAAATCCATGTTTAAATAAAATATGGTGCTGGCATGAAGTAATACTTTATAAAATAATCCATGTTATAAACAGATCCGGCTTTAAGGTTGCTGCAAATCCAGAGTTAATTTAACATTGATTTGTTAGGTTTGACAGATTTGAATCTAAAACCACATGTGAGCTCCATTATCATATTGAACTTTGAAAAAATGTCTTAAGTGTGCGATGAAGAAATATATCATCCACACATTTGCTTCTAATCAACTCAGTGTTGTGGGCAATAGGAATATAAGTAAACATTTCAGCAACCATGCTAACCTTGACTAAGGTTTAACGGTAAACAATGCACATCACATAACACTTATAAAACTCATTCCCAGTTCATCTGACATAAACATGCACTACAAAGAGGTTCTATATTATCAGTATAAATGAATGTGAGTACAGCTAAAAATAAGCACTATCTTGATTTTCTTCAAATTCCAGTTACATTTCTTTTAGCTGATCATTAATATATTAACTGTCACCTTAATTCCCTCTCTGCATGAAGTTATTCAAAAGAATGTTAACCTTAGTTTAGGTTAGAGATACAGCATTGAAGCAGGCCCTTTCGCCCACTGAGTCCACACCAACTATTGAACTCCCATTCACACTAGTTCTATGTTATCCCACTTATCACATCCACTCTCTACACACTAGGGACAATTTACAGAGGCCAATGAACCTACAACCCACACATCTTGGGGATGTGGGAAGAATATGGAGCACCCGGAGGAAACCTTCTTTGTCACAAGGAGAATGTGCAAACTCCATCCATGCAGTACCCAAGATCAGTATTGAACCTGCATCTCTGACGCTGTGAGGCATCGGCCCTACCAGTTGCGCCACTTTTCCACCCACTCTTGTCCCAGCCTACCATATTTATTTGTTTCGAGCATCTTCATGTATGCTCCAGCCTCCATAAGAATTCATACCTAATCTGCAATAGAGAGAAGTTATTGATGTAAGATAGGATTTCTTATTCTGCTGGTGGATGTGTAAGGCGATAATGCCACTGGGAGGGCAAAAGACCATGCAAGCAATGTCTCCCGTGATCCAATAAGATCTCAGGGTTTAGAAGAGATGCATAGAAAACCATGAATTCTATGTCAAATATTATTCAGGAGGAAAACAAAGAAAGAAAAACAAGGCTAAGAGAAAAAGAAACAATGAGAAAGGAGAAAAGCTGTAAATATATGAAATTATACATATAATCCTTAAATACTCTTCAGGAAAATGTTGGATTTAATAGTTATCACAATGTTAAGAATATTTATATTATTAACATGTTTTATGATATCTAATGAGGAAATAATGTGTGAATGCATTGGCTACATGAAATGCTGCGGTATTGCAGCAATTTTGCAACCTCTTGTGACTTGATTCAGGCCATTTTACCATCATCAGATTTTATTTGTTAATTAGTACATTGATGAAATTGGAGACCAGTACAAAGCAGGGATGGCTTCATTACCTTTACCGCACACCATAACCTTAGCAGCAAATTCTGGACTGATATTTATATTATGAAAACAGAGTTTATTTTATCTCCGCAGTTCCAAAAACTAAGGAAAAGTAAACTTATCGGAAGGCATTAATCCATCACAAAGTCAAATTTGGTTTCCAAAGTGACATTTTAAGTTTGTAACAAAGGAGCGAGATTTAAGTGGATAAACAAAGTTTCATATTTTTACATCTCCATAAAAGCGCTGAGTTAGAGCAGGATTTTAGCCCGTGAATCTCCATTTTAACACAGTGGTAATGAAGATTGGAATTAGCATGTTTTTATCACAGCATTTTTGAAACTTGAGACTAAGATAATTTTAAGTAGTATTCAAGAGCAGAGAGACTTGTGAGTCTTTGAAAGTGGCAGCATGTGTCTAACCGGATAGTTAATGGAGCTAATGAGGTACCAGGTTTTATAAATCAATGCATTTTTTTAATTTTGTTTTTCAAAGTATAGGAAATGTCTTGTATAGTGCATTCACTATGACTTTCTAAATGTCCTTTAGTGTTATTAAGAATTAAGTGCTACGGAGAAGGAAAAGAGCCCGTGTTTTGGCAGAAGGAATCGCGTTTGCAGAAATATATTTTGAGAGTCATTGATGTAATGTGTCATGTGTGCAATTTGTGCTTTACTGCATGAAAATCTGTGATTTTTACATATGCTTTATGAAATGAAAGATGCAATTCAGTGCATCTTTTCAAAAACAATCCTGAAGCATTGGGCTTTTTATAATTGGAGTGAGGATCATTGTTTGTGGCAAGACATTTTGTGGCATTTCAGTTTTTTAACAAGGAAGCTTGATGTTACTTTTCTATAGTTCTCTTAACATCCACAATGGTTGATTAACATTAAACTCAATTAGTTATGTTTGAAACGTATTCGATAAAGCTACATTGTAAGAGGAGGAATTCTGAAGGTTTTGCGAAATAGGAATTAAAACGAATTGAGACTTTTTCGCATTTTGAGACAAGAAAAAAGTCCTTGCATTTCAATATTTTTCAGGAATCTGGCAGTCACTTGAAATGTTAATTACTGCAAGCTGCTTCCTCAAGCTGCAGAGAATACTCATTATAGTCCATTGTGAAGAAGGTTGTTTCAAAGGCATTGATATTTGACTGTTTACTGGCACCATTGTTCTTTGACAATGCAATATTTTGCCGTGTTATTCAAATTATTTGGAGCAGCTTCTGTTTTGACCAGTTGGTTCGAGCCTCCGCTAAACACAACGATCACAAGTGTCATTTAAATTATGCAATTGACAGCTCTGTTGGCTTAAGATTTTTTAAATCATTATTCCATGAAGAAATGTGTGAAGTCAGAATGACATGACTCTATCCATCAGTACTTCTGAAATTACGAGAGATAAGAATGGCAGCAAACTATTCCCAGTGAATTTATTGCAGGTCGAGATTGAATTGAGTTTTACCACAAGAAATGCAATTATTATTTTTCAATATTCTTGAGAGGAATGGTGACATTTGTGACATGAAATATTTGCTCTTTGTCTTTCACCTTCCAGTTGCTGAAAAACTTCTTGGAGCAGTTGAACTCCAAGAAGTACCTTATAAATTACAGGTTCTGTCAGTAAGAATTTATCAGTGGTAACCAAAGATGACAGTACCTAACAGGTGGACTGTGTTTTTAGACACATGTACCTGAAAGGTTTTATTTGTAAGGTTGCTCTTATTATTTTTTAAATTGTTAAACCTCTGCGCTCAAAGAATGTTATTGCCATAATCAAATTGCAAATACAGTACACCGAGACTTGTAGCATTTAGAAATTCAGAGATATTTCCAAATATTAAATCCCTCACGGCTGCATTTCTATTTAAATTAAACTATCTTGTACCACTCAGTACCACTGCAAGCATATTTAAAAAAGGAACTGAAATATTGTTATCTCTATATCTGGATATCCTTCATCTTAAACAGGTGGTAAAAATAAAGACCAGCTCAGCCTGCTTTCTTAAGATTGAGGTTATTTTAGCTCTGCGTGATTGGGGGGAAAAATTTGAGAATGAAAAATACTTCACTTTCTCTGAGAAGCAACTTAATATTTTTATCTTTTTCTCGAATATTGCTCTGTGCAATCTTTTGCAGTTCTCACACCTGACAGCACCTTTCTTTCCCAACAATGATGCACATTTAGAATCGCCTTTCTGTCGAGCTGCTTAAACTTTAAAAAAAATGTTTTTAAAACAATCCAAGGTGATGGTCTATTCAGGTGATTTTGATCGAAAGCTGTATAATATGGCATAACTTATATCTTGCGCAAACTGAGTTTGTGAGTGCTTTTGCCTTATTCTAATGGTTGTGCCAACATCAACCAAATATCTGGTCTTATTTGGGCGGCACGGGGACGCAGCAATAAAGTTGTTGTCTTACAGCGCTTGCAATGCCCTAGACCCGGATTTGATCCTGACTGTCTTTACGGAGTTTGTGCGTTCTCCCCATGACCACGTGGGTTTTCTCCGAGATCTTCGTTTTCCACATAACACTCCAAAGACGTACAGGTATGAGGGTACATTGGCTTAGCATAAGTGTAAATTGTCCCTATAGTGTGTGTAGAATAGTGCTTGTGTGCAGGGATGGCTGGTCGGTGTGGACTCAGTGGGCTGAAGGGCCTGTTTCCACACTGTATCTCTAAAACGAAAATAAGAACTTATCCTAAATTAAGTTAATCTCCTTTTCACTTTGTAAATGATTGTACCCTTTGCTGGCTTTTGTTGAGGCTCCAAAAATGAAGGACATCACTAGTTATGTTTTAAAAATATTCCATAAAAATGTGTTTTAATAAATTGTCAACTGGATAAGAGTCTCATTGGTACATGGTTATGTTTGGCATTTATTTGCAAGTTATTTTATAGCTGACTATAAACTGGACGTGAAGGGGATCAGATGCCTAAAATAGACACTCAATGCTGGAGTAACTCAGTGGGTCAGGCAGCATTTCGAGAGAAAAGCAAAAGGTGATGTTTTGGGTCTGGAGTCTGAAAAAGAGTTTCGAACCGATTCCTTTTCTCCAGAGATGCAGTTCAATAAACATTGGGAAGAATGCACTTGATGTGAATGTGGCACAGGAAAATGATTTCAACTACAGCCAGTAGAGGGCTCAGGTTCTTAGAAAGAGAAGATTCTTCGAAGAGTTTGTTTTAACTGATTAGAAAAGACAAAACAGAAATCAACAGATTATATTATAATCGTAATTAATGATGACTCGTTAATTCAAAAATTATGAAGAAAATAAGTTAATATTGCAAAATATGTGGTGGGTGTTCCACTAAATATGTGATTTAAAAAATCTGTTGTCTGACCTCCAGGTCAATATATTGCATGCTTTCATGTGAATTTTTATTTTCTGCATTGACATATAATAATAAAAACTTCTTGTAGATATACACGTGAACTGCTGTGCCACACTATCATTGTGTTAATCCATCCTCTTCAGTAGATGTGAGAGTATCACTCCATGTATCATTCAGATTTTACTGACTTATAGTTTTGAAGTAATTTTAAAATATGCATGAAAAATGGACCATAATGGTCCTTAGTAGCACAGTCATCAGTTATGTCATCCAGTGGGTTTTATTGTTAATTATTATTCCGTGTTAATATAGGAAACCTCTCAATTTACAATCAATTTATTCTTCCAGAAAATGCCAGTATCTAGTTAGGACAATAAATCATGCATGATGCAGATCATTAGAAATGCATTTCCCAAGTAACATTATGAATAAATATATATTTTTTTAGTTTAGTTTAGAGATACAGCGTCGAAATGCCACCGGGCCCTTGCCGATCAACGATCCCCGCAAATTAACACCATCCTACACACACTATGGACAATTTTTACATTTACCAAGCCAATTAACCGACAAACCTCTACGTCTTTGGAGCGTTGGAGGAAACCGAAGATCACGGAGAAAACCCACGCGGGTCATGGGGAGAACGTAAAAACTCCGTTCAGGCAGCACCTGTTTTCAGGATGGAACCCGGGTCTCTATTCGCTATAATCAGCAACTTTACCGCTGTGCCACCATGTCTAACACTTGCAGCAGACTTGCAGTAGTTTTCTTAAAAAGTTGCCAGGAATCAGAATTGTTGCCTCAAATATTTTTTTTGAGAAGTGCATTGTCGTGTTGAATTTTGTCTGAAATGCTAACATAAAGAAAAGGGACAGGAGAGAGGGATGTATCGTGCGTAACTTATGAAATGGCCTTATGAGGCATGTTTATTAAATGAAGCAATGATTCTTTTTGCATTTGCACGAGATGCACTGACATCTTTTGAACTTTGTTCTTAAGTTTTATGGCTGTTGGCAGCTGCTTGATATTCCAGTGGTGTATGTTAATCATGATGAGAAATTTTATTTCAAGTTGTTGAAAAAAGAATAAAACTGCATCATCCCTTTATAACACAGTCAATGTCTTGGTACAGTAATGTTTAAGAAGATTTTAGAAAGTGCAGTATCCTGTTCATGGTTTAATGGTTTCTATATATAATTATGGTATCATAGGAAACCAAAGGTTAACATTTTGGATCAAATGCAACTGAATAGAAAATACAATTGAGAAGCATAATTGCAAATCATGTGGTGAGCCATTGGCAGGGAAATATAATCAAAATCTATTGTATTAAAAAAAGAACGAAATGTGCACAAATTTGCTGCAGTAGCTTAGAGATTTGACAGAGGGAGCTGCCTTTTTTAATATTGACACATAACCTGTTGGTTGAAGGCCCTGTCAGTGTTTGCCTTCAAATTCTTCTTCCTCCGATGCTTTGGTACATTAGTTATCAGAAAATGAGATGAGTGCACTTTGTCAACATCATCTTTACCCTAGCAGGAAATTGTTTTATTGCATTGAAAACCAGAGTAATAAAACTGCCAGTATAGTAAAATAAATTACACTGTCATGTGTGCTGGTTTGGAGCAGGAGTGCAGTGCAAACCCATTTAATGTATTGCACCAAATAACATCTTCAACCTTTTGAATGTTTAGTGACATTTAATTAAGTGCATATTCACATGAATAGTGTGTTTTGCAATACAAGCGTGGTGAGTTGGCTAAATGTCACTATTACAAGGTGTTGTATTTGACACCAAAATAATTATTAAAAAAACAGCAGAGAATAACATAAAATAATATCATAATGTGTTAAACACTGCTAATATTAATGTGGGATTGACAGAACATAATTCTGTCATTTTTTTGGAAGGTTTTAATGCCTTTTATTACAACTGGTTATCTGTTTTCTCATGACTTTGGTGTGATATTTTCATATGATATGAAATATTTAAATTAAATTAATAAAATAGCTATTTAAATATTTATGCATGAACATGTCGATAGCGTAATAGGGACATGTACTGTTAGTGAGATTGATGTTTGTGTCAAAATAAAGCAGGCTTGTGCTTTAACATAATGCTTCTGACAATGACAAACTACAAGGAGCTATTAGGATTTTCTAATCCTAATCTCTGTTAGGGTACCCAGTTAAGAACAGCTGAAGACCTCGCTGTGTGTTCATGTGATTCCTGTGTTAATTGTGTAGGTGCTTCGGGAAATGCGTTTGAGAAGCACTGTACTTCCTGATTAGTGCCAGTGAACAGACACACAGCGCACAGTGTATAGCAGTTAAGTGTCTGGTCCCAGCTGAGAAAATGGTTCCATTATCTCCCAGCTGTATAGACAAATCATAAGGGCCTGTTATGCGTGGGTGATCAGTGCAGTGGAGGCAGTGACTTCTATGAGGCTGAACCTCTGTTTGATGTTACAGCAAGTGGAGAGGAAACTGATGATTTTCACCATTTAGTTTGGTAAGTGCACAGGAATATTGTTTTGTACTAGTGCAGCTTTGTAATATTTTAACCTGCTTTTGCTACTCTAGTTAGGTCATGAAGATGCTGATTGAGAGTATGAGGAAATCAGATAAGTGTTTGATGTCTGCTTTAAGCGAATTATTACATTTTTGTGAACTCCAATAACTGTAAATGCAAGCTGATGTTACTATAAATGTTTTCTTTATAAATAATATTTCTTGTGCATATGTTTGCCAAGTATTCATTTTTCCTCGGTATTAAGTGACAGATTTTTTTGTTGAAAGATATTGTAGATTTCAAGACAAAAGAGTGAAGGAGAAATATTCTTTTTGACATTCATAGTTATCACAGACATGAATTGATCTAAGCAGGTGGGTAAAGGTATTCGGAACTGCTCTTTATTTCAGGAGTTGTCTGAATGGTGCTGTTATGTATCTTCAATCATCCTAAAACCTTCAGCGGGATAGTCTTTAAAGGGAATGGGATCTCCCCAAATTGCAAATAAATAATCAGAGCTTTTGCTGCCAAGAATGTAATAATGCTGCCAAGTGGCTCGGTAATGGATCTAAGAGATGAAACATGCATGCAGCGTGAAATCTGAGATAACTTGCATGCAAAATGTTAACAAAAGGTATGTATTTCATTAACAGTAATATCACTCCAATCATACTGCAATAGAAATTGCATGGATGAATGATACTAAAATTAAGCATTTCAGAATACAAGTACCGATAGCCAAGTTTTTTTTTTAAATATTAGTGCAAGGTACATTGTAATGCAAGTGCAGATTCAAAGCAGAATTGATTCTCTACATTTGAAGGGACAGACTTTGGGGCAGAAGCTTGCGAAAGCTGTTCAGGAATATTTAAAACACAAGATAGGTTGTCTTATTTAAATGCAAATTCTTAAAAAGAGACTAAGGATTCAATATCTGCAATGAGAACAACATTTTCTTAAAGAACGCCAGTTCATTTATGTTTCAGGTTTATGGGAGACATTATTTTCATGTACATGAGTGATTATCATGGTTTAAATGAATAAAAAATAAAAGTAGATTAAAAAAAAACCCAGTTGATAATGGAAATAATAAAATCATTTGCTGCTCATTTCCAACCTTGTGGTTTAGGTCATTTACTGATCCTGACTCCTGCTAATAGCACCAGCAACTTCCTGCACTATGTTTTACTGTGTCTAACACTGGCGCCATAAATCTGAGATTGCTCCATTAGATGGGTGGTTGGATATCTTGCATATTACTTGTCATCTGTTTTTATTTTCTATCAAAGTGTGTATGTGTTGTGAAGATAGTTATCTGTTGATTTGTCAACTTGAAAGATTTGTCCATCGGATAGTGCCAAAGTTATTTTAAAAAGACCGTTTCAAACGGTTTCATTAGCAGATGTCAGTCACAAAGAAAAGAGGACAAACAGTTGATAAGGTGTGGTGAAAACATAGCAATACCTTGTATGATAACACAACATGCCTTTGTGCTGAAATCAGAGATGTGATTACTTTGGCTCAGATTTGTAACAAGAATGGTGGTGACCCTAATACCATCTATGGAGAGCATCATGCAGCAACCTCTTGTCATTCACAGAGGTACAGTTAAGCTGATGTTTAGATTGTCCTGTTCTCTCAAGCTGATCTAAACTTGGAGAGATGTGACATTGAAATAGTTTATGGGCAGAATGTCACAGTGCATGACTTTGCCTTTACATCAGAATGATATTGGGTTGTCGATTCAATGTCAGGATTTTTTATAAAGTCTTACCTGCGGGTAAGAACCTCTCTGGCACTGAAATTCATTTGTTCATCATTTCCTCCAATTGAATTAGATAATTTAAAGAAATGTTTTTACCCACGTTATCTTTTGAGCCTTTCTATGAAAAACATCTTCCATTTTATTTTTCTTCCACATAAAAGAAAACACAAGTATCTATTTATTTTTTAATTGCAGCACAGATTCTGAAGGTATAATCTTTCCACTGACTGGATAGCATCCAATAAAACAGCTTTTCACTGTACCTCATTTCACGTGACAATAAAATACTTGTTACTGTTCGTTTTGAGCCAACTTAGACTCTGGCAATCTCACATTTGATCCTGATCCAATTAACTTTCAGTTTCGAATAGAGATGATTTGTGTCATTTAAGTATTTTATATGTCACAGACAGTCTTTATTTCCATTTACGTCCAACTCTGGCCAAGCATTTTTCAGGAGTGTTAGGAAAACTGGCTACTAAAGCACGTAAGAAGTGCAATTGGGTTCTGGGACTTCCTTGTGGCCACCAGCACAAGTAAATTCAGTTATTATATTTTTCACTCGCCCCTCACTTACTGGTTGTGCTTTGCTCTCTCCACGGTAATCTTCCACCACCTCACACTGAGCCACAGAGATATCCACAACTCTCTGTTGGCTGTTTTAACTTTATCTTCCCCTTTATCTTCCACTTACCTCTCCTCTCTTTATGACCTTTCTGTTACTTACTTGCCTTGCAACCTTTCTCACTCCATCCTCTGAAACTGCTCCTCCCTCCTCCACCAACCCTTCCATTCTCCACATTCTTTGCAATCTTTGAGCTCACCAGATCGTTGTGAACCTTCATCCCAAGTGACTGATTGGACTCTTCCTTTTCTCTACTTCCCAATGATTGCATGGAACCAAAGGCCAGCCACCCCCCCAACAGCCAATCACACACTCATGTTGGCTGTCAAATAATTAAAGATAAAGTCCATTAAGTTCTGCAGGTAAATTTGCCAGGACCTAACGATATTTGAACCTGCCTGCCATTTAAGATTGTGATTCTTCCCCTGCGCGGTTGATCCCCCTCCCCCCACCCCTGCCTGGAAAGCTGGAAAAGACGCAATGGTGTTTGCCCTGTTCACATAATTTCCACACCCTCTGGAGAGGTTAAGCATACTGCAGTGCATTGTGAATCATCTCGGGTTGCTGTGCAGAAGCTGATTAATGTCTGTGGCGGCTGTAATCGTGATGTGTGGTATGACTGTTCCCTTGCTGCTGACTGCAAAATTCAGTCTATTATGTCATTCACTACATTTCGTGACACCATTATTATTTTTTGAATTTAGCATATAAAGCTTTTAATGTATTTATTTCTTGATATATACGTCTGGCAAATTTCTTCTTCCCCTTTTATTTTCCTCTTGGCTTTCATTACCTGAAAGTACTGCCTCCTGAATATGGGAAATAATTTCGGAGTTGGGCAGCAAATGCTCATTCATCGTGAGAAATGGAGAGGAGAGATGGGATTTCCAACACGTTATTTTCACCATCTAGACATACATTGTTGCAGAAGTCATGGAAGTAGGAACTCTGCATGCTCTTTCTTTGAAAGTAACATTGTCAAATTTGTCGTTGCAGTGGCTCTACCAATCGCCCAGCCCATGGCATGTAATCCGGAATATAGACACAAATAATATATCTCTCCTTCCACTTTCCCATGACTTTCAGTCTGAAGAAGGGTCTCGACCCGAAACGTCACCCATTCCTTCTCTCCAGAGATGCTGCCTGTCCCGCTGAGTTACACCTTCGGTTTAAACCAGCATCTGCAGTTCGTTCCTATGCATGTAATCCAGAGCAGTTGAACTATTGAGCCGGAGGCACCTTGGCAAGCTATTGATGAGGGATGCATTATTGAAGATTTAAGGCAGCGTCACATAAATTTTTATTGTCTTGCTCAAGGTCTCAGCTGCAACTCGGTAGTTCCATTTTTACTTGGAAGCCTGTGAATTGTGCGTTCAAGTCCTTTCCCAGAGATGGGTGCAAAGTTAGATTCATGTGTAGGGAGGAGCTGCAGATTCTGGTTCAAGCATATGACGTTTCGGGAAGAAGGGTCTCGACCCAAAACGTCACCCATTCCTTCTCTCCAGAGATGCTGCCTGTCTCGTTGAGTTACTCCAGCTTTTTGTGTCTATCTTAAGTTAGGTTTGTGCTCTCTGCACAGTACCGAAGGAACAGACATGCCATCCTTCAAATGAGATTTTAAATTGAAGCTTTGTTCCTTTCCCAGCACTGTTCAAAGAAGAGCAGGTTCTGCCAGTGGGCTCAACAAGATCTAACCCACACCCATTGTCATCAGGTCAACAGATTATCAAGTTAGTAATTTTTAGCTGTTTGCAGGATTTGCTATATTCAAATTGAATAGCATGCCATATCCATCACAACATTAAATGCTGTTCAGAAACATTTGATTGTAAAGATATTTATTGAAGTTTTGCAAGACACAATGTGTTTTCTCATGCAAACCAACTTTGCAGCGGAGACCTTGAAAAATGTATTTGAAATAGATAAACTGTCTCAGAAAACATAAGATGACTTCATAAATACTTTAAACATGGCTCAAGGAAAAAACATTCAGTTTTGGAATTTGTAACCACCTTGTTTCGAATGAAAGATCCTAAAACAGGATATGTAATCTCAAACATGTAATTATCATCATTTGAAGAAGACATCGGATTTCTTGAATTCTGATGTCCCTCCCCTCCCATATGTTAATAGCTAGATACAATTTAATAGTTGAAGGATAACATTAAAATTACTTATTTTTAAAGTACTGCATGGTGATTGTCTCAAAGAAAACAAGGGAATTAAGGACTTGCTCAAAACAAAGCCACGGTTCGGTGAAGCTGAGTATGTCATCACCAAATGGTTTGGATACCAATGAGCAAAACAAACTAGCTGAAGAAATACAAAATTATGACAACAAGAATTGGTACAATGAAAATTGCCCCCTACCAACCTAATTGTCCAGACAGGAATCTGAAAGAAGTAAAATAAAACTTTGAAATCAGTCAAATTGATTTATTTTGTTGTTTAAATAGGAAATTAAATCTTTAAACAAGCCTAACATTATTGGTAGCAAAGTTAATATAATAGAACAATTTAATGCACATATAAAATACATCAAGCTCATAATGATAAATCAAACTTTATTAATACAATTTTGGTCGCCTAGTTATAGGAAGGATGTCAACAAAATAGAGAGGGTACAGAGGAGATTTACTAGAATGTTGCCAGGGTTCCAGCAACTATGTTACAGAGAAAGGTTGAACAAGTTAGGTCTTTATTCTTTGGAGCGCAGAAGGTTAAGGGGGGACTTGATTGAGGTCTTTAAAATGATGAAAGGGATAGACAGAGTTGACGTGGATACGTTTTTCCCATTGAGGGTAGGGAAATTTCAAACAAGAGGGCATGACATGAAAATTAAGGGACAGAGGTTTCGGGGTAACGTGAGGGGGAACTTCTTTACTCAGAGGGTGGTGGCTGTGTGGAATCAGCTTCCAGCAGAAGTGGTGGAGGCAGGATCGATTTTAACATTTAAGAGTAAAGTGGATAGGTATATGGACGTGAAGGGAATGGAGGGGTATGGTCTGAGTGCAGGTAGATGGGACTAGGGGAAAACAAATGGTCGGCATGGACTGGAAGGGCCGAGAGGGCCTGTTTCCGTGCTGTAATTGTTATATGGTTATATTGAACTTTATTAATAGGTTTGGCGACAGTTTTGAATGAGGCACATCAGGGCCATGATTATTCTTTAATGTCCGAGAGTAAAGGGCCTGTCCCACGATGCGAGTTCACCCAAGAGCTCTCCCAAGTTTAAAAAAAATCAAACTCGTGGTACCTCATCACGAGTATTTTTTTACTCTTGGAAATTTTTCACACTGTTAAAAAAACTTCACGAGTTTCCGCGTTTCCCAAGTACTTGTCGTTAGCATTACGAGCCGCCACGAGACATCCACGAGCTCTGACGTACCCGCTACGTACATTCTACGTACTTATCACGAGTTTAATTTTTTTTTAAACTCGGGAGACCTCTTGGGTGAACGTGCATCGTGGGACAGGCCCTTAATGCACTTATCCATCTTAAACCAACTTGTGATGTCAATCTAGTTGTGGTTCCAACACCCGGTATATGCAGGAATTCTGAAAGAAAGGAGAAACTTTGAAAACTGGTTTTATACTTACAGTTTATTCATTTGAAAATAATACAAAAATCTGGACAATCTTTTAACAAGTATTGCAATTTTGTTAAAGTTTCATGAAACAGTTGTGTCACAGAGTTGGCAGGTGACTACATTTCCATTGCACAGACCCATGTATCACACTCCAGTGATAGTAATTTATCAACTGATCTGTGGAATGAGTTTAATCAGTTCTCATGAGAGGAATAGATTGATAAAATGCACTGAATCTTTTGCCCAGAGTAGGGCAATCGGGAGCCAGAGGATGTAGGTTTAAGGAGAGAGGGGGAACCCGAGGGGTAACTTTTTTTACACTGGGTGGTGTGTGTATGGAATGTGCTGCCGGAGGAGGTAGTTGAGGCAGATACTATCGCAATAATTAAGAAACATTTAGACAGGTACATGGATCGGATAGGTTTAGGGGGATATGGGACAAAAGCAGGAAGGTGGAACTAGTGTAGATGGGGCATGTTGGATGGCGTGGGCAAGTTGAGGTGAAGAGCCTGTTTCCATGCTGTATGGCTCAATGACGAGGACTCATCAGTTCATTGATGGGGCATCCTCAAAAGGAAACGACAACATTTTGATTATTGCAGCCTCTAAAAAATTGTCTTTCTTATTGAACGGCAGTACACATGCCACGAAGAGTGAGATCTGAAAATGCACAGCCTGTGTTTGGTCCCAAATGACAGTGATGTTAAAGAGGCTTCAACAAAAGCGACGCATTCAAGTGGAAGCAAAGAAAAATAGTTAATAAACTAAGTGGAAATTTGCGTTTGCTTTAAGACTGCAAACCATCTGTTGTCATCCTCACTGGGCAAGAAAGAAGGAAAAGGAAGAGTTAGTCATAGAGTGATACAGTGTGGAAACGGGAAAGACATGGACTTATTTTCAATCAGAACAGGATAATTGTGCCCGCCTCTCAAGCAAAAATGACAACCCTAAGAGCATGCGGTGTGGCTGCTGGGGGCAGACTATTGCAGACTCTGTGTAATACATCTCTATATGGACCTCTCACTCTGCAAGGCAAATTGTTTTTCTTTCACTCAAGTTTTATTTATATTACAGAATCATTCCAACTTCTGTTGCCTTGGGTTTATTTTGCTTGAGTTATTGTTAAAATGCAATCATTCCTGTGTTAATATTCCAGTTGAACTTCCTCACTGATCAGTGGCATAAAGAGATATCTCGAGCCACTATGCAGATAAATTAAAAATTGAGACTACCTATGGCCAATACCGTGGCAGTCATTTAATCGTGGGATGAGAAATTTATTACCCACATCTACTTTTTCTGCATATATCTGCAAATTTTATTATTTCTTTATAGCACTTTCTGATAGTTAAAGCCAAGCAGAGTGCTCTTATGAAATCAATGCTGATTATGGATCTATCCTTACAACTGGTTAATTATTAAGGGTGGTTAATGGACCAGTAGACAATTAAGTTGAATCAGATACGATACTTGAACTATATATATGTTAAGTAGCTCATTCTCTATGAAAAACAGACTCTGCACTTGTAACACATGAACATGTATTCCTCCATTATATTTTTGCTGAAGTACAACATTTCAGCCTGTGAATCCCAAGAGACTATTATGTTTCTGAAATATTAATGTATTGACTCGCTGCAAATGCACAATTAGTGCCTGAAAATAAACAAAGGTGTTTTATCTATTATAACGTAATAGTTGGTGAACTTGGTGGTTTTCTCTTTAAGCCAGCAGTAGCAGAACCTACTTGTATGACTCTTTCTCTACATTTTATTAAAAGTTATTAAATCTTTCAAAGGGAACAAGATCTGATTTTTGACTTGTCACAATCACTGTTCCTTGTCCAAGAATCCACTGCCCATCATTGAACCCAATCTGCCTTTTGTGTGAGACAATCCATTTGCAACATCAATATCTTCTTTGACCTGAAATGAACTTTAAACCCAATGGATTTTGTGGTCGCATTGATGGTAAAACTATTGGTGTTCAGTATCATTGCACCACAGAACTGACAGCAACTTTCATATTTTGAACTATTATTTTGCAGTGTGTATACTGCTCAGACGATATACTGTATATACGCTGTTTACCTTGCGAGCCTCATATGAACAAGGTATTTCTTTGCACCCTGGTGTATATGATAATGAACTCATCTGTAACCTGTATCTGTCTGCCCTAACCCTGAAGCTTCTGTCAATGATTCAGCCCTCTCGAGTCTTTACTGTTTGGGCATTGATCTGTGCTGGAATCAGTTGAATGAAAATTAATAGTAAGATTAAACGAGAACTTACCAAGTTTGAAGTTTGATCTGTATTTTACGAGGAGTCGCGGTGAGGGATTTCGTGAAGACCCCGCCAGCAGGCATGCGCGGCATCCTTCAAAGCAGCGGTGTGGAATCACAGAACCAACCATGACTGAAAATAGTAAGATGAAAACCTTAGAACTACCTGTTTGACCTGATGATAGAGGGTGGGAGCGGTGGGCACGAAATCCCTCACCGCGACTCCTCGTAAAATACAGATCAAACTTCAAACTTGGTAAGTTCTCGTTTAATCTTACTATTTTACTTCGGAGTCACGTGAGTGACTTCGTGAAGATTTCAAAGCTCTGTGATTTCACGCCCTGAACAACGTCCATGCTTATCACACTGCCGCCATTCTGATGGAGTAAGACTGTTAATGGAGTTCAGTTGACAGCGGCTGAAAAATCAACACAATTTATTAATCAACTAAACAACAACCCCTAATTCGGGGCCAGACATTTACTGAGCGGTACCCAGGATAGCTTCTGCGAATGTCGCAGGAACGGCCAGAGACTTGTTATAGAACCGTTGAAAGGTTTTTCCCCCACTGGCCCAGCCCGCAGTGGCGAAAAAGTGGTCCATGAGCACCTTCATGGCTCTCGCTGCAGCCCTGGTGGAATAAGACTTAAAAACGTTAGTAGCAACTCCTGTTTTAATAACTCTTTACCAAAGAATTTTATTTGACCAGGGTTGGCCACCATGGTGTCCAGTCGCAGTTTTTGTAACATCTGGGCTCGTTGGGCTGTCGCCAGTGCCATGAGCATCACCACCTTAAGGGTGAGCTGTTTCAAATGGTAGCTCATCTATTGGAGCCCAGCTCCTCAGTAGGGTCAGCATGATCCCCACATCCCACGTTACTGTATATCTGGGTCGTGGAGGGATTGGTATTGAATACTCCCCTCATTAGTTTAGACACCAGGTGGTGGGAGCTGATACTTATATCCAGGTATGAATACAGCGTACTCCTGTCGCTGTTGATGGCACTGTAGCTGAGGCCTGCATCAAAATGGAGGCCTGCTAGAAACTCCAACACATCCAGTATTGTATCGAGTTGGAGGACTTGTTGTTCCGGGCACAGAAACCTCCCACTTTCTGATTCGAGTGAGATATTGTTTGCGGGTGGATTCCCGATACGATGCTGCAATAAGGTTCATGGCTCTTGACGAGATGCCTGCCCGGTTGAGCGGTCTTTTCAGGACCTGCAAGCCAACAAGTTTAATGACCATGGCAAGGATGACTGACCCCCCTGTAATGGAGTGAGTAATCAATTTGGGATGTTTCCCAATCGCCATCCATGGTTGTTGTACATTTCTACAACCATCGGGTACCATGGTTGTGTAGGCCAGTCGGGAATGATCAATATGTCAGTTGCAGAGTCTAGTTTAATTTTCTGCAATACCCGACTGGTGAGGCAGCATGGGGGAAACGCGTAGCAACCCATTTCCCCCAATGGATAAAAATGCATCCAATGCTATTACCCCAGGGTCTGGTTCCCACAACACATACGTTGGTATTCGATGGTTCAGCCTGGACGCAAATAGGTCAATATCTGGTGTCCCCAATTTGAGCTATAATATCTCCAAAATCTGGGGGTTCAACATCCACTCAATGTTGTCATTGAAGACACGTGACCTGGTGTCCGCCACTGAATTAAGCTTCCCAGGCAAATAGGTCGCAGTAATCCAAATATTTCTTTCAATGCACCAGTGCCAAATTGTATTAGCCAATTCATTGCAAACTAGCGACCTAATACTACCCATATGATTGATGTAAACCATTATTGTAGCATTATCTATTCGAAAGCGGACATGTAATCCCATGAACTAGTACAGAAGCCCGCAGTCCATGAAACACCCCCAGCATTTCTATATAGTTTATCCCACGTGACTTCAGGAATGTAGACTCATGAGAGTTCCATCTGCCACCACAACTGGACATCGTACCAGTTGCTCCCCAGCCTGGTGCACTTGCGTCAGTTAGTAGCACAACATCAGGGTTGCTCCATATAATAGGTCAATGACATTCTTTAATATTATCTACCCACCATTATAGCTTGTTTCTAGCTTCCGGTGGTAACCAAAGTGGCCGATCAAAGCAGCCAGCATTTGTTTTTTAAATGCTGTGATTTGTGACCTTTGTGAATTTCGGTAGTGTAGCGGTCCGAATCGTGCAGCTGGGAATGTAGTTACCAATTTAGAGTTACCAATACCAATAACTTTCGCTGTTTGCCACATAGTCGATACCCTGGCGCTAGCAAGATTGTGGCACTCTTCTGATATAGCAGTAGCTTTATTAGTGGGGATGATAAACTTCATTAAATTAGTGTCTAAAGGTGAACACCAAATCCATAACCCGTAGCGGATGCAGTTTTTGATTTGTCTGGATGGATTACAATCCCAGTTTCTCAAGCAGAGCCTTGGTTGCAGCCACTCCTTGAATTGCCAATTGGAGGGTCTGCCCCATTATAAGGATTTCATCCAACATGCCATCACTATAATCTTGTTGTCGGAGAAGAGCCAATACAGGTAAATACCAACTTGGTAAACAGCCTAAGCTGTGATGGTTCCATTAGGCAATGCACCCTTCCAGACAACTTCAGAATTCCCTGTGAGCCTCAGCGATGGGCACCGTATAGCATGCTTCTTTCAAACTGATACATGCCATAAAGTGCCCCGAGTAAAGCATCTACCTAGCTGTTCCAAAAGCATCTATTTTGACATGGGTATATTGTACAAAAGTGTTCAACTCAGCTAAATTGATTATAACTCAATATGTCCATGCTTGGTTATGCCAATTACCACTTTTCCCTGCTCGCCATATAATTTCAGCATGCCCTGCCTCCACCTCTTTTCGGGATAGAGTAAATTCCTACGAGGCGAATGCTGGGTATGGGAATCTATACCTCCCACGAATTATATACCCTTGAACACTATGTAAAATAAACTCATCTGTGGTTACAGCTTTCCCCATATGTCCAAGGCCGCCCGCAATCGCCCACCTATTCGTACAGGAGGGATACTACGGCGTGAGAGGAGCCAGACCCCCTTACCTCCATAGTGAACGGCGGTTCCATACATACGGTGCTTCGGGTGGACGTTATGGAGGTCGGTAGAATCTTTGTGCCCTACCCGGCAGCCTTGGTTAACTGGTTGTATTAGGCTGTTGCCGGTGATATGGGTGAACTCTGACCGATGGAGTTTCACGAGGCCCACTGTTTTGGCCTCCTTTGTCCAGTCCCTTCACCTGTTTGTACAGGTCTCCAAGCAACTGATGCGGCGGTGGAGCGGTAATGGTCGGCACAACCCCGCGAATTTGGGGTTTAGTGTGGGCTATATGGAGCTCTTACGCAGGCAATATATCTCATACTGGGCATTGCATAGGAGTGCTAGCGCATCATGCTATTTACTGGACACATTATCCCCGATCAGGGTTTTCCAGAACGCCGTTATGCCCGTGTAGAACCTTTCTCCAAGGTATTATTGAGAATCTGACTCCAGAGTTGGTGCATACGTAGGCAATCAATGGTGCCCGCCAATTCGTGGTGCAGGGTTCACCTGTCTGGGTAGAAAACGGCAAACTTCACTCACCACATCCAGCATCCTCCTCATGCTCTGGTTCAGCGGTCACTGGCTGTCCCTGGTCGTCGTCAAACTCAGCAGCTGGGCAATCATTAATGCTTCTGGCTGAAGACGATGAGGAGCTGAGCGGAGTCCTTGCATGGCTAGTGGATGCCGTTCTTCTCGTTCTTGGTCCCGATGGAGACGTTGGACCATTTAAGAGCTCCAACCGCTCAATGCGACCGTCCCTGCTATATGCAGCGGACAAGCCGACTTCCCCAGGCCCTGCGAATTCACTGGGGCTTCCACCATCGGACCTCACCCCCTTAGGGTCTATGGTCCAATGGCAGGTCGTCGTGACCTACAGCCCAAGTAGGGTCATACGACTCCCGCACGGACTCTCCGCTAGTCTGTCTTCTCCCAGACTGTGGCGGCCCACCTGGCAGATAAGGAGGCAGGTGAGTTGACTCGGCGCCGGCCCCCGGAACCTGGCTCCCCGGAGTCCGTGCAAGCTTACCTCCACACTTACACCATTACTTGGCGTGGAGGCGCATGGTCGGCCGCTCGCAGCGCTGAGCTGACCGACCGCTTCCTGCTGCCACCTCCGCCCTTGACCGCAGCCTGACGGGGTGTGTTGTCGGCGGTATCTGCTCCAGCAGGCCTACACGACGCAGCAGTGTTATGCCCGGGCTGCACGATGGCAGATATCCCTGGCTGCGGTACGCAATGCACTTTGCAGGGCTCCCCTGTCGTGCGGCTGTCCCCCGGCCCAGCCCCCTCGGGTCTACTGGAGCTCGGGGAGAGGTTGCCTGTAAAAGAAAAACAAGACCCCTTGCCACGTACCTGTATCCCCCCTTATTCTCTTGGGGGACGGGGGGCTCGGATTCTGGACCATGTTGCTTGCAGCTGCATAGCGGTAACCCATTCGGGTGAGTCGGCCCCTGTATTAGCGGGAGCGCCCGACTCTGCATTCCAGCCCCCACCGTTGCGATAAAGCTGCCGGCGTTCCGTGCAGCTCCGGGGACAAGGGCCGTTGGCCGCAGCTCAGCTCCGCGCCCGACTTCCGCATTCCTGCCCCCACCGTTGCGGTAAAGCTGCCGGCGTTCCGTGCAGCTCCGGGGACAAGGGCCGTCGGCTGGCCTCAGCTCAGCTCCGCGCCCGACTCTGCATTCCTGCCCCCACCGTTGCGGTAAAGCTGCCGGCGTTCCGTGCAGCTCCGGGGACAAGGGCCGTCGGCTGGCCGCAGCTCAGCTCCGCTCCCCGACTTCCACATGTGTTAAAGCTGCCGGCGTTCCGTGCAGCTCCGGGGACAAGGGCCGTCGGCTGGCCGCAGCTCAGCTCCGTGCCCGACTTCCGCATTCCTGAAGCTGCCGGCGTTCCGCGCAGCTCCGGGGACAGGGCCGTCGGCTGGCCGCAGCACAACTCAGCTCCCCGACAGCGTCGTCCTGCGGCCCTTGTCCATGCTGTAAAGGAAGGTAATACTTACCTGCCGGTCTTGTGAAGGAGGCCGGTGGGGAGAGCGCACTCCCCCCCCCAGCTGCCGCTGCAGATGCGTGCGACGATATGCCGCGCATGCCTGCTGGCGGGGTCTTCACGAAGTCACTCACGTGACTCCGAAGTAAAACTTAAAGCATTTATGTACTAATGAAAATGTTTGGTTTTATTGCATGAGATGGATGTCAGTTTTTCTACACAATAATTGGGGAAATACTGTCATGCCAACCTTCTCCCACCCCAAAACAATCTAATTTTATACATTTGGACCTCAAAATTTTTCATTTTGTGATATTTGATCTGTTTCCTTTATCATATGCAGAATATAATGGAGTTTTTATTTAGTGTTCTGTTAAAACTTTTACTTTTTGTTTGTGCAGTCTGCAGGGAATTGTGTAATGTAATTTGTTGCTCATACAGTTCCCAGGTTCCAAATTCGTTCAGATTTAGAACTGATCTGAAATCAATATTTCTATATGTCAGCATTCCTGGTGACAATTGTATTGGGAAAGGGCAAGATCACACCAGAGAGTTCTTCTGCCTCCTTTTTTGATGCCCACCATTTGATAAGAATGACTAAACATGTGAATATACCAACAGTGGATGTATGTAATAATCCCAGAGGTTTTATTGGGATTGAACAAGATAACACAGGAAGAATACAGGATCACAGGGGGGGATTTAACAATAATTGAGAGCATGTAAACTCCGGTTATCCCTATATTGATTCACAATGTCTGTCAAGGAACACCAGGCTGGTTAATTAATGACACGTTGTTCCATTCCAAGTGTTTGAAAGGCCTTAGCTCTTCCAAAAGTAGAATGAAGAAGGCTGGGAGACCTGTTGGGCGTCCACTGGATTAGATGCTGTATCATGAAGTTATTAATTATTATTAGATATAATCATTATTAATGAATCATGAGTCATTATTAATACATACCAATAATATCATACAGAGCTCTCATGAACAGTATCTGATCCACTGTTCCCCTGTGATACCAAACTGTACTTGAGGGTGAGTGAAAATACTTGTGGAGATTAGACACAGTGTTTGGGATTGTCTATTTTGCAAAGTGCTGTCCAGTCATTTGTCCACAGGGAATAATACAGGCAGTTGGCTCGGGTTTATATTGATGATGCAAGGTTAGAAATACCATTTAGACCTGAAAAACTTTTTACTGGCGCATGTTGAAGAAAATAATAAATTATTTTCTGAAGACATTTAGCAGGACCTGTACCTAAAGGGTCTTTGATCCATAGAGATAGGAACACATTCTGCACTTGACTTAATAGGAACTTTATTATTTTATGAAAAATGAACTGTTATTTGTTCACTTAATACTAAACTTTGGGGCAGGCAGCCGTGTGTCTTTCTTGACCATATTCCAAGTACTTTTATGCTGAACATCCATTGATTGTGACAAGTCAAAAATCAGATCTTGTTCCATATTCTTTGAAAGATTTAATAAGTTTTGATCAAATGCAGAGAAAGAGTCATACAAGTAGGTTCTGCTACTGCTAGCTTAAAGAGAAAACCTCCAAGCTCACCAACTATTACGTTATAATAGTTAAAACACCATTGTTTATTTTCAGACACTAATTGCGCATTTGCAGTGAGCCAATACACTGATATTTCAGAAACAAAATACAGTGTTGGGATTCATAGGCTGAAATGTTGTACCTCAGTATAAAATATATTGGAGGAATACATGTTCATGTGTTACAAGTGCAGAGTCTGTTTTTCATAGAGAATGAGTGCTTCATGGACATTGTTCAAGTATCGTATTGATTTTTGTATCCAAACAGAAAATCAGTTGGGCAACAAGAAATAATAATTTAGTGAGAATAATTGGGTGACAATGAGGCAAAAGTATTGACAGTGGCACATTTGGGATTAAAATAGTTGTTTTTTGGGAACTTAACGTCACACAAAAAGTGTGTCTTCCCATTCATGACCACATTTTGCAGAAAGGTAATGGAAGTGTATGTTTCCATATGTATCTCCCCTGTTTACGTGTGTGGTTGTGTGCAAATATATATATATATATATATACTGCTTGAATTCCTCCTGTTGGCCTTGCATGCATTTCAAGACTAATCAAGAGCAAGATTTAATGATATGTTTTGCAATCTAACTAATTGTTCACTCTCAGACAATGAGAAATGGTTTCTGAAAACCATACTGCCTCATTGTTGGTACCAGTGGAACAGCATCTGAGCATGAGCCACTGTCTTGGGGGTGAAGTGGGTGTCAACTATTACTAACTGATGATGCCGATTTTCGGCATTTACATCCCCACACTAATTGTCAAGCACTGCTGTTAAAGCAACAATTCAAGTTGAAGATTCGTTTGCATTGAAATATTGTTATAAGGTGGTCTGATTGAGTATAGAACATAGAAAAGTACAGCATGGGAACAGGCCCTTCAGTCCGCAATGACTGTGAAGATAAACTAATCTCATTGGGTTCTGTAATAAAAAGGTTTCATTTGATCCCGGCGTGTTCCAACACCGGGATAGTCAGGCCTATTTTACAATAATGTGAAACATTCATTGTGGAAGTTGCAGTTACAGCTTTGTTTTCTAGTTCTCGGATAAAACTGATTCTATTCCCATGACATCCTTGTGATGGAATGGTAAACTCTGAGTTGAGGCAATTTGAAATGGGGATGAATTCCGATCCATGCCAGTGATATCCATTACTTGCAAAATGCTTGGGACTGGTTTTGTTCTGACTTATTTCTGTAGCTTTTACTTAATAAAGTGAACTTGATGGTTTATTCTCTGAGGAACATTTGTGCTCATAAAGAAAAGAAATCAGTTCAATGGAATAAAATTTGTCCTCTCATTCGTACTAATGTTCTTAGGAAAAGCTCTCATTTATTGTAATATTGAATAAATACAAGATATCACTCTCAACCGTATTTCAACAATGCAAGTTTCCCAGATTGCACAATTGTGACATTGCCTATGCTGATGATCACAGTAACCTTAACGCTATTTGCAAAACAGTCAGATTAATGCTGAATCATGCTTAAATATAAGTTCAGAACCAATGGCACATTTTAACTGAATTTAAATTCATTTAATCCACTCAGTGTCGAACAAGAGATAGCAGTACTGATTAAGTACATATTACACAACTCATTACAATGTTGATTAATATGTACTTAACCAGACTTTCATTGCACTCGTTCATGCACTGCAGCATGATATTTTGAAGGACTTTCTCTGTTGACAATAATTCAAGAAGATGATAAATTTCCATTGTGTGTCCTACTTTATTCTCCTTCTGATCCTAATAACATAGAAAAAGGATTAGACTTTTTGGCTCTCCAGTTTATTTTACCATTTAATTAGATCATGGTGATGTGTATCTCACCTTCATCTGCCCTCAGGCCTTAAGCTTTTACATCTTCGCCTGACAAAGTGGATCAGCTTTAATTCCGAAATTGTTTTAAGTTTTTAATTTTATAGACCAAGTGGGACCCGTTGGGTACCGTCCCCTCAACGCATGGTTGCGAGGGGAGGGGGCGGCCTACGGCATCACACACACCAACCAACCTCTCACAGACACAATAACCACCCCCATTGATATTGTATTAATTATTCATTCACTCCTTTTACCCCATGCACCGTCCTATCCACTCACGCACAGCCCCCAACTCACAGGCGCGGCTAGAGAGGGAGGGGATAGAGAGAAAGAGGCACAGAGGGACACAGAGAGGGACACAGAGGCACAGAGAGGGACACAGAGTGCGTCACAAAAGGAGTGGAACTTGCTGCCTTTTGGAGCTGGGGTTTCCGATTTGCGGACTCATTTGTGCGGGCGGCCCTGCTGCTGCGAGCGGGCGGACGGTCAAAAATAGCGGAGGGCCGGCCGATCGTGGCTTCTGCAACGGGAAGCCCACCCACCTGCATAACAGACGATCGGGTGGGAGGGACGGAGAGGAGGATGTCCCCCGTGACTGCCAGAGATCGGCAGGTGGGGTTGGGATTACCAGCGACGAAAAGGCGTCACGGTTTTCCGTGTCCTGTGGAGGAACTGCAGGTCTCCATAGACGGCCTCTCCCAGAAGGAGTAATGGGTGCCAGGGCCACCTTCCCATCGCACTGCTTTGCACCCGTGCAACAATAACGGCTGTCGCCACCATGTTCTAGTACGCGAGCAAAAGTGCGAGCGTACTTCACGTTCAGAGGCTGGGCTGTGGGCGGGGCAGGGCACTGCGCGCTGCAGATGGCCGGCTGAGTGCGAGTATTGACACAATCAGGGACTGCATATGTTGACAGTTGCAGACAGGTGATCATCGAGTTGATGTATCTCCAACTTTATCAACGGAACGTCGACCTGCTGCGGTGACCAGCGTTTGCAGAGGTGCCTTCGGGGTCCCTGTAGACACCGCGAGTTCCCGGCGGGCGGTCGACTCCGACTCCATCGGCTGCCTGGACCTGCATGTGGCCATCTTGGCTGGGCCCAGTAGCAGACAGATGGGAAGATCCCCTCCCAGCCCTCGCCCCTCTGTACCAGGTGCCCAGGTTTCGGAAGTGTGCTTCTGGAATGTGGCCGGGGCGTGGGGAGCGGCCCCTTCGGGTGCTCGAGCGGGGGCTGTGGCTGGCGAGTCCGTGAGCCGGCTCGGGTGTCTGTTGCATGCCACAGCCATGGAAAAAAAAGTGCGAGTGGACTGTGATTCGGCAGGTGACAAAATGACTGAGTTGGGGGTGGGGGGGGTTTAACATGTCACCGGCTTCGATCCAGAGCCCAGGGGGGCGGCTGAACAACGTAGCTCGCAGCTCATGGCTGCGCATTGAAAATTCTGCACAGCTGGCCGCGACGAGCAAAGGCATTGTGATCTCATCAGCTCGCTTCATCAGTTAGATTTTAAAAAGATGTCAGATTGGTGAACAATTTTAGTAAAAAACCCAGGAAATAATGAATCAAATGAGGTGATTTTTGAAATCATGAGGTAAATCTCTACCGGAATATGTGAAAAATTTCACCGTTACCACGTCGGGTTTTCGAGGAGATGTGAATCAAAGAAAAAGTTAACAAGCAAATATCCCCACAAGCAAACATCCAAGATCAGCGTTTTATAAGTTACTAGACTAAGTGGGACGCATTGGGTCCAGCATCACATGGGGGGGGCTGGTACCCCGGGGGTGGGAGGTGCTTTCTGGAGCACTAGTATTGGTGTTGTAGGCTGAAGGGACTGGTTTCCAGAGGGCTAGTATAGACATTGTGGGCCAAATGGATTCTTGGGCTGGCAGCTCAGTCACTCAAGCCTGTTATGCTGGCAGCTCACTCACTCACGGTTGGTGGGCTGGCAGTTGACTCACAGCTATTCCTTGAAATTCCATTCAAACAGGGTGCTAGGACACCAAATTCAAATGCAGTTTCATACCATTTCAAGCAGGGTGCAAATCCACTAAAGACAGCGAGTCGTGACCTCTCCCTCCTCCATCTTGCGGATACTGCGCCATGCCCACACTTCTGGGTTTTATAGTCTCTCCCCCCTCACACCAGAAGGGGTGTGGCCTTCATGGTATGAGTGACAGGAGAGAGAATCTCAACATTTTTAAAACACTAATAACTCTTTTATTTTTCATCGATGGGAAAAATTTTCGGCACCTGATGAGTGGAGGGGTAGTCTGAGTAAGACTAATCAATATAAAGCGCAAACAGGAAGTGGTCAAGATTAGACTTTTAGTTATATATAAGGCAAGGCAACTTTCATTAGGCAACACAGCTTTAGCATTTCCAAACCAAAGGCAACACAGCTTTAGCATTTCCAAACCAAAGGCAACACAGCTTTAGCATTTCCAAACTATATTTTCAAACCACATTAATGGCACTGACAGATCAGTAAAAACACTCACAGATTAGTAGACATGTGTTCAGTGTTATTCTTAGCTCAGACTGAGAGACGTGACTCTCTCACTTCCCCCATCTAGCAGAGACTGATTGAGGCACTCAAAGCTTCTGCATTTTGTAGTCCCTCCGGAAGGGGCGTGGCCTTCAGGAGAGAGAATCTCAACATTTTTTTTAAACACTAATAACTCTTTATTTTTCATTGATGGGGAAAATCCTCTTGTCCTGCGCAGCGGAGGGGGACTCTCAGTAAGATGGCCAAAAATCACAGCCGTAAGTGGCAGCATTTTTTCTAAAATCAATATACAGGACAACAGGAAGTGGTCAAGATCAGACTTTTAGTAAAATAGAAGATATGATCTTTCTGTTCATAAACTCCACTAATCACCGTAAACACGACAATTATTGCATTCCTTAATCTTTTAAAATCAGATATAATTCTGGTCTACGTGAGCAATACTCCAAATTCAACTACCTTAACCCAAATATTATTCTATTTAATCTGTGCTCCGGCATACTGGAAGTTTCAATGCCGGAAGTTTAACCAAACTTTAAAATAAATGTGTAAGAAGGAACTGCAGATGCTGGTTTAAACCGAAGACACAAAAAGCTGGCAATGGAGGAGACTGAGGACAGAAAGGTCTGTATCGGAATGGGAAGGAGAAATAATGTGTCCAGCAACCGGGAGACGAGATTGGTTCAGGCGGGCTGAGCGAAGGGTTCCTTGAATAGATCACCCAGTCTGCATTTGGTCTCGCTGATGAATAAGACTCCACATCTTGAACAACGGATACAGTAGATGAGGTTGGAGGAGATGCAAGTGAACCTCTGCCTCACCTGAAAAGATTTTCGGGTCCATGGACAGAGTCGAGGGAGGAGGTCCAGCAACAGATATTGCATCTTCTCCGGGTTGCTGGGGAAGGTACCTGGGGAGGGGGTGGTTTGGCGGGAAGGGATGAGTTAACCAGGGAGTTGCATAGGGAATTGTCTCTGGGGAAGGCGGAAAGGGGTGGAGATGGAAAATATGACTAGTGGTGGGATCCTGTTGGAGGTGGCGGAAATTTCAGAGGATTATCTGTTGTATATGACAGCTGATGGGGTGGAAGGTAAGGACTAGGGGGCTCTGTCCCTGTTGCGACTAAGGGGAGCGTGAGGGGGAGCAAGAGCGGAGTTACGGGATACAAAGGAGACACAAGTGAGGGCCTCGTCTATGATGGGAGAGGGGAACCCCCATTCCCTAAAGAATGAGGACATCATGGATGTTCTAGTATAGAACACCTCATCTTGGGCGCTGATACAGCGTAGATGGAGGAATTGACAGTTGGGGATAGAGTCTTTGCAGGAAGAGGGTGTGAAAAAGTGTAGTCAAAATAGTTGTGGGAATCAGTAGGTTTTTTATAGACGTCAGTCAATAGTCTATTTCCTCTGATGGAGACGGTGAGATCAAGAAAGGGGAGGGAGGTGTCGGGGATGGTCCAAGTAAATTTGAGTGCAGGATGAAAATTGGTGGTCAAGTTGATTACTTTCATTGGCACAACTTTGGTCCTCATGTTGATATACAGCAATAAAAGTTTCCAAAGTTAATGGAAAGACTGGAGGAAAGACTAGGTGCTGAAAGCTCTCTTATACCTGCATTAAGGAGGCAATTAAACACACCTGAACAATTACAAACACCTGTGAAGCTCTCTGTCCCAAACATTATGGTGCCTTGAAATGCGGGGACTATGTATAAACACAGCTGTAATTTCTACACGGTGAAACCAAACTGTATAAAAATACTCTTTAATAAAATCTGACAATGTGCACTTTAATCACAAGTGATTTTTTTTTTTCTATTACAAATTTCAAATTGTGGAGTACAGAGGTAAATAAATAAATGATTGGTCTTTGTCCCAAACATTATGGAGGGCAGTGTAAATAATATACTAATAACACTATCCTCTGTTCCATACCACCATTCC
Organism: Okamejei kenojei; assembly: GCA_035221665.1. Classification (NCBI taxonomy): domain Eukaryota; kingdom Metazoa; phylum Chordata; class Chondrichthyes; order Rajiformes; family Rajidae; genus Okamejei; species Okamejei kenojei. The sequence goes on from CM069146.1 coordinate 43,355,407, forward strand.
CCTTCATTCGTCCAAATGAATGGTGTCACTGTTCCTGCACTAAATTTAACGAGGCACAGGTCCAACTGCTCAGTTCCCTGTTGGAAGTACTGAGATATTGATAGAAGTTCATGCTCAACAATGACTGCAAGACTGAATCATTGTTAAGATATTGCTAACAAAAAAACAATCTAAATGCTTGCCACTTTCACCTTCTCTTGTGAATCCCTATCTGACTTAACTGGAAAGATTCTAGCAACACCTCACAGAACAGCCTCACCTTTCACCCCACCAGCCGGCAAATACAACATATAGTCCTCCGCCAGTTTCGCCACCTCCAACGTGACCCCTCCACCCGCCACATCTTCCCATCTCCCCCCCTGTCTGCCTTCCGCAAAGACCGCTCCCTCCGCAACTCCCTTGTCCATTCTTCCCTCCCCTCCCACTCTACCCCTTCCCCGGGCACTTTCCCTTGCAACCGCAAGAAATGCAACACTTGTCCCTTCACCTCCCCCCTCCACTCCTTTCAGGGACCCAAGCAGTCCTTCCAGGTCCGACAGAGGTTCACCTGCACCTCCTCCAACCTCATCTACTGCATCCGCTGCTCCAGATGCCAGATGATCTATATCGGTGAGACCAAGCGGAGGCTTGGCGATCGCTTCGCCGAACACCTCCGCTCGGTCCGCAATAACCAACCCGACCTCCCGGTGGCTCAGCACTTCAACTCCCCCTCCCATTCCACATCCGACCTCTCGGTCCTGGGCCTCCTCCACGGCCAGAGTGAGCAACACCGCAAGCTGGAGGAACAGCACCTCATATTCCGCTTGGGGAGTCTGCATCCTTTGGGCTTGAATATTGAATTTTCTCAATTCTGTTAACCCTTGCTGTCTCCTCCCCTTCCCACCTCTCCCTCAGCCCTGGGGCCCTGGCATTCCCTCTATCTCTATCTCTCCCCCACCCTAGTCGCACCAGCTTCTCATTTTCACACCACAAACAGCTTACAATGGCTTGTCCCCTTTATCACCGATACTTTTTTGCATATCTTTCACTCATTGTTCCTTATCTCCCCACATCACCGTCTATATCTCTCGTTTCCCTGATCCCTGACCAGTCTGAAGAAGGGTCTCGGCCCGAAACGTCGCCTATCTCCTTCGCTCCTTCGATGCTGCTGCACCCGCTGAGTTTCTCCAGCTTTTTGTGTAGCCTAAATACGTCCACAGCATCTAACACAATGGATGTGAAATGGAGTTTAGTAAGGTACAGTCAGAAGGTACTAGATGAGCATTTTAGGATGGGGTGTACCGAATGGGGTCTAGCTAAGTGAGAATGCTCAAACATTGAAATAAGAACGTTTGAAAGATACAATGAGAATTTCAGCATTTCAGTTCTTACCATAGATCAGAAAATTACCCGTTAAATAAAAGATGAAGATACAGTATATATGGAAATTTGTGTCACTGTACCACAAGGTTGGTATTCTGCAGTGAGAAACTTGCCTCCTGCTTCCCCAGTCACCTGAACTAATATAATTTTGTGTAAGTTGGTGTCAGATTCTGTTTGGTAACACTCTTGTACTGCACCTTGGGGAATGTTGACACACCAAATGTGCTGCATAAATACAACTTGTTTGTGGGAGGAGATGTCAAAGAATCATCGACAAATCACTCCTTTGCACTGGTACATTTTGCTAACAGTGCAACGGCGGTTGAGGGAGTCAATGTTTTAAAGTGACATCCCATCTGCCAGGTGATTCTAAAAACAGTATTTAAGCCACATTCATAGCAACAAGTAGAGAATTTTCAAAAGCAACAAAATTGAATTGCTAGAGGAACTCAGCGGGTCAAGCAGCATCCATGGAGTCAGATGGATGGCCAAGGTTTTGGGTCGAGATCGTGTGTGTTGATGCAGGGTCTTGACCCACATTGTTGACTCACATCAGTCTGCATGGGTACTGCCTGGCTCATTGCATTTCCATTTTTGTTTGCTTCAAACTCCAACATCTGCAATCTCTTGTGTCTCCATTTTTAACAGCAATTCTGGTGTATCTGAATTGCATTGGGGGATTTGGAGAGGCATTCTTTGCAGAATACTCAGCTTTTGACTTTTTCTGATCAATGATGATTTCCTATCCCAGATATTGTTGGTGGGGTGTTTGTTGCTGGTAATGCTACTGCAAGTCAGGGAGATGTGGTTAGGTGTTATCTTATTGGAATTTCTACTTTTCTGCCAATGAAGTGACACAAATCTTATTGGTCAGTTTTTGACCTGTCTCAATTTTGTATTAATTGTACTGCATTCAGTCACAAATGGTCTCACTATCTGCGGAGAAATGGGAAGAAAAGGTTTTATTTTAAAAAAATTGCCAGGGAATGGGTTTGCTTTCTGTGTCGGTGCAAATTTGATGGGCCAAAATAGCCTCCTCCTATGTCAACAGGAATTAAGATGTCAAATTAAATTTTATGCAACTATTAGAAAACCTCTTAATCTCATGACACGAATGCTGGTGGATGATTTCTGCAAAGAAGACGCTATCAAAAGCACATTTTGAGGGGGAAAAAAATCAAACATTTTGTGTTTGTATTATTTAATAGTGCTGTTACAATATTTCAGAATCAAAAGTGATTAGTTGACAGTTGCTTAATAACACCCATTTTCCACTCTGGGAGATCATAGCAATATTATATTAGTTATACAGAGCGTCATATTGATTTTTCATATAATGTATTCATGACCCTTCTGTTGCTGAAATACATAAATTCCGTCAGTTTGCTCTTTGGCGTTAAAAACAATTGCCATGTTTTTTGATCTACCAGCACTTCTGAACTAATCTACTTAGCTGTAAACTAAGAAAACATCCGTTCTGGAGTAAATTATTAAAAAGCTTACAATAATATGTAAACAATTATTAAGCTATCTTGTATCAGTGTTATGGCATTGCAATATTTATGAAGTTTTAGCTAACAAATTCACATTTTTCCATGAGCACTGCAAACTATATAGCAGCATATCGTCCTTCACTTCAATCAGTTTCATTCTCATAATTTATCTTTGACTTTGTGACAATAGAAGATGATAAAAATGTGGCCCTAATCATTTGCTGAATAATTGTTAAATGGTGGTTCATGTGCTAGCAATGAATTCTACTTAAAATATATTTTATCTACAGATTGCTAATGATTTTCTCTCAGAAACTCAGTCTAGAATTTCGAACAATTGGCCTCAATGAGATCAGTGATGTCCACAGTCACTAATCTATGCCACTACTTCTAGTGAAAATTAGCAGTGAAAGAAACGCTGGTAGTTTTTGACTGATCACGTTTCATCCTGTTTGCTTGCAGTCAAAGAGAAAGGTATGAGAGTGATGTTTTCACAAATAAAAGAAAAGGTCACCGTTATATTCTGGATTTTTTATTTTGTTCACACAATACTTACAATGTGAATTAATGGATCAGCATTTGCAATACGCTGTGGATTTGTTTATATGGTCTCCTCTAACACTTTGTTCTGTTCAAAGACTTGAATTGCACCAATTACTTGGACTTCTGGGCATGAGACTATTTACTCTGTACTAGTGTCTCTTTATTTGCAAACGGGAATGTATTTCTGGTTGACGTACTCCTGCATTGTGCATTCATAACATTTCATTTGGGTCACTTTTCCCCATTGAAATTCAGATCACTTGACAATTGCTGCACGAAATAAAGGAATCAGAACGTATTTAATTGAGAGGGATTTGTAGCTGACATAGTTGTAACTATGTGGTGTGAGTGGATATAAACATCCTCTATTCTTAAGGTTACTGATATGAGCATGTCTGAATAAATTGTTGCTTTGATTAACTAAGGTGATATTTTTTATTATTACCCATATCACACATCTGAGCTATGCTTTAACAAATTTGTATTCCCTTCGTTTTGAGTGCCAGCAGGGTTAACAGGGGAAAATTTTCTTGTATTCCCCTTTCTTGCGAACGCCTATGGACTTTACGTGTTAAAACAGCGGTAAATATAGTCTTATATTCCCCTGGTCTCACATCCGGGAACTTGGCAATGTAACGCTGCGTGGGAAATTTAGAATTTGTTCTCGACAAAACAAGCAAAATGGCAGCCTCCTGCGAGAAGAGGTTCGCGACTTTTGACAGAAGATTTTCCTCTAGATGTCTGATATGGGGAATAATAACAATATTGACTGTCCTCTTTCGGGGGATACGACATATATTGCCCTCACTAGATCCATATTGCCCTCATCTTCGACTCGGGCAATATGAATCTACTTCAGGCAATATATGTCGTATCCCCCTCAAGGCCAGTCAATATTCTATTAATATACAATGCCCAAGATATGTTTGTTTATATGTAGTGTAGAATATGTTCACTGAGCCCGGTGATTTAATCAAGAGATTGTTTAAGCATTAGCAGTATTTTCTTGGAGGAAAAAAAAACATTGCAGCTTATTTCAGTTAAACATTGGGAATAGTGAATTGAATTGTCTCCAGATCCTGTCACAATGTTTTATTTTGCCTGTGACAGGCTCTATGTCCACTACTACTTCTGTCTCCATCGCAAGGCCACTCCTACTGATATTGCTTCCTTTGGGCACAACTACTTCACTTTGCTGTGGATAGCTTTAATAGTCTACATATTAAAGGAATCCCAATTGCTACCTGTGGCCAGCTACCCACCGTTGGCTGCATACGCACGGACCTTTGCCTCATCCTTATCCAAACACAAGACAGTCTCAAAATTCCTTTCTTTATATACAAATCGTCTCCCCAATTCTGGAACCTTGGGCTGCAGAGCCACATTATCCACACTTTCTCCCCACTACCACATCAACATCCCCCAGCCTTAAACATTATGTTCTGACCTTTATAGTGAATCCCCAAAACGTTTCCTTCGCGATCTGATCCCCACATCCAGAAATGAATGTTGGGCCATTAGCTATTACTGCTCTGTGTTGGGGTTCCATCCCTGAACAAATTCTCCAGTCCACTGCTGAGAAGGTTCTTCTTCAAACTGGCTCATTGACAAATTGTTTGGTCATCACCCTAAAAATCAAATTCTTTAGCTGGGAACAGGTTTTATTTCCTGACACTTTTGTAGCTGATTCAAAATGGATGGATTTGGATAGTTTTCTTTGTCAAATGCACTATCTAAAGCCAAACTGTTAGTTTTCATTTCATTTCTGGCTTCACTTGTAAATGTGTCAATAATACAGCCTGCTTCCAAACTCTCATTTCTGCTCAATGATATACATCAGCAATGCCAACATTTTTTATGGATTCCCTTCGTGCAATGCAATATTCCAGCATGTCTGCTCTTATTTTTCTCAGTTTAACTTCCCGATTGATTTATGTTCTGAAAAGCATATTGAAAAATTGAACATATGTTGCATGTCATTTAAAATGGGTGATGCATTTGATATATATAATCCACATTTGATACAAAACAACCAAGTTAAATATTTTCAAAGACACATGAAGATGAGGAGAGTGATGGACCTATTATTGTGCCAAATAAGATTGAAAGACTTACCTGGACTTGGTTATTAAAAATCCCTCCTGAACAAATTTTATATTAGAAATACTTTAAAATGTGTTGCTAAGCAGCCTGTCTACATGCTGTTCAATTCTACATATTAAGGTATTGATGTGACTGCAGACTTGTGATACAACAGGAGCGCCAAATCTTTTGAAATCCTGGTGGGTGTGACCCATCAAGTCCTCTCTGAGGTAATTGACTTCTGCAAAATCATTCATAAAGGTTTTTGTTGATTAGACCACATTATCGAGTTTGCAACATATGTCCCAAGCTAAATTCTTGGGTGCCTCATTTCTAATATGGAGAATTAATTTCATTTTTCTGGAAAGCAGAGTTGAATCTGCCCCTGCAAGGATAGTGGCCAAAAATATGACGCATGTAAAGAGTTTTACTTAATGATTGAAATGACATTGAGACTTTTTTTAATAGTACTATTTATTTAAATTTCCCCCATATAATTATGCTGAAGCAGGACCAGAATCTACCTTTTTGCATGGTTTATTTTTAATTTAAATCTCAACATATTTGTGTATAAGGGTTGTAATTTCAATCAAGTAATTTTACATTGTAATGCTGAGAAAGAAATACGGACAGTGGGGCTTTTAATGCTTTGGCTTGTATTTATTTTGCTCTGGTCACATCGGCAGAATGTTTCCTTTTATGTGCAAAATCTAACAGTTTAAAAACAAAATTATTCTTAGTAACAGTGAATAAGGTGGCAAGTCTCGAGCGATTAAGGGTTATTCACTTGCATTCTGCATATTCACTTGCGTATAGACTATAATTTCTCAAATCTGTTTAATTTCTCCAATATAACATTTGAACATATTTTCACAAAGAATATGAGCCTGTTTCTTTTTCTTAACTTATTGGCATTTTAGTTTTAGTTTTCATTTGTTTTTACATTTTTGGATTGAAAGGTTCAAAGTTCCTTCCAGATGTTTAGTCCAGCTAAATGTACAACGTTTGAGCATTGCTACAATGTACAGAGTACTGCTAATATCCACTTTATACCTATTGGATTAGTGAGAGATAGGTGCAGAATTAACACTGTCAGTCAGGTTGTTCTTTCTCCTACAGCTCAGAAGGTCCTATTGTATCTATGCCAGTTCCTATTGTATGTATGCTCTTGCAAATGTCAGTATGTGTGGGACTGATGTGAGCAGGTATTGTGCCTGTAATTAGGTGAGGACAGCCTCTGTGATTTATTTCAATCCTCTAGGTAAAGTGCAAATTGAAATTGACACTGATGCCAATGGTGGTTGAATGCAGTTTGGACGGACTATTTGGAGAGGACAGACATGCAGAATCAATCGAGAATTTAACTCTTCAATAATTTAAAGTTTATGAATGATACTTTTTGGAAATTTACTGGAAGCATTAATTCAAGACGAACCGTGAGGAAATGTACCAGATGATTTTAATCCTGATCTGTGTGTGTCCAACATCATATCTGGAAATAGCGACCTACTGAGCAAAATTCTCCAAAAATATATGCACCAAGTCAGATTCTCCAATAAGGTGAAATTGTTAACTGGCTCTTGATGCTACACCCACTTGCACAGTATTGACAATGTAAAAGATAATTTTGTCACCTATACACAACACTGTGAAAATGATCATCTGTTTTTACACTGCTGACCAACTTCTGGCATGGCAATATTTTCTGATTAAGTAATGCTGTCAGTACTGTTTGAACTAAAAGAATTAGAACAGTAAAATTGACAAATAAGCATTGTATGAACAAGCAAAATAAACCTTTTGTGGTGTTTTCACTCCACTACCACAGACACGTCCCCTTGGATTGTCCTGCCTTTTAAGTGCTTGTGAGTAAAGAATATTGATAAACTATTAATATCCAATGTGCAGTGTAGCGAAAGCATATGATTTTGTAATTAGAAATCCATTTAAACACTTCTCTCTGTCTTTGGAAACTAATATTGATTCAAAGAGTTCGAACAAGAAGTCAGCTAATAATGGTATTCTGTTTTCTTATTGCATGGTTAAACAAGGTACAATCTTTACTAAAAGTAATACTGTCATTTAGCAGCATGGAGCCCTTGTATAGTACCGTACCATAAACTTCATTAGCATTGTTGAAAATAATTGGGCAACAAAATGTGAGGATGTTGTGCCTCCTTTACACAAGTCAAATAACTATAGGCGATTTGGCCCCTCTGCTCTGCCCGGTCACTCAATAAAATCCATGTGTCTCATCCATTTACCCAATCATGACATGCATTGATTCCTTTCGAGTTCATAATATCAATATATTGATTGTGGACCTTAGTTTGTTCAATGGCTGATCATTTACATCCCTCAGTGATAAAGAACTCCACATATTTACTCCACTTTGCATTGAAGAAACTTCTCATTTAAATCCTACCCTTGATTGATATTACTTTAGTTCACGATCTTCCACTTTTAGGTAGAAGAGTCTTGACATCTACCCTGTTACCTCTTCTTGGAGTCCAGTACATGTCATAGAGATTTTATTTTTCCATTCAGTAGTGAATATATGTCAACCTTAATCAAAATTAGAGTATACATTGAAAGAGATATCCAAGACCTTACCTAAAATGGACACAAGAAAATAACAGTAAAGAAAATAATTATGATAAATTTAGAAAAATCTCCAGAATTGGATAATATCCCACCCAGAGTTTTAAGAGAAGTTAATCAGAAGTTGGCAGATGTGCTAAACACAAACAATCATAAACATTTAAAATTTTCCTCACTGGTATACAGAAAACATTATGGTGGAAAAATTGTGTACAATCCCTTCAGTAGTTAAATATATTTTCTAAGAAAGTTATTGGAGCCTATAATTAAATGATGTGAATGAACATAGATGGTTTTGAAAATTTCAGTTTATTAGAGTAAACTGCATTGATTTTATAATGGGTAGATTAAGCCTTACTAACCTGGGGGATTTTTTTTTAAAGAACTGATATAAACAGTGTGTATAAGAAAGTATGCTCCATCATTAGAAATATAGCTGAAGCTTATGAGGTTAAATGCAAATTATTGAACCTGCTCGGAAATGAGATGAGTAGAAATTGTTTTAAAGAAGGAACTGCAGATGCTGGAGAATCGAGGGTACACAAAAAGCTGGAGAAACTCAGCGGGTGCAGCAGCATCTAAGGAGCGAAGGAGATAGGCGACGTTTCGGGTCGAGACCCTTCTTCAGAGGTTGAGTTGTAAAATATAGAGATCAAGGATTATTGAATATGTGTTTTAATTAGGAGAATGTGATTTCTGTTGTCGTCTCAGGAATCTGAGTTGGGGATGCAACAATAGACTGCATTTACAACTTGTTTAGTTGAAGGGCCAGATGGCCACAAAAATGTAAGAGTAAGTGGCATTGTTATGATCAAAAGAAACATTCAATTCCAAAAAAGATTAACAGATTGGCAGAAAAAGGCTGTCTTATGCATGAAGTTCCTAGATGAGCATTGTCCTTCATGAATGGTGGAACATGTGGGAGGGAATAATTGGACCACTCCTGTTCCTATATAATTGGCTTGTCCAAAGGTAAGTTCAAGTGCCTGTTAATTAAACTTTGTTTCGCTGTTGTATAGCTGACATTCTGCAACTTTATGAAGGTAAAACAGATCTGTTTTTGGTCTGTAAATGAATTGCTCCATGTTCATGTAAAATAAGTATATTTTTGAAAATACTTCAAGCGGTGCCAATATTCATATCTACATGCCAGGTGATTTCTTCAGGACTGCATGTTAAAAGCAGGCTTAAGCAGTTTCTAAACCTTGATCATTTCTCTGGTCTTTAATTAGAATATCAACTCACTTGGTTACATGACTGAATTTAATATTGCCTTCAACTTCATTATGGTTAATACTGCCTGCATTTCCTAATGTGCTATTTTATATTGATTTCAAAGACTTACAGAGGAGATTATTAAACGATATGTGGAGAGTGAACATTCAGTTTTAAATAGTAATTGATTTTAAGTGAGGCCTAACTTAAATCATGTTTAAACTACACAAGTAAAATTAAAATGTCACTATAATAGAAAAAGAGAACAGCCCTAGTTTTATCAAAATATTAATTTGACCTATTTTTAAAGTAAATAAATGGCTTCTCGTTTGTTCCAGTATCTGAGTGGTTAATTATCTTTAAATATGATCAACATGCAATTTGTACTCTTGTAATATGTTAAAATTATTACTGAGCTGAACTGCTTTTGAAGTAATTGAGCAGAATAATGAGCAATTTGGTCCCCAATCAGTGAGCAGCATCCCTTGCCACTTATATTTTTCCAAGTTCCATAAAATCATGTAAATATGGAGATGAACATATAATTTATCTGAAACAAAGATCACAAATACAGAAGTGACAATTAGAGATACAACATTAGACAACTAAAATAAAAATAATTTGAAAACAAAACTAAACATCTTTTGGAATTTAGTATCAGATCATAGTCTACTCGAGCAGAACAATGGAGTCTGATGAAGGGTCTCGACCCAGATGCCACTTATTTGTTTTCGCCATAGATGCTGCCTGAATTACCAACTGAATTACTCCAGCATTTTGTGTCTATCTTAATGAGTGGCATGAAAAGTTGATTGTGCCCTTACCTGTTCAATAGCGCTGCAAAATGCTAAAAGTGCAATTTTGCAACAGTGCAGTCACAGGGTTGGGTGGAGACGTGACTTCCTGACATCTAGCATTTGTGTTCAACCCACTGTACATTTCTGGTGCATTTGCAGATTGACAATAAATGCTTCTATAGCCAACAAAACCACTCTTATGTAAAATGAAATAAATCCATAACTGATCAGATTAGAGGATTATGTAAAGACTTGAAGAAAGTGTAAATTAGAGTGAATTCCATGCTAAATAGAGGATGACAAGGAAAATAAAGAGGGCTGGAAAGGTTTCCTGGTCTTAATCAAATAAAAAACAAGCAAACGTTAAAAATAAAATGTGTTTTAAATTCCAATTAAAAAATTTCTGGTAACTTAATGCATCTTGGAATGAATCATCAATTAAAGTTGTTGATTTTCATTGCTCGAGATTAGTTGTACTTAATAAATATAATGTTGTTGCAAGTGTACTTAAAATGAACTGAACAAAGCTATCCCCATGAGTTTAATTTGTACCTGCTATTTAAATATAACAACTTCAAGCCAGTTCTCTGGTGAGTGAGACAAGATACCATTTTTATGAAGTTAATAACAGGGTGAATAATAATTTTGAATGTTTGCATTTAATAATTAATTTATTGATGGAACAAACAAATACATTACAGCAAATGATGGCATGGCCTTGCACACTAAATCTGTAACATAATCCCAAGCAACCAGGCCAGTGCTCAAGCAGATAAACTCTTCCTTGAAAAAGGTTTAATTTTGGATATGAGCTCTCATTCCAATTCCCTTAATCTGTCATGGATGATCAGATTCTAAGCATTGTCCTCCAACATGCTTTTCCTATAGTTCTTGCTGGCTATGAAAAGCTTTATTCAGCAAGCTCCACATTTGTTCACTCAGAGCATGTGGAATAGCATCAATAACTGAATACCGGCAATTTGTGTTGAATTGATACATAAATGATAGGCATATTTTTGATTTTAAGCTTTGAGTGTAAAACAAACATACATTGAAGTAGACAGAGATTATGCAAATAGAATGAGACAACAAAATATCATCATGCAATGGGATCAGGGGTACAGGTCCGTAAACCGCATGCAGAAAGAAAATGTAGTTCAGAATGTTAAGAAAATGTTGGCCATTATTACAAGGGATATGGACTATTACAGTGGGGAACTTTTAATATGACTTTTTAGAACATTACTGACATTTCACCTGGTGTATTTTGTATTGATTTGACCCCTATACTTAAGGAAGGATGAATTTGTGTTGGAGGCCGTGCATTAGAGATTCACTGGATTTATTGCTGGAATGAAGAAGCTGACATTCGAGGAGAGGTTGAATAGGTTGGGCATGAACACTTAAGGGCCTGTCCCACTTGGCCGTCATTCGCGCAACAATTACGCGACCTGCTAGCATGTGGGTAGCGCATGGGTAGCGCATGGAGTGGTGGGGGGGGAGTGTCGAGTGGCATGGGGGAGTGTGGACTTCGTCCTGCACAAAGTCTTTGCACGCCACCGTCCTGTCGCATAACTGACGGCCAAAGTGGGACAGGCCCAAGACCCTGGCGCGGCGCAACGTCTCACCTCCAACGGCAGCAGAAGCAGGCAAACGAGCGCCGAGCTCGGCCAGGGGCTCAAGGCCATTGCGGATCCGGATCCGCCCCCACTCCTACTCCCAGAGCGGGGCCAAGACAATTTGAGATAGACACAAAATGAAAGAGTAACTCAGAGAAACTGGCAGCATCTCTGGAGAGAAGCAATGGGTGATGTTTCAAGTCGAGACCCTTCTTCAGACTGAAGAAGAGTCTCGACCTGAAACATCATCCATTCCTTCTCCCCAGAGATGCTGACGGTCCCGCTGAGTTACTCCTGCATTATGTGTCTGTTTTCAAATGATGTCACGCAATCCAGACAGCTGTGCGGACGCATGATTTACGCACCATTGCGCGTCACTCACTACCGGCCTGCTGCGTAAATGACGGCCAAGTGGGACACGCCCTTTAGGGGTGGAGGAGAACGAGAGATGATTAAATTGAAAAATAAATTATTTTTGTTGACAGGGCAGGTTTCCCTTCGAGAACATAATTTTGGAATAAAGGTCACCCTATTTAGACACAGGTGTCAAGGCATTTCTTCAGAGAACTGTGAAACTTTGCTTTTTTCTGTCCCAGAAAGCACAGGAGGAAATGTTTTTGAATATATTCAAGGTGGAGATTGACAGGCATTTAAAAAGACCACACGACCATCAAAAATAGGTACAGAATAGATAATTTGGGTCCTATAACTGCTCTGCTATTCAAAGGGTGGCATATGATCTTCAAGCCCATTTTCTTGTCCTACCTCCGTAATTTTCATTCCCTGGCTGATTAAACATATTTTTCTTTCAAGGAGATATTCAAGATGTTATAATCATAAATATTTAAAACATTGGCGACAGCTTCCTGTGCAAGGAGCTCCAAAGGCTCACAACCCTCTGAGATAAGAAACGTTTTTCTCATCTCATCTCAACCACGAACCGAGACTTTACCATGAGACAAATCATCCCTCAGTATTTACCTGACAAGGCTCTCAACTCCAACAAATACAGACACAACCTGTTCAATCTTCCTTCAAAAGACAATCCTTCCATACCCAGGATCATCACAGTGAACTGCCTTCATTTATAATGTATATTTTCTAAATTAAAGGAGCCAAACGAGTACCCAGAGATCTTGATGTGATTTCCCTCATCCGTAATATAGTTGGAGCGAGAAAACCTTGTTTTTATATTCCAACTTCTTTGAAATAATAGCTTACATTTTATTAACCTCCCAGATTTCAGCTGCACTCATATCTTTGTTTTCTGTGTTTCATGCCCAAACTTCTCAAAATCCCTTTGTGCTGCAGATTTTTGCATTCTTACCCAAATTACATAAAATTTTATCATTCTTGGCAAATCCACCTTGTGTTTAAACTGGAAGTCACTAAGGAAAGGGAAGAGAATGGGAAAGTGTTGTTGGCACTGGTGAGTGGTTTGAGTTTTTTCCCTAACCAATGCTAGTGTATTTAATTAATTTACATGAAGTAAAAATGTGTTCAGACAAACTTGCAGTTATTTTTTAACAGAAATATTTAGTTACATCTTATCTGTTTCTCATCATTGGGGACATTTAGAAGCAGGACTTAATATCTCTGCTCCCAATGTGCTGTGATCAGAGTGAACAGAGAGTAGGGTCTTATAAACAACAGCCTGACTTGTTCACCCATTTCACCCCCAACTTCCATTGCATGTTCCTAGTTCCCCTGATGGTGGAGGAGGAGTTTTTTTTGCAAATAATCAATATTGCTGCAGGAGATGTGAATGAGGGGAATGTGATGTTCAGCCTGGCACAATAACCATTCGGCTCACTAGCTGTCACCTTTCCGGAGATTTTGGCAAACCTGCATAGTTTTTGTGGCATGTTCTGCTTTATTTCTCACTTATAGGACTTGCAGTATTTTGCATTTGTACTGCTGTTTCAGTAAAAGAGGTTGTGAAGCCGCAGATTTTTGTCAATACCTAACCAGTTCACTGATGTAACTCAGGTAAAGGGCCTATCCCACTTGGGCGACTTAATCCGCGAGTTCTGGCGAGTTTGCCCTCGACTCATACTCGCAGCATGGTCGACACATGGTCGTAGGAGGTCTTCGTAACTCTCCTTCATGCTCGAGAGTGGTCTCCGCGTACTCCAGGCCTCAGCTAGGTTGCAGTGTTTTTTTCAATATGTTAAAAAATGCCCGCGAGTAAAAAAAGGTCGCCATGGAAAAAATCGATAATTTTTTTACTCGTAGGTTTAATTGTAGTAGGTCGTACTAGGTCGGCATGTTAGTCGTAGGTAATCAAGGGTAGTCGAAGGTAGTTGAAGGCAGTCGTAGATAGTCTTCATCATAGTCGAAAGGAGATCGAAGGAGGTCGTCTTCACTCTCCACTATTCGGTGTCCAAATTTCCCGAAGTATGTCGTAGGTAGTTGAAGCTGGTCTTCAACATAGTTGAAGGAGGTTGAAGGAGGTCTTCTACATAGTCGAAGTAGGTCTTCAACATGTCATTTTTTCAAACTCTTCTAAACTCGCCAATTAGGTCGCCCAAGTGGAACAGCCGCTTAGGGAAAACCAAATTTGGTCTCCCAATTCTGCACCCATGGAGCTTTGTTACATGCTTTTTTATGTTGCATGGTTAAATTCAAGTTCACACAGAGTTCAGAGTGAGAAGATAGCCAGGGAAATCTATAACATGCAGATTCTGAGCATTATTTAAGTAATATTTCATAAATTGAACTTTTTACAGTCTTTTTTAAGTTGCCGAGTGTGATAGTGATTGACATGATTAATTCAAAAAATAATACAGCAAAGAGTATCTCTGACTGGTTTATCTCTATTTAATAGAAGCTGGAAATGTGTGAATATTGTATTTATTTCTTGTACATTTATAAGCAAGTGAATGTATCCTTGGCAAAGTTTTTCAAAGCTTGCCATGTATGAGCTGGCTTACCATACTGCGCACAATGACAGGAAGAAGCTATAATTGTGCTCTGGGGAGAAGAGCTGTGTAAGGGTAGAGGCGGCTTTTGAAAATAGGAGAGAAGGCAGAAAATTATTGTAGTTGAGTTCCGATTGGCTTGCAGAACTATGATTAACAGTGCAGGGTTCAAGGTAGGACTGTGTTGGAAAAAATAAGGTAAATAATAAAGAGGAATAGAAATACAAAATGACAAAAGATAAGTTGTGGAGCAAGGACCAGAATCAACTTCATCAGTGCAGGAAGGCCATTGATCTGAAACGTTATCCTTGTTTCACTTTCTATAGAGGCTTCCTGACCTGCAGAGCAGTTGATTTATTTTAGATTTATAACATCTGCAATTTTTTCTTTTAATGTGTTGCTTGGTGTAATACATTTCTTTAAAGCTACCTCAGAAAGGCTGTTTGCTGACAGGTTTATGTCCTGCCTCTTGGATTGTTCTTTCACCAATGTACTTCGATGCCTAGTGACCATTAAAGGTGAATACAATCCTTCCTTTCCAACTTCCTACAGCACAGGAACAGGACCATCATCCATTAATGTCCATGCTAAATATGATACCAAGTTAAACTAATCTCCTCTGCCTGCATGCGATCCATATCCTTCCATTCTCTGTATATCTAAAAGCCACAAAAATGCCACAATCAATTCTGCTTTCACCCATGGCAGCATGTTCCAGGCAACCCTCGTTCTGTACAAAGAAAAACCTGCCCCACGCATCTCCTTTAAACTGTCCCACTATTACTTTAAAGTTATGCCCGCTGGACTTTGTAATTTCCATCCTGGGATAAAGGTCCTGTGATTGCATCTCCTAATTTTATATGTTTTTGTATCAGTTCTCCCCTCAACCTCCAACATTCCAGAGAAAATAATGCGTCGTCTTTTTAGCTAAAGGGCCTGTCCCACTTACGCGAATTTTCGGCGACTGCCGGCACCCGTGATAGGTCGTTGCAGGTTGCCGAAATTTTTCAACATGTTGAAATTCCAGCGGCGACCAGAACAAGGCACGACTCTTTGGGCGACTACTCAAGACCATACAGGGTGTTGCCCCGTGACATGTCGCCAGGGTGTCGCCTGTATGGTTGTGAGTAGTCTCCACAGTCACCCAAAGAGTTCGCAGTGTCTTTCTGGTTGCCTCTGAATTTTCAACATGTTGAAAGTTTTCGCCAACCTGCAACGACCTATGACGGGTGCCAGCAATCACCGAAAAAGTTGCGTAAGTGGGACAGGCCCTTAAGACTATAATCCAGCAGCATTCTGGCATACTTATATCCAACACTCTCCGAAGCCGTCACATCCTTCCTATAACGGGGTGATAAGAACTGCTCGCAATACTCTAAATGCAGTCCGACCAAAGTTTTTAAAAAACTAACATGATTTCCTAACCCTTGTACTCAAATACTGACTGACAACGGTAAGAATATCATATGCCTTCTTTACCACTGTCTACAAATGTTACTACTTTCAGGAAACTATTGATTGGACCCCAAAATCTCTCTGTACATCAATGCTGGGAAGGGTCTTGCATTAATTATATAATTTCCCCTTGCATTTGATTATTCAAAGTGCAAAACCTCGCACTTACTCAGATTAAATTCCATCTGCCATTTCTCTGCCCATATCCATAACTGATCTATAAGCTGCTGTATCCTTTGACAGCATTCCTTACTCTCTGCAATTCCACCAATTTTGATCTTGTCTGAAAACATGCTAATCAATCCATCAACTTTCACACTCAGTTAATTTATATGTGACACCAATATCTGCCAGCTACCTTGCTGCCAGATGTTCCTCTTTTGTGAGCTTCTCCATTATATGCACATCCCCTACTCACAGCAAAGTTTTTTTTTTCAGTTTTTAGAAACTCCTGAGAAACATGCACCAGTGGCTAATTTCACCTTTCTAAATTGCAAGTGGGTTATGAAGTTTGACGCTAAGATTAACTCGTGATTTACAAATATGAGTATGCAAATTGAATGAGTTCCTTTGTGACCACTCTGGGCATTCTTCTGTGGCACAACTCTGTTTCAGCCCTGGAAAACAGATGTATGCCTGCAATTTAAATGCAAAACCTCAGAAATCTGCATATTATGAGATAGAGCTTACGTGATCTCCTTCAACCTGGTATTCACACTTGTTTTTACCTATGCCCTGCTTGCTTTGTTCAGATGGGGAGTGCTAATGTTATTGGCCTTCTCCATCCCAGTATCCAGGGAGCATTCCTGCAGCGGGAGTGAATTGTCATATTTGCATAAAGACCATCAGAAAATCCAAGACGTCATATCTGACAAGATATACGTGCACTCCGGGGAAGGTACAATGTAAGAGGCTGAACACCAGGAGTTCTGATCAGCACTTTTGGTGCATCCCAATGTTTCTTAAATGTCATCTTCTACAGTCAAATTTGAAGCACAAAATGATTCATGTCAGCGTCATAGCATGGATACAGTCATGAGTCATGATATATAATCAATCTGCATCAAACTTAGTCATGCAGCTGACATTGTTTTAAAAGTGCAAGGAGGGGAGAAATGCATATAATTCTAGTTATTACTGAAAATTCAAGTTGTATACATTTCACTGCAAAAACATTTTAAATTCTGCAAGTACTCAGCATGCTAGATGTATTTGCTGCCTCACAGCGCCAGAGACCTGGGTTTGATCCTGACTACGGGTGCTGTCTGTGTGGAATTTGCATGTTCTCCCTATGACCTCATGGGTTTCCACCTGGTGCTCCCCTTTTATCCTCTATCCCAAAGACGTACAGGTCTGTAGGTTAATTGGCCTCTGTAAATTCTCCCTAGTGTGTAGCATAGAACTAGTAGTGTATGGGGATCACTGGTTGGCATGGAGTCTGTGTGCCGAAATGCCCGTTTCATGTTGTATCTCTAAACTAAACTAAAAACTAAAGACAGTGTGCAGATTCTTTGATCTCCCATGAACATTTTTCAGGCTGTTTAACTTGGTCAAATCTCAGCATCGAAGCAGATGCTATGCATTAGCTGTTGGGGTGCAGATGAATGAAGTCATCCTGAATGCAAGATGCAGACAGATGCGAGATATGTGAAACAAAACAAAACATTTTTAAAATACTCAGCAGGTCAAGCAGCATTATAGTGTCATTCAGCACAGAAACAGGTTCTTCAACTCATCATATCTGTGCTGGTCATTAATTACCCATCAACACTCATCCCACTCGCCAGCACTTGGTCCATGGACTTCTATTCTTTGGCTATTCAAGTGTTGGTCTAAATACTTATTGAAAGTTCTGACAGTACCCACTTCCAACTCATATTCCAGATTCAACCAGGCTATCGGTGAAAAGCATCCCCTCAAAACATCTTCCCCCTTGCTCTCCAGGTAAAAGGTATCCTGGCATTTGCTCTGACACAGGCCATCAGGGAAACTTGCTTGCCTGCTTCTCTTATAATTGAATGCCCTTTCGTAAAGCTCTCAATATTTTTTCCTTTCCTCCTGTTCAGCAATGCCAACCATGGTGCCACAAATGTTTCTGTTACTGTTGCTGTTTTTCCCCTGAGTGGGGAGGGAAATTGAGTTCATATTTCAGATCAATGATCTTACATTAGATCATTAGCGAAAGGTCATTAACTGGAAATATTAGCTCTCGGCCTCTCCCTATTGATGCTACTTGATCTGCTGACTATTTACAAGATAGCTAAAAATGGTTATTAGCTTTCCAGTTTTGGAACTCTAAAAATATTCATGGTCAACATTAATGTTCAAGGCAAGCAGAATTGTTATTTAAATTGTTCAATATTTTAACTTAGAATAGCATTTTTCTGTAATGGAAAACGTCGAAGTCTTGAACAACCATTATCCACGAGAGAATATTTCCTACCTAATTTGATTTATGGGTGAGAGAGCAATTCATGTTGCTGTGAACCACTCAGCGAGATTCTGCACTTCACAAAAGCTGCAAAATGTTTCCAAGTTACTGTACGTGCAAATCTAGATTTCAAAAGCAATGATATTTAATGTTCACATCATGTCACATCAGAAAATAGATACTTTCATCAAAGCATCATATAATAGATTATTTCATATTCTCAGTGAAAGATGCTAATTGCTTGTGGTTTAGGACTAAAAGTATTTGAAATGATGATGTGTTGTCACGTTGTACACTCGGTGCACCACGATTAGATCATGGAATCTGATCTCATTATCACTAACCATACCATTAAACATTGATTAAAGTTACCTTGATTTAATGCTCTGACCAGCTAAAAGGAACCTGCTGACAAGTGCAAATGAATAGTGTCTGAGGAGCTGACAACAAGCTGTGCGAAATGTTATCTGGGACAAAAATATGAAGAAAGTAAATATTTTGAAATGAATGTTCATTTATTTTGGTAGCAATTTCGAGGGAAGATGTCACAAGAGAGTTTAGCTTATAAACCACCAGGGGTGCCGTACGATTGGCAGCCCCGCCAACATTCTGTTTCTTTCTTTGTCATTTTATTTTATTTTTAGTGTGTGTTAAAAGTTCGTGTAGATGTTCTCCAGTTTATTTTATGTGGGGGGGGGGGTGTGGAGAAGAAGAGTCAGGGGATTTTTTTTTTCAGTTTCTTACCTTGCTGGAGATGCAATTAATTTTCGGATCGCATTCTCCGATCGATGGAGATGGAGGCCTCCTCGGACTGACCTTGTGCCCCCCCCCCATAGGGTGTGGACTTACATCGGAGTTGATCCCTTGCCTGGGATCGCTCCATCCACGCCCAGAGGACTTTATATCGGGAGCTCGCAGTCTCGGGAGAGGCCGTAGATGTCAGGAGTTCCAAGTCGCGGAAGGTTCGACCAGGGTTCAATGGAGCAGCTGATCGCCTCGACGCGGAAGGCCGCAGCCGGCTACAGGAGTCAAGATCATAGAAACATAGAAACATAGAAAATAGGTGCAGGAGCAGGCCATTCGGCCCTTCGAGCCTGCACCGCCATTCAATATGATCATGGCTGATCATCCAACTCAGTATCCTGTACCTGCCTTCTCTCCATACCCCCTGATCCCTTCAGCCACAAGGGCCACATCCAACTCCTTCTTAAATATGGCCAACCAACTGGCCTCAACTACCTTCTGTGGCAGAGAATTCCACAGATTCACCACTCTCTGTGTGAAAAATGATTTTCTCATCTCGGTCCTAAAAGACTTCCCCCTTATCCTTAAACTGCGACCCCTTGTCTTGGACTTCCCCAACATCGGGAACAATCTTCCTGCATCTAGCCTGTCCAACCCCTTAAGATCACCCCGTCAATGGAGGGCTGGAGGTCTCCGACTGCGGGAGAGCAAAGGGAAGCGATTTAACTTTTTTTTCGCCTTCTATCACAGTGAGGAATATGGAGTCACTGTGATGGATGTTTATGTTAAAATATGTTTTGTGTGTTCCATTGCTTTTTATTTGTATGACTGACTTGGCAAATGAAATTCCTGATATGTTGCAAAACATACTTGGCCAATAAAGTATTTTTGTGGTTGTGATTGATATTGTGAAAAAAAATATGATTTTGTGAAGTTAGCCAGCACTTCAATAAATCCAGAGACATTTTAATAATTTATAAAGTCTGTGTCTTAGACAAGATGGTCCACGTGGTCAAATGATGACACCAGCCTTTTAACCATTTCAAACACAATTTCCTGTTTGCGATTTTGCATGCACTCATGCACAGTATAATAAGGTACTGTACATTTCCATAATTTTTGTACTCTAGTATTATCCACCTTTTTAATTTAACAGCAATTTCAACTCCAATGTAATTAATTACAATGGTGATTCTGGGGGCAATTCTCCCTGGAGTTATCCTCAATAGCTACACGGTGCTTGGATCTGCACATTGTTTCTTGGCAAAATTGCCCTGAAAATACCTTTCAGAATACAAAAGAATCAAACCCATTATGTTTGATGTGAACTTGTCCCTTTGTGTTGGCCTTCCATGTATCTTAGTCAATTCAGTCAATTACGACTGTCTCATCAATTTTCACGGTTCATTTTCACGGGATGAGCTCAGAATTTAGCAGCTCCTATTCTATTGAAGTTATGTAAGCAGCCAGACAAACTGATAATGTAAATTGCCTGTGTGGATGAATCTGGTTTGTGAATGGAAAGAGAATATCTTCGCAGCTTCCTTAACTCGAAGAGTTATTTTTCAAAGTTGCCTTCAGCACAGATCCCAGGCTCTCTCAATGTAGTTTTGGGTGGAATTTTGGTCAATGTTTGGTCAACATGGCTAATCAACAATTAATACCATTTTTTTTTAATAGTGCTACTCCTTGTTTATGCAGGGGCTTGTGGAAGTCTTCAGACCACAAGCTCCACTCTGGAGGCCATCCACACTTCTCTGATATGGATTGGTGACGTTCTCATCACACAACGGCCACTGGTATAGACAACAGCTGCTGTGGATGGCGGAAACAGTTACCACTGCTATTTAACCATGCAATTAATGCAATATAGTTCTTAATGTTTCACTGAGCGAGATCTGGCCTCTGCCACACAGGATCAGCTTGAAGCTATGAAAGTACAGTGACATATCCCTTCTGTGAGCAGTAAAATGCTATTGACAATGAACTCTTGAGCAGCTAACAGTTCCTCAGGAGCAAAACAATGTTGTACATCAATAGCAGTCTATTTCTCGTGAATATCTCTTTGGGGAATAGACTGCCGTTACTTCCGCAGAAAGCATCTCAGCCGACTTTTCTCCTGCCTGAGCAGTAACATGTCACATATGAGCAGATGACTTTGTTACAGGAGCAAATACATGGTGTGTGGGAACTCAATTCCCCTCTGCAGGAGCAGCAATTTCCCCCATGCACATGCATGTTCAAAGATTGAGCATGTAAACGGGCACTTTGGCTCACCCTGTCCAAGCCGACCATCAATCACCCATTCACACTAGTTCTATGTTATCTCTCACATCCAATCCCGACATAGTAGAGAACATTTTACAGAGGCCAATTGACCTACAAACCTGCATGTTTTGGTGATGTGGGAGGAAACCCATGCTGAAACAGGGAGAATGTGCATACGCCACACAGACAGCATCTGAGGTCAGGATCGAACCAGGGTCTCTGCCGCTATGAGGTAGGTGCTTTACCTTCTGTGCAATCGTGCCACCCTTGTTCATCATCTGGAAGATTGGAAAAAATGGTAGTGTGGCCTGAGTGCCAGGGGATCCTTTGCACCAATATACCCAAGAGGTTAGTTAGGTGTCAATGCTCAGGGCATGAATGAGCTCCTCACCAAGGTACCTATTCACTACCTATCATGGCCTCTCAAACAGCACATAGGGCAATACTCCAGTGTCAACTCTCCCAGGTTGAATTACTCCCTCAGTTGAATTAAACCGGTCCATCCATGGAGAGGATGGGCTTTTTTAGCTCACAAAAGACATTGGTGTGTTGCAGACTGTGCACCAAAGTGATGATGAGTGGCCATCCAGCCATCAGACTGCTGCCACACAGGACCCACGCTACATAGCATTGAAACCTTTAGCACATAAAGAATTAGTTTTAATTCCTTAATATATGAAAAGAAATTGCACTGAATGTACAAAGTGACTCCACATCATCAATTCAAAAAACCTGAGCAGTAACCATGACTCGGAGAACTCAACATGACTGAACATAATTGTTTTGTGATAAATCTTTAATACAGTATTTAACTAAAAACTCTTGATTCAAACCATTGAAACAGATGTGGCTTTCAGAAATATTATTGAACATTGAAGTTTGTTGGCAAAAATAAAGTAGCAGATCTTAGATTGCTGTAGATTGCTGTCCCGTAGCTCCTGTGTGGTCCTGTTTTTCAGTATGGCTTCTGTGTAGTCTTTTGCTGAGAGCTGCAATTCCTGCAAATGGCTGTCTGTCTGTAAATGGCTGGCTGTACTCAATGCTGGCTTCAACTGCGAGATTCAGTGCCTTAGGAGTTAAAGCTGTTGGTACAGTTGAGACCACTGAATCTTTGCAAGAACCTTCGATGTCTGCAAGCATTCAGTGACAATGGGAACCTGTTAAAAAGTAAAATAAATATTCTGCGAACATTAATAATGATATCCCCACTTGTCTTAGTGCTGGCATGGCGGAAGTCTGATCCATTGCAATTTATGGGGATATTTTTCTTTGTTCCTGTTCGGGTGCCTGACTAGCGCTATGATTTGCTCGCCATTACAGAACTGGCTAGAATGTTGTTGCAATATTCATGCATCAGCATGTGATGTACCATGCTACCACTCCTTTAGCTGTTTAACTTTGGAGTAATTTGACCATAAAAGTATTGACATAATTTGATTCCATGATATTGAACAAGTGTCAAGTTTCACAATCCATTGTCCATGACTCAGAATATTGTTGGTGCTTGCTAAGCACAAGCATGATTGCTTGTGCAGGGATAGAATATCCTGCAGCTTATGACACTCAAGAAGCAATGATTTAATTAATCACAAAAAAGTTGATGTAACTTGCCTGTATTTTTCACTTCCCTGCGTCTTAAAGAGAAGCTCCTTTTGTGCATCTGTGGGGCGCAGTGGACTCAATACTGTGAGCACACCTTGAACAAAAACATTTCCAATTCCACAATTCATTTAAAATATCAAAATATAAAAACAATAAATGCCATAAAATGCTGGTAAATACGAGCTCAATAGATTTTTAGCTATTAAGTGAATCAAAGGTTATTGGATTTGCAAAAAACAAAAGTGGCACCTAAGTAAAAAGTCAACCATGATCTTATTGAATGCTGGGGCATGCACAGGTGTTTGACCAGCCTATTCTGGCTTGTGCTTGGTTAAATAAAGTAAACAAACAATCTAACCGGTCCTTAACTTTTCTCGGTGAGTTGGCAACGCGACTCATTTGTCAGTCATGCCTTTGGGCGTGAGTGTAATCGGCCTGTTTCTCCATTGTGCCAGTGCTGTACTGCTGGCATCAGCCATGAATCCGGAGGTGGAATCTGCCAGAGTACAATCTCCATCTCAGCTTGGACTATTCTGCATTTCTGGACGAATGTAGAAGTCTGAGACATGTTGATCAGCAAGAGGCAGTTGGTTTTTGGTTCCCTGTGGAACAGCTTGCAAAAATTAAGCACATTCCACCCTAATCTTAGTGGCTTGGGCAATGCATACATGTTGAACACGATATGTATGGTGTGCTCCAGTTCCATTGACATCAGCCTCTGCTTCCGATTAACATCGTCAGGCACTTTCCACAAAAATTGAGCGATTACTATGGTGAGAACATCTTTTCAGATGCCATCTACCATCTGGTGACATTTCAAAGGGTTTCCAGGCATTGGTAGCTGTGATAATTGTTGTCTTTAGAACTATAAACAGTGCAGTTTACTAAAGTTTTCTAAATCACTGACAATACCTTTGCAATTTCAAAATTAAGCTACATATGTTAAAAATCCTGCAAATGTAAATGTTGTGGGGCTGTGACAGGAAGCCACAGTCTTGTCATTACCACTGCCATATCTTAGGCAATGTTTCTGCATCATAGCTGGAGCTGTGATGCTGCTCTCCTCATTTGTGGATGCCTCATTAGGTTGTTGATGTGGAGCATGAACACGTTGGTAGAGCTTTTGGGTGAAATTGTATTTTATTGTGTAAAAAAATTCTGAGTAATCCCTGGGGACCCCTACCTCCAGTGTGGCTTTTAAATCTATGGATTTAAAGCTGCTCTTGCACTCCAAACCAAGGTCACCCCGACTCAAATTATCGAACAGCAGCATGCAGACAACAATCGTGAATGCATGTTTGGTGTTTGAACTCCAAGTCACCATCACTTGTCTGGTTTGTTTAAAAAAAAAAACACAGGATAATAGAATGGATTTTCCACTTCAGCTCTGCACAACAAAGTCCTCCAGCAACCGGCTCTAACTGCACAACACTTCCCTCGGATAATAAAGGTCCTTGACTAGATTGTGGAAAACATGGACCATAATCTTAGGGGAAGATATAAATGATGAAATGCTTCTATGTACCGGCATAGACTTAGACCACCAAAGGAAAAAGAAGATCAAGAACTCAAAGCAGTTATCTGGGATAGCAGTGGTATCTGTCTTCCAAACAACCTCTGTCACTGAGATGTAAACTACCCACAGCCGACAGGCCATATCATTGCAACAATGCTGCCTCTATAAAGTACTCCAAAATCTCCAATATCAGCAACCTCTATGAAGCACATTTGGTTCCAATATTCAACCCATGATTTTGGCATGCCTGACACTGGAGACTATTCCAAGCTCCATGTAGATAAAGGTAACAATTTGTGGATACTCTCAAACCTCTTTTAAAAAAATGGAAAGTCCCTTCGCCTTGTTGGATTCCATGGCTGATGACTGCTCAAAACAAATGATAAGAGAATTCAAGTTGCCTTGGATGGCTTGACCCCATTCATTCAGAGTTCATTGAAGTCGAGCAGAGTGTAACAGAAAGAGGATCCCATCAATTATCAGACCATGATGCTTTCTCAAACATCACCTGTCCATTCTGTGGCGGAACCTGTTAGTCTCCGCATTCATCTCAGAACTCTGAGGACTGGCGTGAGTGCAACTCATCCTAAACTCTGAGAGGCAACCTATGAAGATGAGTTCTACAATTTTTCAATTGTCTGTCATTTTCATCATGAATATTGAAACAGCCAAAAAATACAACTTGCTATTATGCACATTTGCAAGCTCTGAGAATGATCAAGCAACTGTGGAATATATTTGCAGTTAGAAGTCTAAGATGTTGCTTTCCTTGAGTTAGACTCATTACAATCTTGGCGAATGTGGTATTTTTATCTATGAATTTTGTTTCATTGGATTGTCTTTGAATCCAAAATATTACACAATTTGGTGTACTTATTTTTGTTTCCCTTCAATTGGTTATATTCCAATTAATAACAATCTTTCAAATTGATAATTGTCCAGATGGCAATGGTGCACACTTGTGCCAGTTTTATGAACAATTTAGACCCGCTGTAACTTGTAAGTTACACAAAAAATAAATTCATGGAGGACATCATCTCTGAACTATATTCAGTCCTGGAGCATCTTGACAAACAAAAACATCTATGTCAGGATGCTATTCATTGAATACAGCTCATTCTTCACATGATAATCCTGAATAAAATCATTTCTAAACTTCTGGACCTTACCTTCACATCTGCAATTGGCTTCCAGTCTTGACTGACCATCCTCAATGAGTTAGAGTTGGGCATAACATTATCTCCATTCTAACACTAAACACTAGCGCCGCTCAGGGTTGCATGCTCAGTCCCTTGCTGTACTCCTTGTACACCCATGTACACCCATTTCGCCGATGATACCACTGTTGCCAGCCAGAAAGACACCAACAATGAGATGATATACAAGAAATTGATTGAGCTCTTGTCACAGTATCTGGACAATAGCTAAACCCTTAATGTGTGCCTCAGGTTACTAAACATTCAAATCACTGCAAACTAGTCTGGTTCCTTCACACTGATGTGGTGATCAAGAGAGCACTTTAATGTATGTACTTTCTTCGGCATCTGAGAAGATTCAACATGCCACACAGGGATTCCCTTAAATTTATACAGATGTGCTATTTAAACTATTCTGACAGGTTACATATCCGCCTGGCATGGTAACTGCCCTCTCTTGACTGCTGATCCTGCAGAGTGTGATGAATGCAGCCCAGTCAATCAAAGAATTGTAATTTCCCATCCAGTCCATCTTCGTGGTAGTTTGCGTGAGGAAGGCAGGATGTATTGTCAAGGATACTTGTTTCCCCTTTTCTTCTTTGGAGTGAAGATACAAGACCTAGATAGCTTGGAAGTCCAGACTAAGTATAGCTTCTTCCCCTCCTGCTATCCGGCTCCTGAACCAAACATCTCTTTCACACCCCTTTCCCGGAAGTGCTGCCACATACTCTCAGTCTTACCTCTACCACAGTTGTTATTCCATTTTTGGACTTCAATCTTCATTTGCTCTTCTTGGTTTTTGCATGACAATCTTGAATCATTTTGCAGTCATGCACTCGTATTTTTTGTTGTATTTTTAATTACTGTATTATATTGTTTGTGAGCAAGGAATTACATTGCATCCTTGTGTATTTGTCAATAGATAAATATGGAAGGATGTATTTTTGCGTAATCTATAATCCTTGCAAAGAGTTAAAGCTTGATGAGGCAATTGATGCAACTCAGATGATCGATGATAACAGTGGTGAGAATAGTAGAAGTTTCTACACCATCAGGCGCCAAAAAACTTGGGAATCTTTGTGTTCTTGATAATGCAGAAAATCAGCTGATTTTCTTTTCGCTACAAACAACAAACAATACAATGTGATATATCTCAGTTACTCACCAAATTAAAGGTGGACAATAAGTCCCAGCAAAGCCACCATTAATGTAATCTACAGTTTTTAGAAGACTTATCAGGAAATAACAGGATTGATGTTGAAACAAAACTTGTTGTGGAATTAATTAATATCTGAAACTGTTGAAGCAACCATATGCTATGAAATGCACAATGCATGACATCCAGCCCGTTTATGTGGAATTTGTCATTTATTGAT
The DNA here is from genome assembly GCA_035221665.1 of Okamejei kenojei. Classification (NCBI taxonomy): domain Eukaryota; kingdom Metazoa; phylum Chordata; class Chondrichthyes; order Rajiformes; family Rajidae; genus Okamejei; species Okamejei kenojei. The sequence continues at coordinate 43,382,628 of CM069146.1, forward strand.
GCCTCAATTAAAATGAAAATAGAAGATTGGTGCCAAAACTACAACTGTGAATTTCAATATCTATAAATGTTAAATTTATTTGGAAAGATGATTGAAAAATGCAATATACAATTAAGCTAAAATCAATGTATATTCTCAGAAAGGGGATAATATTTGCATGACAAATTATATTTTCATTTATTGTTGAAGTTGTTTTACAATAGCTTTTCTACTTAAAGATGTAGTGAAAGAATTGGAAGATGTACTTGTTTAATGTTCCAAGGAAATTATGCTCAGAGGAACATTGACATCATTTAGCGACAAGATCACCAACTATATTGTTAAAAAATATAGTTTCAATAAAAGTGTGATTTAAAAAGTGTACTTGTACAGGAGATGTTTGCAGTTTCCTTGTTAATAACAGCATTTCTGTTTAAGCAGTAATAAAAGACAAGTAAAATACAAGTTTGAAATATTATAAAAGTACTTTCTATGATGGTGTACAGTGCAAATTCATGAGGATGTTGCCAGGACTTGAGAGCCTGAACCATAGGGAGAGCTTGAAGGCTAAACTTCATTCCTTAGAACGCGAGAGGATGAGGGGTGATCTTATCGAGGCACGTCATATCAGGAGGGGAATAAATAGGGTGAATGCAGAGTCTTTTCACCAGAATGGGGAATCAAGAAGCAGAGATTCTTGATCCCCATTCTCCAAGTTCACAGGTTGAAGGTGAGAGAGGATTGATTTTGTAGGAACCTGAGGGAAAACCTTTTCACACTGAATGGTGGATGTAAGGAACGAACTGCCAGAGGGGGTAGTTGAGACGGGTATTATAACAATGTTTGAAATACATTTGGATGGATACATGGATAGGAAAGGCGGAGAGGAATATTGGCCAAACATGGACAGGTGAGACTGGTGTAGATGGGGGCATCTTGCTCAGCATGGGGAAGTTGGGCTGAAGGGCCTGTTTCTGTGTCACGCCTCTATGACGTGACACAGGCAAAACAGTTATAATGGGTGACTTCAATCTACATATAGATTGGGTTAATCAAATTGGCAGGGGTGCTGAGGAAGAGGATTTTTTGGAATGTATGCGGGATAGTTATCTAAATCAACATGTAGAGGAACCAACGAGAGAGCAGGCTATTTTAGACTGGGTTTTGAGTAATGAGGAAGGGGTAATTAGCCGTCTTGTTGTACGTGCCCCCTTGGGCAAGAGTGACCATAATATGATTGAGTTCTTCATTAGGATGGAGAGTGACATTGTTAATTCAGAAACAATGGTTCTGAACTTAAAGAAAGGTAACTTTGAGGGTATGAGACGTGAATTGGCCAAGATTGACTGGCAATTAATTCTAAAAGGGTTGACGGTGGATATACAATGGAAGACATTTAAAGACTGCATGGATGAACTACAAAAATTGTTTATCTCAGTTTGGCAAAAGAATAAATCGGGGAAGGTAGTGCATCCATGGATAACAAGGGAAATCAGGGATAGTATCAAAGCAAAGGATGATGCGTACAAAGTAGCCAGAAAAAGCAGCATACCAGAGGACTGGGAGAAATTCAGACCAGCAGAGGAGGACAAAGGGCTTAATTAGGAAAGGAAAAATAGATTATGAAAGAAAACTGGCAGGGAACATAAAAACTGACTGCAAAAGTTTTTATAGATATGTGAAGAGAAAGAGGTTAGTTAAAACAAATGTAGGTCCCTTGCAGTCAGAAAACAGGTGAGTTGATCATGGGGAACAAGGATTATGGCGGACCAATTGAATAACTACTTTGGTTCCGTCTTCACTAAGGAAGACATAAATAATCTGCCTGAAATAGCAGGGGGACTGTGGGTCAAAGGAGGAATTGAGTGAAATCCAGGTCAGTCGGGAAGTGGTGTTGGGTAAATTGAATAGATTAAAGGCCGATAAATCCCCAGGGCCAGATAGGCTGCATCCCAGAGTACTTAAGGAAGTAGCTCAGGAAATAGTGGATGCATTAGTGATAATCTTTCAAAACTCTTTAGATTCTGGAATAGTTCCTGAGATTGGCGGGTAGCAAATGTAACCCCTCTTTTTAAGAAGGGAGGGAGAGAGAAAACGGGGAATTACAGACCAGTTAGTCTAACATCGGTAGTGGGGAAACTGCTAGAGTCAGTTATTAAAGATGGGATAGCAGCACATTTGGAAAGTGGTGAAAATCATTGGACAAAGTCAGCATGGATTTACAAAAGGTAAATCATGTCTGACGAATCTTGTGGAATTTTTCGAGGATGTAACTAGTAGCGTGGATAAGGGAGAACCAGTGGATGTGGTATATCTGGACTTCCAGAAGGCTTTCGACAAGGTCCCACATAAGAGATTAGTATACAAACTTAAAGCATACGGTATTAGGGGTTCAGTATTGATGTGGATAGAGAACTGGCTGGCAAACAGGAAGCAAAGAGTAGGAGTAAACGGGTCCTTTTCACAATGGCAGGCAGTAACTAGTGGGGTACCGCAGGGCTCAGTGCTGGGACCCAGCTATTTACAATATATATTAATGATCTGGATGAGGGAATTGAAGGCAATATCTCCAAGTTTGCGGATGACACTAAGCTGGGGGGCAGTGTTCGCTGTGAGGAGGATGCTAGGAGACTGCAAGGTGACCTGGATAGGCTGGGTGAGTGGGCAAATGTTTGGCAGATGCAGTATAATGTGGATAAATGTGAGGTTATCCACTTTGGTGGCAAAAACAGGAAAGCAGACTATTATTTAAATGGTGGCCGATTAGGAAAAGGGGAGATGCAGCGAGACCTGGGTGTCATGGTACACCATTCATTGAAAGTAGGCATGCAGGTGCAGCAGGCAGTGAAAAAAGCGAATGGTATGTTAGCTTTCATAGCAAAAGGATTTGAGTACAGGAGCAGGGAGGTTCTACTTCAGTTGTACAGGGTCTTGGTGAGACCACACCTGGAGTATTGCGTACAGTTTTGGTCTCCAAATCTGAGGAAGGACATTATTGCCATAGAGGGAGTGCAGAGAAGGTTCACCAGACTGATTCCTGGGATGTCAGGACTGTCTTATGAAGAAAGACTGGATAGACTCGGTTTATACTCTCTGGAATTTAGGAGATTGAGAGGGGATCTTATAGAAACTTGCAAAATTCTTAAGGGGTTGGACAGGCTAGATGCAGGAAGATTGTTCCCGATGTTGGGGAAGTCCAGGACAAGGGGTCACAGCTTAAGGATAAGGGGGAAATCCTTTAAGACCGAGATGAGAAAGACTTTTTTCACACAGAGAGTGGTGAGTCTCTGGAACTCTCTGCCACAGAGGGTAGTTGAGGCCAGTTCATTGGCTATATTTAAGAGTGAGTTGGATGTGGCCCTTGTGGCTAAGGGGATCAGAGGGTATGGAGAGAAGGCAGGTACGGGATACTGAGTTGGATGATCAGCCATGATCATATTGAATGGCGGTGCAGGCTCGAAGGGCTGAATGGCCTACTCCTGCACCTAATTTCTATGTTTCTATGTTTCTATGACTTTAAATGATTGTTTCGTGATTTAAACCTTTTTCCAGGGGGTTGTTTATTGTGACTATCCAGATTTGAAGGCAAGAATAGGTCTTATTTCTTAATTTTTCAAGCCATGTATAGTGGCCACAGTTTAGGGGCATACAATATTCAGAGAATGTATAAATTGAACAGGCACAGTCATTTGCACAATTTACACAGATTTGCTCAAATTGCTAAATAAACTGGAGCTTCTGTTTGTTATCTGAAATAAATAGACCAGAAGCATAAAATCTACCAAATATCACTCTTTCATTGTGGATATGTTCAGCAGGTACAATATTTACTAATATTATAATTTTTTACCTGCATCTCGATTATTCTTCAGTTGCCTTAATTGTCAGAAAAATAAAGTTCAAACACAAGTATTAAGGATGTCATGTACTGCCTGGAAGGACCTAAATGCTCCTTCAATTCTGCAGGAACTGCATTTACAGTTGCCTCAGTCCATATCACCATTAGCAGGCTTTGATGTATTTGCTCAATTCACCTGCTGCTCCTATAGACCATGTTGAAAAAGTAATCAAACAAAAACTTGAATCTCTGGTCTTTTGGTTTGGACCTTTTGCAGAACACAAATGCGTAAGCGTAGGTCTGGAGATGCATTTGCTCCAAACTTAGACAATGAGGAGAAGTGTGGCTTTAAAAAAAAAAATTAAATCATAATTTCAGCTTCATTGTCAAATGCAACCTGGAGAGCTGATTCACGAAGAGCCAGCTTTATCCCAGGAGTAAGGATTGCTTTAAAATATGTTTTGCCAGATCCTTTAACACCTCAGTCTGACAGTGTAGCTCATCTTAACAAAATATTCCCAGCGTTGTTCTTTGTTGGTAGTATTGTATGCAAATTCAGTGTGCATAAACTTCCAAATTTTTACACATTTGTTTCAGGTTAACTTGTTACAAAGTGTGATGAGTAATCCATATAATATTGTCTACTCTCAGGATAATGGAGCACAACAAATTAGTTGAAACTCCTTGGGGAAGGTAGTGCTCATTTCGACAAAAACAATGAGGCAGTTTGAGGATCAGCTACAGCTGCTTCTGCAGTTACAAAGACAGCCATTTGATTCTGTCAAATCTGAAACGGGTAACGAAAACGCTTAAATCTGCCTGTTCCAATGTGAAATTCTGCTGTTTCTTGCTGTTGAGTTGTGTGTGAATTGTGCGTGTAAGGGTCATTTCATGAATTATAACAAACACATCAGAGTTGCAATTCAATAAATTAACTGTAACATCGAAGGTAGACAAAAATGTTGGAGAAACTCAGCAGGTGAGGTAGCATTTCTGAAGGATTTCGGGCCCGAAACGTTGCCTATTTCCTTCGCTCCATAGATGCTGCCTCACTCACTGAGTTTCTCCAGCACTTTTGTCTACCTTCGATTTTCCAGCATCTGCAGTTCCTTCTTAAACAATTAACTGTAACATGCTCACTTCGCTCCCAAGTCCAATTAAAACATTTTAACTTTGTACTTGCTTCTTGATTAATCTACAGTACGACTTTATGGAAACAAGTAAACAATTATTTGAAGAAGAAAAACCTTGCTCAGATGAACTTTAAAAAAAAAAGTGAATTGGCCAGGTTACTGACTGGAAGTTTATTTCTTCAGATTAAATAGCTTTTTCTCCATTGTTTTTTGTTGTGATAAAATTGAATCATTTTTATTATGGTGCTAAATTTCAAGGATGCTAATAAACTACTGTATATATTTCACACCCTTCTCAACCTTCGAAGATTAAATACCCTTATACATGTAAGAACAGGATTGAATTAATGTTCAGCCTTGGAGGAAGAAAAATATTGTCTCTTGTGATCAGCTATTGAATTGCAGGTACAAGAGACATTAAACGCGAGGAATGACTTTGTCATTCTGTTTAGTTACCGTTATAACAGGCTTTTATTTGAGTTCTCAATTTATAGCTCTAGAATAGGCAGAATGAACAGCTGTTCCTATGACAGTAGACCCATCTGGAATTGGACCTGGAACTCATTTTTGACACAGTCAGCTGCTACATTGGAGGAATTAAGCAAATTTCTTGTGCTATGTTGTCCCAAAAGTAAATTGAATGAATGCTTTTCCCTGATGTGTTGGAATGTCACTATCAAAATTGTTCATCAAGGATTTAGACATGGATTATTCTGGGGGCATTGCATGAAGATAATTTGAATAATACAGTATTAGGATTCTTGAACAGCCAAAATGAAGCAAATTTATGGGCCTGTTCAACTTAGGCGACTTTTTAGGCGACTGCAGGAGACTATGCGGTCGTCACATGGTCGCTACATGTTCGCGGGTGGTTGCTGGGGAGTCGCCTTCATGGTCGTGAGGAGTTCCCGCATTCTGGGAACTAGTCGCGGCCTCATTATGGTCGCCGCATATTTTTCAACGTTAGCGGCGACCAGAATTAAGCTGCCATGGAGAGTAGCAAGAATTCTCGTGCCGTAGGTGGTTTGCCAGGAGGTCGAAGGTTCTCGTAGGTTGTAGCCAGTGCTGACGGGTGAATTTCATTGGCTCATTGGGAAAACAAACCGTAAGCAGTATTTTTCAGAACTAAGGATAACCGACCGGTAACGTTAATGTCTGCCGAGCATCACAGCCGTGTATCTTTGGCTTCTTAAAAGTTGTATCCACTCCTTCTCCCCCCTCTCCCCCCCTCTTTTAAAGGACTTATGTGACCCTTCCCGTACACTGTGGTTTCACCGTCTTAATTACAGCGCCAACCTTCCTGTTCATTGCGGTGTGTATCCGTCTCACTTTGGCTTTGCACTGTGTGAATTTCACTCAGACAGCGCTCCCCCCGCTTGTCCTGTCCCCTGCCTGCATAACGGGCTGGGGAAGGAAGCGATGTCAGTGTGTGTTCCACTCTGACCATCGCTGGTTTTTCAGGCGACTGCCAGTGAATTGACAGTTGCTGGCAGTCGCCTGAAAAATTGCCTAAGTGGGACAGGCCCATTAGACGTAAGTGACATGTCATCAAATTCCATTAAAAAAGGACACAAATGCTTGAGTAACTCAATGGGTCAGGCAGTATCACTGGAGAACATAGATAGGTGGGAACTTTCTTCAGATTGATTGTAGTTGAGGGGAGAAAGCTGGAAGAAAATTGGGAATGGGATAAAGCCTGGCGAGTGATGGGTGGATACAGGTGAGGGGGTCTTTTGATTGGCAGATGAATGGGAAACCTCCTGGGTCTGATCAGCTCTTTCCAAGGACACCTTGGGAAGCTAGATATGAAATCATAGGACCTCTGATGGAGATGTATGGATCACCGTTAGACATGGTTTAGATGTTGAATTACTATAGGATGGCTAAGGAAGACACAAAATGCTGGAGTAACTCAGCGAGACAGGCATCATCTCTGGAGAGTGGGTGACGTTTCGGGTCGAGACTCTTCTTCAGACTTTTTTCCCATAGGATGGCTAATACTTTGCCTCTATTTAAGAAGGGTTACAAGAAAAAGCCTGGGAACTATAGACCAGTGAGCCTAACATCTGTGGTAGGTAGCTGTTAGTGGAGAGGATTTCAAGGGAAAACGTATAGCATTTGGATGGATAGAAACTGATTAGGGAAAGTCAGTTCTTACATCATATCTTACAAATTTGATTGTGTTTTTTGGAAAAACGTACCAAGAAGGTTTACGAGTGGGCTGTAGATGTTGTCTGTATGGACTTCAAAAATTGTTTTGATAAAGTTCCTCATGACCAGTTGCTTTGGAAGGTGAGATTGCATAGCATTCAGGGAGAGATAGCTGCCTTCATAGAAGGAGGCAGAGGGTGACGATGGAAGGTGAGTTTTGAGGCGTTGTATGTGATCCTCTGTCTCACCTGGAAGGGTTGCGGTGGCCCCTGAGTGGATGTAAGGGTGAAGGTTCAGGGACAGGTGTTGAATCTCCTGCGATTGCAGTGGAAATCAGCTGGGGAGACTTTGATTTGCGTGGTAAGGGATTGGTGACCAAGAAGTTGATGAAGGAAAGGTCTCTGTGGGAATTTGAAAGGGGTGGGGTTGGAAAGATGTGTTTGGTGGGTGGAGAATGATGTGCTGGATACGGTGCTGATGGGAAGAAAGGTAACAACCAGTGAAACCCTATCCTTGTTACATCTGGGGGGAGGGGAAACGAGAGCAGTACTACAGGAAACAATGGGTGAGCGATCCATCTATGAGGGGAGGGGGAAACCACATTTTCAAAAGAGAGGACACCTTGGATGACCTAGAGTGGAAAGCCATATTATCATACAGCATTGAGGAGCTCCATTCCCAACTATCATCTTGCTGCAGTTAAACCAGTTTTTGTGTCACTGCTTCTGAAATGCAAAAGTAATGGTCTGAATAGCATGGTCCTGTTATGATATTTTGCTCCAAGCTGGTGTTTGAACTCTCAGTTATTAAAAGTTCATTACTATTGCAAATATTAAACAACTGACTTTGAGAATCCATTTGGGATTTTCAGTTTCAATATTTCCACATAATATGTGCACAGCGCATTTAGTTTGAGGTGTATTTTCAGTATTTAAATGTTGTGCTCAACCTCACTGTAATCTTTATGTAGCAAATATATCCGAATATTTCCTGATCATATTGTTCCAATAGCTAAGTTAACTGATGCTTAGATGCAAAAATGTCTCAATCCGATTTATTCTGAGGAAATCTACGTGGCACCACATAAATGTTTCCTCTCGGAATACCTTTGCCATTTTCAGACTTTTTAATAAACTACTACAGGTACACCATCGATTTTCTGAACCCTTGGTTCCAGAACCTTGCCAGATTATCTATTTTGTTGGACCAACAGATGTCATGACAAAATAATAATTCAACAATGCACCTCTGACCCCCAAATTATACCTCTCCTGTGTCTCTAAGGCACCATGTACTGCTAGAATCTTAACAATTAACAAAGTGGTAAACAACAAACTTTTTCAGGAGAAGGAGGCACATGTCTCAAAAGAGCATGCACCACACTCAATGCTCTTGTAATTTTGTCCAGATTTAAGTGTCGGACCAACAGTTGCCTGAAAATCGGTGGTGTACCTGTAATATAAAATATTATTACCCATATCACACATCTGAGGTATGCTTTTACAAAATTGTATTCCCTTCGTTTTTACTGCCAGCAGGGGTAACAGGGGAATATTTTCTTGTATTCCCCTTTCTTGCGAACGCCTATGCACTTTACCTGTTAAAACAGCGGGGAATATAGTCTTATATTCCCCTGGTCTCACATCCGGGAACTTGGCAACGTGACGGCAACGTGACGCTGCGTGGGAAATTTAGAATATTCAAACGGCAGACAGGAAGACTGCCGCGTCCATTTTGGTTAAATTTTACGTGGAAGTCCGCCGAGCTGAGATGTTCAAATTTTCCTATAGATGTCTGATATGGGTAATAATAACAATATTGACTGTCCTCTTTCGGGAGATACGACATATATTGCCCTCACTAGATCCATATTGCCCTCGTCTTCGACTCGGGCAATATGAATCTACTTGAGGCAATATATGTCGTATCCCCCTCAAGGCCAGTCAATATTCTATTATTATTATCTGGTGCAAACATTTTTAATATTTTGATTCACCACGACATTCAATTAATGTATTCTTATATTAGAAATATCTTCTAAATTCTGATCCAGGTACTCACACATCCTTTGTGTGTTGATACTGCAAAACATTTGCAGCTAGATGGCTTTGCTATGTTCTAATACAGTATGTCCTCAAAGAGTATTAAATCAATTCAATAAACAATTTGTTCAAGTGATTTAATAGTTGCAGGTCAAAATTGAAATGGTTTGCAGAGACATGAATTTTGACACGGATTGTGAAATATTATTTGCTAGTATCAAAATACACTCTTTGCTATTTTGACAGGTACTTGGTACCTTGAGTATTAAATTGGTAGAGAGCAAAACTATGTGTTTAAAATGGAAACATTGAATGGGAACATTGCTTACAGCTATTTTCTCTATGTTTACATCAAATGAATCTCAAAATGTCAGGCAAAAGTTTCATGCTAATAGGAAACCATCCTGGTTTTGGTTATTTGCCCTTGCTTGTTAGTGAGTGCCATGCTAGTTGATCAGCAGAAGCCCACTATTAGTATCTCCTGTGTGAATGACATTAAATAGATTACATCTCATTGATTTATTGGCCCTATGGTTCTAAGATTCTTTGATGCAGTCATTAGGAGTTCCTACACAAATAAAAATCAATACAGGTTCTCTTTTTGGAAAACGCCTGCTAAGATTATGCACAAGCATTTGAATTGTGTTTGAGATATATGGAAATAGACGGAACTGGAATCCAAATGCCATAATCACTGGGCTTGAAAGTTATAGCACCTCAGGTGCTTATTAACCATGAGAAATATTTTTTGCCTCCACTCTTTAAGACAATGTATTCCTGACTCATTATTCTGTTGTTTTTATTCTCTCTATTTCCTCAGTCATTTAATTTTTATCTATTTATTCTGTTGTGGCACCACATTCTAGCAAGAAAATAATAGTGCCAGATCTTGCAGATCTAAATAGCTGTAGAAAATCCCCTTCCCCGTACCATTCTATACCCTTTCTGTCCTTGGCCTCCTCCATTGCCAGAATGAGGGCACGTGAAAACTGGAAGAACAGTGTCATATACTGCTTGTGTAGCTAACAGCCCAACGATATGAATATTAAATTCTCCAATTTCATGTAATATCCCCCCACTATGCCTCCCTCTCTTACACCTGCCCCATCCTATCTTTATTCCACTATGCACACATTTTTCCCACCATCGACCGCTGCCCTGGACCCTGGACCTTCTCTTCCATCATACGCTCATCTCCCATCCCCAAGTCCCACTATTCCCTTTTATCCCCTCTTACCTTCCACCCAAATCACCTGATCCAGCTTTACTCTACACTCCTCTTCTTTCCTTTTATGACCCTCTTTTGTCTCCCATTCACTTCTAGCCTTTGTCACTTACTCCACCCATCTGCCAATTTTGCCTCTCTCACCTATAAGCATGCATTACTTGCCGGGCTTTGTTCTGCCCCGCCTCCAACCTCTCCTTTTCCAGTTTCCCCCCCCCCCCCCTCCAATTTCAATCAATTTGAAGAAAGGTCTCCACCCAAAACGTCACCTGCCCATGCCTTCCGAAGATGCTCCCTGATCTGTAGCACTGTTTTTTGAGCAGCAATTCACTGGTCAGTACAATGACACTTTGATCTTGCATCAGCTGATTTGGCACAGTTTCAACGGGGATGATGAGCAAAGAGGAAAACAGATTCTTGAATTATTAGGTTAAATATTAAAATTAAAAATCTTAACTACCATTGTGGCTAAGGTGGAGTGAAGGTGCTTTGTCAGCAGTAAGTGGTATTTTGGGGTTAGAGGCGACCTTACCAGAGTCTTAGAGCAATGTGGTTTAAGCCATGACTCAAACCACTGCAAAACTCCAGGATCCAGGCAACTAATCTCACTGGCTCATCCGGACAAGGTTAAAGTACGCATGGGTTGGACAGTGGACAGTAATGCAGGGCCAAGGAATTGGCAGTTTGGGAAAGGACACACAACAAATCAATAGCACAATATTTAAATCAGGGAATTCCACCATGGTATAAAGGTGTTTAATCTTGAATCACATTTATGAAAGGCGAAGCAGCACCACTGGAATCTAAAAGCATGCAAGATTGAGAAGCAAGACACAGGTCTGTTCTGTATCCATTTACATTTAAAACATAGAGAAGAACCAATATATTCATATGAAAGGCTACATTGATGTGGAATATGTATTTTTTCCCCCGAAAAAGGGTGAAGGGTGTCCATTCCACCAATAACCACAAAGAACGTTAAGGATATTTGCAAATGGACAGACATGTTTAAAGTATCCCTCCATTAGTCAAATCTAGATGCTTACGTTCCCATTGATAGGAATTAAGAATTGGAGGAGAATCAGTATTTAGGGGTGTAGATAAAATATGGTTATTTTGTGGTCAGTAGTAAAGTAATGATGGCTAATAAAACTTCCTGCAAAGATTCGGCAATCACTGCGGCATGGTTTTCCGTTTTCCCCCATGGTTGTTTTTTATTTTCATTGTATTACCAGCAACAGAGGAGCTCTCGAGCAGACCAAGCGCATTCAATAATTGTCAGAGAGCACAAACGGGGAATAAAAGCTGATTTTAATCCAATTTTAATTTGTTTTATAGCCCAAATAAAGATCGGAACATCCACTTAAGATTGTAGTAAAAGCTGAAAGAAACTTGGAGATAAATATCTGTATCATGTCAAATTATTTGTGAGGGAAGGAGATTACCCAGCATTTAACAGTCTGTGCGATGTTAAATACTCGCCTAACCCCATGAAGCAAAACACGAAATATCTGGGTTGTTCAATGGTTCTATAAAGAAAATAATTCTTGAAGAGCTTAACTCCTCACCAGGTCAATGATTTCTGGAGATTATGTTGCAGAATGCTGTAAAACAGCGCTTAGTGTAAACAAAGAAATGGATAATGGCACTAAATTCCTGAAAGAAAGACGTAGCAGAGCTGCTTCACACTGAAGCAGGCACATCCCTTTAACAAGATGGAATATGGTTCAATGGTTCTTTGTTATCAGATGTACCAAGGTATAGTACATACAATTGGATACAGATTAGTAAGATTATTGCCATACACAGGACAATCCCCGAAAAAGTACAGAATATATAGAAAAAGCCCACTGAGTCCACATGCAAAAGTCGCTAGGTTTTGGCACCATATAAAAGCCCTGTCCCACGATACAAGTTAATTCCAAGAGCTCTCCCGAGTTTTTAAAAAAATCACTCGTGGTAAGCACGGAGAATGAACGTAGCGGGTACGTCGGAGCTCGGGGATGTCTCTTAGCGCTAACGGCAGGTACTCGGGAAGACTCACTAACGGCAAGTAAGCACGGGAAGACTCGTGAAGATTTTTCAACATGATGAAAAATGTACACGAGAGCCCCGAGTACCGACGAGTGGCCATTACCGTAAATCTCCGAGTTCAAATCAGGGCAAACTCGGGAGAACTCTTGGAATGAACTCGTACCGTGGGACAGGGGTTTAAGAGGGAGATTTGGAAGATTCCCTGGGTCCTGTATGAAAAGTGGAAGTTAAATGCATATTTGACATAAGATGACTTGTGAAGATCAATTTGAATAAGTTTTAGATATTTCAGTTAGATATTATTATTTGGATTTATTCAGTCCTTGTCAATTACATAAATACATACGAGTTCAAACTGATGCCATTATGAGTTTGATTTCCTCTACAGAAATTTAACCACGTTTTGTACAGTAAAGGACCTGTCCTACTTGGCAATTTTGCCAGCGTCATATCAGTGTCGCCAAAAGATTTTGAACATTTCAAAATCCAGCGGTGACAAAAAAAATGTTGCAACAATTGAAAAAACACCGCGCGTCATACGTCATCACGCCGCATCACCACGGCATCACGCTGCATTTTTTTGGTGACCTGATACATCAGTTAATGATGCCGGCAGTCGCGGAAAAAATCAGCAAGTGGGACAGGCTCTTTAAGCAAATTGCTTAGAGCAGAATGCATGAGGAAAGTACTTCATGAATACCTTCCCAGAACCACCCTGAATGCATAAAGAACATATGTATTCCAAATGTAGTGGCTTTGGGTTATGTAAGGCTGTCGTTACTGTGGCCAACTGCTGTAATGGATTATTTGTTGAGCTTCAAGAAAGAGTCTCCGGTCTGCTTATCCTTCCATATCTATCTCACCTTGTCCCTTAGTACTTTCTATTGCAAATGTAGGGGGTGCAACACATGTTCATGTGCCAACTCATTTATCATAATCCAGGGAGCTAAACATACCTTTCACATGAGGCAGAAATTCACAATCTCCTCTTCCATCCTTATCTATTGCAATGTGGCCTTGTGCATATTAGTGAGATCAAACGTAGATGAGGTGACTGTTTTCCAGAACACCTGTGCTCTGTTGCAACAAGTAATTGTAACGTCCAGATTAATATTAATTCAATTCCCCTTCCCATTTCCAAGCCAACCTTTCAGTCATTGACCTACTCCACTGCCAAGTGAGGCTAAACACAACCTAGAGCAGCAATTTGCGTGCCTCATAGCCACACGGTATGAACATTAAATTTTCCAGTTTCAGGTCACCTACTTTCTTTGCGTTCCTTTCCCACTCCTTCTGGTCAATTTAGGTTCTCTCTCACTTTGTCCACTTTCTCCCTCCACCCCCCACTCCCCATTATCTAGTTCCCACCCCTGACTTAATTTGTCCATCGCCCATACATCTATCCACTGGAGTTTCTTCTCCCTTGTGCTTATCCTTCCTGTCCCCTTTCCCACCTGGTTCCATTTGCCCATCATCCCTTATCTGCTTCAATTTACCAGCTTGCAACCTCTACCTTTAACTGCCCTTCTCAAGATATCTTGTAATGATTCTCTTTTTTCAACACATACTTTACCTCAGAAATATATTTGTAATACCATGAGAATGGATTCTCTGTTATGGTTATGAAATACAATATATCTTTTGTATCACATTATTTAATTAAGTGTCCATATATTTTCAGTGGTTATAGAGTTGTACACGCCAAACATGGGCTCTTCGGCCTACCATATCCATCCCAACCTTTCTACCCATCAACACTATAATCCCATGTACATGTATTAGGACCATATCCTTCTACGAGATTATGTAATTTTGAATTTTTTATTATTGCCTAATAAACTGTTCCAATCTTTAAAACATTTGGAGGCAAAATGAATGGGTAAAATGCTGAGTAGGTAAGGCAGCATCTGTGAAGGGAGAAATAGGGACTTCAAAACATTGTTCAAATTGCTTGATATTATGTGCTCGAGACCTTGATAATTTATCACAGAGCAGAATGAAAAAAAAAGTGAAAATAACATGAAAATGAATTGGATCTGATCAATTTTCGCAATGTCAGAATTTATGGCAATATACTTCATATTCATGGACTTTGATTGCAATCCTAAATTGAAAGTTTATTTTCAAATAGTAAATAGTAGCTGAATCTGGCAATTAAATGTTTGACTTATGTAAAGTTAAAAGCGATTGCTCTTTATTTAATCTTCTACAGTTTATATATCAATCATTTTAATGTGTCATATTCTCCAAAATCAAAAACATGCAGCCATCAAAGGAGAGCAAAAGCAGAGTTCATGATTTAATCCCACGTTATGGAGTTAATGGAGGGTTTTCTCCTTATAACAATATAGCATTGGAATCTATGGTTGGAACAGACAACAGCTTCATGCTGCATCTTGTTAAGTATAGCTATGCCATATATTTGGAAACACAATCGAAGTAGCAGAAAGCACCAAATTCCATCACAAAATAATCATTTCACAATTACTATCACCTTCTGTCGATTGACTATTCACGGTAATAGTTTTTAGACAAATAGAAAATGTTGGTCATTTTCTTCAATTTTCTCTCAGTTTCTAAGTTTGATAAAGTACTTATGTTGTTCACAAAAAATTGAGTAATCATCATTTACACCCAGAGAGTTGTGAATTGTTCACCCAGAGAGTTGTGAATCTGTGGAATTCTCTGCCACAAAAGGCAGTGGAGGCCAATTCACTGGATGTTTTCAAGAGAGATTTAGATTTAGCTCTTAGGGTTAAGAGAATCAAGGGATATGGGGAAAAAGCCGGAACGGGGTACTGATTTTGGATGATCAGCCATGATCATATTGAATGGCGGTGCTGGCTCGAAGGGCCGCATGGCCTATTCCTACACCTATTTCCTATGTTTCTATGAAAATACATGATGTTAGCGGGAAGACAAGCTCAGGTCTCTGGAGGCTTTAGCTCTGGTTACAGTCTGTCTGTTGCTTTGCAGGACTACTTTTCGAACAAAATGATGGTCACCAAAACAGTAATGTTCGGGCAATGTTCGGGCCCCTGCTCTGTTAATCTGCAGGTTGCAGTTAGATGAATATATTTATTTAGTGCAAGCTTAGAAATAGAGCAGGGTACACAAAAGGCTGGAGAAACTCAGCGGGTGCAGCAGCATCTAAGGAGCAAAGGAGATAGGCAATGTTTCGTGCCGAAACCCTTCAATAGAACAAGTGTTCTTGAAGGTTCCCGTGTGCCTTAATTGTTGAGGTGATATTGGAAAATGTAATTTAGTTGTAGGCTGCGTTTTCACAGATGTTATGCAGAGCAGCCTGTCTCTACTCTTCCCTGAGGCTATCCAGACATTCAATGATTGATTCTCTCTGTTCTGCTTGCCTGCCAAATAAATGAACTTAACTGTGAAACTTATGGAATCGCAACTAAAAATCTGTTAGTAAATAGAGAGACAGCCCAGTTGACAGCTTGTTGGCGTAATTGTCTCTATATGTTAAGGAAAAGATGCAATGTAATTCTGGAAAATTATGTTCCAGTAGCAATAACGGAAAAAGAAAATGAAAGTGCTGAGAAAAAAATCGTCATAGTGAAATGCTTGAAGGGAATTTAAGTGTTTGCAACTCTGTTGGATTATCTGTTGTAATGGGTAATGGCTCAGATGGTCCTAAACTGTTACCATAAATTAGCAACTACCACATTTCCTGAGGCTATAATCATGTTGTCCTTTTAACATCCCCCAAAAGACTAAGCAGTACTTAAGTCAGTTACTCAGATTTGAAAATTAAAGGAAATGTTTATCGGCATTAAATTTGCTTATATGTCGGAATTGCCTTTTACTGTTGCAGCAGCTTAAGATGGAAGCTTTGCAGACCAAAAAGGCCATGAAGATTTCCTTTATGGTCATAATCGTGTCAGTTAGGCTTGTGCTGTAAAATCTTCCATGCTGCAGCAATCAATCTTTTCATCACAGACTTAGTTCAGAAATGCATATTCATCATTTAGCATTGTATCCATTTTAATGCTGCAGAACCAGATTGATGATCCTGTTTGTTTATATTCTTGCATTTTTGATACTTTGAAATAAAAATTGGTTGCACGTACACATGGAGTTTCAGTTCAAATGAAGGAAATAAATGTTGTTTTAATTATCATTGTGACCTTCAGTAGTAATTGCAGAATGACCACCAAATATTACAAATTTTCAGTCCCATGATTAATGTGCATTGCCTCATGGCTGGCTAAGTCTGCTGTTCATTTATCTTTTTGCACAGCAAATAATGCAGCGAGATAAGAGAAGCTAAGGAGAGGGGAAACAACTTTTGGTGAAGAGAAATGGGGTAGGAATTAGTTAGTGCACTAGCAGTGAGGCTTCCTGCGTTTGATCAGCGTGGATTCTTGTTTTATAACAAAATTCCCGTATATATCGGCATATCATCTTTTGTGTAGGAGTTAATTATCCTGAGCCAACCACCAGGATACACCTCCCCTGACATATTCTTCCTGACCCTGCCTGCACCTATTTATTCTGAATGTGGAAGGCTGAACAAACGGCCACATGCTTTACCACCATTCCATTAGCTCCCCACATGGTTGCCTTCACCCAAGAGCAAGCAGGCTCCACGTGGCAAGTTGTCTGGCACCATATCCTGTAAAAGGCTATTAGATAGTTTTGAGACAGTCATAATTATTCAGAAAGAACTTAAATAAAAAAGATAAACTAAAAGTGCATTCAAATTTTGACAACTAATTAAAACATTAAAATAGAGTTAAATGCAAACAAAGAAAAGAAGTCCTTCCTATGTTAAAGCAGAGGGCTGGAAGCAAAACAAATCTTGAGGAGCCTCTGCTTCATGACTGGACTTAACAGTCAGTGTACAGTTATCATGCATGTGTAGCAGTCCAAGACCACCCGAGATGTAATGCTGATAGCTCCCAATCCTTGTGGCACTGCCAGTTATCATACAAGATTCTGGAATAAATTATAGGGCTACTAAAATGTTTCCTTTTTACAATTATTTATTGTTTATGACGACAATTTTTTAGAAAAGCAGACCAACAATTTTTACAGAACAGAAAATGTTTCCACTCTCCGTGGTATGTTCATGGCTCCAAATGAGTGGAAAGTAATATGTCACTCTTAGGCTAAGTATGGACCTGAAGATTGGGTTTAGTGTTAGAGTTAAGAGATACACCAGACAAACGTGCCTTTTGGACCATAGAATTCACGCCGAACATCGATCACACATTCATGCCAGTTATCAGTTATCTCACCTACTCATCCACTCCATACACACTTGGGGCTAATTAGAGGCTAATTAACTTATAAACCCACACTTCTTTGGAAGGAAACTGGAGCACCCACATGGTCACACGGAGAATGTGAAAACTTCACGCACAGTCAGCAGCCAATGTCAGGATCACACCCATGTGTCTGGCGCTGTGAGGCATCAACTCCATCAGCTGTGCCACAGTGCCCTCAGTCCAGGCTCTAACATTTCCCCCTAACCCTTATTCTACCTAAGATTAACTCAACCATTAAGTAGCGAGCCTCTAAATTTCTATAAGAGAATTGCCAAGATACAGCTGTACTTTATGCTATTGTTGCAATGTAGAAAGTGATTCACTCTATTGGAGCAAGGTAAATTGAACTGTCAATGTTATCAAAATAATGAAATGATACTTGGTGCTTCCAAAATGCAGACATTGGATTTTTTGCCTTATTTCAGTACGGTCTTACATTATGTTAAGTTTATTTTTCTTTTTCTGTAAACCCAGATGTTTCTATATGCTTTTTACTACATCAGAATTATTCATCTCTAAATCTGGTGGGTCATGGGATTAGTAGCTGATACCCAGACATTCATAATTTATGTTAAATAAGTTGAAAGGATTATGGAATCTCCTTTGCAGTTCCTGTTCTGGTTTATTCTGTAATGATTGTATGTCAGTACCATGTCTAGCACTGAGTTCCAAGAAACAATCGCATGAATGGAATCAGCGCTATAAGGGACCATTGTACCTGGAGATGAGTTAACTAACTATTGATGTACCAGGAAATTGTTGTGAACTTCTGCTGTGCACTGCTCTCCGAGAAACTGGGTGCCTGTAAAGGTTCATTCATGGTTTAGTATGGAGAGACAGCCTGTGAGTGTTAGTATTGAGTGGGCCTGGGAAGGTAGTCTGGCCACTCAGCACTGAGATGTAAGCCTTTGCTATGGTCTGACAGCACCTGCACCATGTGTTAAAAGATTACCCACATCCTACCAGTGGATGTGATCATGTCTGATCACCTCCAGTGGATGAGATGAAAGCTCTTTTCTCCTCTCTCACTTTTTTTGTTGATTCTGATTTTCTAAATGTAATGTGATTACTTCTTTAATAGTGGATTACAACAATTTACCTAGGTCAAATATTCCACAAGCTTTCCTATTATTCCTCGATTTTTATCTCTCCCTCTATTGTTACATCAAGTATAGATTAATTCAGAAGATGATACGTCTTTGAATTCAGCATCTGAGAAAGCTGCACATGCTCTGCCATTGATGTATTCATGTATATGACACAAAGACTTCTGGAGATTCAGGGGAATCACAGGATATGTTGAATGATTGGTGAAAGCAGGTGTGATATGAGATAAGATAAGCCATGACATTGAATGAGTTTGAGAGGGGTATGCACTTGTCCAGATTCAATTTTTTAGGTTCTTAATTGATGCCAGACATTTGCGATATTTGCATTAGAATCGAGATGTCTGTGAGATTTAAATTCAAATGTGCTAGGGGTACAAGATAATAAAGATGAAAAGATTCCTTGGTTTTAATTTTCTAGATTTTAGGTCCAATTTTTTGCTTGAGTTCTGTGGTGCTTCCTGAACTACCAGTGCATTTCTTTGTTGCACCTGTTCGACTTCAGAACAAATCCTCTTCTTTTTTTAGTGTTAAGTTCATTGCTCCAGTACTTATTGCATATCTTATTGCATTGCTCGATTGCATATCTTAGTTTACGGTGACCTGACATGTACACCAAAAGCACAATTTGCAAAATGCATTATTGTCACTTTTGAAAATTTATGCTTCATTGCACTAGTTTTACATTCTCCAATTTGGTTTTCATTCTAGTTTGCTTTCCATTATTTTTTTTGTAAGTGAAGAGTCAAGTTCCTTCAATACTGTCCATATTTCCACTCATTGTATTATAGTGGGGTACATTCATAATCACCATTTTTTCATAATTTATTTTATAGCCTGTCATTTAGGTGCCCACTTGTAGGTTAACTACTTTTCACCAAGCGCCCTTTCATGTTTTTGAAAATAAATAAGAAGATAATCCTCAGGGATCTGTGTTGGGTCCACTGTTGTTTGTCATGTACATCAATGATCTGGATGATGGGGTGGAAAATTGGATAAGTAAGTATGCAGATGATACTAAGATTGGTGGTGTTGTGGATAATGAAGTAGATTTTCAAAGTCTACAGAGAGATTTGGGCCATTTGGAAAAGTGGGCTGAAAGATGGCGTTTAATGCTGTTAAGTGTGAAGTGCTACATCTTGGCAAGACAAATCAAAATAGGAAGTACATGGTAAATGGTAGGGAATTGAGGGATGCTGTGGAACAGAGGGATCTAGGAATAACTGTGCATAGTTCCCTGAAGGTGGAATCGCATGTAGATAGGGTGGTAAAGAAAGCCTTTGGTGTGCTGGCCTTTATAAATCAGAGCATTGAATATAGGAGTAGGGAAGTAATGTTAAAATTGTACAAGGCATTGGTAAGACCAATTCTGGAGTATGGTGTACAATTTTGGTCGCCTAGTTATAGAAAGGATGTCAACAAAATAGAGAGAGTACAGAGGAGATTTACTAGAATGTTGCCAAGGTTCCAGCAACTATGTTACAGAGAAAGGTTGAACAAGTTAGGTCTTTATTCTTTGGAGCGCAGAAGGTTAAAGGGGGACTTGATTGAGGTCTTTAAAATGATGAAAAGGATAGACAGAGTTGACGTGGATACGTTTTTCCCATTGAGGGTAGGGAAGATTCAAACAAGAGGGCATGACATGAGAATTAAGGGACAAAAGTTTCGGGGTAACGTGAGGGGGAACTTCTTTACTCAGAGGGTGGTGGCTGTGTGGAATGAGCTTCCAGCAGAAGTGGTGGAGGCAGGATCGATTTTAACATTTAAAAGTAAAGTGGATAGGTATATGGACGTGAAGGGAATGGAGGGGTATGGTCTGAGTGCAGGTAGATGGGACTAGGGGAAAACAAATGGTCGGCACGGACTGGAAGGGCCGAGAGGGCCTGTTTCCGTGCTGTAATTGTTATATGGTTATATGGTTATATATGGTCCAGAATGGCTGACCACTTATGTTGATACTCTGACCATGGTTGTAGTCTTCGCAGCCAGGGGAAATATCAAATCTATTCTATCTCAGACTTGAAATGATGGTTTACTTCAGAGATAATATTTCTTCAAGAGACCAGAAAATGTAGGCCCAGCCTGTTTCGTTTTCCCTTATAAGGTTCTGCATATTTTGCTGATAGCAGACAGAGGGTATTGTCAGAAAGGTTATGTAAGAATACAGCAGGAAATAGATCAATTCAAAAGTTGGGTGGAGATTTGGCAGAAGAAGGTCATCCTGACACATGAAGTAATTAATTTTGGAAGTAAAATAGGGGAAGGACATATACAGCATGATTGTTGATGAACAGAGAGACATAGAGGTCCAAATTAATAGTTCCCCGAAAGCAGCAACGCAGGCGGATAGGGTGGTAAAAAAGCTGCAGGCATGCTTGCTGTAAAAGGTAGGGGTATAGAATATAGATTTGGCACTTCATGTTGCAACTTCACAAATCAGTAGTTTGGCTGCATTTTGAGTATTGTTTGCACATATGGTTGACAGGCTGTAAGAAGGATATGTTTGGAGTGTGAGAGCACAGTGCAGATTCACAGGATGTTGCCTGGATTGGAGTACTTTAATTATGAGGAGAGATTGGAAAGCCTGGGCTTGCTTTCTGTGGGGCAAGGGGGGCTAAGGGGGTGATCTGATAGCTGTATATAAAGTGTTTGAGAGCATTGTAAAGAATAAATAGACATCTTTGTTGCCTTGGTAGTGATATAAAAAAGTAGGTGATATAGTCTAATTCTGAGAGGAAAGAGATTTAATGGGGATCTCATGGGTAAAGTTTTAAAACAGTGGTTGATGTCTGGAACTTGCTACTGGAAGAATCAGATGCAATTACTATGTTTAAAAGGCATTTAGGCACTCTCTTCAGTCGACATGACAAAGAAGAATATGGTCTTAATGTGGGTAAATGGAATTTCTGTAAATGGGGAAAAAAGTTGACGAATGTGTGGGTCAAAGGTGCAGTCTCTGTGCTGTCCAACGATGACTCCGTGACTGTCTAGCAAGCCCACCATTCTAGGAATCATTTCTGTGAACTTTTGCTGCACCCCCTCCATCTCAAGCATATTCTTCTCAAGAGAGGACAAACAGACCACAATGCAAAGGGTTCAAAGGTTCAAAGGGTATTTTATTGTCACGTTTACCAATTAAAGCACAGTGAAACTTTATTTACCATACATTCATACTAAAAACAGCAACAAGACACACAACTACATAAAGGTTAACATAAGCATCCACCACAGCAGATTCCCCACATTCCTCACTGTGATGGAAGGCAATAAAGTCTAATTTTCTTCATTCTTTATTCTCTATTCTACTCAGGGTCCAGTCTTAAGTCTTGTTTTCGGCCTTGGATTTCCATGAATTTTAATTAAATTAAAAGGTCTTCGATTTCAACAATGTATCTAATCAATGTGCATTCGGGAAAAAAAAAACACGAAGCTTGACTATTTACTTAAACTGTAACTTGCTTGAAATTGCCACGACTTGCGGTTTTTAATTTTGACCTTTCCCAAAAAGTCAATTTAAATACCATTTAATCATCCTGGGACCCCTTATGTATTGAGTGATAAAGATACACAGATATTCCTTCTCATATTCACTGGCTATGATTCTAATGTTTCATTTTTATCTAGTCATTCTCTGTGATTATTGATTGATAGAAATCAGTCATAATTGCACTGTTATCTCTATATTAACCTTCACAACTCATCAACCTCACTGATTCGAATCCTTCCCATGAGGTCTTCTTCAGAACCTTATACTTTGCCCTGATGTCGTCTTGTTTGCGAGGGTCAAGGTTGTCTGATTCATTTTGTGGCCCCCCTCATACAATTAAGACTTTAAATTTATGTAATGGTTGAATATACATGCGTAATCTTTGCACATTGCATGTGCATCCAGTTTTGGAATGAGACTCATAGAAAATCCTCCAATGAAAAGAAGTAAATCCTACTCAAGTAAACTATTAAAATATATGACTAGTTAGAAATGGGTTGCGAAGATAATCCTGAATAAGACTTGCTGAAGGATATCAACTCGTCAACGATAAATTATACAGGATATTGGGTTAGATCAGCCTTGTGAAGTGCTATCTGTTTCAGCATTATACAGTAAATGGAGTAATTCAGTGGAACATTTCCTGGAGATAAAATAGGTTGAGTAGAGCATAAAATGTACATGCTTTGATAAAGAAATAGGCTTTAAAAAGCAAATAGCATTGTTTCCATTCCATACTGAAATGTACTTATGACTACCTTTGGGATTTTCAAAGTGATTAATGGCTTTTTAAGCCAAGTTGAAGTCTGAATCATTATTATTGAGCTCTGCCTACATTTGCCCACACTGTCATTATTCATCTAATTGCTCATCTCCATCTCTAATCATGGTTTTTGAAGGAAGTTGATTCTTTCAATTCAAGTAGTGCCCACCAAATCAAGTGAAAATATTTATACAACCAACTCACAAATATCACTAATGATCTGTGCAATATTTAAGACCAATGATACCCAGTCATATCCAGTTTAAGAATGTGGTGATCTTTACAACAAGGTCACAAAAAAAACTAATAGATATTTTTAATTATTAGACATGATCAAATTAATCATTTACATATAATTTGTATATGGGAATTCTCAAAATGGTGAAGATTGGTTCAAAGAAGTGGTAAGTCAATCAATATCTGTTTTTAAGGCCAATAAATGGTGCAAGTGGTGCAGTCAGCTGTTGTCAGCTTGTTCTGGTGCTTGAGAATTTATCCAAGTCTGCAGTTACTGCATTTGCATGGGAATCTTATTCAAAGAATGTTGATCAGAAATATTCACGTTATGAAAAGGGAAAACGGGCCACAGAGCCACGGAAGTTGTCTTGTGCACAAAATAGATGGTGAGTTCAAAAACCATTTAATCTGCTTACCGGCCATTTTGGAGCTAGCAGATGAAATGAGTTTGTCTATGGATAGTGGGTTAAGCAGGGAATAGAAATGGTGCAGGGAGCAGAGTGCTGATTGAGATGATGAAAGATTACATGGGGCAGGTGGTGGTGGGGGTGGGGGGGGGGGGGGGGGGTTCAGTTCGAGAGATGTGGAATCGATGTTGGTTTACACAAAAAGACACAAAGGTGTATCTCAGCGGGTCAGGCAGCATCTCTGGAGAACATGGATAGGTGATGTTTTGGTTTGGAACCTTCTTTAGGCTGATTGCAGTTGGGGAAGGGTGGGGGAGGGGGGTGGGGAGAAGTTGGAAGAGAGGAAAAGCAGGACAAAGTGTGGCAGGCAATAGGTGGACAAAGCGAAGGGTGTTTTGATAGGCAGATGATGGAATTGTTGAGATTATCAGAAATTTATTGGTGAGACATTTAGAAATAAGGATTGGATGGGGTAGGTTTGTAGCCGTTGTCAATGATACAGATGATCCTTGATTGGGATAGGCCAGGGTAATTTGGAGAGGTGATCAGATCCTTTGGACATTGCCAGCAATCGGGTGTGAGAAACTGAAATGCTAAATGATAAAATGAAACGAATATCCCCTGTAAATGATGGATTTTACGGATTCCTAGTGATGGATCAGGTAAGATCAGAGTCCTTGAACATCCAGTTAATCTTTGAATCAGACCATTAGGTGTAACATCATTGTACATGCTTCGTATTCTTGTCTGTCTTATACATGGAGGACATTGAACAAATATCTGGAGATACAATATAAGCCATTGTTTGAACAGGAAACACACAAAGTATTGCAAAATATTGTCTGAAAGTAAACTCTTATTAAGTCAATGTAAAAGATACAATGTAAGTCAATGTAAAATTATCTTAAAGGGGACCCAATCTAAAATAATCAAACTGAACTGCATGTTTGGTTTCATTCACTGAGCATTTCATGCTTGATGTTGTGTTAATTATCCACTATATGTAGTCATTTATCAGAGTCTACGTATTCACATGATCCATATCATGGCAGCATTTGTATGGTGGATTTTAATCCTCACACATTTGTTCTACTTTATTTTTATCTCCAGTTTAAGCTGTAGCCAACAGTGCAATTTTAATTATTCTGATGCATAAAGGGAATTGTCTTTGAAAGTGAACTCCCAGCTTCCAGCGTTGCTAAGATGCACTATTAATATTCATCTGGCTGAAGTTCTTAACAAATAGAGCAAAATTGTCAAAGAAGGATCAGCCCTGAAAGAAATGAATGAAATCAATTGTTTGAAAAGCAAAGAAAAATGTTAGGCAGTTTGCATTTAGTTGGCACACCATAAGCTTTGTAACTAAATGTGCCCATTTCCCACAGCATACTTTAAAACATGTTTGCAGTAATATCTTTGATCAGGAGAGAAAAAAGTGACGTTGGATATTTGCCCTTTGAAGCTTTTTGTTTAGTTCACCCAGCAATTCATCAATACGTCACAACAACTTCCAGGGTGTTTCTGTTACAACTACTATTGGCTGATTAAGCCCATCTATCTAAGACTACCTAACCTATCTTTTCCTCTCATAATTTTATATACTTTCATCAGTTCTCTCCTCAACCTCCAGTGATCTAGTGATCCAGTAATCCAAGTTTGTCCAACTTCTCTTTGTTCCAACTACTTCCTGATCGAATCAGCTAACATTTTTCTGCACCATCTCTAAAGCCTTCACATCCTTCCTGTAATGGTGTAACCAGAACTGTACAGAATTTAGCCAATATAATTCATGAATATAAACATGATCATAGTTTATAGCAATCATATTTGTATTCAATTAATGTAATTATTGCTGTGATTTTCAAGAATGAAATATGAGATAATAGATTCATACCAGCAATGTTTCTGCACTGTATATGAGTATTTCAGCAGGAATTTTGTCTGCTATAGAGGCTTTGTTGTTTTAGAGTTGTCAGATAGTCTCTTCGACCTCCTGTTTGGTCATTATGGTCCTCAGGTTGTTATAAGTCATCTGCTGTGGGATGAAGTTCTGCACACTTGCACCAAAGGCAAAGTGCTGTTTCAGGAGATAATCAAAGTGCTCCTTCCAAGGGAGGCTGGCCTTGATAAATACTGCTTCACTGTTGGCAAATTGGGCTCGACCAAAGATGGTCTTGACAGAACTGACGAATCTACTCATTTTCTGGTTATTGGCTGATTGCTGCATGTCCTCTGTTCTTCATTCCAAGCGCTCTTTGTGACATGATCTTTGACTTTGAGATGCCTGCAGATCTGTTCATTTTTTCCCCTTGAAGTGATAATATTTCCAGTCCAATTTTATCTTGTGTAATTTCCTCCCATATCATCTGGCTATTTTCATCAAATCCATCCCAGTGTTTCCTGATAGGTGTGCATGCGTCTCGTCACAGGGAGCAATGAATAGGGCACTCCAACAATTGTAAACACTCCTTCAGATCCGGAGACATTGGGCTGCCTGTAGGATGCTCACTGTGCAGACTTTTGTATTTGCACCTTTGGGTCTTCCGTCATTACTCATCCTGCAACAGCATTTCTCTTGGCATTATCATTTCAGAACTGGGTTGATGAAATTGACAGAGTGGATTAGCTGGTAGGTCAATAGAAAAGCCATCAATATCTGTTCTCGTGCGAGTGATGTGAACACCCTTGTGACCCTTTGTGAAGGGAAAAAGATTTATCTGAGGGGAAGCTTTTTCACACAAAGTGTGGTGGGTACACAAAAATGCTGGAGAAACTCAGCGGGTGCAGCAGCATCTATGGAGCGATGGAGTAGGCAACGTTTCGGGCCAAAACCCTTCTTCAGACTCATGGGGGGTTGGGGGAGGAAAAAGGAGGGGGAGGCGCCCGAAAGCTGAGGGAGAGGTGGGAAGGGGAGGAGACAGCAAGGGTTAACAGAATTGTGAGAATTCAATGTTCATGCCACCAAGGTGCAGACTCCCCAAGCGGAATATGAGGTGCTGTTCCTCCAATTTCCGGTGTTGCTCACTCTGGCCGTGGAGGAGGCCCAGGACAGAGAGTTCGGATACGGAATGGGAGGGGGAGTTGAAGTGCTGAGCCACCGGGAGGTCAGGTTGGTTAATGCGACCGAGCGGAGGTGTTCGGCGAAACGATCGCCAAGCCTCCGCTTGGTCTCACCGATATAGATCAGCTGACAACTAGAGCAATAGATGAGGTTGGAGGAGGTGCAGATGAACCTCTGTCGCCTGTTGCCAACAAAAGTGTGGTGGGTGTATGGAACAAGCTGCCAGAGGAGGTAGTTGAGGCTGCGACTATCCCAACGTTTAAGAAACAGTTAGGCGGGTACATGGATAGGATAGGTTTGGAGGGATATGGACCAAATGCAGGCAGGTGGGACTAGTGTAGCTCGGACATGTTGGCCGGTGTGGGCAAGTTGGGTCAAAGAGCCTGTTTCCACACTGTATCACTCTATGACTCTATTTGGGGTGAAACAAGCACTCTTATGTTTTTAAAGGTTGCAGAGCACTTCACCAATGAAAATAATAACTAAAAAAGGATCATAATTTTAATGTGTGAAAGATGAGTGCTGGAGGAGTGAGCCATGTGTGCAGATATGTTGGAATACTCTTTTGAAGTACTGTATGTGCTTGATAATGAGTACACAGGAGCCAGTGCTGCTGTAACTGGTGTCAATGGTTTCACAACAGGACTTTGAAATATAATCTCCTCCTACATCTGAGCCTAGTTATTCTCACTTTTGGCCAGTGCGTGTGTAACATGTTGCATGACTTGGCAAATCACTGTCCCAATTTGCAGTTGGAAACTAGTAGTATATAAAAAATGGTACTGCAATGAACCAAGACTGGCGTACTGATTTCACTTTTCTGTTACAGATCATGTGTCCTTTGCTGATTTAGTTCCTACTACCATGGTTCATCTTTCTTTAATTATTAATGAAGTGGAATGGTCACTGCAATAAAGTCAAGTGGAGCTGTAGCATAATTTTCATCAATGCTGATCAATGACTGAATTTTTACAATTAAAAAAAAAAAAGAATCTTGCTGATAACTTCAATGTTCTCTTTGGCTGGCTTCAGCCCATCTTCATACACTCATAAACATAAATCGATCACTTTTCGTGGGTGAGAGCATGGGTCACATGATCACAGGAATGAGTAGGTTAACCTACGATGGACGTTTGTCGGCACTGGGCCTGTACTCGCTGGAGTTTAAAAGAATGAGGGGGATCCTAATTGAAACATACTGAATAATGCAAGGCTTGGATAGAGTAGATGTGGAGAGGATGTTTCCACTAGTGGGAGAGTCTTCAACTGGAGGTCATAAACTCAGAATTAAAGGACGTTCTTTTAGGAAGGCGATGAGGAGAAATGAATTTAGTCAAAGGGTGGTGAATCTGTTGAATTATTTTCCACAGAAGGCTGTGGAGGCCAAGCCAGTGGATATTTTTTAAGGCAGAGATAGATAGATTCTTTATTAGTACAGGTGTCAGAGGTTATGGGGAGAAGTCAAGAAAATTGAGTTAGGAGGGGAAGGTAGAGCAACCATGATTATATGGCGGAGTAGACTTGATGGGCTAAATGGCTAAATGGCGGAATAGACTTGATGGGTTAAATGGCTAAATAGAATTTCACTCCTATTCCTTCTGACCTTATGACCTTAATAGCTAGATTGTCCTACCACAAATTAGGAGACCAAAACGGCACACAATACTCCAGGTGAGGTCTCTCTCGGGCCCTGTACAACTGCAGTAGGATTTCCTTAAATCCTCTTGCTATGAAGGCCAACATGCCATTTGCTTTCTTCACTGCCTACTGTACTTGCATGCTTACTTTCAGCGATTGATGGACATCCAGGACTCATTGCGCCTCCCCTTTTCCTCATCTGACAGCATTCAGATAATAATCTGCCTTTCAGGTTGGGACTCTACTTCAGGCTGATTGCAGTGTGGCGTGGGGATTGAGAGAGGCTATCAGCAATAGCTATTCCTTGTGTGTAAGAGTTACAGGAGTTATGCTCATGCAGGAATCATTCTCCTGTTCAGGAATCTGAATACGGCATGCATCTGCAATCTCGTCAAATCCTTCCAATGCTAATTGTAACATTTCCAAGCTAATTATGGCTGACTATTCCCATACTGAGATCTATGACTATGGTGTGAGGCAGACTATGCAATATGTTTTTATTTCATTTTTTATTCCATTCACTGCTTAGAAATTCAGCCTACAGAGTATGATATCTTGGCAGGGCTGACTTGACAGTGTTAAAACATAACTTTCATGGATAGTCACCAGGGAAGAAGATGGTTAGTAATTAGTTTTACAATCAATCAGGTGAACAATTACACAGAAATTAGATGTCCTGCTGCAACTTGAAAATTGTAATCATTTCCCAATCTATCCAGCCAGCCTACCTGTAAGAATAAGCTTTGTGTACAATGCTGTTGAGAGCAGTTAATTCTGCAGACTGAACTAAATTGATCTCTTAAATTTGTTTCCGTGAACGTTCAGGCTGCCAATTCATGAGAAATCATGGAAATATAACTGATCAGGTCTTTCCTATGTCTGAAGTATGCTACTCAGAGATGAAATAATCTTACTCCCTATGTCTTTCTTCAACAGATTTGTTTTTTTTTAATCATTTGTTCTTGTGATGCAGTGATACTGACAAGGCTGTGTTTACTGTGTATCCAGCGACCCTAAATATAGCTAGAGAAGTGATTTTTAAAAAAATAAAGCATTTCATGCGGTGATTGTCCTTTCACAGTCATGTTTCATTTGGAATATGAAAATAATAACTAATTGTGAATATATGTCCGAAGCGTCATGGTGTATAACTCGAAAGGGATTTTAAGGTGGGATTTGAGGATGAGTGGATGAACCATGGATATTGGTGATGTTGATCCTATTTTCATGGCATTACTACCTCTTATTCGTGGTAGCCACAGAGGTGTAAATTACAACAATTTCACATAAATTGTCTTAAATCTGGAATCCATTCTATTGGTGGCAGGTGTGCACATCAGACAATTGTTGATCTTTGATCTTCATTATCACATGATATGATTGAATAGATTTTTGGATTCGAAGGATCAGCATGATATGATTGAATAGTGGAATTGCCTGAAGGGGCCGAACCTAAATTTTGTATTGAACTTGTTGCTTATATATTGAGGGACTCTTCTGAGTCATTATTTAAGAAAGCTTGCTTTCATTGGAAGATTGGAAGAATGAGAGGTGAATGTTGTCCTGAGGAGTCCATGCGCTGTAACAGTCGGTCATGGTACATTTAGGCATCAGTTGCTTTGTAGAACTGGAGTGTTGTATCTGGTGGACAAGAACCACAAGTTTTCTCTGTTAGTGCAGCAATTTTTTTTTTTTTAATTATCATTAACTTGATAGCTGTCTGGATATTTGTGTTCAAATCTCATTTATTTTTGTGTCTACCTCATTTATTTACAAATGTATTCATTACAAAATGAAAATATATCCTCAAATAACCACCCAAAGGATCAAATTAAGATTTTGAATAGCCACCATAGATTTGTCTGAGCAAAGTAATCCTGTTAATGTCAGTGAAGTTTTTTTTTAATTTGACTACCTTGCACTCCTCTGACACTTGGATGTCATAAAGTGCATTGCATCTTTGATATGAATTGGGAAAAGTTAAGTATCATTTAAGTAAATAATGGCAGGTGACAGATTTTATTGCAGCAATTTTTGTTATTACTTTTCATTTATGGAAGAAAGACAAAATGAATTCCAGACAAACTGTTCATCATAAATTCTTATCATTGCTTTACCACTCGTAAGCTGAAAAAAACCCCAAAGAATTTAATACTGAAAATAATACTGCAAATCAGCTGGATGGGAAATCTGCCTCTTTTCCCTTTTATGTCATAATTTTGTTGTTTCATCCTCATACTGTTTGTAATTCTGGTATGCAGGTTGCAAATAACAAAGTTAAAGACTTGGTGAATTGCTTTATTGATCTGGGCTATGGTTCAAATGAAGTATTGTCACAATTTTCCCCTTTCCCTGATCGTGTGCTGAAAATGCTATTCCACTCCCTGAAACTCTGGTTTTATTTTGGAATGGAATACTTTATTGCCACATGCGACTAGGCACAGTGAAAATCTTTGCTTACATGCCCAATGTATATAAATAGCGGCCACCTACGGCACTGACAAAGTTACAAAGTACGCTGGCTCCCCCATTTGTTCGCCAGCCCTGCCACACAGCGGTTCCCCCACACCGGGTCCTCATCGTCCTTTGTTCTTCCCCTACCTCCCGCCTCACGGCGGTCCCCCCATGCTCTCATCGACCGTCAACCGCGGGTCGACCCACAAGGCCCCGGGCGGGCCCTGACCCGGGCTTCTACGCGGTGATCCAGGAGGTATTGAGACCGCGGCGCCTTGATAAAGGCCTCTGGCCGTGTTCCCAGTCCACAGCCGCGGGGCCCGTCGGGAAGCCTTCCATTCATATCATTTTATACAGATGTGTATGGAAATGTTCCAAAGCAGCTGCTTTTGGCATCAAACTTTAGCTTAGTTTAGTTTAGTTTAGAGATACAGCATGGAAACAGGCCCTTTGGCCCTTAGAGTCCACACCAACCAGCGATCCCCACACTCTTACACTATGCTGACCACACTAGGGACAATTTTAGAATTTTACCATGCCGATTAACCTACAAACCTGAATGTCTTTGGAGTGTGGGAGGAAACCAGAGCTCACCGAGAAAGCCCACGCAGGTCACAGGGAGAGTGTGCAACTAGAGAGCAGGAAAACTCACCACCCAAGGAAAGAAAAATGCACCAACATTTCCCAGTGATTTCATGAAGGGAGTGAATAATTGAAATGAAATTTGAGTAGGCCAATGAGACTTTGGAAGGAAAATAATGAGGGACTATTTAAATTAAATAGTTTGTACATAAGCCTGCTGAAGCTTTATACAGGAGTGAATGAATTCACTAAAATTTACACTGATGAAAAATAAATGCTTGGATACGTGTTTGTTTCTGGTCAAAGAGAATAGAAATGAGTGCAGAGCTTAAGGATAAGATATTGATCATTGAGAAAATATTTGTTCTCCTGGAAAATCAGGAATCTTTGGAATTTGTTACTCCAGAAACCTGCAGATGCTCGGTCCTTGAATCTGGCCAATAAGCATGGTTATTGGACTTTGAGTTTTGTTTAGATTTGGTTATTGTCATGTATTGTGCGTGCTAAACCAGACAATGGAAAGACTATACATGATTACAATGCATTGTGTTCAGATACATGACAATGGGAATAACATTTAGTGCAAGATGAAGTCCAGTAAAGTCTAATTAAAGACAGACAAGGGTCTCTAATGAGGTAGATAGTTGCTCACAACCGTTCTCTAGTTCCTGAATCTGGAGGTGTGCATTTTCACATTTCTGAGTGGGCAGTGAGAGGGCAGTGGAGGGAGTGACCTGGGTGAGACTTGTCCTTGATTATGCTGGGCAAAGTGTAGTATAAATGGAAGGAAGGTTGGTTTATTTCATTTTCTTGGCTGCGACCACAATTCACTGCAATTTCTCGCGGTCGTGGATGGAGTTGTTCCCCAACTATGCTATGATGCATCGTGATAGAATGTTTTGTAGGGTGTATCTGTAGAAGTTGGTGAGAGTTGTTGGGGACCTCTTGAACTTCCTAAGCCTTCTAAGGAAGTAGAGGCATGGGTGTGTTTTCGTGGCCATTACTTTGAAATGGGTGGTGCAGGACAAGTTGCTGGTCATATTTACTCCTAGAAACTTGAAGGTTTCAACCATGTCTACTTTGGAGTTATCAATGTATACCAGGGTATGTGTACTGCTTTCGCTTCATGAAGTCGAGCACTATCTCCTTTATTGTGCTGATATTGAGGGAAAGATTCTTGCCTTCACACCATAGGGATTAAGTAGCTAAATGAAGTTGAAATAAACAACCATGCTGTCATCTACTGACATTTTAGCTCAATGGACATATGACGTACTTCTGCTATTTCTTATGTTTTTATGCACAAAATACCAGATAATTATGGCTAATTGATGAGCTCCAGTGATATAATGGTAAATGGTAAGTAATTCAGAGTGAAAAGGAACAGTCTGGGACATATGGCTGAAGGAGAGCTCTGAGCTAATGTGTGCCATTGGAATTATTGGAATGCAAAAAGAGACATTTAAACATTTGTATCTAATGCAGAGAAACAGAAGAATGACTTCATTTTACAGGACTGAATTTTGAACAAAGAACGGAAAGAGCTTGTCAAAGGATTAAAGACATAAAATAATGTTATTCATTTAAAAATGGCAAATGCTTAACACTATTTAACTGGAAATTGTATATAGTACAAACATTGTAGGTGAACATTATTACAAGGGCAAATATATACCACAAAAAACATATTTTGTAATTGTTTGGGATGTGATAATTATGCCATAATTTGGGACGCTTGACACTATGGATCATTCATGAAGGCAAACTCGGTACTGCATAGTTGCTAGTGTTCTGTCATATAGAATTAGTTATTAGTGGAAGCAGAGGATGTGGTAAAGGAGGAGGCTGCAGGGAAACAAGGTGAGAGAAGAAAAGAAGAGGATGTGTTAGAAAGCAGTGATATAACAAAACCATTTGGGATGTGTCCAAGCTTCCAGGCGGAAATGTCAGTGCGGTTGGCCACAATTTACCACTACTATTGAGATGCTGGAGTAATGCTGAAGAATTGAAGAATGTCAGATGTTATGGTCCTCAATAAAGAGGAGATGTCAAGGCAATTGCAGGCTCAATCTTGAAATATAAATATTCGGAAGCTTTTTGATTGCATGTAAAAGTAATTGACAGCTGGACTAATAAAGCCAGAACAGATTCACCAAGGGCAACTCATTTTTGGCAAACTGGATTGATTTTTCTCAATAATATAGAAGGTAGTTGAAGGCAGTGTAATTATTGGGTACATGGACTTTCAGTGGTTGTTCGAGAAATTGGTGTGTGAGCATGAATGCATAGATCAAAGAGAAAGATGAAAGCAATGATGAATGCCTATCTTTATTAGAGTTATATATTTAGGTGCCCTAATTTTTATTACAGGAACATGTTGACTTGGATGCACATCATGATTTCACAGTGTGAAGATGAAAACATGGATTTTGATTTGGTGAATTATAAGGTAGTTGAAGGCAGTGCGAGGAATATGTCTGCATAAATAGACTTTTGGGATTACATTCAAATAGAACTGGAAGAATCCTTTAGATGACACTCATGCCTGCCAACATTTAATCACTGATATTTGAGGCGGGCAGAAATTTCTGCCAATTTTGCGATCCAAACTATTTTAATCATGTGTGCAAGTGTCAGATAACTTAATTAAGAAAATTAATTAAATTTTAAATATTTTGTTGGATCTTGATCACTGTTGATTTATATCAGCTTTACAGCATTTGCTTCAAAGGCTAATTAATCAAGAATGGCCTCAATATGGTTATCATCCTTGATGATTGTCAACACTGGCAGACATTGAAAATATCAACAAGCTGCATTGCAAAGTCAAAGTTTTAATCTAAGCTCATAAACTGAGTGGGAACGATTCTTTCGATGGTTAAATGCCCTTAAACTGGAATTGTCTCAAACAGACTTTGGCACATGTGAGCAGAATCAAAATCAAATATGATTACTTCAAAGAGGCAGAATAAATCTGTGATCTAATGTTTAAAAAAAAAAAAAAATGCTTGTTGCTCTTTTAGCAATAATATCCAGTGTTACTTCCAATGTTCTCTGAGTTGAAATAATAAATTGAAGAACAACATTGGTAGTTGTACATGCACAATTAAACACACCAGTGAACTGATATCTGACTTGCCCCACTGCACCTGAAGGTTTAACATTACTTGATTAGTAACCAGGAATTTGTCAGCGAAACATGAAAGTCCAGATAATAAGGTCAGAGATGTCAGCGATGACTGATTTAACTCGAGAAAATAAAAAGGAACTTCTAGTAACTGTCATGCATAGTTAAAACAGAGGTCTAAAAATCGGTATTAGTGATACTCTATTCCTTCACATAGTACATAAATCCCATATTAGTAAATGGAATGTCAGTCAAGATCGTAGATTGATTGCTCTCAAAACTTAATATAATTGTAAAGCAGATGCAGAAAAGTTCCACTTTCAATCAGCAGTGTGAGGTTTCAACAACAGTCTTAATTGCTGTCAAATCACCTCTGTGGCACTGAAACCTATCTTTCACAATGGCAACGTCTCATTCCCTTGGTTATTATTTCTTATTAACATTTTAATACCAGCACTTTGTCTCTCTGACTCGATCTCTGTCAGTCTGAGTCTTTTGCTGTCTGTCATTTGTTTACTTTTAATTCACTTTCAGCATGAAACAACCAAACATTTCTTCCTTTGACTGAAGATTTATTTAATGAGCAGTACAACTGGATAGTTATGGAAATTGATATTTGCTCTCCCAATTCACATAGATTCCCCATCCTCTGCTGACTGTACCACACTTAAATGGGTTTATAATTACTTCAAATTCCACCAGAAAACCTCAACAAGAATCTCTGTCAAAATTATATGTAGCAATCACAACACTGCTAAGTCTTATCAATTCTACATGAACGTGGATTTAGTGGGGATTGAAGGGGACATTTTAAAAATTCTGGTGTAAGTAATTTATGACATTAACCTCAGTAATTTTATCAGGTTTGAATTTCTCTTACAGTAAGTTTAATCTTTAAGTTTATTGCTTCAACATATTTTGATGAAATCTACGTCCGTAAAATATAGGAAGATTTATGAAATGGTTAAAATGTAGTGATTTAAATTATATATATATTTATCCTTATGTAATTATGTATTTCTGAACCAAACTTACCTGATGGATGAGAAAATAGTGGAGTCCAAAATTCAAATAAATGTTAAGTTTGGGAATTCGAACCAGAGCAGATCCTTCACGATGAACATCAGGGCGCTGGGGAGTGCTGTAGAGCAGAGGGATCTAGAAGTGCAAGTGCATAGCTTCCTGAAGTGTTTCACATGTAGATAGGGTACTGAAGAAGGCTTTTGACACCCTGGTCTTCCTCTGTCAGGGAAATTAGTATAGGACTGAGGAAATGAGCATAGGTCTGAAGAAGGGTCTTGGTCCGAAACGTCACCTATTCCTTCACTCCATAGATGCTGCCTCACCCGCTGAGTTTCAACAGCATTTTTGTCTACCATGGGACTGAGGACGTTATGTTATGGTTGTGCAAGATATTGGTGTGGTTGCACTTGGAATATTGTATTCACTTTTGGTCACATTCCAATAGGAAAGATGCCATTAAGCTGGAAAAAGTGCTGAGAGGTTTTTACAAGAATGTTGCCAGGACTCGAAAGCCTGGGCTGTGGAGTGAGATTGAGCAAGCTTTGGACTTTATTCCTCAGATTGTAGGAGGCTGAGGGGTGATGTTACAAAATCATGGGGGAAACAGAGGGTGGTTGCACAGTCATTTTCCCAGGGTTTGGAAAAGGTTTAAGGTGAGAAGGGAACCTAAAGGGCAACATTTTCACACAAGAGGGGCGTGAGTATATGGAATGAGCTCCCAGATGAAGTGGTTGAGCTAAGTACAATAACAACATTCAACAGGTGTCTGGATGGACACATGGATAGGAAAGGTTGATAAAGATATGGGCCAAAGTTAGGCCAATGGGACCAGATTAGATGAGGGATCTTCGTTAGTATGATCTGGTTGGGCGAGTTGACCTGTTACCATGCTGTATGACACTCAACTCTGACTAAAAGTTTTGCTGCCACCCAGCCACTTACATTGTAGGTACTTTCAACATAATGGAAACATGTTCTTCAGAGGTGAAAAATACTCTGGGAAAATATCTAAACAACAATTACTCACGGGTGGGCAAGGGAAGGCTGACAAAGTAGCTCCAGTTTCTCATCAAAGAGGCTGACTTCATCTTGAGAATGGCCCCCAGGGCACTGCTGGTAGGAAAGGAAAGTCTATAATATGCATGAAGGAACTGCAGATACTGGTTTAATCCGAAGATAGACACCAAAAGCTGGAGTAACTTAGCGGGACAGGCAGCATCTCTGAAAAGAAGGAATGTGTGAACGTTTCAGGTCGAGACCCTTCTTTAGTCTGAAGAAGGGTCTCGACCTGAAACTTCACCGAAAACCTGTAATACGTCCATTTTTTACTGAAGATCTTTTTTAATGAGGAACACAACTGGATAGTTATGGAGATGGACATTTGTTTGCCCAATTCACATGCATTCCCACTTGGCAGAACTTTACCCACTTAATGTTTTCAGGATGTTGAACAGTCAACTTTGTCAGTGCCATTGAGATTTATGTGCATGTTAAAACTACAAAATCTGACAGGAATTTGTTGCTGTTCTATTTTTACCAGGCTTCTCTTTCAATGGTATGTTAATTTGCAGATAACATATTCTAAAGGAGGATCAAGTATTTGATTAGCAAACAAATATATTCCACTAAATTACGATTACAGCAATAAATAAGATAGTTTCATTTTGATAATTCGTTTTGCCAAGTCCCAGCTCAATCTTTCACCTTTTATTTCCTCTCACACTACTAATAATAATACAATGAAATGCTAAAATGGCCTAATCAGAGAGAAAGTATGCGTAACTGTGATTTGTTGTTTATTTAGCTTATTAATAGACAAAGAATCAGCAAAAGCATTTGGTAGCAAATAAAATATCACCAAAGGCCGCTTATAGGATCAGCCTTCAAAATATTTAATTGGTTGATATGCAAGGAAATGATCCACACAGCACAATATCAGAGAGAAGAATACATATTTTAATATAAACAGCTGAATAATATTTCTCTATCCAGAAGAGGTCAAAATCATGTGGACGGAGAAAACAGAATATTAGTCCTGTCTGCGCACAGATAGCTTACATTTTTCTGGCAACATATGGGCCATTGACAAGTAAAATAGGTTGAGAATTAGACTTGATGCAGAGCTGGTGAATACGTGTGCAGTATGAAATTAAATGCCTTACACCTTATTCATTTGCATTGCATCTGACTATGCCTTCAAAATAATCAATATAATGCATGTAACACACTGCGCTGATGTGTTGACAACTGTAGAGGTCACAGGCTAGCAGTCATTAACAGTCACAGACTTCCAATCTCTCGGCTTCAGTGTCAAAAAATAACTCGGAGAAGAACTCCTGTGAGTCAGAAGATCCTGAATTTAAGCACTGCATCTGAGACCTGAACACGCAAATATAGTCTGACACATCACTACAGTACCTATTGGGTGCTGCACTGTTGGAGATACAATCTTTGAAATAAGATGTTGGCCAAATGCGATTAGTTTTTGCTTAGCAGTCATGACTGCAAATCACCTGGATGCAGTTGAGCAGGAGGGCTGATGTTCTTAACAATGAAAGACATTTGGCAAGGCATGGTGATGTATATGCAGTGGAGTAGGCTACACCGTTGTACTGCTGAGTTTCATCATCTACATCATCATCACAGGGGGGCTGGAGACTTGCCTCCTGTCAAAGCCTTTGAACATCTTTGAAAAGATTTCAAGGCTTATTTGAAGTGACTTTTTAAAATGGCTTATTTGAAGTCACTTCAAATAAGCCATTTTAAAAAGTCGCTTAAGATAATTTTCAATAAGATTGCAAAAATAATTCTAATGATAGAGATGCCCCAAACAAAATCGAGACACAAGGCAGAGTCACAGATGTATCAGTCAAGTCTGAGTGTCCTTCATCTGGGATGTGCCAGAGTGAGAGTCATTCTCTCCACATCTTTGGCCCCATTCTACACTCTCCAATGGTAATGAAAAGATACTTTGCTTAATTTCAAAGAGCATTTTCTATGTTAATGAAGCATCACAGATTCTGCCCCCTATCCCCTCACTGCACCACAATGAACGACATGTGCTGAATCACCAAGCAAGGTTCTTCATTGTACCTGTCCCTCACTGTACCCGTCAATATGACAATAATTTGAAGTTGAAATATGATGGGTCAGCAAAGATGCATGGAATATCACCCCATGCTATGTTGAGGGGGATCAGGACTGCATTTGCACCTATTTTATTAGGCTTTCTGGGTGATAGGTGAATTGGACTGTTGGCGTCTCAGGTGGTTGGATCCTGCTGATACATAATATGGTCTATAAATATGTTCGGGCATGTACAGGAATATAGCATGACAATGGAAGAGCTGATGTATTTTGGACAGGTGAGCAGGAAACAAATATACCAAAGATTCAAATCAAATTGTTAATGTTGTAAGCAATGAGCTGAAAATATAGAAGTTTAGGACTGGATATGTGGTATGAATCTTATGTGTGGGAAGGAATTGCAGATGCTTGTTTACACCGAAGATAGACATAAAATGCTGGAGCAACTCAGCAGGATAGGCAGCGTCTCTGGTTTCCTTCAATCCAGAGATGCTGCCTGTCCCGCTGAGTTACTCCAGCATTTAGTGTCTATCTTTGGTATGAATCTTATATCAACATCTGACAAGATGGCAGTATTAAATGTATTTATTTCTTTGGACGTAAGTGTCAGGAAAGAGTTACTAAATAAAAGTCAAAAGCAATTGCTTCAGTATTCTCAATTATCAGCTGAAACAAGGTGAGATATTTCTAAGATGACATTCAAAAGTCAACATGACAGCAAAGAAATAGTCAGGGGATTGAAATAAAATGATAAGCAGATAGTTAAGTGTCATTAAATAGGTACACTGACCCAATGTGGTGGATGTTGTTTTGGGCAAAAATACAATCATGAAGAAAGGACAAGAATTAATATGTGCAGGAATAGAGTCATACAGAATGGAAATAGGGAATTCAGCCCTGGAACCAAGATGCCTCATCCACACTCATCTCACCTACCTGCGTTTGGCTCATATCGTCTAAACCTTTCCTCACCATGTCCAATCTGTCCAACTAGGATCAATGATCAATGTAGTGTGAGAAGCCGTTGGTGGCCCTCTATGTTGACCCTGTCTGGGCAGAAGACTGCAGGCACAGAATGCTCAGATGTGTGATGCAGCAATGCAAGGGAATTAGAATGATATGGTCAACTTCACCAAAGTAAAGTGAAAAACATTTTTGTCACAGAGGTTGTTTATCAAAATTTTGATCAGGGCAGTGAAAATGAAGTTGCAGGAGAACTGGTAGACAACAACAAGTCAGAATACTTTGGAAAGATTCACAAAGGATTATAGACAATAGACAATAGGTGCAGGAGTAGCCAGCACTGCCATTCAATGTGATCATGGCTGATCATCCCCAATCAGTACCCCGTTCCTGCCTTCTCCCCATATCCCCTGGCTCTGCTATTTTTAAGAGCCCTATCTAGCTCTCTCTTGAAAGCATCCAGAGAACCTGCCTCCACTGCCCTCTGAGGCAGAGAATTCCACAGACTCGCCACTCTCTGTGAGAAAAAGTGTTTCCTCGTCTCTGTTCTAAATAGCTTACTCCTTATTCTTAAACTGTGGCCCCTGGTTCTGGATTAGAGATGGAATGGTAGAAATCAATGGTGAAGTATAATGAAGCACTGTTAACACTAGCCCTGCTCAAAGAGTTAAGGGGCTGTCCCATTTGGGTGATGTAATTGGTGAGTTTAGAAGAGTTTGAAAAAATGACATGTTGAAGTCCTCCTTTGACTATGTAGAAGACCTCCTTCGACCTCCTTCGACTATGCTGAAGATCAGCTTCGACTAGCTACGGGAAAATTGGACACCGAATAGTGGAGAGTGAAGACGACCTCCTTCGATCTCCTTCGATCTCCCTTCGAGTATGATGAAGACTATCTACAACTACCTTCGACTACCCTTGATTACCTACGAATAACATGCCGACCTCCTACGACCAAACCTATGAGTAAAAAAAGTATTGATTTTTTCCATGGCGACCTTTTTTTTCTCGCGGGCATTTTTTAACATATTGAAAAAAAACGCCACGACCTAGCTGAGGCCTCGAGTACGCGGAGACCACTCTCGAGCATGAAGGAGAGTTACGAAGACCTCCTATGACCTCGTGTCGACCATGCTGCGAGTATGAGTCGAGGGCAAACTCGCCAGAACTTGCGGATTAGGTCGTGCAAGTGGGACAGGCTCTTTAGCAAGGGATGGCTGGATGATTCAATGAGGGAAGAATTATGCTTCATTGAACCCCTGATCCCAATATTCCCAGAAGTAGAATAACCACCTCTCTCTTTTTATAAATGTACTATAAATACCACTGATTACTTTACACCTCTCTCAGATCACCCCCACAATCTTCTCATTATTAATGAACATGCCCCAGACTATTTAACTACTTTGTATAGGAAGAAACTGCAGATGCTGGTTTTGCCTTGTGTACAATTTCAATTCTGGTATCAGTGCAAAATTAAAAATCTATCATAATGCAATAACTGACTCTACGGAAATCCTGATGGTTTGGTATAATTATCTGGTTCTATTTTTAGTCCAAAGAAGGGTCCCAACTCAAAATGTCACCGATCCATGTTCTCCAGCACTTTGCGTCCTTTTGTGTAAACCAACATCTGCAGTACCTTGTTTCTAGATCGTATTTCACACTTATAAATTTACTGGAAGATTTGTCATAGTTCAGTGTAATATATTTTAAAAGTGGAAGAAAGTAGTGTTTGCATATTAACAGTGATATAATTCAAATGCCTGGAACATCTGTCAGTCTGGCAACACCAAAGGCTCAATAGTGTAGTGAGGAACTGCAGATGCTGGTTAAAACCAAAAATAGACACAAAATGCTGTAGTAACTCAGCATGTCTGGAGACGTTTCTGGTCGAGTCCCTTCCTGAGACTCAATAGTGCTGGATTATTGAGATTTTGTCGAATATTAATGCAGCACCTTTGCCAAAGTCTGTTTTTTAATAATATGTTTAGTACACAACTTCTAAGTACAAAAAGCTCTAAGTTTTATTTGTGCCAATTGGAATGAGCACCTCTCTCTGCTTACTTTGTGATTTTTGTTGGTGAACTCCCATATCTCTCTACCTCAAACTG
The DNA here is from genome assembly GCA_035221665.1 of Okamejei kenojei. Lineage (NCBI taxonomy): Eukaryota > Metazoa > Chordata > Chondrichthyes > Rajiformes > Rajidae > Okamejei > Okamejei kenojei. The sequence continues at coordinate 43,424,367 of CM069146.1, forward strand.
TCATTTCGATGTTCAATCAGAATGTGGCCGCCTTATTTTTCAGAGGAAAATAACCATCTTCCACAGCTTATTCAAGATCATTCGTCAATGGTGTGTCCATTATGCTTAGGTTTAAATTCTTATACAGTTATCAAGGTGAATGCTGGCATTTAGGAGTTCTATGTTTTATTACCTCTTTCTCAATTGTAGTTTTACCAGCTCCTGCTAGAATTTGATGTCATCTGCAAAAGCTGAATTTGTACACTTGATTCTTGAGACCATTATCTTTGTCCCAGAGTTAAATGTGTTGAGGTAAAACCTGTGTCACGGTCTGACTTACTGATAGAGAGGCTTTGGGTTAAGTGTTTCAACAAGCACAAATAATTAAAGAGGAATTGATTTTCTTAACTTTGGAGATCAACACATAAAAATACAAATATGGTTTTTTTTTTTAACTGGAGCAGTGAGCAATGATAAAACTTGTTACATTCATCTAATTGCACTTCTGAACTTAAGAACATGCTGTAAAGTTATGTCATTTAAATTGTCTCGATTAATCTATTTAAAAACTCAAGGGCAGATTTTAAGGGCAAAACAATTTTCACATTTTAAGGAACTATCCTCATTAAGAACCACCTTTCATTAAATAATATCACCAGTGTGAAAATCAAGAAGTACAGTCTGACAGGCCATTGAACAAATATTGGAACAGTCTGTGATATCAATCTAAGATCAGCCAAGATTTCATTGAGTTGCAGTAAAAACTAAGGCACAAAATGAATGATATTCATATTCCCATATTATTCTGAGTGACCACTGCTTGTCAAATTATGTTGTCCTACTAACCTGCAAAAACTCCAATGGAGTCATTGATATGCAGCAAACCTTCTTTCAATTCTGTTCATTGATCCAATCAACCTGGCTACTCAACACCCGGCTTGAGATCTAACTATTCCTTTGGTTTATGTTTCATTCGCAAGAAGTTGAAGATCGATCCAAGGCAAACATATGTTATTTAGCATGAAGCACTTCTACGTAAACTTGTACGTTCCTTCCAAATGAAATGATGCTTCTGATGATATTTTTTTCAGATCAAAATATACAGAAGAGACAGAGGGTGGTGATGGAAAGGTGTTATTTTGGCAAGAGGTCTGTGACCAGTATGTTCCATAGGGATCAATGCTGGGACTCTTTTGTTTGTGATATATATTCAAGGCATTGGTAAAAATGATGATGGGTTTGTTAGTTAGTTTGCAGATGAGACAAACATTGCTGGAATTTTGGACAGTAAAGAAGGCTGTGAAAGGATACAGTGGGATTTAGATCAGCTGCAGATATGGGCAAATAAATAGCAGATGGAGTTTAATCCAAGCAAGTGTGAGGTGTTGCACATTGGAGGTCATATGTAAGGAGAAAGTATTGTTAATAGCAAGACCTTAAACAGCATTGATGTACAGAGATATCTTGGGATCTACATCCATAACTCTCCAAAAGTGGCAACACAAGTAGATAGAGTGGCAAAGGTGGCATATGGTATGATTTAGTTAGGCCTCATTTGGTGTTTTGCAGGCAGTTGTTGCTACATGAGAGGGAGGATGTGGGGTAATTGGAAATAGTGCAGAAGAGGATTACCAGAATTATGCTTGGATTAAAGGGTGCTAGCTATAAAGAGAGGTTGGACTTGGATTGTTTTCCCTGGACCATTGAGGCTGAGGGGAATCATGAGAGGAATAGATAGCCATTAACAGTCAGAACCTTTTTTCCCAGAGTGGAAATGTCAAACACAACAGGGCTTATATTTAAGGTGAGAGGAGCAAAGTATAAAGGTGTTTTTTTTTTAAAACATAGGGCCTGGGGCCTGCTGGGGCCACTGCTGGGGGAGGTAGTGGAAGCAAATATGGTTGTGGCATTTAAAACACTTTCAAGTAGGCAGGTACAGATAAGGAATGGAGCGATATGGCTCACATGCAGATGGAGGAGTTTAATTTACTTAACTTCATATTCAGCAGAGATATTGTGGGCCAAAGTGCCCTTTTCCTGTACTGCATTGCTTTATGCTCTAATAGGATGAGGTTGATTTCCATATAGCGGAGTTCTTGATGTCAAATTTAATTGCTGAAATAGTATAAAATGGGAATAAAACATAAACCCATTATTGCAATATTAAAGTGATCCTTTGAATGAAATCCCTGCACATACCCCTGGAGAACATTGACAACTGTTTTGAAGTAGGCTGCTCAGTTGCAAGCTACATGCTTCAAAGACAAAAAGTAGCAGCGGGAAATGGGATGAGAAGTGAAGAAGTCAAAATCTGGCAATTGTGTAAAATATTGGCATTGTAAAATATAATCAATGCATGTCAGTGAAAGGTGTATTTTATGAAAAGAATATCCATGGGAGGTTTCCAAAATGTGTTAGCTGGAAGAGCAGTGGGGGTCTGCTAAGACTACAAAAGGAAACTTCTCAGGTGATATGGATGGCAATAAAACTAGTGGGTAAATGCACCATGCTGTGATCACAACCGCATATAATTAGAATGGCAAATGATATGCTCACCTAAATTATAGGCGATTTGGAGTGTTTGTGTGGTGAAATATTGCTACAGTTGCACAGTGGGATTGACAAGACACACTAGGAGTACCCTGCATTACTTTGTTCTTTTTACTAAGGGAAAGTTGAACCTGTTTTGGATGACGGTGATCAGAATTATTTCTTCTGTAAAAGATCTGATTAGTGATCATACCCTTGAGTTCCGAAACAATGAGGTAATACTGTTTGAAGCACATACAGTTTTTAAAAGTGTGTAATGGGAGTAGATGCTAAAAGGTGCCTCCTCTGATTGCTCCTGAGTTATGCATCAATGTCTCAAAAGTGATTGACCATTTAACAAAGTAACATTCTTTCATTCAAAGCATCAAGAATCTCTGTATTTCTCCACTAAAAGTGCTGGAGTAACTCAACGGGTCAGGCAGCATCTCTGGAGGAAATGGCCAGGCAATATTTCTGGTTAAATGTTTTAGAAAGGTTAAATGTTTTATGAGGTAGAGGACAATGACAGCATTCATGTAAAAGTCAAACTTAATCTTGTTATTTCCAGAGTTTGATCAAGAGCTTATGTTGCTGACGCATTGAATTTATATTGAGATATACATGATAGACTTTGTAACCCCTTCAAAAAAGAGAGAAATGGCAAATTCTGATGAAGGATCTAAAACGTTGACTGTTTCTCTTGTCTCTTGTAACCTGATGAGTGTATCGAGCATTTTTTGTTTTTAATTTCACTGATCCAAGTCTCTTGTTTCTGTCTTACTATCCTTTGTGAGAAGTCTACGTTGTTTTCAAATCAACCCAAGGATTTGCCTTGGTTCCACGGTATGACCTGGGGCTGTGCTGCATTGAATGAAAAGGATGAGTATGTGGTGAAACTAGACCCAAGACGGAGATAGCTCAGAATGCCACTGGTAAAGTGAGGAGCTTTGCAATAAAATTATTGTGGATTTACATTTAATAATCTCTGCAAGGAGAGAAAGAAACAACAGTGTATTTGCCGCAATGTTTATTTTCCTGTGGTAATCTCTCTTGAACAGTGCATATGAAAAAAGGATAGAACTACTGACGAGTATATATTCAAATCAAAAGCTGGTTCCCATGGGCTTATTGCTCACTGTGCACTGAAATACCCTGATGTGCTCTCTGTTGATATGCTAATGTGTTACTAGGGTGATTGTGAAGTGATTCTGAATTACTTTTCTTTGGAATAACTGAAGAGAAAACACTACAACCAGTCAGTAAACATATTCACAGTGGTTGCTTCTCTCGGACTATAGCCACTGTTATCTTGCTGTTGTGAGTTGTCAAAAGACTCGATAGCAGCATGTAAATACTTTGAACAATAAAGAATTGGATACAAACTTAACGGATGCTTTACTTAAAACTCAAGCTCATTGTTGTAAATACCATGCAGCATAAATAATGATTTTGGGATGGAGCATTTTTGATTAGTTTTCAATAGTAATTGGAATTCAGGTTTTATGATCTGATACTAATGGTAACCCATTTATTGTCATGGGCAATTGAAAATTATTGCTGTAATTCAGCAAGGTATGTTTGTGGCGACCAGTGTCCTTCAATACTGACTTTGCTTTCTCTGATGATGAATAACCAGACTAATGGAACTGACCATGACTGAAAGAACTATAAAAATATAAAAACTCAAGCACTATAGTTGTCATGTGTGGAGCAATTCCAATTATACGCAGTGGGATTATACTCAGTTGTTGGTAATGAGAGACAATGGAGAATGTTTACGTAGAAGTGCACAATTACTATAATAATAACCTACTTTTGAAACAGTAATAGACATGTTACTTAAAATTAACAAGTAATGATGCACATGTTTAACCTTGGAGAATCCAATAAATGAAGAAACATATGTTTTCTGTCTGACGAAGAGCTTCGACCCGAAACGTTGCCTATTCCCTCCGCTCCATAGATGCTGCCTCACCCGCTGCGTTTCTCCAGCATTTTTGTCTATTCTCGTGTGGCTCATTGGTTTCGTACCACGTGCCTTGAGAAATGTCCACATTTTATTTTGGATATACTCTGATATTAGGTCCAACCCATCTGAAAAGATGTGTGGACAACGGTATAAAGAACATGAAGTATTTATTTTCAATAATTTATAATTGAAGCGTTTATTTTCAATAATTTAACATTATTAATTTGTCCGTCTACACTTCACACATGCCTCAGCAAGACTACAGCATAATCACGGACAAGTCTCATCCTGGACACTCCCCCCCCCCCCCCCCCCCCCCCCCCCCACACACACCCCCACTCCCATCAGGCAAGAAGTACAGAAGTGTGAAAGCGCACACCTCCAGACTCGGGGACAGTTTCTTCCCAGTTGTTATCAGGCAACAGAACCATCCAATCACCATCTAGAGAGTAGTCCTGACCTGTCATCAACCTTATTAGAGACCCTCAGGCTATCTTTAATCGAACATTATTGGACTTTATGTTGCACTAAAAGTTATTTCCTTCATCTCGTGTCTGCACATGGTGGGTGGCCTGATTGTAATCATGTGTAGCCTTTCCGTGACGTGATAGCATGCAACAAACCGTTTTTCACTATATCTTAGTACATGTGACAATAAGAGCGGATAGAACAGTTCCAGGAGGGTGCTGGCAGATTAACAGTGATTTCCAGACCCTCATGAAGAAAATAGAGAGGCAAAAATCAATAAGCGATAGACCAGTTAGATTGATGTCCGTTCGTGTTTTAATGCTGGAGTCTTGTCATTTATTAAATCTTAATGCAATCAAACAAAGTCATCAAGGTTTTATGAAACAGAAATCATGTTTGTCACTTTTGCTAAAGATCTTTAAAGATTCATCAAGCACGTTGATGAATCTACAGGGGTACCTGTAGATGTAATGTGTTTGGATTTCTGGAAGGCAATCAAACAATGCCATAATATATGGGAACTGTACAAGACCTTATAGGATTGTGGGAAGTGCGCTAACTTAGATGAAAACTGGTTATCACATTAATACAAGAGAGATGGAATGAATGGATCTTTTTCAGACTTGAAAATGCGATTAGTTGTATCAATCATTGCCCCTGCCCCCCCCCCCCCCCCCCCCCCACCAATTAGTTGCCATATCAATTACTTGGTCAAGGGGGTAGAACATAAGGTACCTACGTTTGCTGATGACACAAAAGCAGGAGGGAAAGCGTTGCCAGGAGGATATTCAGACTCCACAGCTGTGCAGAGAGGTTAAGTGAGTGGTGAAACTATGGTGCGGTGAGCTGACAGAGCTACAGCCTCACAGTGCCAGAGACCTGGATTTAATCCTGACTTGTGTCCTATTTGTGTGGTATTTGCATGTTCTCCCTGCAACCTCATGGGTTTCCTCTGGCTTCTCTGGTTTCCCCTGAGACCCTAACGACATTTTGGTTTGTAGATTAGTTGCCCTTTGTAAAACATTGTACCTGGTGTGCAGGGAAAGAGATGTGAATGTGAGACAACATATAACTAGTATTAACGGGAGTTGAATGGTTGGTGGCCCAGAGGTCTGCTTCCATACTATTTATTTTAGTTAATCAAAACAAACACAGCAGATCAATTTAATGTTGGAAAGTGTGAGGTCATGCACTTTGTTGGGAAAAATCAATAGACAATCTGTTATCTGAATGGATAGAATGTAAAGAAGTATCTCAATGTTTTCATGAGTGAAACGCAAACGGTTAACTTGCAGATGCAGCAAAAAGCATCTGGACAGGTACATGGATAGGATAGGTTTAGCAGGATATGGCCCAAATGCAGGCAGGTGGAATTAGTGTAGATGGGGCATGTTGGTCGACATGGGCAAGTTGGTCCCAAGGGCTTGTTTCCCCACTGTAGGACTTGGTAATAAAGAAATGTCATAGTTCAAGTTCAACTTTATTGTTATATTGGCCTTTATTGATGAAGATTGGAGTTTCAAATAGAAAACTATTATTCCTATTGTTCATGATGTTGGTGAGACTTTACCTGGAGTATTTGGTACAGTTTGGTCTCTCTTATTTAAGAAATAATATATTAGCATTACAGGGCGTCCTGCGATGTTTTTGAAGAATGATTAAAAACTGACCTGTACTGTTTGGAATCTGTCGTTTCAGCAAAACCTCCTTCCCTTGTATCTTGCACTTATTAAATAAAATATCATATTTGCCTTTTCAACCACTTTGTTGCCTTGTCCTGCTAAGTGCATCAGAGGAAACATACATGATGAAAAGGAACATCAAAAGTCTGTGCCTTAGGTCACGAGACAGCATCTCTGCTATATGTGCCACTACTGCCCACTCCCTTGCCTCGTTGCACCATTACTAATGCATGAATTCCCACTTCTATGGATCACATTTCATTTATTTAGTTAGCCCTTGGAATCCATGCTGACGGTCGATCACTCATGCACGCTAACTCACTTCTCATTCACTTCCTGAACATTCGGGGCAATTTTACTGGGACCAATCGATCTACTAACCCAGGGTACACAAAAGGCTGGAGAAACTCAGCGGGTGCAGCAGCATCTAAGGAGCGAAGGAGACAGGCGACGTTTCGGGTCGAGACCCTTCTTCAGACTACTAACCCACCCATCTTTACAGCTCAGTTTACCAAACCATAAATATCTTCCCCTATCTAAAATTTCCTACATGGAGACAAGCGTATGATCATTTTGTATATTATTGGCAAGCCTATTCATTTTGATACCTACATTTAAGTCTAAATGATGGCCTAAGGGACCAGGAAAAGTGGACTTTGGAACAGTACTCATAATAACAGTCTAATCATAAAACATCCCTCATGTTGTTGCTTTCTGCCACTGAACAAACTTTGGATCCAATTTGCAAATCTTCTTTGGAACCTGTGAGTTTTTAAATTGTTGGTCAGCTTTCTATGAGGGACCCTGATAAAAGACTTGCTAAAATCCATGTGGACTCCTTCAAATGCACTGTCTTTATCAGATCTCCTGTGTACCTTTTCAAAAAAAATCAATCTACTTCAGTCAGGCCTAGCCTTCCCTTAACAAGCCCATATTGACGGTACTTGATCAATCTATGGTTTAATAAATGAAAGCTTGAACTCTTCCCCAACAATTGATTCCAATGACATGCCTACCACTTTAGTTAAAGTAATTGGCTTGTAATTACTCAATGTGTTTTTTCCTTCCTTTTTAAGCAGTTGTCCAATGTCCACAGTCCTTCAATTCTCTGGCATGATGACTCCTGTAGCTGAAGAGATTTAAAAAAAATGGTCAGAATCTCTGGAATTTGTTTTACACTTCTTTTAACTTCATCTGGGCCTGGTATTAAACATAGAAACATAGAAATTAGGTGCAGGAGTAGGCCATTCGGCCCTTCGAGCGTGCACCACCATTCAATATGATCATGGCTGATCATCCAACTCAGTATCCCGTACCTGCCTTCTCTCAATACCCTCTAATCCCCTTAGCCACAAGGGCCACATCTAACTCCCTCTTAAATATAGCCAATGAACTGGCCTCAACTACCCTCTGTGGCAGAGAGTTCCAGAGACTCACCACTCTCTGTGTGAAAAAAGTCTTTCTCATCTCGGTCTTAAAGGATTTCCCCCTGATGCTTAAGGTGTGACCCCTTGTCCTGGACTTCCCCAACAACGGGACCAATCTTCCTGCATCTAGCCTGTCCAACCCCTTAAGAATTTTGTAAGTTTCTATAAGATCCCCTCTCAATCTCCTATATTCTAGAGAGTATAAACCGAGTCTATCCAGTCTTTCTTCATAAGACAGTTCTGACATCCCAGGAATCAGTCTGGTGAACCTTCTCTGCACTCCCTCTATGGCAATAATGTCCTTCATCAGATTTGAAGACCAAAACTGTACGCAATACTCCAGGTGTGGTGTCACCAAGACCCTGTACAACTGAAGTAGAACCTCTCTGCTCCTATACTCAAATCCTTTTGCTATGAAAGCTAACATACCATTCGCTTTTTTCACTGCCTGCTGCACTTGCATGCCTACTTTCAATGACTGGTGTACCATGACACCCAGGTCTTGCTGCATCTCCCCTTTTCCTAATTGGCCACCATTTAAATAATAGTCTGCTTTCCTGTTTTTGGCACCAAAGTGGATAACCTCACATTTATCCACATTATAGTGCATCTGCCAAACATTTGCCCACTCACCCAGCCTATTCAAGTCACCTTGCAGTCTCCTAGCATCCTCCTCACAGCTAACACTGCCCCCCAGCTTAGTGTCATCTGCAAACTTGGAGATATTGCCTTCAAATCCCTCATCCAGATCATTAATATATATTGTAAATAGCTGGGGTCCCAGCACTGAGCCCTGCGCTACCCCACAAGTCACTGCCTGCCATTGTGAAAAGGACCCGTTTACTCTTACTCTTTGCTTCCTGTTTGCCAGCCAGTTCTCTATCCACATCAATACTGAACCCCTAATGCCATATGCTTTAAGTTTGTATACTAATCTCTTATGTGGTATTTAATCGTATTTCTCGTATTTAATCCATCCTCAGCGAAGCACAACTCCTGAATAATTAGAAACATTGAAAATAGATGCAGGAATAGGCCATTTGGTCCTTCGAGCCAGCACCACCATTCATTATGATCATGGCTGATCATTCAAAATCAGTACCCCGTTCCTGCTTTTCCCACATATCCCTTGATTCCGTTAGCCCAAGGAGCTACATCCAATACATCCGGTGAATTTGCCTTCCATAGATTTACAACTCTGGGTGAAAATGTTTTTCATCATCTCAGACCTAAATGGCCTACCCCTTATTCTTAAACTGTGATCCCTGTTTCTGGACTCCCCCAACATTGGGAAAATGTTTCCTGCATCGAGCCTGTCCAATCATTTAAGAAATTTATACAACTATGCAATTCCTCATTCTATTATGTTTTACCTGCTCACAATTTCACATGTTTTCTAATTGGACCTTCCTTAGTTTTAATTCTGTTACTACTGCTGTGCTGGTAAAACATCTTTAATTTTGTTTTATATTTTAAATGTCAGTTTTTATGTTTGCTCTTAACTTTTCTGATGTCTCTTTTAATTTCAATCCACTGTTTTTTATATTCTCACTGTTTTCTGCAATATTAAGCTCTGTGTCTGGCATATTCCTCTTTTATGCCATTTTCTTTCTGTATCTTATCGAGAATATTATAGATTAGGAAGTCTCGCACTTTTTCTTTGTGGGAACGTGTTTAACTTTACCGCCTTGTTCTGAGACTGATTTATCTTCTAATAGCTATTTCCAGTCCACTTTACCAAAAATCACTTCACAGTTAGCTTTACCCCAAAATGGAACCTTGACTTTTATTACCTGTGACCTTTCCCGGAATTATAGAAAATCTAATTGAATTGTCATTGCAATGACAAAAAAGTTAACTGATTGGAAATAACATCCACCAATTAACCTGCAGGTTTGATGTCATGCAGATATAATGGATCAGTGTTCAGAAGCTTCCTGGTAAAACATGTCTGCACAGTCTATAACATTGACAAGACTGATGGCTTTGATTTTAAGCAACAGTCCTTTAACTTGGAGGCTGATAATACTCATTCAGCTCTATTTTAATGACATCAGTTACAAATTCAGGGATCCACTTAAAGGAAGGCCCATAAGATGGCTGTCATCATCCACCCTGTTAACTTGGGTGTGTTAAAAAGGGAATGAGATATCAGATGAAGTTTATATAAGAAGTCATTTTTATATTGATAATTGAAATTATAAGGAGCCATGTTGTGCAATAATTCATTATATTCTGTAGGAACGCTGTCATTCCTATTAATTTATTTTGGCTGATGTCCAGGAAAGAGGAATGAAAAAAATATTGTAACTGTACTGCTCATTTTCACCCAGAGTTGTGAATGTTGGAATTGCCTGTCACAGAAGACACACGTGCACTGTTTCTTTTTAATTTCACCTGAAATCATTATGTCTAAAGGGCCTGTCCCACTTGGGCGTCATTTGTGCGTCGCGCAAATGGTGCGCAAAGATTTTGTACATCCCAAAATCCTGGGGCGACCGCGCCCATCACTGCCTACGTCGCCACGCACCATGTGCGCATAATGCGTATCATGCACGCATCACGTGTGCGGCACGATGCGCGCTTCATGCGTCATGACCCATAAATGATGTCGCGCAAATGATGCCAAAGTGGGACAGGCCCTTAAGAATGCATGAAATGCCCTCTGACATGATTCGTCTGTTACATATTGGTTGAAATTGTATCTTTTTACTATGCTGTCAGTAATTGCATTTGCTTTATATATTTGCACATTTCAATTTTATATTATCTGACAGTTTGTTGTCCAATTGGGTAATACAGAATCATAAATGATTGCTGAGAGTTGTTATCAGTAGGAAATGTTTGCAGTTTTGTACAAAACATAAAGAGGAATCAAATTAGAATCTAAAATCATATTTGTTAAAACATGATATTATAACATAAACAATGAAAGTTAATATTCCCTTGTAAATCCTTCGGCTTATATCCTTTCCAACTTCTTTATGTCCTGTCCTGAAGTTTGTTGTTGCTGTTAGTTCAGAGTACCAGCATCTAATGCATTCTTGGATGATTTGACATCTGATCCATTGAGAATCCACAATATTATTGTTCATTCCCTTTTTGAAACTAAAGGGGCTGTCCCACTTGGGCAAACTAATCTACGGGTTCTGGCAAGTTTGCCCTTGAACTCTTACTCGCAACTAGGTCGTAGGAGGTCTTTGTAACTCTCCTTCATGCTCGAGAGTAGTCCCCGTGTACTCGAGGCCTCAGCTGGGTTGCGGAGTATTTTTCAACCTGTTGAAAAATGCCCGCAAGTAAAAAAGGTCACCATGGAAAAAACAATACTTTTTTTTACTTGTAGGTTTAGTCGTAGTAGATCGGCATGTTAGTCGTAGGTAATCGAGGGTAGTCGAAGGTAATCAAAGGTAGTCGTAGATAGTCTTCATGATAGTCGAAGGGAGGTAGAAGAGAAGTCAAAGGAGATCGAAGGAGGTTGTCTTCACTCTCCACTATTCGGTGTCCAATTTTCCCGAAGTTTGTCGTAGCTAGTCGAAGCTAGTCTTCAACGAGGTCGAAGGAGGTCTTCTACATAGTCGAAGGAGGTCTTCAACATGACATTTTTTTCAAACTCTCCTAAACTCTTCTAAACTCGCCAATTAGGTCGCCCAAGTGGGACAGCCCCTTCCGTCTTTTGTATTTCAATTAATTGGTGTCAATTGACTCAAAGTTGGCAAAGATTTTGTTTCTAATTATCTCTTTGCAAAAAAGACTTCTGAATGTCTTGCAATAGTGAATATGTCAAGCCAAATGCTTTGTGAACAATGTTTAATGACAAAAACATGAAAAGAAAAATGCTCTTGATTGGTAAGAAAATGTAAAATAAACACTGCTACTATTTGATCTCACTTGAACACTGAGTTCCCCAATGTCATAAGACTCGTACCATTTGCAGCAAAGTTAGCCTCAGTGCCTCTCAATAATGAAAACCAGTCATTGATCTGTGAGTTGCTGACAAGAAAGATGAACTGATTCCTACTCCACATATGCTGCTTGACTAATTAGGTTCTTCCAGCATTTCTGTTTACATTTCAGATCCCATGATCATTAGATTCACTCGTTTCCGATTTGTTGTTTTTGGTATTTGCTTTTACCTGATAACCCTTGTTAGAACTGTCACATCTTTCTATGTTGTTATGCACAAATCAGTTTAGTCTGTGGTAAGTTACTTGGAATAATCAGCTGACATAAGCCTTAATTATGTTTGTTTACCTGTTATGACAAAGAAGGATCCCCTTTGGCCCACTGGGTTGAAGGCACTTGCCAACAGAACGATCACACAAACAATATATCCCTCTCCTAATTGTCTGGTAGTCCAGTAATTGATTCTATCTGACATATACATCCAATCGCTCTTAATTACCCAAAAATGTAACTATATGATGAAAGGAATTTGCAGTGCTATTTAGATAACTTGTCTGTCTTTGGGATGTGAAAGCAAATCGGCCAGCTACAGAGGGAACATGTAAACACTCCTTGGAGGTGATGCCCAAAATCAGGATCGGACCCGAGTCCCTGCAGCTTTGCCCTGCTACCCAGATTTAATTGTTAGCTGCAAACAAGTAGCATTGGCCAGTCGATTAACGCAGAGCTGTTCACATGGACATGTTGTGAACTTTTACAGTGTAACAGTGCAGCACACAGTACATACATAGTTTATAAGATATGCGGGGCATAGATTGGGAGAATGGCCACAACCATCCTACCAGGGTGGGGGGTCTAAAACAAGAGGGTAAAGTTCAAAGTGAGAGTATAATGATGCAAAAGGATTACAAGAAACAACATTTTCACATAACAGGGAATGAGCTACCAGAGAAAATTGTAGAGGTGAGTACAGGTACAACATTTAAATGACATTTGGACAGGTACATGAATTGGAAAGGTTTGGAGGGATATTGTCCAGTTGCAGGCAAATTGCGATTAGCTGGGTTAGACAACTTGGCCAGCATGGATGAGTGGCTTTGACGGGTCTGTGTCTGTGCATAGCTCTACGATTCTATTGACTCAGATCTCCAAATAATCAGTGGACAAGATGTTGGCATTAAATGCACTAATTTTCAATTATTTCAGTCGCTTACAGTTCTTCCTAGAAACTCCTCCAAGTTCCAACGATACAATCAAAATTCACTCTTTAATTAAATACTGTCATGAAACCATGAAGTGACATAATAAAATATATAGTCGTCTTTTTGCGAATGGCGTGCACAGCCTAAAGTTGTGGGGCAACTTGTTCTATTTGATTTTATTTGATTGTGCATGCCAGGTTGATTGCATTTGTTGAAACGGGGCAGACCATGTGAAGGCTGCAATCTCCCACCGCAAAATATACAGTGACTGTGATTAACTACTTTTAAAAAATCCTTTGCAATTGCATATGTTAATATGATATTAATGCTTCTGATTTAAGCTATTTTGTAAGTGTTCTGTGCTTATTGGGTGCTGCAGCTCCTTACCTTCAACTCTGCTTGTATTGGATGATGAAAGACATGTCTCGATGTGCATATGTGAAACATGCTTCATTAGCGGTGATTTGTTTAAAAGCTGAGGAGAATTGACATTCTGTACCACCCTACTGGCTTCTAGAACCAAACTAAATTGAACATTGGTCAGAGAATTTCCTGGTCTATTTAGCTGTAACAACTACAGGAAAATATATTTGAGAATCAGAAAACCAAGACATCTTCTTTTGGAGTTAGTAATTTATAGTTCAGGTTTGGTCATTTGAGACCACAATGAAATTTTGTGAGCGAACAGCATTATTAGTTGTCTGAGAGGTGGTATCAACCTCATAATTCGTATTTCACTGTACCTTAATTGGTACACATGATAATAAACAGACCTTGAAACCTTGAAATGTAGTAAATTGCCTGTTTCAGTGCAATCCTCGAAATCTTCACCTTTTTTTTTGCTCCCGGGTGTTATTTTGTTAACTGTTAACATTTGCACATTTCACAATTGTTAAACTTTTGCCCTCCATGTACGTCAAGAAGATCATGTTTACAAGACAAACAGAACTGCCTGCTCTTTCTCTTACACTGGCTTGGAAAGTGTGCTTTTGATTATTCAATGTGTTTTGATAATTGCATGATTTATTAATCAGCAGATCAATTGCATTTAGCTGGATCAGCCAAGCAAGTGCCAATTTCATTGGTGCATTCTGAGATTGGGCAGAGGACCAAATGCTTGTTTTTAATTCTCTTCTTTTCAAATTGTCTTCTCTCACAGATTAGAGGTTGTACCTTGAAAAGGAAGTCTTCTATTAACTGGTGATTGCACGAGAGGCTTATTTGCCCTTGGCAACTAAAGATGATGTTGCTATGGAAACTGCTGTTACTGCTATCATTCATTGGCTGCCTAGCAGGTAAAATACCATTAATACCTGATTTGTATGTGCGGCAATTTTTAATATTTTTGTTAGGCATAATGTTGTCTTCATTTATTAAAATGCAACATTAAATCACTTGCATGTACATTCGAGTTTGATTTGACAATGACTATTTTTTGGGAAATTATCAAGAGTTGACAAAATGCAAATATATTTGATGTGGTAATGACCTGTTAAATAGCTCAAAAGGTAGGCTGGCTTGCAGCTGTGATGTCCCACACTGACGAAGACATTTCTTGATCTGCAAATCATTCTCGCGTACTTTGCAATGTTCAATCATTTACACCGTATAATGTGAAATGAAACAATCAATTATGATGATTCAAAAGCAGGATATGAATCTAAGTGTGTTATGAATGTTTCACAAGTAATTGCCATTGTATCCTAATAATTATATCAAATGCAGGCAATGGTGAATTTTAAAATGTTGTTTTGACACTCCAAAGATGTGCACTGTCTGTTGTGTATATCTTTGTATTTTATTTAAGATTCATCTTCTCAGCTCATTCTTGACAAATAATGCCATGAATTATCTATTTTTTATAATTTTAGAAAGAATGCATTTTAAATGCACAATGTTAGAGTAAAACGCCGATCGTTTATAAATTATGGGTGTGTATGGATTACTTTATTCCTGATTAATTTAGATTCAGTCATGGCTCCAATCCATAATTTGCATGGAGTAATGATTAAATCTGCACTTGCATTGAAGAAGGTTATAAATGCTTCCAATGAGTACCGTTACTCTTTTGCGGAGTCCAAGGAGACAGTATATTTTATAACAAAAGAGAAGAACAGCTTGCTATGAAAATTGTGATGTGGATACATGCTATTGCTTGTTGCCAAAGTTCACACCACAACAGATGTGAAATCCACTGCTGTACAAACAATTATGATGCATTTTTCCTGGAGGCCGAGCTAATTATTTTTGAAGTCTCATTTAAGGTTTTGTTTTGGTCAAGGATGCAAGGGTAAATGATGTGTTTATGTTGTGCGCATACAAACACCAAAGGAAAGATCCAGTGGAAACGACAGGTTTTTTGAGGTTAGGTTATCTTTCCTTGATAAATGTCACCCTTTTGGCAGCAAGTGAACTGAAACATTCAGATTTTTTTCATTTGTAGTTTTTCATCCCTGCTGTCAGCCTTGTAAAACCAGCTGCATCATCTTGCACTGAAATAAACAGCGAGGGGAAATGATATGTACAACAGCAAATGTATACCCAATATCGGAATCAGAAATACATTTCTGGTTATTGAATGACAGTATATTTTATTGTATTCCACCCAATTGTTAATAATTTAAGTTTGAGTTGTATTTTTCCCTTTTTTTTAAGCAACAGAAAGTATAAGACTTTGAGTTGCACATTCCATTTTCCTTCTGTTCACGTAAACACATTTTACTTAATCTCTGGCAAAGAGCTTTGATTGATCTTCTTCTGCTGTGTACTTCTAAATGTAGTGTGTTTGGTCTGGAACCTGTTGTGTCATATATTCACCATAACCCCTGCTGACAATGAGCTCGAGACATTTGAACCTCACTTTCTTGAACTCTGAGAAACATTATGCAGTATATAATGTGTCAACTGGCCATTTGGTCACCTGCAAGTAGTTTTTCCTTGCGGGCAAGAGGACAGGCGACAATTCTCTGAGCTGTGACACTATTTGCAATGTCTTTGCTGATGTTTAAAGTAGTAGCTGCAAGCACGAGAACTAGTTAAATATCAATTTCAGAACAATAGTTTACTGAGGTTGAAAAGATGGTATCCAGGCCAGGTGATTCATTGTGTGCCAGTCACAGAAGTGGATCTGCAATCACGCATTACAATCGCTTCACTCTTAAATCTCTACTGCAACAGCAGCATTTCTTACTTTGTATTTGTACACTGTGAATGACTCGATTGTAATCGTTTATTATCTTTCCGCTGACTGGTTAGCACGCAACAAAAGTTTTTCACCACCTCGGTACACGTGACAATAAAGTAAATATGTAGGAAGGAACATCAGATGTTGGTTTAAACCAAAGATAGACACAAAATGCTGGAGTAAGGATCTCGATCCGAAACGTCGCCCATTCCTTCTCCCCAGAGATGCTGCCTGTCCCGTTGAGTTACTGCAGCATTTTGTGTCTATCTTTGACAATAAACTAAACTGAGACGTTTGACATATCATGGTGATATTGTGTAACCAAATTCTGGGGTGTACACTCAGTTCGTTTTTGGCAAATATTCTCCGTTCAAATCCATTCGGAGGGTTGTTTGATATCCTATCGCATTGATTGGGTAGTTTTAAGCAAAGCTGTTTTTTGTCTCCCTTATTTTTTTATAAACACTGGTTGAAGATTCAAGTTTAAAGAAGTCACAAAAGCTGACCAGGTGAAAATGCCTAATTTCAATTTGCTGGAGAAACTCAGTCCGTCAGGCAGTATCTGTGGAGGGAAAGGGATAGATGATGCTTTGGGCAGAGACTGCATTAGGACTGAGAGTATGGAGGGGAGATAACCAGTATAAAAGTTGAGAGGAAGGTGTAAGACAGCAACTGGCAAGCAATTAATGTAGATGGATAAGATGGAGATAATGGGCAGATGGAGCCTGGAGAGGGAGGGCAGAAGTTGGGAGATAGTGGCTGATGGATAACATGTAGAGGCAGAGAGATGGTGGACTTTCACCCACATGTTATATCTTCTGGTTCCCCTCCCCAACTGGTTCCACCCCTCCATTAGCTGGTTTCACATCACCTTTCTTTCTTAACAGATTCCATCATCTTGTGATTCCATTTTCAGCCTTGGTCTCTACATCCAACCTCCCGTCTCCCCATCTGTTTCCATCTGTGCTCTTTTTCTCTGTCCTTATCTGTCTCTTCCTATCATCCACCAACCCCTGCCTCCCAAATTCACCCTACCCCTTCCCCAACTGGCTCCATTTGTCCATCATCTCCATCCTTACCTGGTTCCTCCTATCACCTGCCTGCCCCTGATTTGCTGCTCCATCTCACTTCTGTATACCAGCTCTCTCTCCCGTTCATGTTCAGTCCTGATGCAGGGTCTGGACCCAAAATGTCTACTACCCCTTTGCCTCTGCAGATGCTCTTTGACCCACAGAATTCCTTCAGCAGATATTTTTTGAACAAGATCCCAGTATCTTTAGACACTCTTGTGTTTAAAATTACTAATTACACTGGATCAGGAAAAGAATGTGCTTTTTTAAAAATTTCTCTCTCTGTGAAACCAATGCTTTAATTGAGGAAGTAGGTACTGACATTGATATGTGTACAATTGGAAAATGCAGAATAATTCTTTAAAGTCAATTTGAGTGATTGTTAAATCGGGTGTTACTCCACCGAGAATCAGGCATCATTATTTTTGGAAACAAAAAGATTTTCAGTGGTAAATCCATTGTCAACCTTATTATTCCATACATCCAGGAACTACTTTGTAACAAAGTTGATTAAAAAATAATAACACTGCCCAATTATACCGGGTAATGGAAAATTTTGCAATAGTGATTATGGAAATGGGTTTTAGCAGAACTGAACTAATTCAATTTCAAGCAGATTTCATGCACAGATGTCTTGATTATGCTAAAATCAGAAATTCTGGTCCTGTGTATTTTTTTAAAGTTGCAGGAACTAAACTAAGGCACTTAACATCTCTTGTCTCTTTGTCATTCAATTAAATCTGAACTGATATGTGGCAAAATGCATTTTCCGGTTTTTAGCTCCATTTAGGCAGTGATTGGGGGTACTGATTGGGGATGATCAGCCATGATCTTATTGAGGCGGCACTGGCTCCAAGGGGCGAATGGCCGACTTCCGCACCTATTGTCTATTGTCTACCTTGATAATATCACCCAGAATAAATCTTTTGATCTCCATCTGGAAAATGGCAATGTTCGCAGCAATCTGTTTGGTGGGACAAATTCCACAGGTAGAAGAATTCTTCCTGATTTCACTTGTACACCATGGTTCTTGACTTATTGAACATAGAAAACATAGAAAATAGGTGCAGGAGTAGGCTATTTGGCCCTTCGAGCCAGCACAACCATTCAATAAGATCATGGCTGATCATCCAAAATCAGTAACCCATTCTGACTTTTTCCCCCATATCCCTTATCCCCAAGAGCTAATTATGATTCCTTGTTCTATCATCCCAAAATTTACTCCATTGAATTGTATAATTGGTTTGAAGACGTGACTTAAATCATCCTGCAACCATCTAAACAGAAGGAAATTATGAAACATGTCTGGAGCATTTTGCCTTTTGCATGCTGCTGAAGTGTACCAAGAAAGTAATGCTTAAATCCTGAGATCCATGGCTAAATGTAAGTATTGTAACAACTCTCACTCCTTCCCATATGACCAATATTCACATTGCTATTGACTATTTTTATGTATGACCTACAGTAGCTTTGAGTGACTTGTTCATATGGAGCCTTAAATGTCTGTTGGTCCCAGTCTCTCAGCAGTTTGAAAATATCCTGATTAACTTTCTCCGATTCGATCTGGTAAAGCCATCATACCTACATTGATCTTCCTTGGTCTCATTTTACTCCATTGACCATCATTATCTTCTGAGTTTCTGGCTAAGGTGCTTCCTAACTTAGTATCTAGTTAGACAGTTAAACATATCATCATCCAGGAATTAAATAAATAACTTTTATCACATCAAATATTCTGTATTAATGGGGCAGAATTATAACACATGGAAGGAGGGAATGAGTTCAACGAATCTGCTTTGTTTCCTCCATTGAACAACCATTAGGTCTTACTCCATCATCTTTTTTTCTTTGGCATATTTATCCAATTCTTTTACTGCTATCATATTGATATTCACAACTCAATTCCAAATCCATTCTATTGTATGACATTCTAGTCTCACTAGTATTCTTTTTAGAAATCTCTTTACATCAGTAGCCACCTGCTGCACAACTCATTATATATGTTATCAGAACCATTTACATTTGTATAATATCTGCAAATATTCTCCCTTCTAAAGTATGAAGATCATGCAATCATAAAACCTAATCTGTGATATTATTCTTGTCAAATTCTTCTCTACCTTTCCCAATAATTACACCCTGTCCAAAGTGGGGAATTAGACATGTTGAACCAGCTGGGCATGTCTTGCATTTTGTTCAATTTAGTCCCAACATTTAAGAAACAGTTAGACAGGTACATGGATAGGACAAGTTTGGAGTGGTATGCGCCAAACACGGGCAGATAGGACTAGTGTAGCTGGGACACATTGGCCGGTGTGGGCAAGTTGAGCCGAAGGGCCTGTTTCCATGCTGTATCACTCTAACCTCTATGATTCTAATACTGCATCCTGGATTTTGAATGATAATGCTTCTGTTTATTACATCCAAAATCTTGTCTTAACATAGAAAAACAAGAACATGCATTGGTCATTTGTCCCTGTGAGCATGTTCTATCTAGCTCCTTCTGAAATATATTGATTGATAGATATCCACCTCAGTTCTGTAGGTTCATTAATAACTAAGTGAAGACATTTCTCCTGAATTTTGGACCTGACGGTCCATATCCAGAGACTTGGTTCTCAAGCATCCCAGAATTCCATTCAATTTTATGCCATCAGCAAATTTTGAAATATTCCTTTCAGTTCTCCTTTGCAAATCATTGATATATATTGTTAACTGCTGGGGTCCAAGAACCATTCCAATTATACCTGACCATTCACTGTCTACCAAACTAAAGTCCTATATTCCCCCTCTGTTTCTTATCATCAAGCAGCCAGTATATTCCATGCCAGTATATTATCCCAATTTTATTGTGTTCTACTTTTGCACATTAAACTCTCCAATCTGTTTATAAAGGTTACATGTGATATTTAATGGAAAACCTTTTATAAATGTATATTAAAAAATGCATATTTTTGTAAATGACATTCTCAGGTGACTCGCTAAAAAAAAAAATCGGTCAAATTAGTTAGAAATGTTTTGTCCTCACTTAGTTTTGCTGCCTCTACTACATTTTTCTACTGTATCCATCCAAGCATTTTTAAATGTCTTTTAATTTATTTCCGGATTATTGCTTCTTTTGTCCTTTGTCATTACTCGCATGTTGAAGGACAATTGGAAAAAAATACAAAGTGAATCATGACAAATTCTGATCTTATGTCCTGCAACAATTAGATAAGAACAGAAAATGCTGTAAACACTGAACAAATCAGACAGCCTCAATGGAGAGAAAAAAAGTTAATGTTTCAGATCTGGGTTATTTCCTCAACACCTTCACTGGCATCCCAGTCTGTTGACATTCCCGACAAAGCACGACAAAGCTCTTTACTGTTAACCTCATCTAATGGTGCAGCAACCACCTTGATTAATACAATCTACTTCCATGGTAAAGACATCAGTTAACCTCATGCATGCATTTTACCTCCACCAACAGATCACTGCTTTCATCCATAATTGACCCCTTCACTTCTCCAATGATTATTTAACTGGTACTATACCTAAAAACTAAACTATAGTCAAGTTGTGACTTGTTCCCTTTTATCTTCATGAACCTCCATCGTCTCCTCAACTTCACCATCAACTTTCCACATTGCTCAATCTTCATTCGGCCTCATTCCCTTCCCACCATCATCCGACCCCATTTTATTTATGCCCCTGCTCTTTTCTCTAGCAACCCTCTGCATTCTCTTGTTCCCCAAAGGCATCTCAACATCAATAACATCATCTCAACTCTTATCATCTTCTCATTCCACTATCTCCTCAGCACCTCCATTGTCTCCTCAACCTACAGTATCACACTCTCACTTATTGAACATCCTCCTCATTGATTCATTAGTCCTATAATCAGCTCCTGAACTCTTCAGTTCTTCAAGTCCCCTCCATCTTTACTTCAATCACCCATCAAGTCTTTGGCAAACTCAAAACATATGTTCACCTCTGTCGGCTTCCCAGCCATAAATGTTGGGGAGGAGTGTGGATCAATATTCAGAACTTTTTTCACATTTTGTTACATTACAGCCTTATTCAAAAATTGATTAAATTCATTTTTTCTATCATCAATCTACACACAATTCCCCATAATAAAAAAGTGAAAACAGCTGTTTAGAAATTTTTGCAAAGTAATTAAAAAGAAATAACTGAAATATCACATTTACATAAGTATCCCGACCCTTTACTCAGTACCTTGTTGAGGCACCTTTGGCAGCGATTACAGCCTCAAGTCTTCTTAGGTATGATGCCATAAGCTTGCCACACCTGTATTTGGGTAATTTCTCCCATTCTTCTCTGCAGATCCTCTCAAGCTCTGTCAAGTTTGATGGGGAGCGTCAATGCACAGCTATTTTCAGGCCCTCCAGAGATGTTCGATCGGATTCAACTCAAGGCTCTGGCTGAGCCACTCAAGGACATTCACAGACTTGTCACAAAGCCACTCCTGCGTTGTCTTGGCTGTGTGCTTATGGACGTTGGCTCTGGAGCAGGTTTTCATCAAGGATCTCTGTGTACTTCACTCTGTTCATCTTTCCCTCGATCCTGACTAGTCTCCCAGTTCCTGCCAATGAAAAACATCCCCACAGCGTGATGCTGCTACCACCATGCTTCATGTAGGTGTGGTATTGACCAGGTGATGAGCGGTGCCTGATTTCCTCCAGACATGACGCTTGGCATTCAGGCCAAAGAGTTCAATCTTGGTTTTATCAGGAAATCTTGTTTCTCATGGTCTGAGAGCCCTTTAGGTGCCTTTTGGCAAACTCCAAGTGGGCTGTCATGTGCCTTTTACTGAGGTGGCTTCCGTCTGGCCACTCTACCATAAAGGCCTGTTTGGTGGTGCTGCAGATATAGTTGTCCTTCTGGAAGGTTCTCCCATCTCCATAGTGGAACTCTGGACCTCTGTCAGTGACCATCGGGTTCTTGGTCACCTCCCTGACCAAGGCCCTTCTCCCTCGATTGTTCTGTTTGGCTGGGCCGTCAGCTCTATGAAAAGTCCTGGTGGTTACAAAGTTCTTCCATTTAAGAATGACGGAGGCCAGTGTGCTCTCCGAGACCTGCAATGCTGCAGAAATTGTTTTATACCATTCCCCAGATCTGTGTCTCAACACAATCCTGTCTCAGAGGTCAACAGACAATTCCTTTGTCTTCATGGCTTGGTTTTTGCTCTGACATGCACTGTCAACTGTGGGACCTTATATAGACAGGTGTGTGCCTTTCCAAATCATGTCCACTCAATTTAATTTACCACTGGTGGACTCCAATCAAGTTGTAGAAACATCTCAAGGATAATCAATGGAAACAGGATGAACCAAAGCTCAATTTTGAGTGTCATAGCAAAGGGTCTGAATACGTATGTAAATGTGATATTTCAGGGGTTTTTTTAATTTGCAAAAAATTCTAAACACCTGTTTTTGCTTCGTCATTCTGGGGTATTGTGCGTAGATTGATGATTTAAAAAAAAAAGAAATTAATCCATTTTCAAATAGGGCCGTAACGTAACAAAATGTGGAAAAAGTGAAGGGGTCTGAATATTTTCTGAATGCACTGTAATCCCACATGGTTAATAGCAATCTGATTATATTCTATGGTTGTTCAGCAAAGGTACTTGGATGACAAAATGTGCTGTGTATACTTCATGCAGTCATCTTTACATTCAAGAGTTGTCGTACTGAGCAACTTGTATCCTGTCAATTGTAAACCAGTGGCATCTCAGCTAATATTTATCCAAATGGAGACAGTTACACAGGACAAAGAGTCAATTTCCCAGGTAATACATAACTTTATAGCTCTTTGTTTTGAGTAACCACATTCCATAAAGAACTTGATCAAATGCTTAAAACAAAAATAGCAGCCGAACTTAATGAAGAGGTAAGCGAGGGAGGGAGGTGTACAAAAATGCAAGTTGTTGTGAGGTACAATTTTAAATATGAATTGCATATAATATGTTTGCTTGATTAATTTGGAATGCATAATTTATATTGGCCTTTATGTCTGAATAAAGGTCAATTAATGGAATTTGAAATAAGTAAATATTTCAAGATCGGTAGGGTTTTACGGTTAAAAGGACACAAAGTAATGGAGTAACTCAGCAGGTCGGACAGCATCTCTGAAGAACGTGGACAGGTAATGTTTCTTCAGGCAATTGAAAAAGATGACTGTTATAAATAAAATTGTTGCAACCATTAAAGCAGTTTTTTTTTTTCAGTAATTGGACCATCCTCAGAAAGATATCAACATTAAAAATGTTTTTATTGTGTTTATCCACTCCAGCTGTTAGAAACTGTGCTGCGTGCAGAAAAGTGACTTATTGTATTGAGATGAAAATTAACAGAAGCATTTTGTTTAAGTCTACATAATCAAGCATCAACCTTCAGGAAAAAAGATGGATTAAAAATGCATGATGTCCGGTATTTCATAGATCTTCCTGATAAATGTGTGTTACATTGCTCAGAAACCTGGAACAAAAATATGAAGGATCCCATGTCAGTATTCAGTACTCAAATTACACTGAATAATTAATCCAATTAATTGACCTACAGAGTTGACTAATAAAATGGAAAGAATAGTTGACAAAGTCCTTAGCTATTCTGAGTAAATCTAATTGTTGCTGAATCCACAGACAAGTGAGTAAAGGTGGGTATATCAGCCATGGGAAGGCAACATAGTTGTTAATGCTGGCATGTTAGCTTTATTCTGGAGACGACTTGTATCAATGCGGGTAATACTCTGTGTTGTCCTTCCCAGTTTCCATGAGTGACTTGGGAAATTGGAGGAATAGGAAACCCTTGAGAAAATTAATTCTGAGCTTCTTGTTAACTGAAGTATATGAAGCCCAAAATATCTGATTTGAAATCTATGTTAAACAACTCCTGTATACTACCAAGCTGAATTAATTCTGCAACCTAATTAATGCGATTGAATAGTGTTTGTGAAAGAATCAGCTGACCACTGAGCAGCTGTAGTCTCGTTCCTAGTCACCATTTAAATCAATGTCACAGTGACTTATTATTTTTAATTGTATATTAAGAGATTATTTCTCATTTCCAGTGTTCATTATGGTAATAACTGATACTTGGGAAGTCATTTATTTTGTTACATCGAGTGACAGTGCTCTGTAATCTTCAGTCAGATATTGGCCCATGATTAAGCTGCAATTATGTTAGATTGTTTCAGTAGCAAAGGCAAGCCACTTCCTCAAATTCACACTGGGGAATTTTCATTATTTGCATGGTGCCTTGTCAAATTTGAGGCTTATTCGTATAAACAGTAAAAATTAGGTAAAGTCAATTTATTGGAACTACTTAACATTTATGGCAAAAGATTTGTATTCCCTTTCTCATGCAATGAAACAAGGTTAAGGCCCAGTAAACACATTTTGAAGATTTATTACTGCTGAACGATTTGTAATTTCATCTCCATTCAAATTTTTTACATGATATAATATAATCCAAACATGCTTTAATCTAGTATTGTGACACTCATATATTTGGCACAGTGAGTGACACAGTGAGTGACACAATGATGCAGTGGTGGAGTTGCTGGCTTACTGCGCCAGACCCGGGATCGATCCTGACTAAGGGTGCTGTCTGTATGGAGTTTGTACGTTCTTCCTGTGACAACGTGGGTTTTCGCCAGGTTCCCCGGTTTCCTCCCACATTCCAAAGAGGTGCAGGTTTGTAACTTAATTGGTCTCTGTAAATTGTCCCTAGTGTGTAGGATATGGATGATCGCCAACTAGTGTATGACTCAGTGGGCCAACGGGTATGTTTCCACGCTGTAACTGGAAACTCTAAACTAAATTCAAATAAATTATTACTGAAGAGGGGTTCTTTGTTTGAATGTTGAATACAATAATATGCTTGCTCCAGTGAAGCACATTGCTGTGTTTTTTCCAAATTAGGGTACTTTGAACTTTGATTTTTCCATGAAGTCATGTCACATCTTTTGGGGACAAATCAATTAAAAGATGAGTCCAAATATTGAAAACAAAGTATGAGGTCTTTAAGTTTGTTACAGCTTTTAATCTTAAGCCCCTGGCATTAAAGGGTCATTGTTATACAAGATCCTACTGCTAGTATTTAGTCCTCAGGGGCTAAAATGTTCATGCTGAAGATTTGTTTTTAAACCACTTTTCTTCCCTTGTGGACCTGTTATTTTGTTTATATTCCTCTGTAGATTCACAATTTCCCCGACTGCCAGCGAACTGATCCTCATAATTGTAAAGCCTCTTCCAAATAAACCTTTCATCTTGAGTACTTTAATTTCCCAAGTGTTGTTTTGTTCATTTTGTTACCGTAATGTTTCCATGTATTACACAGCAAAATTTCCATGTAAAATCGCACTCTCCCTGCTGAATCTATATGACCCTTTAATTGCAGCTGTATATTTCAGAAACGGCTTCTCTTTAATTCGTAATGTCGTTCTTTCCTTTCCAGCTTTCTTCAAAGTGAGACATGTTTCCATTTCTATCCGCAATGTCACATTCCTTTCTGTAATTCATCGCTCATCTCCAAATTCTCAGAGTTCTAAACAACACTTCTCAGCTATGTGTAGGAAGGAACTGCAGATGCTGATTTTAACCAAAGATAGACACAAAATGCTGGAGTAACTCAGAGGGTCAGGCAGCATCTCCTGTGAGAAGGAATGGGTGATGTTTTTGGTCGAGACCCTTCTCAGCTATTCTTTTCCATGCTCCTTATGGTCAAGATCCTCCAAATGTTATGTGATGAACAGTGGTATTCGTCAGCATCCCTTTAAAAAATTAACGTGCAGTGGTTTGTGCAGTATCTTTCAGCTTTATTGCTGAAGTAAGCCCATGCATTTTTTTAGTCTTGTAATTCACAAAAAATGCGACCTTTTCTATATCTTAAATCTATGAAGTCTTAAGCCAGTCCCTTCCATGATGTGTAAATTAATATATTCATCACTGAGAATGCTGGCTTCAAACTCAAAATGTGAAAGCAATTTACTGCACCCTATTTTACAATCTTGGTCATGGTCTTCTTTTGCAGTAAATAGGAAAGTGTCACTAGCGTTCACTGTCATAGGTGCACTAAATACACTGTAGTCTTGACATTCCTGCCAACATTGCACATTTTCACCACATATTTCATGACTGCCAGTGTATGATTTCCATGAAAGCTTCAAAAAACCATATAACTTAAAGCAGTGTGGTTCTCCAGGTTTTCCTGAACGCGTACTAATTTAATTCTGGTATTACGCCTAAATCTCATCATGCTCTAAGGAGCTTCTGAATCACGTAATAATCCAAGAGAAAAAATGAAAAAAATTCCATCTCTATGATTTACAGCTAAATGGCAGATGATGGTGGCCTGACAAAATCAGAACACTTTACCCTTAAAAAAAAAACCTTTTTTACATTAGGCAGAGATACAGTGCAGGAATGGGCCCTTCTGTGCCGACCAGTAATCACCCCAAATACTAGCACTATCCTACACATTAGGGACAGATTACAATTTTTACTAAAGCCAATTAACCTACAAATCTGTACGTCTTTGGTGTGAGGGAGAAAATTGGAGAAAGCCGACGTGGTCATGGGGAGAATGTACAAACTCCGAACGGACAGCACCCACAGTCAGGATTGAACCCAGGTTTCTGGTGCTGTAAGGCAGCAACTCTACCGCCGCACAACTGTGCTGCCCATGTGCCACTGTGCTGGCCCTTTGTCATTTCCTGGTCATTTAAGGGGAAGTTGCCCGGGCACTGCCAGTGTGGTTTCCACTTAGTTCAGCTGCCGTTTGCTCAGCATCGGACAAGAATTTAGTGACATCATCCAATGTGCAGTAGGGGGATTCTGTGACAGAAACTGGCTATTGAAGATGTGACATATGACCTACTTTTATAAGTCAAAGCAGTCACGGAGCAGATTCTGCAATAGATTTGCAAGGAGATGTAATTAAAGGATGTTTCATAGATGTAAATCTCACTGCATCTGCTGGCCTCAGTTTTTTCATTATTCAGTATATCTCTAACAGACTTGCTTGGGGTCCTAATGCTTTATGTAACCATTGTACACAATGCAGGGCAGAAAGGCATGCTGCCATCTCTGCCAGTAAAATGACCCATCCTTTGCACTGGAGAGCCCTGTGGTACCAGTCAAGATGTGGATTGATTGAGGCAGTGGGGAGGAGAGAGGGTATTCACTCACATATTACCCCTCATCTGCATGGCAGCTGCAACTTGGCTGCATGGTGATAGTTTTATATGGCTCCTTGTAATGCATTGCAGCATCAATGTGGCAGCTGCAGTCTCCACTGAGAACTGTGCAGAGAAAGATTTAGCATGTGGGTCTGGTGAAAACCACTCCAATAATTTTCTTAGAGGCAAGTAACTGCAGATGATGGTTTTCAAAAAAAGACACAAAGTGCTGGAGTAACTGAAGTGGTTCAGGCAGCATCTCTGGAGAACGTTGTTAGATGATTATTTGTGTCAGGAACTGGGATTTTCAACACTTCATAAGGGATAGGAGATAAATTAATCAGATTAAACGAGAACTTACCAAGTTTGAAGTTTGATCTGTATTTTACGAGGAGTCGCGGTGAGGGATTTCGTGAAGACCCCGCCAGCACGCATGCGCGGCATCCTTCAAAGCAGCGGTGTGGAATCACAGAACCAACCATGACTGAAAATAGTAAGATGAAAACCGTAGAACTACCTGTTTGACCTGATGATAGAGGGTGGGAGCGGTGGGCACGAAATCCCTCACCGCGACTCCTCGTAAAATACAGATCAAACTTCAAACTTGGTAAGTTCTCGTTTAATCTTACTTTTTTACTTCGGAGTCACGTGAGTGACTTTGTGAAGATTTCAAAGCTCTGTGATTTCACGCCCTGAACAACGTCCATGCTTATCACACTGCCGCCATTCTGATGGAGTAAGACTGTTAATGGAGTTCAGTTGACAGTGGCTGAAAAATCAACACAATTTATTAATCAACTAAACAACAACCCCTAATTCGGGGCCAGACATTTACTGAGCGGTACCCAGGATAGCTTCTGCGAATGTCGCAGGAACGGCCAGAGACTTGTTATAGAACCGTTGAAAGGTTTTTCCCCCACTGGCCCAGCCCGCAGTGGCGAAAATGTGGTCCATGGGCACCTTCATGGCTCTCGCTGCAGCCCTGGTGGAATAAGACTTAAAAATGTTAGTAGCAACTCCTGCTGCATCCAGCACCACCCTGAGCCACCTGGCGATCGTCTGTGTAGTCACCCGATGATGCGGCGGTTTTGTGACTGATGAGGAGCCCCTGTTCCTTCATCCTGATACCTCCAGTAACTCGGATGTACTGGTGGAGATGGGTGACTATGCAGAGTGTGGCATCTACAGGGTACGCCCAAAATTCCAGCTGCAGCCCATGCGCCCCTGGCCTGTGCTGTTTTAATAACTCTTTACCAAAGAATTTTATTTGACCAGGGTTGGCCACCATGCTGTCCAGTCGCAGTTTTTGTAACGTCTGGACTCGATGGGCTGTCGTTAGTGCCATGAGCATCACCACCTTAAGGGTGAGCTGTTTCAAATGGTAGCTCATCTATTGGAGCCCAGCTCATCAGTAGGGTCAGCACGATCCCCACATCCCACGTTACTGTATATCTGGGTCGTGGAGGGATTGGTATTGAATACTCCCCTCATTAGTTTAGACACCAGGTGGTGGGAGCTGATACTTATATCCAGGTATGAATACAGCGTACTCCTGTCGCTGTTGATGGCACTGTAGCAGAGGCCAGCATCAAAATGGAGGCCTGCTAGAAACTCCAACACATCCGGTATTGTTGCCGAGTTGGAGGACTTGTTGTTCCGGGCACAGAAAACCTCCCACTTTCTGATTTGAGTGAGGTATTGTTTCCGGGTTGATTCCCGACACGATGCTGCAATAAGGTTCATGGCTCTTGACGAGATGCCTGCCCGGATGAGCGGTCTTTTCAGAACCTGCAAGCCAACAAGTTTAATGACCATGGCAAGGATGACTGACCCCCCTGTAATGGAGTGAGTAATCAATTTGGGATGTTTCCCAATTGCCATCCATGGTTGTTGTACATTCCTACAACCATCGGGTACCATGGTTGTGTAGGCCAGTCGGGAATGATCAATATGCCAGTTGCAGAATTTAGTTTAATTTTCTGCAATACCCGACTGGTGAGGCAGCATGGGGGAAACGCGTAGCAACCCATTTCCCCCAATGGATAAAAACGCATCCAATGCTATTACCCCAGGGTCTGGTTCCCACAACACATACGTTGGTATTCGATTGTTCAGCCTGGACGCAAATAGGTCAATATCTGGTGTCCCCAATTTGAGCTATAATATCTCCAAAATTTTTTGGGGTTCAACATCCACTCAATGTTGTCATTGAAGACACGTGACCTGGTGTCCGCCACTGAATTAAGCTTCCCAGGCAAATAGGTCGCAGTAATCCAAATATTTCTTTCAATGCACCAGTGCCAAATTGTATTAGCCAATTCATTGCAAACTAGCGACCTGGCTGATAAGAAGGCAGGTGAGTTGACTCGGCGCCGGCCCCCGGAACCTGGCTCCCCGGAGTCCGTGCAGGCTTACCTCCACACTTACACCATTACTTGGCGTGGAGGCGCATGGTCGGCCGCTCGCAGCGCTGAGCTGACCGACCGCTTCCTGCTGCCACCTCCGCCCTTGACCGCAGCCTGACGGGGTGTGTTGTCGGCGGTATCTGCTCCAGCAGGCCTACACGACGCAGCAGTGTTATGCCCGGGCTGCACGATGGCAGATATCCCTGGCTGCGGTACGCAATGCAACTTTGCAGGGCTCCCCTGTCGTGCGGCTGTCCCCCGGCCCAGCCCCCTCGGGTCTACTGGAGCTCGGGAAGAGGTTGCCTGTAAAGAAAACAAGACCCCTTGTCACGTACCTGTATCCCCCCTTATTCTCTTGGGGGACGGGGGCTCGGAGTCTGGACCCGTTGCTTGCAGCTCCGTAGCGGTAACCCATTCGGGTGAGTCGGCCCCTGTATTAGCGGGAGCGCCCGACTTCCGCATTCCTGCCCCCACCGTTGCGTTAAGCTGCCGGCGTTCCTTGCAGCTCCGGGGACAAGGGCCGTCGGCTGGCCGCAGCTCAGCTCCGCTCCTCGACAGCGTCGTCCTGCGGCCCTTGTCCATGCTGTAAAGGAAGGTAATACTTACCTGCCGGTCTTGTGAAGGAGCCGGTGGGGAGAGCGCACTCCCCCCCCCCCAGCTGCCGCACAGATGCGCGCGACGATATGCCGCACATGCGTGCTGGCAGGGTCTTCACGAAGTCACTCACGTGACTCCGAAGTAAATTAAGCCATTTGGCCCATCAATTCTACTCTGCCATTCGATCATGGCTGATCTATCTCACCTTCCTAACCCCATTCTCCTGTCTCCTCCCCAAAATTTTCCACTTAATTTGTGAGTCACCTGAGTCAACACTAGTGCTTCACAAATTATGCACTTATCACACCACAAAAGGGGTGAATCAAATTTCTCGGCACCAATGTGTAATGAGTTCTTTGAAGCGGCTATCATTTCTGCCGGGATTACCTCACTCAAAAGGCTGGGGAAATCTTTGCATATGATTAAGCAGGTTTCTGTTGTTGTTCTGATGAAGCAGTGGCAAATGAACTGAAGCAAATCTATGGAATTCCCTCATGAGTGTGACTAAAATTGCAACTTTATGTGCTGAGGCAACCTTTGAAGGCAATTCTGTACAGTTCATGCTCCACCAATGTTAGTAGCGGCTGTTAACAATTATGTCAAATATTGCATAAATGTAAAGCCGGGTGAAGGCATGCAAATTAATCCCAGTTACTGCACAAGGCATTCAACCCTTTTCACCTGCACAGTGCCATGGGAGACAGGCAAGCATAGTTGCAGAGAGTAAACAGAAATTCACAGTTCCCTCCAGACCAGTAATCGACTCAGAAAACCACGTAGTACCAGAGTGCACTGGTTCACAAACTATGTACACCAGATTCTGAGTTCATTTACAAAAAAAAAAATCAACAAGACACATAAGCAAAAAATATTATTTTCTGAGGGGAATAGACCATGTTGCAAACAGTATTTACACCTGCAATATATAAACATAGAACAGTTATGGTCCAGCACAAGGCCATTTATTCTATCATGTCCTTGCCAGCTCTCCATCCAAGCAATTCTTCCTTTCCACCCCCAAGCCCATTCTCTGTATTCTGAGAAATGCTTTCTCCACGATATTTCCATCTGCAATGAATTCCAGATTCCAGACATGTGAATGTTTTTTGCATTGTTGTGTCGCTCTAAATTGTTTTCTCCTTTCTTTTATACCTGTGACCTCTTGCCTTCAACCCCCCACCAAAGGGGGCTGTCCACTCTCTCCGGACACTCGTAATTTTATATCTGTACAACAAATCTCTCCTCAGCCTCCTCTTCAATATAAACATTCACTTCCACCCAATCAATCCATGAAACTGTAGTTCCTCAACCTAAGAACAATTCTCATCGCTCTTCCTGGACCCTCTGTCAAGCCTTTTTCTCCTTCCCATAATATGGTAACAAAACACAATGCTCCCAAGTGGGGCTGGATCAGTGTTTTATAACGGTTTAGCATATCTTTCCTGCTTTATTGACAAAGTGCAGAACTGTGTACATTATTGACAAATTTCTCAACCAGTCCTGAGAGTCTGAATGATTTTTGCATGTGTATCTTAAAATATCTCTGCTACTGCACAACTTTTTGAACAATACCCTTGTTTCTTTATTCTACCTTCTAACAACACTCACCACATGAATATCTCAACGTGAAATCTAATAACAAGGAACTGCAGATACTGGTTTGTTTATACCAAAGAAAGACACAAATTGCTGGAGTGACTCAGCTGGTCAGGCACCATCATGAGAACAGAAGGGTTCTGACTCAAAATATTGCTCGTCATGTTCTACAGAGATGTTGCCTGAATTACTCCAGCATTTGTCTTCCCCGCATTAAACTTAATCTGCACCTTCCCGTTCCAACATAATGGTTTGCAGTTTGAGAGAAAATATCTTTGGGTCAAATGCCACTGAGAACATATGGGGAATTCCTTGGATGTGCACGATGAGGAATTTCACAATGGAATTGAATTGAATTGAAAGCTACAGCATGGAAACAAGCCATGGGGAGAGCAGATGGGGATCACCATTACAAGCCGGTCGCACCAGAAAACTGGTTTGCACAGTTATTTCAACTAGTTTTGTCCCACATTGTATCCTGTAAGGATGCTACTCCATTCTCCAATTCCTCTGATTCAGTCACATCTATTCCAATAATGAGTCATCCTATACAGGAGCCTCTAACATGTCTTACTTTTTCATGACCATGATTTCCCCTCTACCAAAGATCATGACCACATCACAACATGGAACAAGGACAGAGAATTCCTGGTCCTCACCTTCCAGCATGCAGCCTCAGCATTCATCAGATTATCTTTTAATTTCTGCCACCTTAAAATATATACGACAATCAGGCACATCTTCCCCTCTTATCCTCTTGCTGCATTCCGAAGGGACCATTCAAATAATGACTCTCTGGCCAGTCTTCTGATTCCACCAACCATCACCCTTCTTACAACACTTTCCCACAAGTATGCAACACTTGTCTTTTCACCTCTTCCCTTCCCACCATCCAGGCACCTAAGAAGTCTTTCCATAGTGAATCATTGCACATATTTCAATTTAATATGCTGCATTTGAAGTCCTCAAATGTTATCTTCTCTACTTTTGAAAAAGCAAGCATAGATTACAGACGATAGCTTTACAATGCACCTGCACTCAGTCCACAGGGGTAAACCTGAACTTTCTGTGCCCACCACTTTAATTTTCCATTCCACTTCCACTCAGATCTTCTGTACAGTTACAATGAGTTCCAACGCAAGTTTGAGAAATGACACCATATCTTCTACCTGGGCACCCAACCTGCAGCTTAACAACTCTGGGAGCAGAATTAAGCCAATCCGCTCATCAAGTCTACTCTGCCATGGCTGATCTATCTTTCCCACTCAAGCCCATTCTCCTGCCTTCTCCCCATAATCCATGACACCCTTAACAAGCTTCTTCTGTCTCTTTCTCAGTTTTAACATGACCTGAAATATTTATTCTGTCTCTTCCCATGGATGTGACCTGACCTGCAGAGTGTTTCTGGTATTTTCTGTTTTTATTTTGGAGATAAAACATCAGACTTTCAATAAAAGTGACCATTAAGCTACAAAATCCCCAGGGCCAGATAGGCTGCATCCCAGAGTACTTAAGGAAGTAGCCCCAGAAATAGTGGATGCATTAGTGATAATTTTTCAAAACTCTTTAGATTCTGGAGTAGTTCCTGAGGATTGGACGGTAGCTAATGTAACCCCACTTTTTAAAAAGGGAGGGAGAGAGAAAACGGGGAATTACAGACCAATTAGTCTAACATCGGTAGTGGGGAAAATGCTAGAGTCAGTTATTAAAGATGGGATAGCAGCACATTTGGAAAGTGGTGAAATCATTGGACAAAGTCAGCATGGATTTATGAAAGGTAAATCATGTCTGACGAATCTTATAGAATTTTTTGAGGATGTAACTAGTAGAGTGGATAAGAGAGAACCAGTGGATGTGTTATATATGGACTTTCAGAAAGCTTTCGACAAGGTCCCACATAAGAGATTAGCATACAAACTTAAAGCACACGGTATTGGGGGTTCAGTATTGATGTGGATAGAGAACTGGCTGGCAGACAGGAAGCAAGAGTAGGAGTAAACAGGTCATTTTCACAATGGCAGGCAGTGACTAGTGGGGTACCGCAAGGCTCAGTGCTGGGACCTCAGCTATTTACAATATACATTAATGATCTGTATGAGGGAATTGAATGCAACATCTCCAAGTTTGCGGATGACACGAAGCTGGGGGGCAGTGTTAGCTGTAAGGAGGATGCTAGGAGGCTGCAAGGTGATTTGGATAGGTTGGGTGAGTGGGCAAATGCGTGGCAGATGCAGTATAATGTGGATAAATGTGAGGTTATCCACTTTGATGGCAAAAACAGGAGGGTAGATTATTATCTGAATGGTGGCTGATTAGGAAAAGGGGAGATGCAACGAGACCTGGGTGTCATGGTACACCAGTCATTGAAAGAAGGCATGCAGGTGCAGCAGGCTGTGAAGAAAGCGAATGGTATGTTGGCATTCATAGCAAAAGGATTTGAGTACAAGAGCAGCGAGGTTCTACTGCAGTTGAACAGGATCTTGGTGAGGCCACACCTGGAGTATTGCGTACAGTTTTGGTCTCCTAATCTGAGGAAAGACGTTCTTGCCATAGAGGGAGTACAGTGAAGGTTCACTAGACTGATTCCTGGGATGGCAGGACTTCCATATGAAGAAAGACTGGATAGACTCGGTTTGTACTCGCTGGAATTTAGGAGATTGAGGGGGGATCTTAAAGAGACTTACAAAATTCTTAAGGGGTTGGACAGGCTAGATGCAGGAAGATTGTTCCCGATGTTGGGGAATTCCAGAACAAGGGGTCACAGTTTAAGGATAAGGGGGAAGTCTTTTAGGACCGAGATGAGAACATCTTTTTTCACACAGAGAGTGGTGAGTCTGTGGAATTCTCTGCCACAGAAGGTAGCTGAGGCCAGTTCATTGGCTATATTTAAGAGGGAGTTAGATGTGGCCCTTGTGGCTAAAGGGATCAGGGGGTATGTAGAGAAGGCAGGTACAGGATACTGAGTTGGATGATCAGCCATGATCATATTGAATGGCGGTGCAGGCTCGAAGGGCCGAATGGCCTACTCCTGCACCTATTTTCTATGATTCTATGATTCTATGAAAATGACAGAACATCCAGCTGATTCAGTCATCTATCTGAAGAAAGAAAGTTTGCCATCCTTAGTCAGTCTGGTATATTGTAATTGTAATAATATTTTTATTAGAAGTAATCCATCATAACAACGGTATAACAACTCGGTAATACACAACCAACTTATTTCAATAAGTATACGAATGTTACGAATAATTCTTATAAACTTCTATTTTTTTAGAAAGTAGAAAAAGAAAAGAATAGATTTTAATCAATAAGAATAGTGATTAAATAATAATTTTGATTATATAGAAAGAGAAAGGGAAGAGAGAGAAAAAAATATATGTATATATATAAAAAGATTATAGTATACATCTTAATAGTGAATAACACAATTACAAATAGCGAAATAGAGACATGTAAACAAATAAAAAAAACAGAGTTATTTTCATCTAATCCTGCCGGGTACCCATTGAGTTGTGATGCCAAGAACAGCTACCCTTTCAAATATTCTGTATATGGAGACCATATCTGTTCAAAGAGTTCGTATTTGTCCATTAGGACAAATCTGATTATTTCCAAATGCAACGTCTGCAACATTTCCACTGTACACATTTTAATTGTGGGGGATAATGTTCCCTTCCAAAATTTCAGTATTAATTTTTTTCCCTGTTATCAAACAGTAATCCAAGAAATTTCTTTGGTTTACTGTTAATGTTAAATTTGAATCCGGAACTCCTAATATTATTAATTTTGGATTTGGGTCCAGTTTAATTTTAAGAACTTCAGAGATAACTCTAAAGATTTCTGTCCAATAATAATTGAGTTTTATACATGTTACAAAACTATGCGTTAAATTAGCTTCCAAGTTCTGACATTTATCACAAATAGGAGAAATGTTAGGATAAATTCTATTTAATTTCGTTTTTAAATAATGCAATTTGTGTAATACCTTAAATTGTATCAATATATGTCTAGCATTTAATGAGCAACGATGTATACGTTGTAGGCTTTCTTTCCAAATTTCCTTCATTATAGATAAACCTATTTCATTTTCAGTCTGGTATATTGTAGATACCAATTCCACACAATCTCTCACTGCAACATGTGTAGAGCAGCACTACCTCTTTGGGATAGCTGGGACAATGTGCAATGAAACAAAACTTTGCTAGCAAAAATAAAATAGTGAAAATAATATTGTTGACCTCTGACGCTGTGCTTTACAAAGAGTAATGAATCCAATGATGTTCACACAGATACTTGAACCCCAGTATTAAAATGTGAGATGTCCACATTGTGATGTTGATATGGTAATGGTTACCTCACATTAAACCTCAGCTAAATCGTCAGCCTACATCCAAAACACCTGAACCACTGCTGTTTGTCATATGGTTTGTTTGCTCACAAATTCCCCTCAAAAGATATCAACTGAAATTTTAGAAAATATGTGAATCTGTAGAGGACCTCATTTGACTTAATACAAATACATAATACAACTTAAAATACAACTTAGCATGGTCCTCTATTTTTATCTCAAGTTTGAATGTTTCACACCAGATTTCAACACAAAACCCACGGACCCAAGAAAGTAGGAGCAGAAATAGCCCAATAAGCCCAAGCCTGTCCTGCCATTTAATACGATCATGCTGGCATTCGAGCCTCTTTTGGACCATTTCTCCACCTCCCTCTGTCTCTTGATCTATCAAATATTTATTCACCTCCACTTGAAACCCTACTAATGATCTAACTTTCAACACCTACTGGGGTATAAAATTCTAGAAATTCATCACCCTCTAGGATTTCAGGTGTAACATAAATAGCATATTCAGTTAAAGTTACTTTTCAGCATATTGTATGTATGGGAGATGAGTTATGGAGGGAGGGAGGAGTGTGGAGAGGGTAGGGGAAAGGAGAATGAGGGAGAGGATTTAATTTAAAAAAACATATTTTAATTGTGGGGGGAGGGGTAGAGGGGAGGTTTCATTAAAAAAAGTGTGATTTTCATTGTGGGGTGTGTGGGATAGGGGTGAGGTGAGGAATGGGGAGCAGGGGGGATAGAGGGATAGGAGGGGGGTAGAGAGGGGCGAGGGGTTATGGAGGGTGGGAGTGACTGAGGGTAGGGGAAGAGGAGGGAGTGGAGGAGGGGAGGAAGAGAGGGGAAAGAAGCGGGAGGATGAAGAGGAGGGGAGGAAGTGCTGGGGGATGAGGGGGAATGGAGGAGGATAGAGGTAGGAAGAGGTAATGCAGGAGGGAAGGGGGAAGAGAGAGGAAGGGAGGGGAGGAAGCAGAGGAGGGTTGGTGGAGGGTGGGAAGAGGGAGTTTAATGGAGGAGGGGAATATGGGGATTGAAGAAGGAGAGTGAGATGCGTTCACATGTTATTGCCATTTTAAACTTTTAAAACATCAGCGGTGCCTGCGCAGTTGGGGGCTATGGGTGAGTGGTGGATTAATGCATTGGGGGAACGGGGTCCAATGGGTCCCATTTGGTCTAGTATTCAGTTAAAGTTACTTTTCAGCATATTGTATGTAGATTTGAAATGTATAGACCATTTTCTCTTGAAGGTTCACAACATTGCTGTTCAAGTTTGAGCATCTGATGTGTTATCCCTTTACCTTCATGGTTAATTCCCGGGATGGCGGGACTGATATATGATGAAATAATGGATCGACTGGGCTTATATTCCCTGGAATGAGAGGGGATCTTACAGAAACATATAAAATTCTTAAGGGATTGAACAGGCTAGATGCAGGTAAATGTTCCCGATGTTGGGGGAGTCCAGAACCAGGGGTCACAGATAAAGAATAAGGGGTAGGCCATTTAAGACTGGGATGAGGGAAAACCTTTTCACCCAGAGAGTTGCGAATCCATGTAATTCTCTGCCACAGAAGGCATTGGAGGTCAATTCACTGGATGTATTTATGAGAGAGTTAGACATAGCTCTTAGGGCTAACACAATCAAGGGATATGAGGAGAAGGCAGGAACGGGGTGCTGATGATACAGCCATGATCATTATGAAATTTACATATTCTGTTGTGTTGCGGCGTAAGAATTTCATTGTTCTATCTGGGACATTTGACAATAAAACACTCTTGTTTTCCCTCTTCTCTTGAAATGCGGTGCTGGTTCGAAGGGGGGAATGGCCTACTCCTGCACCTATTTTCTATGTTTCCTTGAATGCAGTCTAAGCTTCACAAAGCTACTGCTTAAATATAACTGGTTAGCCTTTGAGCAAGATCTCTCCAATTGTCTAAGAAGAAACTGAGAAGGTTGATCTCACTCCAGTTTTGACATTTTCCAGAGAAGGTTGTGACAGTTACACATATCCAATATATTAGCATTTTAACCAGTTCTAGCCCTTTGTCAACTTACTGTATTTCCGTACAAAACTGGCGCTAACATAGAATGTTGCACTGTTGTCTTCCTTTAATACTCCTAATTACCCTTTTTACATTTTGGTGTTAACAGTTGGTTGAACCATAACTTCACACATTCATTTTAGACTGACATTATTTTGCTGCTTCTTCTGAGAATTATTTGTTCAAGAATCTTTGCAGTGGAACTGATTTCTTTAAGAAAAACCTTGTGGTTGTGAGTGCCTGGAATTAATTATCTTACACATTTTATAAATTAAGCTGGATATCCTAATGATAATCATAATAATAATATAATCATAATAATTTTGATCATACTTTATTAGCCAAGTATGTTTTGCAAAATATGAGGAGTTTGATTTGCCATACAGTCATACTAATAAAAAGCAACAGAACACACCACACATTTTAACATGAACATCCACCACAATGAATCCTCCACATTCCTCAAGGCAAAATAAAAAGTTAAATCTCTTCCCTTCATTGTTCTCTTGTGGTCGGGGACCTCGAGCCTTCTGTTGACGGGACAATCTTGCCTCCTATAGCCGGCGGCGGGCCCTCTGCGTCGGGGCGATTAAACTCCTGCATCGGGGGGATGTCAGCTCCCCCGCACCGGCGATCGGATCCCGGGTCGGGGCTTGTCAAACCTTCTGCGTCATTGGAGCTCCCGACTCGGTCTCTCCCGAGACTGCGAGCTGTTGATGTTAAAGTCCACAGGCTGTGGTTGGGGTGTCGATCCCAGCCGAGACTGTGAGATCTTGATGTTAAAGACCACGGCCTGTGGTGGGGCTCAAAGACAGACCAGAGCAAGGCCTCGAGCTCCATGATGTTAGGCCGCAGAGCGACTGGAGATACGATCTGGAAAACAATCGCATCTCCGGCAAGGTCAGAGATTTAAAAAGTTTCCTCCAACCCCCGTGCCCACCCCCCCACATAAAACAAACCAGAGAACTTCAACACAAACTTTTAAAATACACTAAAAATAATTTAAAAGGGACGAAAGGACAGACAGACTGTTGGCGAGGCTGCCATCGTAGCGCAACCCGGTGGAATTTAATAATCAGAAGATTCTAATATTCCAGTATAATAATTGGGAAAACATCAATATTAAAATTTTGGAAAGGTCCTATAACCCCCACAATCAAAATGCGGATTATGGAAATGTCGGAGACCCTACATTTGGAAAGAATAAGATTTGTCTTAATGGGCAAACAAGAACTTTTTGTCAGAACATGGTCTCCATTTATTGACTATTTGAAGGGGCAAACTAGTTCGGCACGAGAACCTGACTGAAACACAAATTAAGGATTAGATGAAGAGTTACATTTTATAATTTACGAATTTATCTCCAATGATGTATTATTAGTTAATTATTCCATTCTCTTTTATTATACCTTCTGTTTTTTTTTTGTTTATTCCCTCTCTTTTTATTATTTTCTATCTATATAAAAAAAAAATATATATAAAGTAGAACTATTAAATAATTGATAATATTGACAATATTAATAATGTATGACTACCACAAACACATTTTTTTTAATTATGTACTTCTAATTAAAAAAAATTTAAAAAAAGATGTTTCTAATATTCCACAGTTTGCAATAAAATGCAGGTCAACATTTACATACAAATTTTTAAATAATTGATAATATTGACAATATTAATAATGTATGACTACCACAAACAATTTTTTTTAAATTATGTACTTCTAATTAAAAAAAAATTAAAAAAAAAGATGTTTCTAATATTCCACAGTTTGCAATAAAATGCAGAAGTCAACATTTACATACAAATTTGAAGGTCAAACTGAAACGTTTTTTTTTCCAATGAAGAAGGTCAAACTGAAAAGTCTAAAGATTCAATCTCCCATCACTGGCCTGTGAGACAACTTGGGGTTCAAACCATATGTCTGATCTAATTCTTTCAATTCTTCATCCAAATGTCCGCAGGTGTCGGTAGATGTTTACACTTGATTGCATGTTAAACCCATCCTT
Organism: Okamejei kenojei; assembly: GCA_035221665.1. Taxonomy (NCBI): domain Eukaryota; kingdom Metazoa; phylum Chordata; class Chondrichthyes; order Rajiformes; family Rajidae; genus Okamejei; species Okamejei kenojei. The sequence goes on from CM069146.1 coordinate 43,464,963, forward strand.
TCAAGCCTCGGGAAGCTTTTATTGATTGCATGCAGCGAAGCTATTCAGAAATAGCTCTCCTCCCATTTTGATTTCAGTGTTATTCAGTATTTAACTGGATTTTCTATATTCTGATTTTATTTTGACAGGCAAGAGCCTGATAGAACTCAGTTTTGGCGCTTTGTAGGGCTGCCTCTTTTGCTCTCTGAGACTTAACTAGTTTCTCAGCCAGTGAGCTGCTTTGGGGTTTTAATTTGGCATTAGATTTTAAAGATACAGCACAGAAGCAGGCCCTTCAACCCACGCCGACCAGCGATTACCCCGTACACCAGCACTATTTTACACACTAGAAATAATTTGCAATTTCATCCAAAGCCAATTAACCTATGAACCTGTACGTCTTTGGAGTGTGGGAAGAAACCGGAGCACCTGTAGTAAACCCATGCTGGTCACGTGGAGAACATATAAGTAGTCAGGATCAAACCCGGTTCCCTGCCACTGTTTTTGTTCATTGCTTGCTTTTTCTCACACTTTATTTACTCTTTCCATATCAATTTATTGTTCATCCTTTGCTGCATTGGAAAATGTGTATAACACTCAGGCCTAGAGCACTTTCAAGCCTTTTTCAAGCCTTTTCTTTTCATTTAATATATCCTTTAATCTACATTTAACCTTTGGTGTTTTTGTCACAAAGAATATATTTTTTACTTGCCTGTATAATGACATGCCAATTTTGTGTAGTTCCCTGCCCACCACTAAAACCTGTCATCATATATTCAAAGTTTCCTTTTTTTAGTTTGTAAACCAGATTTCAGATTGAACCACATCACTTTCAAACTTAATGAAAACTAGAGTTTATTTTTCTTGAAGAAACATTTACAACAAGATTATTAATGAATCTTTTTCATTTCATGTACTCGATCAAAAACAACCTGTTCTCAACTCACTTCCTCAATATCAAGCACTCCACTTTGTGTATAATCTAGGAATTAACTATCTTCATCATTAATGCTTATTTGATTTGCCCTGAACAGAGGCAATCTCCTTATTTCTGTGAAAGCATGGAAGACAATGATTGAAGTTAAATTACTTCAATGCTTAAATGTACTTTCTGTTTTTAATTTGTAAGAAATTGCATTAATTGGAACCAAAAACAATTTGGAATAAAAATGCACAAACACATCAAAATGTGCTGACATGTAGACTTTTGTTAACATAACTCTAATTTTCATTTTATTACTACATTCCATTTCTATGTTACTAGTCTTCTTATCGAGTCGACATCACAAGATTAAAAATGGTTCAGCCAGAGCTGAACACAATTTTCGGCATCTGAATACAATGGCATCTTGTGCTTCTTGTGCTTCTTGTGTGGAGTGGTGGAAAGATTGGTGGAAACAGGGCCGCAACGTGAACGCTCTTTCCATGGCCCCTATGTTACTAATGATTTTTACCATTAAAGTAACCGTAGCTGAGTGGATGATCTTGCTGTTCAACTCCAGGAGCTCTGATTCCAGACAGACCTTGCTATTTTTTAATTTGTATTTAATTGTAATGAAAACAGTTAAATATAAGCATAATAATTTGTTTAAGGGAAAAATCCTTTTAACATCAATCAGCACGGACTTGGCTCCACTTCAATTTGCCTTATGCACTGGTACAATGGATGGCCTCCAGAGTAGAACAAAAGGAGCAAAAATATCATAGTTTATTTTTGTGTTGGCAGTAATGAAGACTTGTATTGTTACATGTAGAAAGTATGATTTATGACAGTAAAAAATAGTGCTGGGAGTACAGTTTGTCAGAGCCTGAAGATGTAAGGTTTCGAATCAAAGGTTTGACAAGAAAAATATATAGATAAATTGGATGAGGCCCTGTGATGCAAATATGAAAATGTAAGGAACTTAGAGATATCTGAGGTTAAATATCCTATGAGCCATGCTATTTTCTATCTTTCTGTATATACAAAGCGTGACCTTACTGCTTCCTAAATTAGATTGAATGCTGTCTTCACAATATTTGTGAAACATCTGGCACTGGTGGAACTTTGTTTAGCAGTGATGGCAATGAGCTTGAAAGCTTGTGCAGCAATGATCATCAGAAGCGAACAGATGATTTAAAGAGAAGTAAGGGATTTAGGGTGATCTGATAAGTAGAGTTGTGGGTCAATCTCTTAATAGTGTTAGTGTTATTTCTCTGCAGTATGACATCCAATGGCATAATCTTAATTACTGTTGGATTCAATGGTTGACTTTAAATGGAAATTAAACAGAGGAATTTAAGGATGTTATTTCCAGAGCATGTATCGAGGAAACTGAAAGTGCTATTAAAATGATTGAATCTAACTGAAGAGAGGCAGATGATACCAAAGGTGGGGAATAACATTTATGGACAATGCAATAGTGGTTGGTGAATTTGTTGATGCAATTGGAACTGTGCTTAGTCGGGCTTGCAAACTGAGGTACTGAGATACAGCTTTTGGAATTTGCTGAGGAGCTTGGAATAACTGATAGTATTGAACGTCAAGCTACAGATGATGAACTACAGCTTTCTTTATGTGATCCTATTATCTGGATGGCCCAGAGTAGAGTGGAGAGCCAGCGAAACGTCATCTGTTGAGCCAATGAACAAATTGAAGCGGATCCAAGTCCGTGCTGATACAAAAATTGACTCACACCATAACCAATCTTTTTGAAGCATTTCATTATGGTGAATATGTGCTACAGGATGGTAGTCATTGAGGCTTCTATTGTACCATATGCTGCTTATGAAACTGTTACAATAGATGCCCTTTTGAAGCTGGTGGAAACCTTAGTCTGTAGAAGTAAGAGGTTGAAGATGTCTTGAGTATTCCAGCCAGAAGACAAATAAAGAATGTGATAATGAACATTATTAAGGGGGACATGACTGAAAGATGGAACCAGATGGGGGTGGGTTGCTGAAGTGTGTGTGGGTAGTAGCTGAATGGAAGCAGAACATTGAATGGTATGGAAATGGCTGATGGTTGGTGAGAGGGGAGGATATAATTGTTTTTATTTACTCAACAATGTTGTTGGTCACCTTCTGGCTTTGACAGGGGAAATGTAAGTGTCCAGCATCCACTTATGTCAGCCTGCATCTTTTAAAGAAAGATGCTTTGCTTTGTGTTAGCTTCCAGGGAGGCCATCCTTGATCAAGCAAAGGAGGAAATGATTTGTAGCAGACAGTAGGATTAAATACGCCGCAGGTAACAATGTTTTGAAATGAGTGTCTACCCTACACATTCCACATGTGAAGCACTAATGGAAAGTCACTCATCCTATGATTCAGTTAGGCTCCAACAATTCACAAACTTGGTATGTAGTTACCAGTGCACATCCCCTTTCTTTTCCCTCCCCTCCCATCTGCATTACATCTGACTTGCCTTCCCCATTACACCCTACCCATTCGTCAAAACACCTTTCCACCTTCATGATCCACACCTGTAAATTTCAGGGGTTTTTTTTTAGAAATCCCTGTTGCATTCTGTCAATCTATTTTCGTTGTTGTTTCATCTAAGCCATTTGCCAGGCACTGATAGAAAACTGTGGAAGATAATCAAGTGGTTTTTTTTTTAACAAATACAGCTTATGAATCAAAGTAACATATTTATAGTACTCTAAATCTAAACTTTAGTGTACCATATCACTAATTTCAAGGTAGCATTCATTCTGAACTCTCTCAGAGAAGAATTTTTTCTTGTGATTTTGTCAACTTTCATGCAGTCCCTTCTCCAACATTCCTCCTCTTGGACTCCTCTGTTGGCCTTTTAAGGGCCTGTCCCATTTTCACAACTTAAATCAAAACCTATGCCGAGTTTAAAGGACCTAAAAAAAAAATCAAGATCGTGGTAATCTACGAACTCCTACGACCTTCCACAACTATGTTCACAAACTCCTATGAACTCCTACGAGTATGTCTACGAATTCCCACGACTATTTCGATCCCCTCCTTACAAGTAAAAAGTTGCAATTTCTTTCATCCCAACCTTTTTTTAACTCGTGGACATTTTTTAATCGGGCTGGAAAAAACGTCCAGACTTGCCTGATGCCACGAGTACCTACGGTTAGCATAACGAGCCACTACATATATCTACGAACTCCTACGGACTCGTTACGAACATTCTGCGAGTTGGAATCAAGGGGAAAACCCGTGAGAATTTGAGAATTACCTCGTGAAAGTGAGACAGGGCCTTTACCCTCTCTTGCCCTTTTGATCTTCAAGTGCCACTGCAACATCATCCATCTTATTCTCCTTATCTGCTCCAATCGCATCCCGTCCAAACATATAGCCCTCTGCTCACTCAGTACTAATCCCAACATTGTCATCAAACAAGCTGACAAGGGAGGTGCTGCTGTGGATTGGCAGGATGACCTGTACCGCACTGTGGCCAGGTGTTAACTCTTGGACGCCTCCTCATACCTACCCCTTGATCGTGACCCCACTGTCAAACAGCAGCCCACCATCACCCAAATCATCACCAATCTTATTGCCTCCAGCAATCTCCCCTCCAGAACCTCCAACCTTATAATTTCCCAACCCTGCACAGCCAGCTTCCCCAAATCCACAAAAGGACTGCCCTGTTTCTGCCTACTGCTGCCCCACCAAATTCATTTCCAAATAACTAGATTCTCCTTCATTCCCCCTTGTCCAGGATTTTTTGATTTCACCCACAACAGCTCACAGGTTTTTCACCACTTCAACAACTTTCAATTCCTTGACCCATATAGCCTCATCTTTACCATGGATGTCCAGTCCCTTGTCTCCATTTCCTCAAACAGAGTCCCAAATAGATTCCTTCTCTGTTGTCAGGCGGAAATTGTCCTCATACATAACGACTTCTCTTTTGCCTCCTCTCACTTTCTTCAAGGATGTCACCACAAGCACTAGCATGGATCTCAGTTATGCCTGTCTTTTTATTGGTTATGTTGAACACTCCTTGTTACAACTTTACTACTAACTTCCATCCTGCCTTCAAATCTGTTTGGTCTATTTCCAACACTTTCTCGATCTCTCGGTGTCCATCAAAGGGGAAAGACTGCAGACCCAGTGACACCCACAGCTACCTTCTCCCACCCCACCTCCAACAAGGATGACGTCCTTTGACATGTATTCACCAATCACCTGCCAGGCTTTGTCCCACCCTACCTCTCTTTTCCAGCTACCTTATTCCTACTCCAGCAGGCTGAAGAAGTGTTCTGACCCAAAAGGTTGAATATCCCATCCCTCCACCGATGCTCCCTGTCCTGCTGAATTCCTCCAGCACTTTGTGCTCAAAACTCCAGCATCTGCTGTTTTCTGTGTTTTTATTTATCTACTGTGTTTGCATGACATAGTATTTCATGGGCAAAAAAACCCCACCTGAGGTGTGATGCTGTTTGTTTTAAAGATGGACTTTATGTGTTTAGATGAGTACAGCTTGGACACCCATTGTTCCGTGGGCTTCCCATGGCTTTCCCTGATTATAACATATGCTCTTTTTCATTGGTGAATGCATGAGCCACCAGCTGAAATATCAACCATCATGATGGCTGGGCCCACCTTTGCTCTAGTGTTCTGTGCTCCTTCCTGAAGGGAAAGATAAGAGAGAACTGTGTAAATGGGCAGATAGTTATGCATGGTGACGATGAAGCAATAACATGGCATACAACAAAGATAAGGTTAAATGTTTCTATAACTTATTCCAATAACCATCTGCGTATTATCCAGGTTCACAGTGATATAATGTACAAGAATGTCATGTATATATCACTGAAATTAAGAATTAATTCATCTTAACTCATTAATATTTCTGATCTGTTCAGACAATTTTCTGTGTTCTTCATTGTAAAATGCCTGTGACCATAACATATTTTATCTTTATTGCCAAAGTGTTCTGTGCACTCAAGCGAAAGAAAGTCACTTGACTTTTTCTACCATATTTCAGTTGACTGATTTTCATTTCCTACCTGCATCTCATTTACTCTAATGTTAATTAACTTTAAAGGACTGTGAAACGTGGAGGTTGTCTGCATCATTAATATCATTAAACCCGAGCTATACAAAGGAGGAAAATACATGCTTCATGATTTCACTAGGACTGCTTTGAAATAAACAAGATAATTTTCACTCTTTTAACCCTACTAACAATACGCCGCATTGTGTGTAGATCTTGCTGGCATGCAGTTCTGGATGACAGTATCAGGCAAACTTCCGAGACATTACTGGTGAAATATTAGGTCAAGCTTAGTTAACCATTTGTATTTTTCCACCTTTACTAATGGCTGTGTCATGTAAAAAATTTTGTATCTCTACATGCTTAATATCTGACCCATCAGTTCTAATAAAGTCATCACAGGTCCACCACACTATAGACAGAAGGGCATATTTTAAAACCATATTCCAACAATATAATTTCAATAGCAATTGAATTTGTGTCAGAAACATAGAAACATAGAAAATAGGTGCAGGAGTAGGCCATTCGGCCCTTCGAGCCAGCACCATCTCAGTCCTGAATTTGAGCAAAGTTTTTCCTCATCTCAGTCCTAAATGGCCTACCCCTTATTCTTAAACTGTGACTTCTGGTTCTGGACTCCCCCAACATTGGGAACATGTTTCCTGCACATACCCTGTCCAATGCTCAAAAAAATGTATATGTTTCTATAAGATTCTCTCTCATCCTTCTAAATTCCAGCGAATACAAGCCCAGTTGACCCATTCTTTCATTATACGTCAGTCCCGCCACCCCGGGAATTAACCTGGTGAACCTGAGCTGCTCTCCCTTAATAGCAATAATGTCTTTCCTCAAATTAGGAGACCAAAATTGCACACAATACGCCAGGTGCAGTCTCACCAGGGCCCTGTACAACTGGCATAGAACCTCCTTGCTCCTAACCTCAAATCCGCTCGCAATGAAGGCCAACATGCCACTGGCTTTCTTCACTGTCTGCTGTACCTGCATACTTACTTTCAGTAACAATCACCAGGGCCACTAACTCTACCGCCTGCATGGTCACATTTGAACTCCGCTTCCTTTTGAACATTGTTCCTTTGTCACAAGAGCACCAGCAAAGAACTGACATCCAGTAGCCAGAATTCTCAACATCAAATGCATCAATAAATTCGCTGCGGGGATGGCGAGTGCTTTATTTAGATTGCACATCAGCAGAAACTCTGCATCATCCTTTGTGAGGCTCCTGCAACCATCCAAATGTAACATCAGCAGTCAACAGAGTACATGCCCATGACAGAATTTATTCGCTGGAAAGAACACTCAAATGAATCTCACCACTTCTCATCAACTGCAGAAGATTGTGCTGGGAGTGCAAAATGATGGATTGTTCCTCAAGTCGAATTGTGGAATTTGCTGATATCCCAATCACTCGCTCATACTATTTTAATTTCAAAAGTGCACAATTCAGTCTCTGAGGATTGTCAAGGACTAGGCATTCCTGTGATCTCGTAGATGGTAGAATGATTGCAAAAGTCAAATAAGAAGCTTAGGGATAAATTGGAAAGGATGTGTGTATTCTGGAATTTATAGTATTTTTCCTCTGCTGACGAGCTCCTTCACTTATGGTATCATAGCAACATGATGGGGAGGTTTTTGTTCGTTGCTTGACCACAACTAGCTTTGAAAAGATGGTATTGGACCCGTACATCCCTTGTGGTGAAGATACCCCTCAGTTGATATGTTGAGGGTGTGCTGAGATTTTGACCCCACCATGGTGAAGGAATGGTAATATGTTTACTCATCAGATTGTTGCTCTTGTTCTTTCTAGTTGTAGACCACAACATTTGGGTGATGTTAAGGAAAGTGTTTAGTTTAGAGATACACCATTGAAACATGCTCTGTGGCCCACTGAGTCCGTGCCGACCAGCGATTATGCATACTTTAAATCTACCCTACAAACGATAGATAATTTACAGACGTGAATTAACCTACAAACCTGCACGTCTTTGGAATATGGAGGAAACGGAGCACCAGGAGAAAACCTATGCAGTCACAGGGAGAATGTGCAAACTCTGTACAGGCAGCATCCATAGTCAGGACACCCATAGTCAGGACACCATAGTCTCTGGTGTTGTAAGGCAGCATCTCTACTGTTGTGCCACTGTTGCACTGCTTTTGTTGATGTAGCTGCCGCAGGTTACACTTGTGGTGCACTGTTGGTGGAGATGATCAAGGTTTCGGATGATGTATGTGGTGCCCATTGATTGGGCTGCTGTATGATAGAATACAGAGTGGGGAGTTCTTTAGTAAAGCTGCTGAAGATGGTTTAGTTCAGGACACATACTGAGGAACTCGTGATGGTGTTGTGCGACTGGAGTGATTGAGTTCCAAAAACAGCAATGGAAACAAATAAAACATAGAAACATCAAAAATAGGTGCAGGTGTAGGCCATTCCGCTCTTCGAGCCAGCACCACCATTCAATATGATCATGGCTGATCATCCAAAATCAGTACTTGGTCCTGCTTTCTCCCCATATCCCTTGATTCCATTAGCCCTAAGAGCTATATCTAACTCTCTCTTGAAAACCTCCAGTGAATTGGCCTCCACTGCCCTGTGGCAGAGAATTCCACAGATTCACACCTCTCTGGGTGAAAACATTTTTCCTCATATTTGTCCAAAATGATCTACCCCTTAAGTCTTAAACTGTGACCCCTGGTTCTGGACTCCCCCAACATTGGGAACAATTTTTGTGCATCTAGCCTGTCCAATCCTTTAAGAATTTTAGATGTTTCTATAAGATCGGATAAAATAGGATAAAACTGGTGGAGTTGCTGCTTTGTCTTTCATTTAATTAAATTTTCCTTGGGTTGTTTGTCACTAATCTTGGTCAAATACTAACCTGCTGCCAAGATCAAACACTCCCACCTATGCTCAATGCCCAGCACTTCATGCAGATTTAAACAAAGGCTGTATTGATTGATGGGGGCCTGTGTCTCATTTGTATGCCAGTGGTTAACTCTGGTACCAAAGTAGTACTTTGATACAACTCACTAGACACAGAGGATAGTTTGTCAAGTGATAAACTGAACTAAAGACAGGGAGAGATTACAATTTCAAGGATTGCCTTGCAAGAACAAACAGTGGGCTGGAGTTTTTGTGTTGATCCAGCGGTTCCACTCCTGGTCCACCTATAATATTGGTCAAGCATATCTTTCAATATATTTTCTGAACTATTCTTTGGCAATCTTTTTAAGGATCACTAAAGCTAGTGTTAATGGCTAAAATTTGACAGCATGTTCTTGCCCTTTTGGATCTCCACAAGTGCAATAAGATTATCCCCATATTCTAAGTTCTTTCTAACATATAAAGGGCACACAACTCCCATGTCTCATTGCAGAATCATTTCAAATGTAGATGCTCCAGGGTACATCTAAAAAAGCATTAACTGATCCAATATCATTTTTGGGCCATGATCAATCTTTTCTATAAGGCAGTCACACTTGACGAGAAGCCTGCCGTTCTCATTATACACTGCCAGTTAAGTCCACTAATACATAAACCAGCTTGACAAATCATACTTAACAAATCAAAGGTTTAGTTTGGAGGTATTGTGTGGAAACAGACCTTACAACCTAATGAGTCCACGCCAACCAATGATCACCCATACACTGGTTCTATCCCACACACTGGGGACAATTTACAGAGCCCAGTTAACCTACCAACTTCTTTGGAAGAAACAAGAGCAGCCGGTGAAAACTCACGCGGTCATAGGGAGAATTTGCAAACTTGTACAGATGGTTCCGGTAGTCACGATCGAACCGGGTCTCTGGTGCTGCAAGGCAGCAACTGTACCACTGTGCCACCCTGTCTCATTATCAATTTGTGGTCCTGACACAGCCATCTGATCTTGTCAGGTATGACGACTGATCGCAGTGAAGAGGGGAACAATCAGCCAGTGGCTTCCACAGATGGTAGAAACAAGAAACTGCAGATGCTGGCTTATAAAGAAAAACACAAAGTGCTGAACTAACTCAGTAGGCCAGGCAGCATCTCTGGAGAACATGGATAGGTTATGTTTTGTGTCAGGGCCCATCTTTAGACTGACTGGTGTCTGAAGAAGGGCCTTGACCTGAAACATTTCCTATCCATATTCTCCAGAGATGCTGCCTTACCCATTGAGTTACTCTAGCACTTTGTTCCTTTCTTTGTAAACTAGCATCTGCAATTCCTTGTATCTCCAGTAAAATGTTTACTTGCCGACTCACTATTAGCTCATACTCTGTCAACAAAGTGATAATGTTCAAGTGACAATGTTTTAAAAAAAACTGAATTGTGCATTAGCACAGCATGTGACGTGCATATATTATGATTTACCATACGGTTTCTGGTATTGTTTGTTGAATATAATCTACAGCAACATGTTTTTAAAATTACCGAGGAACTTCTGATTGTATGGAGGCAGGCTTTAGTGGTACCATCAAAAATGTCCATAGCAAACCATTCATTAAGTTGCAAGTATCATGAGGATTATTTGGAGTGTAACATTTTTTAAATCTCCAAATTGATCTATCTGATCTACAGCTACCAATAAAATAATGCTCTGTGAAATAAATACTTGGTGCCAACAGTTCTATTTATTGCGATTCATCGACTTAAATTGTCAAGAGTGGATGAGGGAACGAAGCAATGTGGTTCAATGAGAGTGGGCTGATCTCAATTCAAACTCAAAAGATTAGTTTAGTTATCTTTTAATTTTATGTTCAATGTGTATATGTGTGTGCATTTTATTTTATGTATTGTCTGGCATTTTATATATGGGATTTGTCTTTTATTTTAAATAATAATGACATATCTTATAATGTCATATTTAAGTTAAATCCCCAGAGGCAAATTCCCAGCAGAGCAAGCTGCTCATGAGAGGTGTTGTTTGGAAAATTGTGGGCCCAATGATCCTTGGTTTCCATTTGTTCATGTACACCCAAGTCTACAGGCAAACAACTTTCCAACTGCGGGTCCCTGTGAGCATCTGATCACAGACACAGCTGCAGTGTTATGACATAGAGTTTTTTGTACTTGGGACCAAATAAATCAAACTGTGCCCCAGAGTTACTTAATAGTTGTGATCAGTTTGAACAAAAGAAGCAGTTGGCTTTTGTGACTTGTCCTTATAGAATCATAAAGTCAAACAGGCCCTTCGGCCCAACTACCCAGGCTGACCAACATGCCCCATCTACACTAGTCGCACCAGTCTCCGTTTGGTCCATATCCCTCTAAACCTGTTCTGTCCATGTACCTGTCTAATTGTTTCTTAAATGTTGTAAGAATCCCTGCCCCAATACCTCTTCTGACAGCTCGTTCCATACATGCACCACCCTTTGTGTGAAAAGGTTATCCATCAGATTCCTATTAAATCTTCCCCCCTCCTTCACCTTAAACCTATATCGTCTGATTCTCGATTCCCCTACTCTGGGCAAGAGACTCTGTGTGTCTACCTGATCTATTCCTCTCATGATTTTTAATCCATTGCATAATGACTCTAACAATACAGAAACATTCCAATTTTAAATGAAAATTGCATGCATTGTTAGAGTGATACTGCACAGAAACAACCCTTTCGTCAAGATGCCCAATCTAAACTAATCTTATTTCCCCATCTCCCTCCAAACCTTTCTGATCCATGTACCTTTACAAGTGTATTTTAAATATTGTTATTGTACCAGCCTCAACTATCTCCTCCGGCAGGTCTTTCCATATACCCACCACCCTCTGAAGAAGAAGTTCCCCTCCATGTTCCTATTAAATCTTGCTCTTCTCACCTTAAACATATGTCCTTTGATTCCTCTTCTCTGGGTAAAAGACTCTGTGCATTCACCCTATCTATTCCCCTCATGCTTTTATGATGCATTCACCCTATCTATTCCCCTCATTCATGCTCAATTCATTCATTGCAGCTGATCCACTGGAGTTTGTTTTTCACATTTGAAAAATATATACAAAATATGTTATTTACTTTATAAATTATAAGATTTTTAATAGAAACATGGAACTGCAGATTCTGGTTTGCAAAATAAGACACAAAGAACTGATGTTGCAGTTCAGGCAGCATCTCTGCAGAACATGAATGGGTTTTGTTTCCAGTCGGAACCCTTCTTCAAACCCAAAGAACTTTGGTGTTGTATTTCTGGAACAGATTGATCACTTTGATATGAATCATTGAATCCCTTTGACATTAATCAACTGGAAAAAAATGACACTGGAAATTAATTTTCCACAATTATAGTGGATCAATTAAAAATGCTCATTTGATCATATCCCTCAGTAATTTACATTGAAACATAGGAAAATAAGTGCAGGAGTAGGTAATTCGGCCCTTCGAGCCAGCATCACCATTCAATATGATCATGGCTGATCATCTAAAACAGTATTCCTGTTCCTGCTTTTTCCTCATATCCCTTAATTCCTCTTCCCCTAAGAGCTAAATCTAACTCTCTCTTGAAAACATCCAGTGAATTGCCCTCCACTGCCTTCTGTGGCAGAGAATTCCACAGATTCACAACTCTTTGGGTGCAGATGTTTTTCCTCATACCAATCCTAAATGGCCTACACCTTATTCTAAAAATGTGACCCCTGGTTCTGGAGTCCCCTAATATCGGGAACATTTTTCCTGCATCTAGTTTGTACAACCCTTTATGTGACTCGGAGCAACTTGAGTGAAAAACCTTGACAAGAATATGCTGGTAGAGAAAGGTATAGTCAGATGGAGAAATCCAATTACTTGTTGGAACATTAAAAAAACATGGATTTGATAGAGAAATGGTTGCAATGTAATTGGTGCAGGAGCTCTGCTAGATAGATAGTTAATTGATGTTGAATACAAGCCTTATTTGCTGGTGTCTTCATTGATTCTTTCATTCTTGGTGACTGGATTCAGACCTATTAGTCCTGGCCAGGTACGACTGCTTGCTGTGGTGTATGTTGGTACGAACTTCACTTGTTGCTCAACACTTCGCAGAGGTAGAATTTCAAAAGGATTGATAACTCTGAATGTAAGAATGAAACAGATGCCAATATTATTTGAATCTGCAGATCTACGTGCTGCTGAGATGTGATATCAAATGATTCGCTGTCAACTTCCCGGTCAGACCTAGCTGAGACTCTGGATAGAAGAGTTGAAAGAAAGTTTTCTTCTACAGAATAGCAAAAACTAAGAAAAGGAAATGAAAGTCACGATGGAAAAAATATTTGAGAATTATACACCCAGCACCGAGAATATTGTTCTCTTTAATTAACAGGTCATTACGATTTGAGATATTCTATTTTAATATTCTACTCACACGGAGTATCACATTACCAACAGAACTGGTTTATTATGAAAGGTACAAAAGACAAAAATAGAACATTGAACAGAATATGAAACTCCACCATTAATTTTCATAGCTGCGGATGATAGTGTGGGTTAGATAAAGCCATAATTATTGTCTACTGTGAATAATTTAAGATGGTATGCAAAGTTGTACCACAATTAATTACAGTAGCATTGTCTATGTTACAGTGATGCTCAATGAGTTTCAGACTGTATGATACAAAAGAGACCATTTGGCCCATTTTGAGTATCCCCGGTCTGTGCTCAGTTTAGCACCATCATCCAGGGCTTGTCCACTGTCCTGCAGGACACATGGTTCTTCAAATGTACGTAAGTACACATCCATGTATTGATCAAAGTGATGAGTGTTTCAGCCACTGCTAAACGTTTAACCAGTGAATGGGGTTGAGAGGGAAAGATAGATCAGCCATGATTGAATGACAGAGTAGACAATGGGCTGAATGGCCTCATTCTCCTCCTAGAACTTATGAACAGTGGATTCCAAAGCTCAATGACCCTCCAGCTAAAAATAATCCTTTCCCCTCCATTCCTTTCACCAATTGCTTTAAGCATGTGTGTTGAGCCCCATTCTAAGAGCAATGTGGCCTTCCTCATTACTCTTTCCAGAGCTGTCATAGTTTTATTTGCGTCTCAATCTCCACTATTCCAAAGAAGGCAACGGCGACATCCTTCTTTCATCACAGCTGAAATTTATCAGCATTCCTGTCAGTCTCTTTTGTACACTCTGCAGTCCAATCACATCTCCCTTGCAATGTGGTGACACGATCCACAGTATATGCAATACTCAAGCTACAATCTAGCGCAAACTTCCTGATCTTCAATACTAGGGTGGTAATTTTGTGGAATTCTTTGTCATAGAAAGCTGTGGAGGCCAAGGCAATAGATATATTTAAGGCAAAGATACATAGATTGTTTATTAGTACGGTTGTGGGGATAAGGCAGGAGAATGGGGTTAGGAGGGAGAGATAGATCAGCCACAATTGAATGGCAGAGGAGACTTGATGGGCTGAATGGCTTAATTCTGCTCATATCACTTATGACCTTATCCATGTTTTTGCAAACAGTTTTTTGATCTGTGCTGCTAATTTTAAAGATCTGAGTATATTCACACTCTTAAATCACCCTGTTTCTCCATACCACTTGATATCCTCCCATATATTTGTATACCCATGCCTTATTGCAGCTCCCCATATTCCTTTGACTCCTCCTGATTGAATGCTATTTCCTAGATACTTATGCATTTATCCATCAATATCCTCATTATCTAAACCTTTGCTCCACGCCACACACCCAATTTTTATCTCGTTTGCAAACCAATTGATTGTTTCTCTCTTCATCAGTTCCCAGAACGGCCTGTTTTATGGGCCATTAACTATCACATGTGTCTCATTATAGAAAATATTTACAACAGCAGAACTGTATTTCGAAGACGATCAAGCACAAACTACCCTATCAATGATATATTCAAGGTACCCTTATCCAATAACATAACCTTTTAGTCATTAAGTCTTGTGTTAAGCTAAAAGGAAATACTGATTGAAAAGCTTTAGCCAGTTCATAAATAAGAGAGCTGTTTATCCAGTAGAAAATTTGATTGCAGCTACATAAAAATATTTGAAATCTCCCCCTTGAATTCTAAATACGATATTTGCATTGCAATAGTTTGTTTTCTCTGAAGCATTGGAGGCTGAACGGAGATCTGAACTTTAGAAAATTATGAGAGGTGTAGATAGCGGACACTCAAAACTTATTTCCCAGGGTAGAAATGTCAAAGATTCAAGGGGCAAAATTTAAAAGAGATTTACGGGGCAATTTTTTTTACACAGAAGGTGGTAGGTGACTGGAATGCATTGCAAAGGGTGGTGTTGGTGGAGCAGATACGATAGTGGTATATAATAGGCTTTTGGATAGACGTGTGAATATGCAGGGAATGGAGGGATATGGATCACATGTGGGCAGAAGGATACATAGTTTAATGATATGATTTTCACCATGGACATTGTGGGCTGAAGGGCCATATCCTGTGTTGTACTGTTTTACATTCTAAGTCTAGGACCAGAGGACACAGCCTCAGAATAAAAGGTTGAAGGTGTTTTGGGTATTGTTAATTGGGCAAGTAATTAGGTATTTTTAAAGCGGAGTTTGCTGGGTTCTTTATTATCCATGTTCTCCAGAGATGCTGCCTGGCGCACTGAGTTACTCAAGCACTTTGTGCCTTGTTTTTTGTAAACCAACATGTGTAATTCCTTGTGCTTTTCCAACAACTGTTATGCCTTGCTTGGTCTATTAAAAGCAGGACATGGTTTTTACAAAATTACATACTCCGAATTCATCAAACTCCACATTGGGCTTTGGACTTCATTTATTATTTTGGTTTGGGGGAAAGAAACAATTAAGCAGCTCAGTCGTTTGCTGTCAAACTGTAATTTGCATGTAAATGTTTGTGAGTGTGCCGCATTGGAAGACGAGACAATTTAGTGCGGCAACTGGTAAAACAATTAGTACATAAACATCAAATCAAAAGACAAGTTACATGTTGCTAGTTTGTTCAGTGTAACATGTTTAGTGTCTGTCACTAAATCCTGGAATAGGCAATATTTTTCATGACAGGATGCATACATGAGTAAAACAAATGGTTCCAGCTATCAGGAATTGACATAATTTATGGTTGATTGACTCATGACTATTGTAATAACTAACTAATGATTCTAATTGCAGCAAGAATAATGCAACGGAGATGTGTAATTGTTGTAATCTGCTTATTCCCACTGGGGCAGTTTGAAGCCTGTAACTACAATGCACATTTAGCTAGAATTTCCTGCAGGTGGATTCTAATTGTCCATCTTGCCTTTCCAACTTAGTTTTTGAACATTTTGCTCACTGTGTTGTTTATGATGGGTGAATGGAAGGAATCTGAGACCTGCAATGTGCTGCCAAACAGTGACCGTGGGTGGGAAGTCCAATGTTGTGGCAAAACCCAATAATTTCTGCAACACAATTATCATTGGCATTTTGTGGAAATCCAAAAGAAAATACTGATGCAGAAATTTGAAATTAAAAAAAAAGAGAAAATGCGAGAAAAGTCAGCTGGTTATGTGGTAAATGTAGACAGAGAAGCACAGTTAATGTTTCAGGTCACATACCTTTGTCCAGGACTGATAAAGAGAGAAAACAAGTTAATATGGATTTGCTTAGAGGGTGGGGAAAAGGATGTATAGGGCAAATGGAGTATCTCTGATAGGGGTGAGCCACGGTTGCCATTGGCATATGTTTTGGGGGAAGTCATCTCCAAGATGAGGTAAGTTAGAGAGAGAGCATGAACAAAAATACAACAAAAAAAAATGAAATGAGGACAGGTAGAAAATGGGTAAATAAACAACCCAACATAAAAGCCACAAAATGCAGTTATCAAATACATAACAACAGATCATAGAATACGATTTAGAAAGAACAAGATGAAATGTAACCCCATAGCAGTAGGATTTGTGATTGCAACCCAGTCGATCTTTCTTGTTAACGAAGAAACTGCAGATGCTGGAGAATTGAGGGTTACACAAAATGCTGGAGAAACTCAGCGGGTGCAGCAGCATCTAAGGAGCGAAGGAGATAGGCGACGTTTCGGGTCGAGACCCTTCTTCAGCCCCCAAAACAATTAGAATCTTTCTTGTTAACCTTACTCCCTGTCATTAGTATTCAAACGTACGCATCTTGCAGGCATACCCCTTTCACTGTCTGCACACTTGCTTTTTTTGTCAGAGGGTGCAAGACATTCTGAGCTCAGATGGACGCAGGAACTGCGTCTCAGGGGGCGTTGAATTATAGCAAAGAATATTGGATGCACCTAACAAGTTTCTTGCCTCCTTGACTGCACATGAAATGGGAAAGTTGTTGTAAGCATCAGGGAGTTGCCGTTGCAGGCATTTGTGACAATTGTTTATTCTACTGCACGATTGAGCATCTGGAGGGAGCATAAAACATGCTGAGCAAATAATACAGATGTTCACTGAGTGCTTGGACTTCATGAAGGCCCTCTTTAAACATGATGTGTGGTACTCCATATTTAGCCATTTATCATTTCATAAATCTGCAGCAATGTGCTCAGTAACTTGCTGCAACGCACAATGTGAAAAAGGACCATGAGCTCAGCACCAGTGCAGGGACTTGGGGAAACGCAGGGTTTGAAGAACGAAATGTCAAATTCCTAATCTGCCTCTGCAATCAGTGAACATATCCCTTGCCTTAATTGATAAATCTATCCCTGCTTGGGACTAGACGTAGCCCCATGGATTTCATAGACCTGTAAATATTGGGCTGAATCTAACTGTGGTAGACAAAAATACTGGAGAAACTCAGCGGTGAGGCAGCATCTATGGAGCGAAGGAAATAGGCAACGTTTGGAGTCGAAACCTTTCTTCAGACTGATGTGAGGGTGGATGGGCGGGAAGAGGAAATGAAGAGGAGGAGCCAGTGGGCTGAGGGAGAGCTGAGAAGGAGAGGAGAAAGTAGGGACGATCTGAAATTAGAAAAGTCAATGTTCATACCGCTGGGGTGCAGACTGCCCAACCAAAATATGAGGTGCTGCTCCCCCAAGTTACGGTGGTCCTCACTCTGGCCATGGAGGAGGCCCGGGACAGAAAGGTCGGATTGTGAATGGGAGGGGGAGTTGAAGTGCTGAGCCACCGGGAGATCAGGTTGGTTATTGCGAACCGAGCGGAGGTGTTGGGCGAAGCGATCGCCAAGCCTATGCTTGGTCTCACCGATGTAGAGCAGCTGACGTCTAGAGCAGTGGATGCAATAGTTGTGGCAGAGGTTCACCTGCACCTCCTCTGATTGTGTCCTTGAATGGAGTCAAGGGGGGAGGTAAAGCGACAAGTGTAGTATTGCTTGCAGTTGCAAGGGAAAGTGCCCGGAGAGGGGGTGGTTCGGGTGGAAAGGGACAAATTGACCAGGGACTTACGGAGGGAGCGGTCTCTGTGGAAAGCAGACAGGGGAGGAGGTGGGAAGATGTGGCAAGTGATGGGATCACGTTGGAGGTGGCAAAAATGTCGAAGGATTATTTGCTGTATGTGACGGCTGATAGGGTGGAAGGTGAGGACAATGGGGACTCTTCCCTCGTTACGAGGGGATAGGGATTGAGAGCAGAGTCACGGGGTATAGAAGATACCCTGGTGAGAGCCTCATCTATAGTAGAAGAGGGGAACCCCTGTTCCCTGAAGAATGAGGACATCTCCGATGCCCTGGTGTGGAACACCTCATCCTGGGTGCAGATGCGGCGTAGATGGAGGAATTGGGTGTAGGGGATGGAGTCCTTACAGGAAGCAGGGTGGTGAGAAGTGTAGTCCAGATAGCCATGGGAGTCAGTGGGTTTATAGTGGATGTCGGTCAGTAGTCTATCACCTGCGATGACGATAGTGAGGTCAAGAAATGGTAGGGAAAAGTTGGAATTGGTCCAGGTGTATTTGAGTGTCGGATGGAAGTTAGTGGTGAAATGGATGAAGTCATTGTGTTGTGTGGGTTCAGGAGGTGGCACCAATGCAGCCGTCGATGTAGCGGAGGAAGAATTCGGAGACAGTGCCACGGTACGCCTCGAACAACGATTGTTCGACGTACCCTACAAAGAGCAGACATAGCTAGGGCCCATGCGCATGTCATAGCTATACCTTGCATTTGGAGGAAATGGGAGGAGTCAAACAACGTTATAAGTCATAGATCTGAAATTATTGGGCTGAATCTATCACTGCACTCATAGTATCTGTTACGTCTTCCTCCACTTGAAAACTATGCAGAGGCTTTCACTAAAGAGAATAGAAAGATTAATGGTTGCACTTGAGTATACATATGAAGGTTTTACTTGTCTGGTTGGAATGTGAAGCATTTGGAGATGATAGACTGCTTTAGGACAGGGGGAGCATGGCAGGAGACATTGAATATTGAAAATCTATCTGTGGTTGTGCACCAAAATGTATGGGAACATGTAGCTATTGAACACACCTGGCAGATCTAAGATGTTTTAATTGTAGCTGGGGGTTCCCAGCAGATGAGTGCATGTTCATTCCAATTAGCCTCTTCGAAAGATGTAATTATCAGACTTGCCAAATGATCTATCAGCTAGATAGCTTATGCACATTCATGTTATCAAGGGCACGATATCCTGCCCTGGAGATCCAGAATCTCCAAAGAAGTCAACATTGGTTCTCTGAGATTCAATTTGAAAACTATGGTGATAAAACATGGCACCATAGGTGAGAGGCAGCTTGCTTCCAAATGTCTGTAACCATGGGACTTGAAAACTGACTCATCAGCTAATGTTGATGTTCACACACATTTGCCCTGGGAATGTTTAAAGGGCAGCACGGAGGCACAGTGGAAGAGTTGCTGCCTTGCATCACTGGAGACCCAGGTTCAATCCTGACTACAGGTGTACGGAGTTTGTATGTTCTCCCCGTGACCGCATAGGTTTTACCCAGGAACTCCAGTTTCCTCCACACTCTGAAGACAGACAGGTTAATTAGCGTCAGTTAAAAAAGGCAAATTGCCCTTAACGTGTAGTGCTAGTGTATGAGGATCGGTGGCCGGCGCAGGCTCGGTGGGCCAGAGGACCTGTTTTTGTGCTGTATCTCTAAACTAAACTAAACAATCCTGGCTGGCGGGACATATTGTATCACAAAAAATAGTGATGCTGGTGTGGTCATTCAAAGCCATGAAGTGGAATTCATAATTCATCAGCTCCAGAATTTGGATCCTGACTGCAAAGTCAGCTTTGTTGGATATTATATCAGTTCTCAAATGAAATCTGTGATTGTCTTTTTACTAAGTCACTAGAGAAGACAATATAGCCCAAAATGCTGTGATAATCATTTCAGAATTCCAGTCATAGTAAGTAAGTAAGTACATTTTATTTATATAGCACGTTTAAATCAACTCGCGTTGAAACCAAAGGGCTGTACATAGAAGAAATAATTAAGTTTCCATACGTCCATAGAAACATTTAAAATGTCATGTTGTGTGAAATGTTATATTGTGTGAAAGTAAATTGCAGTGAAAATTTTGCTGATACATTTTTCTGGTTTACCAATATTCCTTCCAGGTTCGATCTTATTTTTTTATGTCAACTACATCTGATTGTAAATCAACAATTACTGATGACCATCTATTTTACAAAGTCAGCAGAGTAATTTGTTTATCTTTTGCAATCAAGATCTTGAGAGCCCTTGCATTTCTTTACATTTCTTCAGAATAGCACAAAATACTTCACAACTATTGAACAAATTCTAAAGTCCAATTATTGTTTGGATATAATTATGGGTCAGAAAGGATACTGATACCCATGTGTTTGCAGAACAAATATCTGGTCTTGGTGTTACATTTCACTTCTAGTCTGAACCTGTGACCTCCACATGCAGCTTTCAAAATAAGAGTTTCTATTAACTTTTTTCCATATCATTTACCATCATGTCGACACAGCTTTCAAAGTGTAAAGCCTCCAACTTCTTTCAAAATTTTCTGTAAACTTTCTTTGAATTGCCCACCTCAGGCAGATGTAACATTTGTGCACAACAAGGTCTGGAATCGACTGAGCTTTTAAGCAGGTAATCTGTTTCTGTTGCTGCCTCAGGGGAAATAAGTTTAACCAGGACATGGAGAGCTACTGTATCTGATTTGGTGCATACAGTGATGTGATGCCTGTTATCCCATTGACTAGATAAAAGCAAATCTAGATGGTTAGCCTAAAGGTGTTATCTAATATGCAGGCTACATGTAAATCCACATAATGTGCAAGAAATTGCTTCACTATCTTATATTTGTGTTTCAACATAACTGCATGTCACCCATTAATTTTATTATTCGTTACATGACTTTTCAAATAGTTTGAGGAATCTTTGCATGGGAATGCGGATGTGGGGATAGACAAAAAAAACTCCACTGAAATGTCAAGAGTCCATTTTTTTTGTGAGCACTCAGGAATATTGTTCATATGTGACTTGAACCAAATTTCAACTGCAGAGCAGCAAGGAGCAGAAAAGAGTTGAGGAGGAATTTCTTTAGTCAAAGGGTGGTGAATCTATGGAATTCATTGCCACAAATGGCTGTGGTGGCCAAGACATTGGGTATTTTTAATGTGCATATTGACAGATTCTTGACTAGTAACAGTATCAGAGGTTATGGGGTGAAGGCAGGAAAATGGGGTTGAGAGGGAAAGATCGATCAGCCATGAATGAATGGCGGAGTAGATTTGATGAACTGAATGGCCTAAGGCTGCTGCTAAAACGTACAAACTTATGAGCATTTTGTCGTAAAGTTGTGTGAAGGAATTTTTAGACTGTTACTAATATTAAATTTGTAGTCGAAGGATCTACTTTGATAATGATCAGCTTGTTTATGATGAAATAAAACATGCATCATCTAACCAGGCAGATGCTAGCACGCTGACTTTGAGTCGTGTCTGAAGTGACCAGAATACTTGATAATATTTCTGCTGCATAGATAGGGTAGACAGTCAGAATCTTGTTTTCATATGTAGAAAATATCAAATATTCAAGGGCATGGCTTTAATGCGAGAGGGGCAAAATTACTAAAGGAGATTTGCAGGGCAAGTTTTTTCATACATAAGGTAAGGATGGTAGTTGAGGCAGATATGATAGTAACCATTTAAGAGGTTTCTGGATGGGTGCATACATATGCAGGGAATGGAGGGACATGGATTAGGTGCAGACAGATAAGAGATTGTCTTGGCAATATGTTTGGCATAGACTTTGTGAACTGCTGGGGCTGTTTCTGTATCGTACTGTTCTATTTTGTACTGAACCACACAACTTCACTGTCGAGCTGGCTGTTTTACATAACATGTTTTCTAGCTTTATTAGTAACACCGCAAAAAAAAAAAAGTTTACATGCAAAATTACTCAAGCTCGGACTTATGTGGGTGTCAACGGACTTGGCTAGGAATCCCTTACCACAAAATACATTTAAATCTCTGGCTCTTGTGCCCAGTCTGATTAAAGCTTGAAAGGTCAACAGCTCATCCTGGGTTACACCACAGGGAGCAAAAACATTATATTAGTACTTGAACTCATGCTGTTGGTGATGGAGCAAAACAAGCACTTGAAATGATGCTTCAAATTGTAGGCAGAAGTAAATTAACTTGAAAGACTGCTGCCAGAATTGTGGTTGCCAGCTGTGGCAATACTTCCAGATATATATGGCATGAAAAGAATATTAGGCCATTGCAAGCGAGCTGACCAGAAAATACACATTGGTAAGTAAGTCATCTTTCCATGACTCAGCCATGTGGAGTAGAGTAAGCTGTGAGCATACGTTCATGTTTTTTAGTAATTTTGTTTTTGCTTAAATAGCCTTGAAATCTTTGTATGATTTTCAGTTTGTGATTTACAGCTCCACAGTTCGGCTTCATTGTCTTTTCTGGAATTGTTTTTTTTTTTTTAATCAAGTCTCACGCTGGATGCAATCCCCGCATGAGATCACAACCTCCAATCTTGCTGGGACACAATTCGGTTCTGCAAAGATTGGCCATAGCTTTTCTTCTTACAGAGTACATGCTTTGAAGAGTCTTAACTTGATGTGTCACTCAATCATGGAAATATGTATGAAAAACTCTCATGGTCTTATTATCGAGGTTCAACTTGCGATCTTCTGGTCTCTGTCTGTTGACCATGCTTTCGGGCAACATTTACTTGAAGATGGCCCCTCAGATTCCTAAGATTTAATTGGAGGGGTAACATTTTGACACACATGGCGGTGGGTGCATGGAACAAGCTGCCAGTGGCAGGGACTATCCCAACATTTAAGAAACAGTTAGACAGGTACATGGATAGGACAGGTTTGGAGGGATATGGACCAAATGCTGGTAGGTGGGGCCAGTGTAGCCGGGACATGTTAGCCAGTGTGGGCAAGTTGGGTCGAAGGGCCTGTTTCCACACTGTATGACTCGATGACTCTATGGGTCGAACCAGTCAAGACATTGTTGGTTTATTGGAGGTGTGGCCTAACTGTATATCCTACCATTACTGTGCCAGGCAGCCATTCAATAAAGGTGTAGAAATGAATAGTTTTATCATGTTTTGTGCTGCTTTTTGTGAATGCACATTGCTTTGTGCAAGCCTGCTAAAATTCAAGAGACATGTGTAAAGGTGGCTGACCAGCCCCTCACCTCCCGCTGCATTCAACATATTTTTCTCTTTACTCTCAGCTGCATCCACCCACAGGCTCTCTCCACCCACAGGAGAGTATGCTTCATCTTTCACAGTATGGAAGCCTTTAATTTCTGCCTCATTGCTGTAGAAATCCCACGTTGTATGAAAATTGACATTCTCCCCACTTTCTCCTAACATCCATTTAAAAAAAATATCCTACTGCTCCACACAAAAAGATATTATACTATTTAACAACAAGAACAAACTCATCTACTGCAAATGCCTAGCTTCATCGCCACACATTCAACCATGGCAAAAGTGAGCAGGATCTGATCCTGCATCTGCCTGCAGTTTTGGACCTGTACCTGTCTAGGTTATGTCTTGGAGATAGACGATTAAAGATTCATAAAGTCGATTACTAGCTTCATGCCAAGACATGTTTCAACAACTGTCCTTCTGAATCTGTCTTTGACATGGAACCATGAGCTGTGTCAGTGTAATTTCCCAAAAAATATGGTGCTTGCATAACTAAGTTCACACCCAAAAAGAACAAACAATATATCTGTCAACGAGCAAAACTGATTTCAATTATTTTCCATTGGTGCATCAAACAATATGCTGGAGCTCAATAGGTTCAGCAGGATGTGTAGATGGAAAGATATTGTTGACCGGCATACTTTGTAAAATTGTCAGTGCCGTAGATGGCTGCTACTTGTATTGCTTGGGTCTGCAAGCAAAGAATTTCACTGTGTTGTTACATGTGACAATAAAGTATTCCATTTTACTTTGGAGTCACGTGAGTGATTCCGTGAAGAAGGTGCGAGCACCAGTCAGGCAGGACTGAGCTCCTGCCTGTGGTAAGTTAACTTTAAGGTAAGTTTATTTTTACTTACCAGGGGTTTAGGCAGGAGCCTCTTTTTACAGAGGTTTCCTGCCAGTTTTGCAACCAGACAACTTGCCGGTTATGGACTGTGGTGAAAAACCGGCAAAATTGATCGGGTTACGAGATAAGGAGCCGCTAACAGTGCAGTCAGCGGCTCCCCAGCTGCAGGGATGCTGTAAAAACGGCAGGAAATTTAGCAGAGTCGCTGACAGAGGGGTCACCGGCTCCGCAGCCTGCAGGGATGCCGTGGGAACGGCAAGGAATATTAAACTGAGTCGCTGACAGGGGGGTCAGCGGCTCCAAGCCTGTGGGATGCTGTTGAACGGCAAAGAGCAATGCTGGAGCCACTGACATTGGTGTCAGTGGCTCACAGACGTTGGTCCCCAGTTAAAAAATTACTGGGACTAATTCAGCCCTCAGGTGAGTTGGGATATAAGGATTCTCCTTATAATTAAAAGTATGTATTTTATTGTGTTTTTTCTTTGAGTAAAAAACTAAAGGAAAGTAACAAGTTATTGTTATATGATATTGTTCTGACAATGTTATTATTGTTTAAGCACAGGTTGCTACGATTTATATTTTCACAGGTAAAGCTGTACACTAAATGTTGATTTAGTGAGCTTACACAGCAATAGCGCGGGCCTATGGGATAGGCTGCGCCAGCAGAGCCGGACAGGGCTGCTTCATGTGTAAAATGTGCGGGCCTATGGGACAGTCCGCGCCAGCAGCGCCGGACAGGGCTGCTTCATATATGAAAGTGCCTGGCCTAAGGAAGAGCCGTGCCAGCAGCGCCTGATTCAGGGCTGCTCATTTGTGACATTACCGGCCTATGGGAGAGCCGTATCAGCAGCGCCTGACAGGGCTGCTTCATGTGTGAAGTGCCGGCCTACGGGGGAGCCGTGCCAACAGCGCCTGATGCAGGGCTGTTCATGACAAAAGCAACGGCCCTTATGAAAGGCGGCACCAGCAACGCCTGGCAGAGGGTTGCTCAAATTCACACATATCTGCTCGCCCACGGAGTCGGGAGATGATTCTCCAGCGGGGTTGGAGAGCAAGGTCCATGGAGTCGGGGGATTAATTTCTCACCGTGGCTGGATAGTGCGTTGAAACGACTATCCTTATACAGCAACTGTTGTATACAGTGCTACAAAGGTCTCCATCTCGGAGGCAGAGACCAAGATGGGTCAGTATCCTGCCGTGACACTGAGTCTCGGGGTATGGCCGTGAGGCATACCCAAAGGGATGAAAGGCACGTGTCAGAGGTGCCTTTCGTGACATTAAGTTGCCATCCCAGTAAAATATTCTATTGGGGTTAGGCCAATGGGTTCATATCAGTATTGTATCCTACGGCCTGCGGTAGCACCTGTTAGAGTTGCCTACGAAACACCCTTCTGAGAAGGGAAGAGCACACGATCAAGATGACTCCGGGCTCTTAAGATGTCAATAGAACAGACTCAAGTACATATGTGCCGGCTGTGAACAACGCCAACAGGGGGATGTTAGAGCCAGCCGCTGAATCGATTATTCAGGTAGGTCTATTCTACAGGGGAAGAAGCCTGGCAGATGAATTAATTCGGCCATGAATGGGCAGAAGTCATCGTTCAGTACGCACCCCAGGTGCTCATCGGCAGTAGCGGTTCACTGGAGCTGGGGGCAGCATGATAGATCAGAAATTCCATGCACCTTTCAATCATGCTCAACTAAATGGGTCTAGCACTTCCAAAATTTGGGTAGTGCACCGTTCACAAGTTGTAATATTTATATTTGTTTATACAACACACAAGGGGTAAAATATTTGGTTGAGGCACAGCTGGAGCATTCCAAGCAAGTTGGATTATGGCCAGGGTTTGGAAATTGGGCAGAAGTTCTCATGCAAACCACCCATGCAAAAGGCAGGATTGGCAAGTTATGAACAATGATGTGGCATATGAACAGTATGGTCACAATCCTTTAAGACCGAGATGAGCAGAACTGCCACAGAGGTAGTTCGTTGGATGTGGCCCTTGTGGGTATGATCATAATTGAATGCGGTGCAAAAAACTCCTGGACTATGTTTCAACAGGTTCATGAGGTAAGAGATTCATGTTATACAAATCCCATTACAAAGGTTATCAAAGACAATATAACTGTACAATAACAGTAAGCTTTGCAGTATGGGATAAACTCTTGTTGGTCATTGGGATTTACCTGTAATTATTATTAGCCTTGTCTCCACCTTGTGACAAGAGATTGGGGTTATACCAAACTGTTACTAAACTGATTAAAGTAATTGGCAATATAGCAGCTGGGTTGCAGCTGAGCTAATCAAGGAACTGATATTGTGTAAGTAGCAATTAGTCAGCTGAGGCTACTTCAGCCACAATGAAGTAACAGTATTCAGCTTTGCAGAACATGACAATACTCATTGAACTTGAACTTGAAACTTGCTATAGTAGTGTGGTCGGTTGAATTCAGTTACTATGAACTGATGTGAGAACTCTAAGATGAAAAGTTCCAAATACCATCACCTACTCAAAGGTAGTGGAGATTGCATGAGTTACATTTCTTCAGTTGTTGGTATCAACTAAATATATACACTTAATGCACCGTTGAGTGAGGTTTTGAGTGAATATACATATTCTTCATGCACAAAGTTAAGTTGCTGTTCTACAATGGTGAGATATGTTGGTCTAGAAACAAGAAACATGGTAAAGAAGAATATCCTGTAATTAATCTCCTTGCTACTGGTGTATCGTCCAGTTTAGATTGATGATAACACAGAATAAATGTTGGATCTCAAAGTACGATGAAAGCATGATTCAATTCTTTATCAAATGTTTGTCATGTTTATGCATGTTCATTGTTTGCAAAAATATGTGACACAACAGTGTGGAGAAATATATTCTCGTTTCAATAGGAGGAATGGACTTTATGTCTTTCTCATTAGCTAGGTCTTAAAACAGTCAGCTAGACCTCGTTTGGATTCGTATTATCGGACTGGCCAAGCTGCTTCATCAGGCATTATGGCACAACGGTATTCAGTTATGCCAAAAAGCAAGAACTTGCTGTTTTAAACTGTAGTTCAGGAGACTGGTCTTTGCACAGTAAACGATTATTGACTTACACATTTTCAATGGATTAACTTATGCCTCATGTTGTCACATTTAGCCATGAGGGTGTTCACTGCAGTATGCATGGATAGCATCCAAAAAAGCAGTACATCTCTATTGAGGGGATCAGGAATGTTGTTAAATATTATGATACATTTGATATGATACAAATTACTGATATTTCCAGTTCATTTTAAGTGATATTGACAATAGTTCAGTTATAGAGAAATTACAGCTGTAACATAAGGGAAGTACATTATCGGGTCCAACTCGGATATCAAGTTGTTAAAAATATCTTGATACAAGTACTCACATCACAAGATTATGCAGTTAGTTATTGTAAATGTGTAAACATTATTTTACCAAGGGGTTCCAGCTACATCCTTAGTCATGACTCTTACATCAGCACAACGACGGTAAAACTTTGCAAATGCTGTGGCTGGACAGGATGGAATTGGCTGTTCATGCCATTACATTTCCATTCTGGTCTACACTAGCAGAGCTGACCATGGCTGGATTGGTTTTAAGATCATTTGAATACCCCACTGTCTCAATTTATGTTATCAAGGCCACCAGAATCCTTAGAAGTATGGATTCAGCACTGTGTATTCGTTAATAAACAATTACACAAGAAAAGGTCGGTTCAGACTATTTCAAGGTGGCTGCAACAGGTATTAACATTGACGATTGTATGTCTCATTCCACCAGGTCAGCATCAACATCAGTATATTATTTAGAGATTGTGTTTACATCTCATTAGACTACGGCAGCAGCTATGTTGGCGGTCAAATGGAGGGATGTGTCCTTCGACCAAATTTTAGTGGCCGTCGGATGGGCAAATGAGCTAATGTTTCAGAAATGTATCATCGGCCAATTGTCAATCCAGGGCTGTTTTCCAATGTCATTTTAAGTACCTAAGTTTTAGGGGTACTGTTGTTTGTTTACATTGTTAAATAAACCTTATCATTACATTGAATACAATGTTATTACTAATACATTTATTTCTCTTTCGAGTCAATCAAATGCAGTGGGATGCTGAGATTGTAATCTGTGGCATGAAATCACAAAACTTTGAACTCTTCACGGAATCACTCACGTGACTCCGAAGTAAAATAGTAAGATTAAACGAGAACTTGCCAGTTTGAAGTTTGATCTTGACTTTATGAGGGAGGAACGTTGGTGATTACGTGCCCACCACGCCCAACCCTCTCTCATAAAAGATCATCTGGTAGTTCTCGAGTCACTGACCTTCTGTTTACTTCAGTGTTGTTTATTTGTGATTTCACACCGCTGCTTTGAAGTTTGCTGCGCAGGCGTCCTGGCGGGCCTTCTTCACGTAATCACCAACGTTCCTCCTCATAAAATCAAGATCAAACTTCAAACTGGCAAGTTCTCGTTTAATCTTACTATTCCATTCCACATTTCACTCCTGATGCAGGGTATTGACCTAAAATAGCAACCTAAATTGACCTAAATCCACTGTTCCTTCAACAGATTGCCCTATGCTGGACTCACGAGCATTATGTGGAGTCTTGGAACTCGGCTTTCCATTTGTGACATATAGGTTGTGCTCACAATCACCACTCAGAGACTAAATCATGGAAACAAGAAATGCTTTATTTGCGAGTCTGCAGAGTCGGGTGCCTCTCCAAGTTGAGACACACCAAAGTCAGGAAAGTAAAGCCCCTTTATACACACAATTCTACATTTAACCTCGCCTCTGGCCCTCCCCAATCAGAGCAATGAGGTGCACAGTCTATAGGTACGTCCTCCCAGTACCTCCCACATCATACATCGCATGTTCATGGTAATGAGCAGTTTCTTGACCAGGGGTGTGTTAGTAATATTTATTTCATTAAGCATGCGCAGTTGCAAATGACCTGCCCCAGTTTGCTCACCTCCAACTGACCTGTCTCAGTTTTCTTGTATCTGAATTAAAAGCCAGCTTCTACTGACAAGGGTCGCATCCATCACTAGTCTCTACTGATAAGGGTCGCATCCATCACTCCCCTTCTACCACTATACAATGCCATCAATCCTTACTCAAGGATAGTTCTGGTAACTTCATCCACAGCTGTGTCAGAATCCTCTCCCTGGTCTCTATCGGTTAGAATCCTCTCCTGAACCCTTACAATAGTGGGGTTTAATCACTTTATCCCTCACAATCCTTCCTTTTTATTTTGCTAAGCATCTATTGATTAAACCTCAACTTCAAGCTCCTTCAGTTCTAATTGAAGTAACATTCTCCTAATCTCCTCTTCCTGTGGATCCTGGACCTTCCCTGGTCGCATTATCATTATTTTCTGTATTACCCCTTTCTCACCAATAGGCACTACTACAGCCTGCATCTGACTTGCACTCCTTGTAATAAGTTCTCTAAAACAAGGGATACAACAGGGGATAAAGATCAGCCCAGACAATGCACATAGAATCACGAGTCCCGCTGTTCTCCACCATGTTCCTCCGAGGATGGAATCCCACCATCGGGTTCCCATAATCGAATTCCACTTTTGTATGGGAACATGTGCCAACTTACGGATTCCTTCTGATATGTCCATCACTGCCAGTCCATTGTCATCGATGTTTAGACAGCAATTAGAGAGGTTGAATTTCCCGTTTACCCCTCCTTCTTCTGCCAGGAGGTAATCTAGAGCCAACCGGTTCTGGTATATTGCTGTTCTCATCTGTGTCTGCTGCTTTGCCAGCATCTCCAGTGCCACCACAGTTTGGTTGGTAATTACTTCCAGTACTGCCTGAAGTCTTATGATCCGGTTTAACATATATACCGGGGTTCGGTAGCCCCAGGATCCATCCTGTGCCCAAGTGGCTGGTCCATAGTATGAGATGATTCTTGCGGGTGGCCATTCATCATCTTCCCATTCTCCAATGTCTATTTTCCTCTTCTTCCGATATAGGTCATCAAATACAGGTGTTCCTAGTGACCGCCCTTCTTTGGTGTTTAACAGGAAAAATCCCGGTTGTACCAGTCCAATGAAGCAAGTCCCGCTCCAATTTGTTGGCAACACCGAGTATGCCTTGTGTCCGCATATCCATAACAGACCTTCAGGGGCTGATCCACTAGAGGGAACCTTGTTCCATATGTCTCGCAACACCGGGATTCCTTGATAAGGGTTGTTCCCGGTG
This sequence comes from Okamejei kenojei, assembly GCA_035221665.1. NCBI lineage: Eukaryota > Metazoa > Chordata > Chondrichthyes > Rajiformes > Rajidae > Okamejei > Okamejei kenojei. The sequence goes on from CM069146.1 coordinate 43,495,544, forward strand.
CATTTCCATAGTCCAGTCGATTGCATTCCATCAGTCTTCATCCAGATAGTGCAGTTTCTCCTGTCTTTCTTAGTTCGATACCATTTAGGCTCCTCTGGCCACCACACTCGGGACTGATTTGGCCACTGGGTGACGATGCACTGGCAGGGGCTGCTGCCTACTAGGATGGCATCCCTTGCCCAGGGCCTAGCGATACACTCAATCCCAACCGGAGTGTCTGTCAGGACCCATGCCTGGGGATCTCGGTCTTGTCCAACTGTCAGGTTCCACTCCATCAGATCCCATACTTCAACAATGGATCCTCTCCATGGCCAACGTGAGCTCATCAATAGTCCGCCACAGACCCAACAATTAGTCACAATCAGGGTTCCAGCTATCCGGAGGGCCAAGTCTACAAACAGGTTTTTCCCTCCTTCAGGGATCTCAATCTGCTTCTTTATTTCTTCATACATTGTCTGGTGCAATTGAGGCTGAGTAGGTGAGGGAGGGGGAGGCTTGGTGACTACTTCTACTTTCGTTAACCTTTTTATTACTTCCTTCTTCACTTTGTCTAATGTCCATCTTAAGGCATGGAAAGGGTGACCTAACTGTCCTGTCCTAGTCATACAAACCTATCTCTCCCCCTTTGGGCAGGTAACGTACCCAAACCTCCCTACATATCCCCTATTCTCTACCATATAATACTTCTTTCCCCGTCCTCACAAATAGTTCTAGTCCTCAGGTTATAGCAAGCTTCGTTCACATGGGAATGATAGGTAAATGATCTGGTTGTCCGCCCTCCGTATCTGATAGGATGATAACATTTATCACAGTTATTATTACTTTTACCATGATTACATGCAGAGCAAGCAATACCACGACTGCTCCTTTCATACTGCTAGTTATACATTTATTTTTTTTCTAAAAGTTAATGTTAGGGGCTTATTCCCTGGCTTCACCATCCACTGTTCCTCTTTATCAGGAGTGGTGGGTCAACGGGTCCTTTAACCCGGATTGCGTGGGTCCACCCTTTTTCTTTTGTTCGTACTGCTGTCTCGGTTGTCAGTAATACTAGGTATGGGCCGGATCCACCTGGGCTGGAGTTTCTCCTCCTTCCAATTCTTGACCAATACCCAGTCGCCGGCCTTTACAGCATGTATTGGAAAGTCGAGTGGTGGGCTTTGAGCCAATAATCCTTTAGCTTTTAATTCTGTAAAAGAACGAGATACTGCTAGTAAATAGTTCCTTAGAATACATCACTGCCCTCTATGGTGGGTATTCCTTCTATCTTTCCCAAGTAATGGAACCCAAACATCATTTCATAGGGGGATACTGCTAACTTTGCATGGGGTCTCTGTTGCTTTTCTCAAAGCCTTTCTGTTTCCCTACTGCTCCAAACATGTGCCAGACTCCATGTACATATGCTACTCTTAAAGCCTTAATTTCTGCCAACTGAGCTAAGCAAGATTGCAGGCAAGCTTCCAATTTGATTACCTTAAAGTCTAATTCATCCTGATGCATCACTTCAAACCCTGCATACTTACTATTATGATCCCTTTAACAAGAAACATCCACAAGCAAAACCTTTTTGTCCCCTTCATTCAAAGGCTCTGACTGTAAAACATTTCTCAGACTTGTGTGTCCTTCTTCCTTCATTATTTTCCTTAATGGCATCACAATTTCAACATACTTTCCAATCTAGTCTGAACTATATCCTGCCATTCCCAAGATCATCATCATCTGTTCTACTGTCTGAGGTTTGGGAACTTCAATTATCGCTTCAATTTAATCTTGTGCTATAGCTTTTACTTCTTCAGATATTACTCGTCCAAAATATTCTATCTGCTGCTGACAAGACAACAACTTTTTCCTTGATACATTATGACCTCCTGTGCCATCTTTTCCAAGATAATTACAATGTCTCTCTCTCACACATTGCTTCTCACTTGTGGAACAAACCTTCCAAATCTGCCTACAACATCTGATTAAAAACATGGGGCTAGTATTTTAAACCCTGCCGCATTCTAGCTTAGGTGTATTTAATACCTCTTCTTAATGTTCTTACCATAGCTATGTTCACCACTATCTTAATATAATTATTATTATTTCCTGATTACCATACCTGTTCACATCCCCAACACCCCTTATCCATTACCTATCTCCTTACTAGCCTTTCTTGACCTCCTCCTTGAGATCGCTCCCTCCCTTGGGGACCCCAGTCCTGTCTGGGCTTATATCCAGATTTATTTCACTCCTGATAGGGCATTTGTGGAAATACTCTCCCAAATACATTTATTATTGGCATGGAATCTCTGGCCCCTGTTTGGCTCTGTCATAGGACTCACTGTGTGTCGGTGAATCACTTATTTCAGACTTTTCAACCAGGTCTATTGTTACTGACAACATTGTCTTTCCTTTTTCACGCTCTTTCTTTTTTAACTTTTCGTACTCAAAACATTTGGCACTGTGATTTTCCTTAGATTTTTGCAATGTTTGAGTGATACTCTGAATATTCTGTACAGCATCCAAAGTGCCCAATCCTCATCGGAACCCAGTTGTGGCCACAAGACTGAACTCCCCCTTATTGGTTCCTTTGATTAATCAGAATAACAGAACTTAATCATAGTCTCCTTATCTTTACCCCCGGGGCTTCCTTCTCCACAATTGTGCCACATTCGCCCCAATGGACTATCAGGCGGAATGTGCAGCTCTTCACCATTGAGCCTTGTCCTGTTTCCCCTCACTTTTCCCGTTCTGGTTACGCATTGTCTTATCGTACTATTCCCGTCCGACAGACCCTCGGTCGCCCGGGCAATACTTTAGTCAGTTTTCTTACCCGGGTCTTGTGCAAAAGAATCGCTCGACTGTCCCTTGTTTATTTTTCCGACACTCCCTCTTGTTTCCCGAGTCTCTTGTCCGGATATCACTCGCTCAAACCGCTGAAGGCAAGCAAGGAGATCAGAGACTGCTGAAATCAGCAGGGTGCACCTTCCCTTCCTTCCGTGCCTCCGCTGATCCCGGACAAGCCCCCACTTTCGTGAGATATAGGTTGTGCTCACAATCACCACACAGAGACCAGATCATGGAAACAAGAAATGCTTTATTTGCGAGTCTGCAGAGTCAGGTGCCTCTCCAAGTTGAGACACACCAAAGTCAGGAAAGTAAAGCCCCTTTATACACACAAATTCTACATTTAACCTCCCCTTCTGGCCCTCCCCAATCAGAGCACTGAGGTGCACAGTCTATAGGTACGTCCCCCCAGTACCTCCCACATCATACATCGCATGTTCATGATAATGAGCAGTTTCTTGACCAGGGGTGTGTTAGTAATATTCATTTATTTCATTAAGCATGCTCAGTTGTAAATGACCTGCCCCAGTTTGCTCACCTCCAACTGACCTGTCTCAGTTTTCTTGTATCTGAATTAAAAGCCAGCCTCTACTGACAAGGGTCGCCTCCATCACTAGTCTCTACTGATAAGGGTCGCATCCATCACTCCCCTTCTACCACTATACAATGCCATCAATCCTTACTCAAGGACAGTTCTGGTAACTTCATCCACAGCTGTGTCAGAATCCTCTCCCTGGTCTCTATCGGTTAGAATCCTCTCCTGAACCCTTACAATAGTGGGGTTTAATCACTTTATCCCTCACACATTGATACTTGGAACAAAAATATTTCCTGTTTCTGCAATTTAAAAAAAAGTAGCTGCACCATTTTTAAAGAGAGGAATTTGCACTTAGTTGTTTTTATGTGTGATGTGAGCTGGTGGCTTACTGCAGCTACCCCGTTGATCTTTGGTTTTCAACATGGACAAACTACACAGAATTAGTCATTTGGGAGTTAGAACATGCCAGCTGAGGTCAGATTAGTTAAATCTGAAAAGGATTCCTGAGAGATTTCTGTGAAACTTGCAGCTGCTTTGTTGCAGTTCACATACCTTTAAAGTGATATAATTTTTCTGTCACTTTATTAGGTTACTGCCTTTCAAACTTTTCATCTGAAACTGTGAATATTTATTGGGTGACACAGTCGTGCAGCTTATACAGCTGCTGCCTCACAGCACCAGCGACCCAGGCTCAATCCTGACCTTGGGTGCTGTTCTGTGTGGAGTTTTCACTTTCTTTCTGCGAGTGCGACCACTTAGATTTCTTCTAGATACTGCTGTTTCCTCTCACAGCAAAGACATGCGGGTTTGTAGGTTAATTGGCCTTTACAAACTATCTCCACAGTGGACTCAGAGGGCCGAAGGGCTTTTTACAAATATGCTGTGCCCTTCTTTCTTATCCTGGAATACAGCAGTTTGAAACATTGGATCCAGATGAGGATGGCATTCATTGCTAACGCTAGAAGTATATTTCCTGTAACTGAAAATCTATAATTTCAGTGTTAAAATTTCCATTGGTACAAGAAGATATTTACTTTGCTTTATAAGTCCCTGTCCCACTTAGGTGACTTAAACAGCAACCTCTGGTGACCTTGCCCGCCACCCAAAAAAAAAAAAAAAACAAGATCGAGGTGACCTGCAACCTCCTAACACCTCCCACACATATGTTGAAAACCTTCCTCGACTATGAAGAAAACCGGCTTTGACTACACCTGCGACTAAAAAATTATCGATTTTTAAAACGGCAACCTATTTTTAGTCGAGGCCGGTTTTAATCATGATGAAAAAATAGCAGCAACCTAGATGAAGCCTCAACCACACGGAAACCATTTCGACCATTAGGGAGAGTGACCAAACACCTCCGGTGACCTCATGCAAACCTTGGGTGGTGGGCAAGGTCACCAGTGGTTACTGTTTAGGTCTCCTAAGTGGGATAGGAGCTTAACACTCCATCCATTTAAATTAATTTAAAAACAAGTGTAAGTAGTGACACAGCCCAACATGTTGTTTTGATATGCTCATTACTTAAGTTCAGAAGAATCTGCTGTTTATTTTCAGTTTGCAAGGTCTCATCTGCTTGAGATTTTGGGTGTCCCAGCACACATTTTAATTAAACCATTACTTCATTTACCTGCTAAATACATAGTTCTTCACAGGGCACTCCACAGCCTGTATGGTTTAATGCTTGGTTGCTGCAGAAATGTGTGCAACATACCTTCTGGGAAATTTTATGTTGTAGTTTCAGGTTTGGTGAGGTGGGATTTATCTTGATGGAACTTTTCTTCATGCTATTTGATATTATGCAGGAGGCTCTAATATATGTGGATGAAGGGGCACATTTTTGGCACCTGGCCACTCAAATGTTAAATTTCAGAAAGTCATTTCATTGAAGGCTTCATCTATAATTTACAGTAACTTTTTAAATGTGAAAATGTATGATCTCATGTATGAACAGACTATGATGTTCATTTTGCTCTGTTGACTTTTACTCTGTTTAAAGGGTTGGTCCTGTTTAAACAGGATCACTTGCCTCTGTTGAAGTCACCAATCATCTCCTTAGTTTTGTTGATATTAAGAGCAAGGTTGTTGTTCTGGCATGACTCAATCAGGTTATCAATCTCACTCATTGTTACCTCTTATTTATCCAACATCTGAGGTAGCATTGGCAACTTCAAATATGACAATGGAGCCTTGTCTGGCTGCACAATCATGGGTATAGAATGAGAAGATCAGGGCACTGAGGTACACCGGTCTTGATGGCATTGAGGAGGAGGTGTTACTGCCAATTTCTATTGATTGTGGTCTGCCTGTGAAGATGTCGATCCAATTGCTTAAAGGCGAACAGTTCCGAGTTTCAAGAGTCAAGAGTTTTGTTGTCATGTGTCCCAGATAGGGCAATGAAATTCTTACTTGCTGCAGCACAACAGAATATGTAAACATAATACAAAATAGAAGATAAATGTTTGGTGGGTATATATATAAAATAAATAAACAGATATAGTGCAATAATAATAATAGACTGTTATTGTTCAGAGCTTATTTGATGTCGTGTTTAATAGCCTGATGACTGTGGGGAAGAAACTGTTCCTGAACCTGGATGTTACAGATTTCAGGCTCCTATACCTTCTTCCCGATGGCAACGGTAAAATGAGTGTGCGACCAGGGTGGTGTGGGTCTTTGATGCTGTTGGCAGCCTTTTTGAGGCAGCGACTACGATAGATCCCTTCAATGGTGGGGAGGTCAGAGCCGGTGATGGACTGGGCTGTGGTCACAACTTTCTGCAGTCTTTCCCGCTCCTGGACGTTCAAGTTGCCGAACCAGGCCACGATGCAGCCAGTCAATACGCTCTCTACTGTGCACCTTTAGAAGTTCGAGAGAATCCTCTATGACATGCTGACTCTCCGTAATTGTCTCAGGAAGTAGAGGCACTGATGTGCCTTCTTTATAATTGCATCGGTGTGCTGGGACACGGAAAGTTTTTTGGAAATATGCACGCACAGGAATTTGAGGTTTTTGACCCTTTCCACCATCGTCCCGTTGATATAAACGGGATGGTGGGTCCCTATCCTTCATCTTCCAAAGTCCACAATCAGTTCCTTGGTTTTACTGCCGTTGAGAGTCAGGTTGTTGTGCTGGCACCATTTGGTCAATCAGTTGATCTCACTTCGATACTCTGACTCGTCCCCATCTGTGATTTGTCCGAAAACTTAATGATAAGTTTTGAAGAGATGATGCTGGTAATGGAGCTGTAGTCATAGAAACATAGAAAATAGCTGCAGGAGGAGGCCCTTCGAGCCTGCACCTCCATTCAATATTATCATGGCTGATCATCCAACTCGGTATCCTGTACCTGTCTTCTCTCCATACCCCCTAATCCCTTTAGCCACAAGGGCCACATCTAACTCCCTCTTAAATATAGCCAATGAACTGGCCTCAACTACCTTCTGTGGCAGAGAATTCCACAGATTCACCACTCTGTGTGAAAAATGATTTTCTCATCTCGGTCCTAAAAGACTTTCCCCTTATCCTTAAACTGTGACCCCTTGCTCTGGACTTCCCCAACATCGGGAACAATCTTCCTGCATCTAGCCTGTCCAACCCTTTAAGAATTTTGTAAGTCTCTATAAGATCCCCCCTCAATCTTCTAAATTTTAGCGTGTACAAGCCGAGTCTATCCAGTCTTTCTTCATATGAAAGTCCTGCCATCCCAGGAAATGAACATCAGCCTGACATACAGGTTCTTATTGTCCCAGTGGTCACTGCAGAGTGGAGACTCAGTGAGATTGTATCTACTGTTGAACTGTTGTGGTGGTAGACATATTGTATTGCATCCAGTTCCTTACTAAGGCAGGAATTCATATGCATCATAACCAATCTCTCAAAGCACTTCACCACTATGGATCCACAAGGAATAGGTGACGTTTTGGGTTGAGACTCTTCTTCAGGAGAAGGGTTTCGAGCTGAAACATTGCCTATTCCTTCTCTCTATAGATGCGGCCTCACTGGCTGAGTTTCACCAGCATTTTTTGTCTACCTTCGATTTTTCCAGCACCTGCAGTCCTTTCTTAAACAAGCAGTCACAGAGTCATTCCCCTGCCTTCCTTGACTAGTTCTGAGCAATCCTGACCACTGGAACTGTGCTCTTCAGTCACTGCTTATTTGCAGGAGAAGGAGCATAGCCAGGTTGTAGGTTAATTGGCTTCAGTAAAAGAATGTCCCCAATGTGTAGTATAGAACTAATGTAAGGGTGATCGCTGATCGGCGCAGACTTGGTGGGCTGAAGTTTCCATGCTATATCTCTAAAACTTAAAAACTATAGACACTGAATATATCTATGAAGGAGTTGATTGATATCTTTTATATTGAGAAATGCAATCAGATATCATGGGAAGAAAGCATGAGTACGGTATTGAGATATCAGCTATGGGATCAGCTATGATTGTATTGAATCAGAAGGCTGAAGGCTATCATGAACTAAATCTACTTCTATTGCCCATGTATCTATGAGTAACAATTTACCACATGCTTCCTCAGCTACCAAATAGCTTGAGCTGAATCGACCAGGAGATCATCTTGAGGAAGTGCAGTTTCATGTGACGACTTTGTTGGGATACGTTTAATGATTGTTTATTTGTTTTCAGACTTGGACCCAGTATGCCAAAATTCACCACCACTGGTTCATGGCATTTATAACATTAATGCCCAAAATAGCCTTCAGCACTTGTATAACTCATCTTGACAATGCCCTTTTACTTGAAAATAAAATGTAACCTAATTGAGGAATCTGAGATTAATGGAAAATAAGATGTTGCATTCTCGTGCAAAACCGACAATATATCAATATTATCCACTTACATATAGTCACATATTACCACCTGTTATAACGAAGTTTGGGTTCATCTCAGCCATTAGAATTTAACTGGATTAGGGTTGTAGATGATATGTGTGTACACCTTTAATTGATAGTAACGATGTCCATGCTAACCACTCCCCCACCAGTTAGTATAATTGTAACCCACACGCCCCTAGCTCTCTCTCTAGTGTTCGTGACAGACCACGTACAGCCAGGGCTATGTATAATGTATACTTAATAAAGTACTGACGACTTTAAGGTGTCTGTGCACCTTCTCTAAAGGGTCATGTAGTAAACTGCTGTAAAATATTATTTTGACATCTGAATTCTCCATGTCAAATGGTAAACAGTAAGTGCAGTAAGTGGAAGCAGTGAGGTTATTAAAAAAAGTAATTTGAAATCATGCCTGCTGCCCAATGTTCATGACAATAGTGACTATGCATGTCACGAGTGGATTTATGTGATGGAAATTACCTGCCAAATACCCTTTTTATGCGCAGGTGTTGTTCCAGTTTGAAAGAAGTTCAATGGCACATCTCTGCTAACTGGCTGCCCAGTAAATAACTTGCATCATTTAAATCTTTGCAAGTGCAATACCAGAGGGGCAAAGGATGGAAGATTGATGCTTTTATAGCATCATTTAGGGCGGCACGGTGGCGCAGCAGTAGAGTTGCTGCCTTGCAGCGCTCAGAGACCCAGGTTCAATCCCGACTATGAGCGCTGTCTGTACGGAGTTTGTACGTTCTCTCTGTGTCCGCGTGGTTTTTCTCCTAGATCTTCGTTTTCCTCCCACACTCCAAAGACATACAGGTTTGTTGGTTAATTTGCTTGCATGATTTGCATGCTTAAATTGTCCCTCGTGTGTGTAGCATAGTGTTAACGTGCGGAGATCGCTGGTCAGTGTAGACTCGGTGGGCCGAAGGGCCTATTTCCACTCTGTATCTCTAAACTAAACTAAAAACAAAATTCTTATTGCAACCAAGTACAAAATGAATTGCAGATATCCATGCTGTACACTTCAGATTGCAAATGCACATTAAGTTATACTGCAACTTTATTTTACAGCCCATTTCATGACAGGTTGTAAATATGCAAATTTCCCCCAAAAAATTTTACTACTGTCTTTTTCATTGCACTTTATTTACAGCTGACTCATGCATTTTCTACACTATATTTTAGAATGATTTTGCACAAGAGGGATTCACATTTACTTTGCCCATGCTTATTTACATTTTTTAAACCATATTGCCTCCAAATGATTTGAACTATAGATCATTTACTCAAAATGTTTTGGAAAGAATATATTCACTGTTAACTATTCATATGGTTAAGGAACTATAGGGTTATTTAGGTTCTTAGCAGATGTCTACTGATTGGTTTTGTAGCCCGAGATAATCTAGTGGTTTAATAAAGACTAAATAAGGAATTCAGAAATAATACATAATTAATATTCCCTCTCCATGTGCAAAGACAAATAGAATGTAAGTAATGTACTCTGATGGGATATGGTGGTTATGCAATGGATAAAGTTTGGAATTGTTTATGCGTTAAGCCACTTGACAGTAAAATGCAACGTTAAATTCTGTAGATTTTATGGATTATTTAAATTGTATTTATGGGTTCTCATTGTACCAAAGCTTGAGATGACAGGATGATTTAAAATTCTCAACATGAACTAAGGCACAATGTGTTTTGATTATTTGCATGTGACAAATACACAACATAAAATATTGTTTGGGGTGTAATTTCAGAAAACAACCATGATACACCCAAATCACCTTCTCCAGTGCAATGGCTCAGCCTGAATGAAAGATATTTGGATACAAAGTTGTTTCAATAGACAATAGACAATAGGTAGACCATTCGGCCCTTCGAACCAGCACCACCATTCAATGCGATCATGGCTGATCATCCCAATCAGTACCCCGTTCCTGCCTTCTCCCCATATCCCGTTTCATTGTGTTTTCTTACTGCCTCTTCAAATTATGACAAGAATTTTAGGTACGACAAGCTGGTTGTTTGTAATTATCGGAGAATATTTTTCAATAATCTTTTTCAAAGTTATTTCTGCTGTTTCAATTAAATTTTATGGCTGAATTATATTGCTCATTAAAAATTGAAAAGCTGTCCAAATGCATGTCTTTAATCCTGAAGTGTCAAATATGCGTGAATATTTGTAAATTATTTTCATATATTAAGAATAAATGCGAGATTTAGGCTTGGTTTTTGCCTTGGATTGGTCATTCTTAATTACTTAACCTCCTAAGATTGGCAAGAAACTCTAATGTATTTGGATCTCAGGAATGGTTAATATTATAGGTGCATTCTCTGCAAGGTTCCACATATGCCATATTATCTTAATAATGTATTAATCATTAATGCAGGCAGGTGGGGACTACTGTAGAAGGGACATGTTGGTCAGTGTGGCCAGGTTGGGCCAAACGGCGTGTTTTAACGCAATGACGTGGAACGTGATTAACGTGGAATTCTCTGCCACAGAGGGCAGTGGAGGCAGGTTCTCTGGATGCTTTCAAGAGAGAGCTAGATAGGGCTCTTAAAAATAGCGTCACCCATCAATGTTCTCCAGAGATGCTGCCTGACCAACTGAGTTACACCTGCACTTTGTGTCTTTTTTTCTCTTTCTTTACTTGGTTATTATTCTTGCATTCTTTTACATTTGTATTTTATCCATTCTTCTACATCAACTTATTGTTTCCTTACAAATTTAGCGTGTTGTGCCTTCCATATGTAATTGGTTTCATTCTTTTTTTTTTTCAAATATATTTTTTATTAGAGTATTTAGACAGTGGATTAGCATACTAGCAATATTTCATGCTCCATTGTTATATTATCATTTAGACTCTATATCAGTATAATTTGACTCTAATGTAGAGAACAGTGTGCAAAGAAGAAAATCTACATCGTAGGAGATAAGATCAAAGAATATAAGATATAACTTTTATCTATTCCTAAATAATTGGTTTCCAGCCACCCTTTTAAGTAATTGAAAGAAGACCATGTTTAACAGGATCGTTATTATTTCCATGTGATATATTGTTTGACCTATTATTATTTTTCAACCATTTCCACCAGGCCTAGCCTGATTAAAAGCAGTTGCCAATAACAGTAGGTATTTGAGTAGAAGATGTGGTGGTCAGCAAAGTCAGTTTCAAACTATGTTATAGAAGGAAAGGCATACAGTGAGATTTATTGATGGAATTTCAGAGCTTTGAATCTTGACAGCCATCAGTAGACAAATGATTAAAATTTGTCAGATAGAAACATAGAAAAATAGGTGCAGGAGTAGGCCATTCGGCCCTTCGAGCCTGCACCGCCATTCAATATGATCATGGCTGATCATCCAACTCAGTATCCCGTACCTGCCTTCTCTCCATACCCCCTGATCCCTTTAGCCACAAGAGCCACATCCAACTCCCTCTTGAATATAGCCAATGAACTGGCCTCAACAACCTTCTGTGGCAGAGAATTCCAGAGACTCACCACTCTCTGTGTAAAGAATGTTTTCCTCATCTCGGTCCTAAAGGAATTCCCCCTTATCCTTAGACTGTGACCCCTTGTTCTGGACTCCCCCAACATCAGGAACAATCTTCCTGCATCTAGCCTGTCCAAGCCCCTTAAGAATTTTGTAAGTTTCTATAAGATCCCCCTCAATCTTCTAAATTCCAGTGAGTACAATCCGAGTCTATCCAGTCTTTCTTCATATGAAAGTCCTGACATCCCAGGAATCAGTCTGGTGAACCTTCTTTGAACCCCCTCTATGGCAAGAATGTATTTCCTCAGATTTGGAGACCAAAACTGTACGCAATACTCCAGGTGTGGTCTCACCAAAACCCTGTACAGCTGCAGTAGAACCTCCCTGTTCCTATACTCAAATCCTTTTGCTATGAATGCTAACATACCATTTGCTATCTTCACTGCCTGCTGCACCTGCATGCCTACTTTCAATGACTGGTGTACCATGACACCCAGGTCTCGTTGCATCTCCCCTTTTCCTAATCTGCCACCATTCAGATAATAGTCTACCCTCCTGTTTTTGCCACCAAAGTGGATAACCTCCCATTTATCCACATTATACTGCATCTGCCAATTCACTCAGCCTATCCAAATCACCCTGCAGCCTCCTAGCATCCTCCTCACACCTAACTATAGCCCCCAGCTTGGTGTCGTCTTCAAATTTGGAGATGTTGCATTCAATTCCCTCGTCCAAATCATTAATGTATATTGTAAATAGCTGGGGTCCCAGCACTGAGCCTTGTGGTATCCCACTACTCACTGCCTGCCATTCTGAAAATGACATGTTCACTCCTACCCTTTGCTTCCTGTCTGCCAGCCAGTTCTCTATCCACATCATTATTGAACCACCAATACCATGTGCTTTAAGTTTATATACTAATCTCTTATGTGGGACCTTGTCGAAAGCCTTCTGAAAATCCAGATATAACACATCTACTGGTTCTCCCTTATCCACTCTACTAGTTACATCCTCGAAAAATTCTAAAAGATTCGTCAGACATAATTTACCTTTTGTAAAATCCATGCTGACTTTATCCAATGATTTCACCACTTCCCAAATGCACTGCTATTCCATCTTTAATAACTGACTCTAGCAGTTTCCCCACTACTGATGTTAGATTAACTGGTCTGTAATTTCCCGCTTTCTCTCTCCCTCCTTTTTTAAAAAGTGAGGTTACATTAGCTATCCTCCAGTCCTCAGGAACTACTCCAGAATCTAAGGAGTTTTGAAAAATTATCACTAATGTATCCACTATTTACATGGCTACCTCCTTGAGCACTCTGGGATGCAGACCATCTGGCCCTGGGGATTTATCGGCCTTTAATCCGTTCAATTTACCCAACACCACTAACCTGGATTTCATTCAGTTCCGCCATCTTGTTTGACCTCTGGTCCACTGCTATTTCCGGCAGATTATTTATGTCTTCCTTAGTGAAGACAGAACCAAAGTAGTTATTCAATTGGTCTGCCATGTCCTTGTTCCCCATGATCAATTCACCTGCTTCTGACTGCAAGCGACCAACATGTGTTCTAACTAGTCTCTTTCTCTTCACATATCTATAAAAAACTTTTGCAGTCAGTGTTTATGTTCCCTGCCAGTTTCCTTTCGTAATCTATTTTCCCTTTCCTAATTAAGCCCTTTGTCCTCCTCTGCTGGATTCTGAATTTCTCCCAGTTTTCTGGCAGGCTGCTTTTTTTGGCTAATTTGCATGCCTCATCTTTAGTTTTTATACTATCCCTGATTTTCCTCGTTATCCATGGATGCACCACCTTCCCTGGTTTATTCTTTTGCCAAACTGGTATGAACATTTTTTTACTTCATCCATGCAGTCTTTAAATACCTTCCATTGCACATCCACTGTCAACCCTTTAAGACTCACCTGCCAGTCTATCTTGGCCAATTCGCAGCTCATACCTTCAAAGTTACCTTTGTTTAAGTTCAGAACCCTTGTTTCTGACCTAATTATGTCACTCTCCATCCTAATGAAGAACTCAATCATATTATGGCCACTCTTGTCCAAGGGGCCACGCACAACAAGACTGCTAACTAACCCTTCCTCAATACTCAATACCCAATCTAGAATAGCCTGCTCTCTCGTTGGTTCCTCCATGTGCTGGTTTAGAAAACTATCCCGCATACATTCCAAGAAATCATCTTCCTCGGCACCCCTGCCAATTTGATTCACTCAATCTATATGCAGATTGAAGTCACCCATTATAACTATGTTACCCTTGTTGCACGCAATTCTAATTTCCTGTTTGATGTCGTCCCCAACTCCAATACTACTGTTAGGTGGTCTGTACACAACTCCCACTTGCGTTTTCTGCCCCTTAGAGTTTTGCAGCTCTACCCTTATCGATTCCACATCCTCCATGCTAATGTCCTTCCTTTCTATTGCATTAATCTCCTCTCTCACCAGCAACGCTACCTCACCTTCCTTTCCGTCTATCCCTCCTGAATATTGTGTATCCCTGGATGTTCAGCTCCCAGCCTTGGTCACCCTGGAGCCATGTCTCCGTGATCCCAACTATAGCATAGTCATTAATAGCTATCTGCACCTTCAACTCATCCACCTTATTACGAATGCTCCTCGCATTGAGACACAAAGCCTTCAGGCTTGTTTTTACAACACTTTTACCCTCAGATCAGGGAGCATCACTGGACATTTTAGATCAGGGAGCATCACTGGACAATAGACAATACGCACAGGAGTAGGCCAGCACCGCCATTCAATGTGATCATGGCTGTACACCGTTCTCACCTTCTCCCTATATCCCCTGACTCCGCTATCTTTACAAGCCCTATCTAAAGGAATAAGTGAGAACCCTTCTTCAGACAGCAGTATGAAGACTAGTCTGAAGAAATGGTTCCAACCCGAAATGTCACCTATGCCTTTTCTCCAGAGATGCTGCCTGGCGTGTTGTGTTACTCCACCTTTTTGTGCCTATCTTTGGTAAAAAAAAAATATATCTGCAGTTCCTTCCTACATAATAATTAACATTTGTGTCTGAACAAGGTGCCAGAATTCAAGGACAGCCCTTGGATAAATTTCAAAAGAAGAATAGGAACATTAAAATTAAAGCCCTCACTGGAAACCAGTGCATATCAGCAGACGGAGGGATGGATGGAATGTGGTGTGGGATGGCAAATGGCAGCAAAGTTTTGATTCTTTTTTTATTTATATGTAAGAGAACAATGGAATCCACCAATGTAATGGAATAATCAAGTCTGCAAATAATGAGACATAAATGAAGATTTCATTACTAGGGTACTGAGACAATGGTGGTGTCAGACAAGACTATAAAGATAGAAATAGTAATTTTGATAACCAGGATGTGTTCAATAGATAATGTTAAAGTAAACAAATAACACCAAGATTGCAAATAATTCAGTTCTGATTGGTTACCTGTGTGGGAGTGGCTGGACTTAGTAGCTACTGTAAGTGTTGGAGAACCAAGTGCATCAGGAACAGAAAAGCATGTTAATGATAAAATAATAAAGTGAAGGATAGGTCTGTGGCAATGTGTTGGGGGCTCGCTATATATCTTTATCTTTGCAGTTCTTCAGATATTTTGAATGTGTGGTTTGAGGGCATTTGTGTTCATCTAACATTGGACATCAGATATTGTGGAAATGTAGAGATAACTCAGAAGCTGATAGTGATGATGATGAAGATAGACATAAAAAGCTGGATTA
The DNA here is from genome assembly GCA_035221665.1 of Okamejei kenojei. Classification (NCBI taxonomy): domain Eukaryota; kingdom Metazoa; phylum Chordata; class Chondrichthyes; order Rajiformes; family Rajidae; genus Okamejei; species Okamejei kenojei. Next base: position 43,510,995 of record CM069146.1, read on the forward strand.
ACTCAGCGGGACAGGCAGCAGCTCTGGAGAGAAGGAATGGGTGATGTTTCGGGTCGAGACCCTAGGTTGCTGAGTTACTCCAGCATTTTGTGTCTACCCTAGTTGTGGTAGGCTGGTTCAGTTGTCTGATGCATTTTGATCAATATTCTGAAGGCTGGTATTGAATATTCTGAATATTGGATTTTTCTTGAATATTTCTGAAATATCTCACTTTGCTGAATGCTCCAGAAATAGTAAATGTTATCAAAGTAATTTATGACTCAGTGAGGTTCAGCTTGGTTCGTTATACATCTTCCCACTCGACCTTCACCATGATACACTCCCCTAAAATATCACCTGTAATTCCCCATTCCCCTTGAAATCCAATAATTACTGTTTGGTGTCATTCTATTCAGGCAAACCCATGCTTAAATGTGTGTTCAAGCACCTCCAGTTATTTTCTTCATTTCTGATGCACAACAACAGAAACATTATTTCTTCCTTGGAGCCTTTACTGCTTGTTACGCTGTCTCCATGAATTTATATCTCAAATTTTATTCCATTTGGATTCAGCATTTAAAATCATTGCTAATTAGTCCATTTGCTTTCACTGATGAGTTCCTTACTTGCTAAATCAGTTTGTGTCATTTTCTCCTTTTTGTCTGTGTAGTTAACTGGAATAATTAACTCGCATCCTGTGGTGTGAGAGGTTTCCACCCAAATTGACTTGGACCTTGTGTTACCTGAAGTTATTAAATCTGATCAGTGCCGGGTTCTCACTTGCTTGTAGTGTTAATCGTGCAATCTATTTATTTTCCCAGTCATCTTTAAATAATTTATACCTTGCTGGTTGAAGCCCTTGTCTGCCTTTAGGCTTCGTTAAACCAATTATAGCTACCTTCTCATTACACACATAACCTTCAAGCTTCAGCACCCTGTTTTACTGCTCCAGATGCCACAGAATGTTTTGATTATTATAGCTGTCCCATGATTTCACACTGCTTCACAACTGCTTTCTCTAAACTTATATTCCTTTCATACTGGCCTCTATCTCATCACTCCGATTTTTTTATTATGCAGTGTCATAGCTCAGTGTATTAATCATAATAAGTTTTATCACCAACAGCTTCTGTTTGAACATTGTCCTTTCTCGTGACCCGACATCTTTTTCTGATAGTGCCATCAAACAAATGTTGACATCAAGCCACATGCGAAGATAACAAAGTGCAGGTGAAAGTTTGGTCAGAGAAAATTTAGCAGTGGAGGAAGCCGTTGAAGATGTGTCCACTAATTTACATCTGGGGAAAAGTATGAAGCCAGAATTGAAACTGTGCATAAAGCTGCATGGGTTATCGGAACATACAAGGTTGCATTGATGGAAACGGTTGAAACCATGGAATAATTCAAATACAAGGCTAAAAATATTAGTAAGTATAATAATGATGAGATAAGAGTGCTGATGAGAGTTGGTTGGGACATTGGGCAGCAGAGTTTAAAATGATCAAATGTTTATTGAGTTCAACCTATGAGTACAATGAATAGCCCGGTCCAGAATTAGTATATGAATGAGGATTTCATTCATATTGAGTTATGCAGTGAGAAGGAGTGCCATGGAGGCAGCAGTGGTCTTGGATAGTATGAATTTATGTTTAGTTTAGAGATACAACTTGGAAACAGATCCTTCAGCTCATCGAGCCCACACCGATTCACACTAGTTATTTTATTCCACTTTCTCGTCCACTTCTTACATACGAGGGGAAATTTGAAAAGGTCAAACCCCCATGTCTTTGGGATGTGGGAGGAAACCGGAAAACCCAGAGCAAACCCATGTAGTCACAGGGAGAACACACAGACAGCACCCAGTGTCCGAATTTAGCCCAGGTCTCTGGCACTGTGAGGCTGAGGCTGCACCAATGTGCCTCAATGCTTGGAAACTCCCCTTGAGGTTAAATTTGATGCCCAGAATATTAACAGACAAGATAACTTTCACGTTCTACGAGAGTAAAAGCTGGGGCGAGGTGCAAAAGACAGCAGCTGATATCAGAACCACATTTAGAAATTTCTGCTTCTTCGTTGTTGGATTTTGCATTCAGAGATAGTGCATGGGTCAAAAGCGATTGTTATCTCCTTTCAGAATCCAAGTCCAAGTTACACATCAGTCTATTCTCTCCAAGGTTCCTACAAAGCAAGACTCGCAAAGAGCCATTTCAAGTTTTATCAGTTCTACTCATGAATTTTGAAACAGTGTTTGCAACTGATTTATAAAAAAAAGGCACATCAAATGAATGATTTTATTAAAAAGAATGACCAAAAATCAGTTAATCATGACACATATAATAATGTTCCTCAAAATTATTACCTTGCCAATTAACCAGTTTAATCATTCAGCTACGATGCATATATTTGCTGTACTTCCAGGGAAGTGGAGATCTTGCTATAATACCTACAAATCACAAGACATAGATGGACTTCCACTCCATTGTTTTTTAGAAAAGTATTCAGGATGCGGTTTATTTGATTATGAGCAGATGAGGTGCTTTCCTTGATCTGACAGATACAACCAAGAAAGCACATCATCGCTTGTACCTCATTAGAAGACCACAAAAACTCTTATGATTTTTTACCAATGTATCATAGAAAGCAACCTATTGGGATACATCTCAACTTGGTTTAGCAACTGCTCTGCCCAGGATGGCAAGAATTATACATGCAGCCCTGTCCATCATGCACACGCTGTAAACTAGACAACCCAATCTTCCCCCCCCTTTCAGTTCGAACCTTACCACCAGATTCAAGGTCAGCTTCTTCCCCACTGTCATCAGACTATTCAACCTCTGATAAACTAAGGATGTGGTTCTGATCACACAATTTAAATAATTGGGACTCTTGCACTAATTATTTTCCTGCACTTTCTCTGTGGCTGTAACATTATATTCTGCACTCTGTTTCCTTTCACTTTTTTGACATTGTTATTCTGTATTGTGTTTGTAACCTGTTGTTTATTGGCAAACAGCAGATTTACTATGTTCGCAATAGTTCATGTGAACAAGACTTTAGCTTGAACTTTAGTCTCTCCTGATGCAACAGAAGATTTACGCAAACTGCTGGTACATGGAAAACTACTTGCATTGCCTGTTTGCATTTTAAAGTTGCTGCTCTCCTTCTGCCTTTGAGCAACATGACTAAAATGATCTCCATTTGCACAAATCTTCATAGATTCCCCACACACCACAGATTGCCCCTGCAAATGCTTCTTAGCCGTCATGCCATTCAACTTAAAATCACTGGCCTGGAAATTGTATGTGCAGATAAACACACATTCAAATGTCATTTCGGAGATCTCCTGCCAGTTTCATTCACGGATACAGGAGAGGGATTTCTGTGCACGCATGGGGTGCAAAATGTTTCACGTATCAACGGTGAATCTTTAGTGCGATTATACATACAGCTATCAATTTCAGCACAAAACACATTTTGAGTTGGAAGATATACGACTCTAGCTGGAGCTCCTCAACTTCCACTAAGTGATGGAACAAATTGTGAACATGTCACCCGTTTATCCAATACTTTCAGAAATCTGGAACCAGTATTGGAGTAGGCAGATGGTACAGTGGTGTAGCGGTAAAGCTGCTACCTTACAGCGCCAGGGACCAGGGTTCGATTCGGACTACAGGTGCTGTCTGCACAGAGTTTGTACGTTCTCCCTGTGGCCATGTAGGTTTTCTTTGGATGATCTGGATTCCTCCCACCCAACAAAGATGTACAGGTTTGTAGGTTAATTGGCTTTGGTAAAATTGAAAATTGTCCCCAGTGTAGGATAGTGCGTGGTGATCGCTGATTGGCGCAGACTCCATGGGTCGAAGGTATTGTTTCCACACTGTGATTCCAAAGTTTAGAGTCCAAAGACCCTCTCCTATTCCACAAAGAAAATAAAGTGTTGTTTAAAATTATTCGACTGGAAAAATATCAGACTATTTATATGAGGAATAATGGTTTACAGTAGGGCAAAGACTTGAATGGATAGGAAGAGTTCAGAGGGATATGTGTTGAATTTGGGCAAATGGAAGAGTTCAGAGGGATACTTTGGGGAGGTGACCAATCATTCCATTGTCTGCTACAGCAAATTTCAAAGCAAGAGTTTTTTTACAACATTTTCACTCTAGTCCAATAATGCAGCATTTAATATGCGTGCACTGCGGCATTGAAATTCCTGGACACTGTCCTTTTTAGACTCATGGAGCTGGACAGCATTGACACAGGTCCTTTGGCCCAACATTTCCAAATTGATCAAGGTGACATTCTGAGTTTATTCCATTTGCCCAAATTCAACACATATCCCTCTGAACTCTTCCTATCCATTCAAGTCTTTGCCCTACTGTAAACCATTATTCCTCATATAAATAGTCTGATATTTTTCCAGTCGAATAATTTTAAACAACAATTTAAACAATTAGAAAATTTTCCCATTCCCAGTCCCCTACACCCTCAATTTAGGTTCAGGTTTCCTCCTCCCTCACAGAATGCCCCCAACACTAGCAAAATCTGTTTTTTGTAATTGTGTATTTCCATCTGGAACTCTAACATTTTACATTGTCATTTCCCTGCGATAAGGGGCTGTCCCACTTGGGCGACCTAATTGGCAAGTTTAGAAGAGTTTTAAAAAATGACATGTTGAAGACCTACTTCGACTATGTAGAAGACTAGGTTCGACTAGCTACGAATAACTTTGGGAAAATTGGACACCGAATAGTAGAGAGTGAATATGACCTCCTTCGACTATGATGAAGACTATCTACGACTACCCTCGATTACCTACGACTAACATGCCGACCTACGAGTACAAAAAGTATCGATTTTTTTCCATGGCGACCTCTTTTTACTCGCGAGCATTTTTTAACATATTGAAATAAACGCAGCAACTTAGCTGAGGCCTCGAGTACGCGGAGACAACTCTTGAGCATGAAGGAGAATTACGAAGACCTCCTACGACCTTGTGTCGACCATGCTGTGAGTTTGAGTTGAGGGCAAACTCGCCGGAACTCGCGGATTAGGTCGCCGCAGTGGGACAGCCCCTTAAGCTTAGTTCAGAAAAGCCTCTTGCAACCCCTCTCCCAATCCTCATTTTATCTCAAAATTTTATTTTTCTGCCACTAATTCAACCGCCTTCTACCAATAAAAATGCCTGAAACCGTTAAACCCCTGTCTCACGGTGGGAGTTGACCCACGAGTGACCATGAGTTTTCACTCGCAGTAATCACATACAATCAACGTAGCGGGAACGTCGGAACTCTTGCGAGCAACAGCGACTCGTGGAGCTAACGGCAGGTACTCGGGAAACTTGTTAACTCGTGAAAAAAATCAAACATGTTTGATTTTTTGCCACGAGTCAAATTTACTGTTCAAGTTAAAAATTGAAACATTTTAACTCGTTGTAATAACGTAGCGGCCCGTGCGTTTACCTTAATGACTCGTGAGTCTACCCTGGGAACTCTTTAACTCAGCGGGCAGGCAGCATCTCTGGAGAGAAAGAATGGGTGACAGGATGACATTTCCAAATTTCTCCAGCCCCATGTGTTCACTATTGGTCAACCAGCATCTGCCCTTTCTTGTGTAAGTCATTATTTGTGTCCGTGGCAGTTGATTGTCGCTCCCTTCAGTTTCCCAGGGGGTTGGGACGGGACAGGAGTTATTCACTAACTGACAACAACATGGTGGTATTGATATAATTTGGTTTATTGTTTCATGTGCAACGATGTACAATGAAAAACTTTGCCTGCGTGCTATCCATTCAAATCATACCGTATGCGAGTACAATCAAGTTGTATTAGTCATACCAACGGCCGCACGGTTCAAGGGGAAATTCAAGTTCTTTTCAAGGGGAAGGCTTGTTCTTTTTTACGCACGATTCAAAATACAAGAGGCCAATCGTCCATCAAGTCTGAGGATCACGATTCCAAGCGTGAAATATCCATGTCCCGCCACAGATGCTGCCTGGACCCAGAGGGTAGTTGAATCTATATGTTAAGAGTGAGTTGGATGTCCGGCAATGGAGAGAAGGCAGGTAGATTTTTTGCCATTCAAGATTCCAGTATCTCCTGTTTCTATGTTCTTGTGTCTCAACCCTGTACCGCCACTCACGCACTGTATTCCCATCTGCCCCACTGCCTGCACTCATTTATCGCACTCGTACCATCACCTCCCCTCACCCTACCCTTTTCCCCCTTCCCTCCACCCCCACTAACCTACACTGGGGTCACATCAAGCAGCCAATACAACGAGAGCCCCTCGCACCTTCGGGAAGTGGCAGGAAACCGGAGCACAGGCGGGTAAAGCACGTGGGGACGGGTTGAATGAACAAAGTCCACACAGGCAGAACCCACGTCGTTGGATCTCGCTGGCAGCTGCTGTAAACATTGAAACACTCCGCCAGCCACAGCAGCGTTTGTGATGGGACAGTGCAGTGAATTTATCAACGAAATAAGATGCACGCCACCCAGATAAATCGTCATCGATTTATATTCCAGATATGTTACTTTCTTCACAGAATTTCCAAAAGTCTCTGCGCTGAGGCCACCATCAGTACTAGGCGGCCCTTCGGATCACGGACAACACGGGGTACGAACACAAACACCGGAGGATGAGAAACCCCCTGCCCCCCCAATACGCCCCCCTCCCACCCCCGGCACTCACCCTCATCACCCACCCCCACCTGCAGCAGTGTCTCCAGTCCCAAACGGTTTAGGTCTAGGTTTATTATTTTCACATCTATAAAGGTTTTGTTTTGCTTTCTGTCCAGTCAAAGTAAATAATAACAAAGATAACTACAATCAAGCTGAAAAGGGACAGATATAATGTGCAGCATATAGTTCTCAGCATTGCATAGTCACAACACGCTAACATTTATACAATATCCTCGCATCTCTTTTCAGAGACCACAGTTCTTTACCTGTGTAAATCACATTGAAGTGCAGCCAGTAATGGCAACGGGAATCCAGAACCTCGTCAATGAAGGTCCAGTGTACAACATCCGGACATAGTCACAAAAAGCTGGAGTAACTCAGCGGGACAGGCAGCATCTCTGGAGAGAAGGAATGTCTGAAGTAGGGTCTCGACCCGAACCGCCACCCATTCCACCTGATGCAGCCTGTCCCGCTGAGTTACTCCAGCATTTTGTGCCTATGGAAAGGGAATAAGGCTTTTCAATTTAGTTTATTGTCACGTGTATCGAGGAATAGTGAAATTCGGTCAGCTGAAAGACAATACATTATTACAATCGAGCACATTACAGGTGTTTGTGTAAAATTGTCCCTATTGTATATTGGTCGCTGGTCGGTGCAGACTCGGTGGCCCTGAAGGGCCTGTTTTCGCGCTAATCTAACTAATCTAAGTGAACCTTTGCACACTGAAATAAATATTAAAGGGTCATATAATATCCTTTAAATAATAAACAAGACTGCTGCATGAGAGACAAGTGCAGACTGTTGTGGATTAAAATAAGGCTGGAGGGAGGTCTCCGTCCTGATCCCGGGCTGTGATCGGTGGGTTCCACTGCCCAACAGGTGCAACGCCTCGTCAGGTTACACCTGAGGCTTTACCAAAACCCTTTTCTCAGCTTTCGTCTATATTCAGGTCAGTTTAATGTCCAAATAGAACATGTCCAAATAGAAACACTGTGTCACTTTTCAGTAGACGTTGTCAGCTCAAGAGTAAACGGGAGACGAACTTGGTTAACTCAGGAGACGAACTTGGAACATCGCAGTGAACGGCAAAATACCATACTCGTGGGAACTCGGTTCAAACACTTGAACATCAACTTAGGATCTCGTGCACAACCACGAGTCTGTCACTCGGGGTCACTCGTGGGTCAACTCGCACCGTGAGACAGGGCCATTACCTGTCTTCATGCAACATTGTTAAAGAGTGTGTTGCTCATTTGTAACAAAGATACTGATTTCAAAATTAAGAGGTAATGAACAGAGTGAAGTTTTCACCCTAATATTTATGCTGATGTTGGAATATCAAGGTAAATTATGGCTATGCAGCCACTTTTTTCTTATTCAAGCATACCTTTTAAAGATTGGAAAGAAAACAGCTGTCTAAAATATAAGGATGCTTAGATTAACAACCTGACATTCTAGATTATTACCTGAACAGCTGAGTATATTTGTCAAGGGAATAAAATTATTTTGGAAAGTTACAATCAATTGAAAGCACAGCTGGTGGTAGTTGCTCGTATAAATAATCCCATGATATCCTTGAAGATGAAATTTACAGACTATTATTTAAATGGTGCCGATTAGGAAAAGGGGAGATGCAGCGAGATGTCATGGTACACCAGTCATTGAAAGTAGGCATGCAGGTGCAACAGGCAGTGAAAAAAGCGAATGGTATGTTAGCTTTCATAGCAAAAGGATTTGAGTACAGGAGCAGGGAGGTTCTACTTCAGTTGTACAGGGTCTTGGTGAGACCACACCTGGAGTATTGCGTGCAGTTTTGGTCTCCAAATCTGAGGAAGGACATTATTGCCATAGAGGGAGTGCAGAGAAGGTTCACCAGACTGATTCCTGGGATGTCAGGACTGTCTTATGAAGAAAGACTGGATAGACTCGGTTTATACTCTCTGGAATTTAGGAGATTAAGAGGGGATCTTATAGAAACTTACAAAATTCTTAAGGGGTTGGACAGGCTAAATGCAGGAAGATTGTTCCCGATGTTGGGGAACTCCAGGACAAGGGGTCACAGCTTAAGGATAAGGGGGAAATCCTTTAAGACCGAGATGAGAAAGACTTTCTTCACACAGAGAGTGGTGAGTCTCTGGAACTCTCTGCCACAGAGGGTAGTTGAGGCCAGTTCATTGGCTATATTTAAGAGTGAGTTGGATGTGGCCCTTGTGGCTAAGGGGATCAGAGGGTATGGAGAGAAGGCAGGTACGGGATACTGAGTTGGATGATCAGCCATGATCATATTGAATGGCGGTGCAGGCTCGAAGGGCTGAATGGCCTACTCCTGCACCTAATTTCTATGTTTCTATGTTTCTAAAGAAATAGTTATTCCATTTCTATTCTAACTAGATTCAAATCCGAGTCCTTGATTAACTATTTTATTCAATTGCATACCTGATATTTTGACTGGTCCTAACCTGTTATTACTGTATTTTTGTTCAAGCAACTGATTCTGATTTGACTTGTTATTAAGTCAACGTTTATAACAATTCAATTTAATTCATTTCACATAACCATTTCCAAATTCATTATTTTTATTCCAGGGAGAAATGTTATCACAGTAGGCAGATCAGAATCACGAAAGACTAAACATTTCTGAAGCTGTAGTTGTGCATATGAATAAGCCCGAAAAGCATCACAGCCACATACTCCTATGTTTTGCTCTGGACTTTGTTATGAGCACAGGAAAAGACAATGGTAGCTTTAAAAGATACAGTTTGGCAACATGCAGCCAATGCATCTTTCTATTAGGCAAGACAGTGATGCAACTGCTGCCTCACAGCACCAGATACCCTGATTCAATCCTGATCTAGAGTGGTGTCTGTATGGAGTTTGCTTATTACTCGTCACTGCAAGGACAATATGGCCTCACCAGGGCTGCCTTTCATTTGTTGTCTCTGCTTCCTCCAGCCTCCACTGTAATAATTTGTTCTTTATAATTAATCTTTTGTAAGTGCTCAGTCTTACTCCAATGAGAAAAAAAACTGCTGATATATTTCTCTTCCACCCATTCCTCATTTTTTATAGAGTATTTTTCTCACTGTTCCAAAGCATATCCTTTGGCACTGGTAATTATGCAATTCCTATTCCTCTTTGTTTCTTTAATACCAAATTTGCTTTCTGGTACAGAAATGTTGAGATGGTCTGTCTCTCCCAGATCACAATAACAGCATGACTCATTTTTTTCCAACTCAACTTTTATCCTAAGCATTAACATTGGACAAATTAAACTGTGCATATCCAATATAAATGCTGAGTTATGTCCTTTGAGTAAAGGCTCTGAATATGGGATATGTAATCTCACATATCTTGATAGTTGTCAATGAATATTTCAAGTAAAGATGTAGAATTTCAGTGAACATTTTGATCCCTGGGACATATATATTCTGACTTTGTGTGACCAATGTTCATATAATGGTAGAAGATGAAGAGACACAGAAAAAAGTTATTTGATGCTTCAATGTTGACAAAAACTGCTAAAGAACTAGAAAAATTAATACCTTTTTCCATCTCTTCTACTTTATGGATTTTTGGCACTTGTAGAGAACATCTAAATATCTAAACTGATGAAAATTCCTACCCATTTTAATTTTCCAGGCAGTAACTTTCAAATCCTCACCACTCTCTGGGTGCATTATTTAAGACCCAGTTTTGAACCTTAATCTGGTAACACTGGTTAATTGACCAAACTGTACATTTGTCTGACCTTTTAAACTTTAATTCCTTCATACAAGTCTCATCTGTTTCTCCTGTGTTCCAAAACAAAACATCACATTCTAACCAACCTTCCCTGTTTGGTAACATGCCCAAGGTCCTGGATCAATCACAAGTACCTTCCATTCCATGAGTCATGTACAAGCTTCATAATGGTGGACAATAATTGTATTAAACAACACGAGATAAGCATTTTATTGCTCCTTCATGCTCTCTGTATTGCCTAATAGAAAAAAATATCTTCTGTACCTTTTTTAAAAAATCACAATGTTGTAAGATTTAGGAATCTGTGGATATATGGTCCAAGGCACCTCTACTCCACATGCATACTTGAACATTAATTGTGCATTCCAGTGTTTGGTCTCGCCTGATGTAATTCCAGATTGAATTCTATTTCCAGCTTTCCCAGCTGATCGCTCCCTGCAGGCAACATATTTTGCCCTCAAGGTCATTTGCAAACTTTTTTTATCATGTCTCCTACATTTAGAACAAAATCATTAATATGTTTACCAGAAATAAAACAGGGAACCTATTTGTGAACTCAACTGGAAACAGGTGTTGAAAATTAACATTTGTTCCGACCACTTATCTAATTTTAGACTCATGATATCACTTCTCCTTGGAATTCCAGATTTTCAATCATTATCCTGATTACTACCTGGGAAATAGGTTCTATCTACCCTATGATTGCCTCTCAATTTCATACATTTTCATCATGTTACCCCTCAGTTTCCTTTGCTCTGGGGACAACACCCATCCTATCCAATCTCTCATTAATCAAGGTCTACAATCCAGACAACATCCTTATGAATCTTAACAGAAGCCTCCCCAACTTAACCATATATTTCTTGTTGTGTGGCATCAGAATTGCACGCTATACTTCAAATGCAGCGTAACTAATGTTACAATTGTAAAAATGACATTCCAACTCTTGTCCTCAGCGCCTCAACTGATGTAGATCAGCATTCCATAAAGTCTCTTCAGCACGCTGTCAACCCATGTTGCCACTTTCAATTACTCAAGTACTTCTATTGCAAGGTGTCTCTGCTCAACAACACTCCCCAGGGACACTGCTATTCACTGTTTATGTCAAGAGTGTTTTATTGTCATACGTTCCAGATAGAACAATTAAATTCTTACTTGCTGCAGCACAACAGAATATGTAAACATAGCACACTGTAAACAATATGATAAATGAGGGAGAGAAAAAAGGTTCAATATATATATATACATATACATATACATATACATATACATACACACACACACACACACACACACACACACATATATCTTTTTCTCCAGATCACAGCAATGAAGGAGGAAAGTCTATCCTGGCCTTGATCTCACAGGGAGCAAATGAAACATATAAATTAGGTGCAGGAGTAGGCCATTCGGCCCTTCGAGCCTGCACCGCCATTCAATATGATCATGGCTGATCATCCAACTCAGTATCCCGTACCTGCCTTCTCCCCATACCCTCTGATCCCTTTAGCCACAAGGGCCACATCTAACTCCCTCTTAAATATAGCCAATGAACTGGCCTCAACTACCCTCTGTGGCAGAGAATTCCAGAAACTCACCACTCTGTGTGTGAAAAAAGTCTTTCTCATCTCGGTCTTAAAGGATTTCCCCCTTATCCTTAAGCTGTGACCCCTTGTCCTGGACTTCCCCAACATCGGGAACAATCTTCCTGCATCTAGCCTGTCCAACCCCTTAAGAATTTTGTAAGTTTCTATAAGATCCCCTCTCAATCTCCTAAATTCTAGAGAGTATAAACCGAGTCTATCCAGTCTTTCTTCATAAGACAGTCCTGACATCCCAGGAATCAGTCTGGTGAACCTTCTCTGCACTCCCTCTATGGCAAGAATGTCCTTCCTCAGATTTGGAGACCAGAACTGTACGCAATGCTCCAGGTGTGGTCTCACCAAAACCCTATACAACTGAAGTAGAACCTGCCTGCTCCTATACTCAAATCCTTTTGCTATGAAAGCTAACATACCATTCGCTTTCTTCACTGCCTGCTGCACCTGCATGCCTACTTTCAATGACTGGTGAACCATGACACCCAGGTCTCACTGCATCTCCCCTTTTCCTAATCGGCCACCATTTAGATAATAGTCTGCTTTCCTGTTTTTGCCACCAAAGTGGCAAAAGTTTTTGCCACCGAAGGGAGGGAAAAAAATACTGGGGTGAGGTTTAATACTTGCAGGGGGGATATTTACTGATAAGCTGAAGGGAATCCTGGGCTAGTACAGGCCTGATGGGCCAAAGGGGCTTTTAAAAACAAATCGGAGTGAAATCTCAGTAAAAGGCACTTATCCTGGACTTTTCCTGGCCTGGCACGGGCCTTTTGGGCCAAAATGCTCCTCTTGGGCTAATATGGGCATTTTGGGCAAAAGGGACTGGTTTCTTGGCTAATAGGGGCCTTGTGGGCCAAAATTAGTTGTTTCAGGCAGGCCAAACAACTCATTTTATTTCATTTCCAATTGCATTGGAGTTTCAAGCACATGGCAGGCCGAATAGCTGATTGCATTTTCATTTCACTTCCATTGTCATTGCAGTTTCAAGTACAGGGCAGACCAAGCTGCTGATTGCATGTTCACGTAATTTCCATTGCCATTGCACTTTCAAACACAGGGCAGACTCAAGCCGAACAGCTCATTGCATTTCACTTCACTTACATTGCCATTGCACTTTCAAGAACAGGGCATGCTCAAGCCAAACAGCTCATTGCATTTTCACTTCATTTCCATTGCCATTGCACTTTCAAGCACAGGGCAGGCTGAAGCCAAAGAGATTGCATTTTCACTTAATTCACATTGCCATTGCACTTTCAAGCACAGGGCAGGCTCAAGCCAAACAGCTCATTGCATTTTCACTACATTTCTATTGTCATTGCAGTTTCATGCACATGACAGGCTCAAGGCAAACAGCACATTGAATTTTCACTTCATTTCCATTGCCATGGCAGTTTCAAGCACAGGGCAGGCCAAACAACTCATTTAATTTTCATTAAGGGCTAACAATTCATTTATTCAAGTACATTGCATACTCACAGTGTTCTGCAGTTTCCCAGCTCAGACAGAGAGTCGTGACCACTCCCTCACCATCTTGCAGACAGACTGAGCAATGCCCACACTTCCAGGTTTTATAGTCCCTCCCCCTCCCCCCAGAAGGGGCGCGGCCTTCATGGCGGTGATTGACAGGAGAGAGAATCTCAAGCTTTTTTAAACACTAATAAGTCTTATTTTTTCATCAATGGGAAAAATCCTCGGGGCCTGCGCAGCGGAGGAGGACTGAGTAAGAGGACCAAAAAATCACCCCCATATGTGGCAGTGAGTTTTCTAAAATCAAACAACGCAAACAGGAAGAGGTCAAGATGAGAGTTTTAATTGGATGGATAGATAGATAGATAGATAGATAGATAGATAGATAGACAGATTGATAGATAGATAGATAGATACATTTACATTCTCAAAAAACAAACAATAGTAGTGCAATAATAATCGTCTATTGTAGATCACTTATTTGAGGTTGTAATGTTTAATATCCTGATGGCTGTAGGGAAGAAACTGTTCCTGAACCTAGATGTTACATTTTTCAGGCTTCTGTACCTGCTTCCCGACGGCAGGAGTGAAATGATTGTGTGGCCAGGATGGTGTGGGTCTCTGATGTTGCTGGCTGCCTTTTTGAGGCAGCGACTCCGATAAATCCATTCAATGGTGGGGAGGTCAGAGCCGGTGATGGACTGGGCAGTGTTCACAGCTTTTTGCAGTATTTTCCGCTCCTGAACGTTCAAGTTGCCGAACCAGGCCATGATGCAACCAGCCAATATGTTCTCTACTATACACCTGTAGAAGTTCAAGATAATCCTCTTTAACATACCGAATCTCCTTAACCTTCTCAGGAAGTAGAGGCATTGATGTGCTTTATTTATAATTGCATCAGTGAGCTGAATCCAGGAAAGATCGTTGGAAATATGCACTCCCAGGAATTTGAAGTTTTTGACACTCTCCACCATCAACCTGATGATATAAACAGGATCGTGGGTCCTCATCCTTCCTCTTCCAAAGTCCACAATCAGTTCATTGGTTTTACTGATATTCAGAGCCAGGTTGTTGAGCTGGCACCATTTGGTCAATTGATCGATCTCACTTCTATACTCTTTGACTCATCACCATCTGTAATTCGTCCAACAATGATGGTGTCGTCGGCGAACTTGAAGATGGAGTTTGCACTGTGTCCAGCTACAATGTCCAGTCATGAGTACAGATCGAGTAGAGATGGGGGCTGAGCACGCAGCCTTGAGGTGCTCCCGTACTGTTTGTTAATGAGAAATAAGTATTTCTGCCAATTCGAACAGACTGCCCTGGCTTAACTTTCTAAAATGCATCATGAAAGCTCTTCTGCTGCTAAATAATAGGTTCTCAGAGAGAGTTGAACACATGGTTGGTCTTGTGTCAAATCAGCTTTGCACAAACATTGATGACACAATATGCCAAGTCTGCCTCCTTTGAGCATGTGAGTGTTTCATGCATTGTTGCACTTACCAAAATGGCAGATGGGATGAGTCTTGCTACAAATGTGTGTGCACATCTTAAAAAAAACTGAAGTACATGGCATCCACAATACCCAAGCAATGCTGCTCAAGTGAATTTGTTTCCAGTACAGAAAGTAATATCTGCATTTGTGTAATATAAATATTCATTGCCGGCTTTTTACCTCAGGCAGACATAATATAGTCTGTATTCCACGTAAAAGATAACAACTCAGCCCTCTTAATTTTGCAAAGACCATCGGTAATTCAAAACTAAATTTAACATCTGTGCTTTCATTCTCACCTTTGGTTGTACCAGCTGTAACCATAGCAACTCTTTATACATCACCACCCCTAAACATTCTGGAGTGTCAACAATACAAGGAAATTACTGGCAATGCACAATGCATTGAAAATAATCATACAAAAAATAGCTGGCTAATAAAACTGAACCAACCATTTCAGAGAAATCTGACTCGGATGGGCACGTTTTTTCACAGGCTTTCAACCTGAAGGTTACTCATGTGTTACAAGTGCTGATAATACAATTCACTCACCCGCTCTGGAGGTCAATGGGCTGGAGAATATAATGCACACTCACCCCATAACAAAGTGAAAATCACGGCTGCATTAATCTTTTTTGACCACATGATTGCAAACAATCTTGAGGTCTTTCCTTCTCTCCAGAGATCCTGCTTGTCCCGCTAGGTTACTCCGGCATTTTGATCTCTTTTAGGCAGCCAACCCTCTGGGCAATGCATCCTGATCCCTCTGCACAGTTGACATTCTCAAACACCTTTTCAACTGCTTTCAAATGGCTTTAATAATCAAAAGCATTGAAAAATAGTTGTAAAATATTACAATGTTATCAAAATTAAAAAATATTTAAAAGTTCATGCATTTATTTTAAAAACATGAAACTACCATTAATTAAACAATGACGTGCATAATAAGGCTGCTCTGAATATTCCAGTGTGCTTTATTCATTTAGATTCATGTTGTCATAGAGTTATACAGCATGGAGTGAGGCCCTTCAGCCCAACTCATCCATGCTGATCAAAGTTCTCAATCCAAGTCAAAGTTCTCAATCTAAGTTGTCCAACAGGGTATTTAAACCGAGTATTTGGCAACCTGGCTCAGTATGTTCGTGAATGTCCCTAAATTCAGCTGGGACTCTAGGGAAAGGATCAGAGTTCATGCATGTTCACATTCACATCTCAAGTGGTTACTGTATTTCCACACTGCTATGCATGGGCGTGGATTTCTTGACTTGCAGTCTGTTATCAGCTGGTTCTGCTCCCTTGAATCACCAATTTCAGCTGCTCAAATTGACATAAATGAGCAAAGAGGGGAAATAAGCAAAATAAGAAAATTAAGAAAATCAAATTCTTACAGAGTGTGTAAGCTCACATTAACAAGTTGTGGAGAATACTTTTCATTTTGATTATTATCTCATGGATAACATTTGTGAAGCAAGTTGAAACAAGAACAATATTGAGCTGTAAAGTCTTCCTCTTAATATCTTCCAGTTCATTCTCTATCCCTCTCTAACATACACGTCAAATCATAAATGATTACTTTAATCTTAGCTAGAAAGTGGCTGGGAGCAGTTAAAATAAAAAAATAGACCCTGTGGACTTTTTCTTTCTTTTGAACTTTGTTAACTGAAATCACAATTTATTGGCAATCAGAATAGGTTTGGATCACTTTACAACTACTCTGACATTTAAAATCTATAAATATTGTACTGGGTTTTATCTAATTGGAATGTTACTCAGCAAGATAATAATGCTTAATCACGCTTCTCCTTTCCTGAACATTAGTAGCTATAAAATGCAGTTTAAATCATCCCTCATCCCCTGCCATTAGTCAGTTTCCTCAATGCAATATCTCCCGCATGAGTGAAACATCCCTCAGCTCCGTATTAGAACGTTTAGATACAAGCAAAATAAAAACTGCATGTGAATGCAGTAGATTGTGGATTAAATATAGTAGTGTGCAGCTCTGGTGTCATGTTTCACCATGAGCTATTATCAAACCCCAGGTTCAAGGTGCTATTAAAGCCATCCCTTGTCATGTCTAAAATGTTTCCCACCAGCTTTTCTCCCTCGACACCATCTCCAGACACACTTGCTCCAGTGTTATTCAGTGATGGTCTTCCAGGTTCCTTGTTTCAGAAACTGTAACTCAGTATGCTGCAGACACAGACAATGCAACAGAGGGACAATCATTTCATAGCATGTCAAGTTTTTCTACTGTCTGAATAAATTTAGGTTCCCCCTTCAGCCAAGTGCAGTGTTTACATTGTCTTGCATTTTATGATCCCATCTTGGAAACTACGATTTTCCCCTTTCAATTTTTAATACCCATCTCTGGTGCATGTTGTGGATACTGTTTTTCTTTATTTTAGTAAGAAGGCATGTAGCACATCTCAAGTGAGCCAGAGTGTGCTCTTTATACAGCACATCTGATTTGGAGCAGGAAATGGCTGTCGATAGTGGGCAAAATGTATAGCTGGATAATCAATTTGAAATATATGAAAAATCGGCATTCCTTCAGGAGAAATGCTTCACTTGTTATATTCAGGAGATATAATAACTGTCAGCAAATCTTTGGAAGATGAAAACCAAGAGGCTGCTCAACAATTTATTACATGTTGTAGAAAAGTCTCATTGCCTGAAGGCACAGTGAGATGATCTTGATAAAGATATCAGAGTGGTCTGGTATCTTCCAGAAAACTAAAGGAATCACTTTGAATGTGATATTTGAAACAAATTTCCATTCCTCCCATGTTAACAACTATATATAATTATTACAAAAACAACAAAGCAAAAATGTAGCAGCAAAGCATGTCTTTCATGACATGAGAATTAAGGGACAGAAGTTTCGGGGTAACGTGAGGGGGAACTTCTTTACTCAGAGGGTGGTGGCTGTGTGGAATGAGCTTCCAGCAGAAGTGGTGGAGGCAGGATCGATTTTAACATTTAAGAGTAAAGTGGATAGGTATATGGATGTGAAGGGAATGGAGGGGTATGGTTTGAGTGCAGGTAGATGGGACTAGGGGAAAACAAATGGTCGGCACGGACTGGAAGGGCCGAGAGGACCTGTTTTCGTGCTGTAATTGTTATATGGTTATATGGTTATATGATTGCTGACCCAACGTTTATATAAGATACTACAACAGCACAGCACAGGAACAGGACCTTCATTCCACAATGTCTGTACTGAACATGATGCCAAGACAAACGCTTATCTGCCTGTACATAATCCATATGGGTGTTTCCGCAAATAAGGGTACCAACCTGTTAAATGGGTGGCCAAATTTAAAAGTTATTAAACCATAATGAAATACCACATCATTAATAACGGGCAGACCTATGATCCCTTGGAGCTAATTGTGATCAAAATTTACCAAAATTTGACCAACATTTAATACTTTCAAAATTTGATTAATAAAAGAGAGAAAATATATATTTATAAGATGCGGATAAATGTGAGGTTATCCACTTTGGTAGCAAAAACAGGAAGGCAGATTACTATCTAAATGGCATCAAGTTGGGAAAAGGGGAAGTACAACCAGATCTGGGGGTCCTTGTACATCAGTCTATGAAAGTAAGCATGCAGGTACAGCAGGCAGTGAAGAAAGCGAATGGCATGTTGGCCTTTACAACAAGAGGAATCGAATATAGGACCAAAGGTCCTTCTGCAGTTGTACAGAGCCCTAGTGAGACCACACCTGGAGTATTGTGTGCAGTTTTGGTCCCCTCATTTGAGGAAGGACATTCTTGCTATTGAGGGAGTGCAGCATAGGTTTACAAGGTTAATTCCTGGGATGGCGGGACTGTCATATGCTGAGAATGGAGCAGCTGGGCTTGTACACTCTGGAGTTTAGAAGGATGAGAGGGGATCTCATTGAAACATATAAGATTGTTAAGGGCTTGGACATGCTAGAGGCAGGAAACATGTTCCCGATGTTGGAGGAGTCCAGAACCAGGGGCCACAGTTTAAGAATAAGAAATAAGCCATTTAGAACGGAGACGAGGAAACACTTTTTCTCACAGAGAATGGTGAGTCTGTGGAATTCTCTGCCTCATAGGGCGGTGGAGGCAGGTTCTCTGGATGCTTTCAAGAGAGAGCTAGATAGGGTTCTTAAAAATAGTGGAATCAGGTGATATGGGGAGAAGGCAGGAACAGGGTACTGATTCGATGATCAGCCATGATCACATTGAATGGCGATGTTGGCTTGAAGGGCCAAATGGCCTATTCCTGCACCTATTGTCTATTGTATAAGACATATGGGACACTTACTGATTTCTAAGCTCCCTTACAAAATGTTGGTCCCTAACCCACCATGAGGCCCGTAGTTCACGCCAGGGTCATTATAATCGCGTTGTTTGAATTTTTTTTTTAAATTGCGACGAGTGCAAAAAACCCAGTTATAGCACTATAAATAGCATTGACTACCTTTGACAATGCGAGGGACTACAAAACGAGACCTCGCTAAAATAGGTGAGCAAACTAGATTTTTATTTCATGATTTCAAGTTCTATTCATTATTAAGTATTTCAATGGAAATCTAAAAGACAAAATATAAACAATAAAAAAATAAACAATGAATATATAAATGCCACAACTATGCGTTTAATTAATTAATTTCACACGTGACCAAATGGACACTGATACTCACATTGCGCTGTAAAAAAGTTAGGGCATCATAAAACCATTTTATCGGGTGATAAATGATAAAAATCATAAGCATAATCAGAATTTGGCTTATATAGAGTAATTTAATTGCAAAATTAATGCAATCCTTCTGGTAAAATTAGCCGAAGGGTTTGATGAAATCCTGCTTGAAAAATGTCACAATAAAGGCAAGAAAACACAGGAATATATCTGATATTATTTTCTTTGTAAAAACAAATTTATTTATTTTTGCTTCATCTCATTATTTTGGCTATACACCATGATCTATGCTACTTAAAATACAGGATATGAAACAATGGGAATATTACATAAATAACAGGAAAATAACCTGGAAATATGGAGACCTTCAATTTCACTATTGAGTGCTGTATTTACGGAAACACTCATATCCAAATGATATGTTTAATTTCCTTTCTTGTCTTTGTTTAATGCTTGGAGCAGATGTTTCCCAAGATCAAAATGAAGACGGGGTTTTGCCAGTGTCGATGGAAATCAGCAAATTATGCACTATTTTTGATGTGTAGTTAATTTTAAGTCATTCAGATGAAAGGCATTATAAATAACTCAAGGTTGACAAAAATGCTAGAGAAACTTAGCGGGTGAGGCAGCATCTATGGATCGAAGGAAATAGGCGATGTTTCGGGTTGAGACCCTGCTTCAGATAAATAACTCAATGCGACTTTTATTTTTCCCACATTGAAATAAGTTTACACCATTTACTTTAGCTTGATATGAACAAGATGTTTGAGAGCTTTGCAAATCCTCACATCCATAATTGAAGTTTCAGATAATGTTCTTAGTTTTAACATAATTGACAAACATATTTCTAATTATAACAACATTTTATAACATACTAATGCAAAAGAATGTAAGAAATAGAGGCAAGAGTAGACCATCTGGTCTGCCATTCATACCTTTAGAACCATATAAAATAGGTAGAGGAGTAGACCATTCGGCCCTTCGAGCCAGCACCACCATTCAATATGATCATGGCTGTTCATCCAAAATCTGTACCACGTTCTAGCTTTTTCCCCATATCCCTTGATTCTGTTAGGCCTAAGAGCTAAATCTAACTCTCTCTTGAAAACATCCAGTTAATTGACCTCCACTGCCTTCTGTGGCAGAGAATTATCCAGATTCATGACTCTCTAAGTGCATCTCAGTCATAAATAGCCTACCTCTTATTCTTAAACTGTGACCCCTGGTTCTGGACGTCCCCAACATTGGGAGACAAGTCCTGTACACAATGAGCCAGATGTGGTCCCACCAAGGCTCTTAATAGGAGAAAGATATCTCGAGTGTTATATACAAATCTTCTTGCAATGGTCAACACACCATTTCTTTTTTATAATTGCCTCCTGTACCTATATGTTAAATTTCAATAAAATTAATTGACACTCATCCATTTGAACATCACACCACTTAAAAATTTTGTTTTGTTACCAAACTTGGATAACCTCATAATTTTCCAATTTAAGTTTGATATATCATGTCCTTTGTCATTCAATTTGCCTGTCTCTCTTTCTCTCCACCTCCTGAAGTCTCTGCTCAACCTCTGCACATTCCACATTGCTGTCCAACTTTGGATCAGTACGTATTTCAATACGTTAGACTTGATCTTCTCAACCAAATCATTGATTCAGGTTGTGAATTGTTGGCACTCCAACCCTCAGGCATCCCACCCACTTGTCACAGCCATCAAATCCAATAATGACCCATTTATTCCTATTGTTTCCTGCCTTTTAACCAATCCTCAATCCATGCCAATCTACCTCTCCCAACATGTCGCAGTCTAATTCTGTTTAATTTTTTTTTTTGCTGCATGTTCTTAAAACCCTTGTGGCCAAGTCCATTTACATGTCATTCAGCAATTTTGCCTTTTATTTATTCTGCCAGTACAAACACAAAAGCACACTGGCAGATATGTCAAACATGGTTTTGTTCTCTTAAATCTATTTTCAGTTTGTCCATTTGAGTCATAATTTTCTAGGTATCCTGTTGGGACTTCAACACACATCGATTCCAACATTTCCTTGCTACTAACATTAATTGGTTCACAGTTCCCTGTGCTTTCCCTCCCTTCCCAATAAAGAAGTTACACATGGTACATTCCAACCTACTGCGGTAACTGTCCCAGAATCTATGGAGGTTTTTGGAAGATGACAACAAGTGTATTCACTCATGCACAGACATTACCTTCAAAACACTGGGATGCAGGTCTTCAGGTCCTGCAATTTTATCCTTGTGGGAACTGCCATTTTGCTCCATTATTCGTCCTCACAAATTAATTCATGCTCGAGATATTAGTCCCGAATACCGTCTATATCTCTCGTTCGCCTTCCCACTGACTCAGTCTGAAGAAAGGTCTCGACCCGACACATCACCTATTTTTTACATAGATGCTGCCTGACCCGCTGAGTTACTCCCGCTTTTTTTTGTCTGTCTCCTGCCAGTCCTAACCTATTTCATTGACCTTTTCAGTTCATATTTGATCTGAACATCATTTTTCTCGTCTGGCATTTCCTGGAAAGATGACTTGCTTTCACTCCAGTTATATAGGGTCTGAGGATTTTGAGATGAGCAAAGCAGGATCCATGGACTCTACAAAAGATGGGATTGTTGATGGGGCAGGCGGGTGGAAATGGTTTGGGAAGTGGTTTATTCCTTCTTCTGTTCAATCTGGGGTTCTGTGTACGATCTCAAATCCTCCTCCACATTGAGAATCATGGTCCAGAGATACCCCTTTGTTGATGGGAATATTCCATTTATTCCTGGAGGCATGACTTAATTATGTCACACATCCAAGTACAATATGCTGTGGCATTGCAGACTTATGGTGATAAATTCTCTTGCCGATTTGTCATCATTAAGTGCGCCGGGAGATAGTCTGATCTGAAATAATTATTTCAGCCCTCTATTTAAACTTGATCAAGCATTTAAATACTTTGGAACACTGTCAATCCAGATGCCTACATCTCTCAAACAATAGTGACTAACTCTTCCGTAAAAATATTAAAGGAATATTTAAAATATTCCTGTGGTCCTGTGGAGCATTATATTTTGTTTTTAATCTGTTGTCGCATAGATTCATACAGCACAGAATCATGTCCTTCGGCCCAACTTGGCCATGCTGCCCAAAGTGCTCCATCTGCAGGTAGACACAAAATGCTGGCCAGGCAGCATCTCTGGAGGGAAGGAACATGCTCCATCTACATGTTGCCCACATGCCCAAGTTTGGCCCATGTCCCTCTAAAGCTTTGCTATCCTTGTATCTGTCCAAATGCCTTTTAATGATGTTGCAGTACCTGCCCCAACGACCTCCTGTCTCAGCTTGCTCCAATACCACCACCGCCCTCTGTGCAAAATGGTTGCCCCTCAGGTTCCTATTAAATAATTCTCCCCTCACCTTAAACCCAAGTCCTCTGGTTCTTGATTGTCCTACACAGGGTAAAAGACAGTGCATCCACCCTCTTTACTCCCCAGATCATTTTATATTCCTCTCTATGATCACCTCTATAAGATCACCCCTCTGCCTCCTGCATTCCAAGGAATAAAGTCCTCGCCTGCTCCACCTTTCACTATAGCTCGCGTCCTGCCACCTCCTTGAAAACCTTCTCTGCACTCTTTCCAGCTTAACAACTTCCTTCTTCTGGCAGGGTGACCAAAATGAAACACAATACTACAAATGCGGCCTCACCAACGTGTTGTACAACATAACATAACATCCCAACTTCTATCCTTAATATCCTGACTGATGTTAGTCATTGTATGGAAAGCTTTCTTGAATACCCTATCCACCTGTGCTGCCACATTAAGGAAACTTGTATATTGCATATCTTATGGACAATGCTATCTTGCAAGATTTGGGTTCGGTCCTGACTACGGGTGTGGTCTGTACGGAGTTTATACATTCTGCCCCTGACCGTGTGGGTTATCTCCGAGATCTTTGGTTTCCTCCACACTCCAAAGATGTACAGGTTTGTAAGTTAATTGGCTTTGTCGAAATGTAAATTGTCCCTCGTGTGAGTAGAATAGTGTTAGTATGTGGTGATCGCTGGTTGGTGCGGACTAGGTGGGCTGTAGGGCCTGTTTCCACGATGTATCTCTAAACTATCCTAAACTGAATATCTGAGATTTTTCCACCTCCTATCTTTTGACGAGGGAATCATACTTCGTAAACGTAACAGAAACTGGACAATTAAATCCAAAGTAATGATACTCAGTTATGTGAGCATTTGGAGGCACAATCAACTTGCCATTAAGCAAAACGTTCACATGATTACAGTATGCCCTGCACATCACCTCACCAAATATATACATGCAATCATATCAAATATACAATTACACGCAAAAACAAATCCACCAAAATTCTCTGCAAATACATTTTCATTGAAATACAAATTAAATTTAGCTGACCTAAATGTTGTGTAGTTAATAAACTAGATATCACTTGGTGTATGGCTATTCCTTGGTGATACAAGCTCTGTAAAACTGGTCTCTGTGCTTGAGATAGCAATTTGAAGGGGCGTTTTTATTAGTTTGAGTAAGTCGTGTTAGCCTGCGGCATTTAATCTTTCTAAGTTTTTGAACCAAGCAACAAAATTGTTGTCATGTAAGCAGGTGCAAATACCTCCACTACTGGGCACAAAGAAAATATCTTGTTCACACCGCTGTTTAAGTGATCTGTACCACTCTTTGTACTTTTGTTTCTTCATTGATTTTGCAATTTTAATTTCATGCTCACAGCAAGGGGCTACTTCTGTCCACTAGAGGAATTAATGTGATTACTGCAAGAAATCTGATTTGTGAGTGTTCAATGAGGAACAGTATTATTTTGCTCCAGAATAATAAAATATCATAGTGACACAAGGGAGACTTCAGAATCTGGAGCGTAAAAACCCCAAACTACCAGAGGAACACAATGGGTTAAGCAGCATCTGAAGAGGCTAAGTGATGGACAGCATAGCAGCTCATAAACCAATGGAGGGTCACAATCTGAGATGTTAATCATCCCTTTGAATACATAAACATAGACATAGATAACATAGAAAATGGGGTACAGGAGTGGGCCATTTGGCCCATCGAGCCAGCACCGCCATTCAATATGATCATGGCTGATCATCCAAAATCAGTACCCCGTTCTGGCTTTTTCCCCATATCCCTTGATTCCCTTCGCCCTCAGAGCTAAATCTAACTCTCTCTTGAAAACATCCAGTGAATTGGCCTCCATTGCCTTCTACGGCAGAGAATTCCACAGATTCACAACTCTCTGGGTGAAAAAGGTTTTCCTCATCTCAGTCCTAAATGGCCCACCCCTTATTCTTAAACTGTGACCCCCTTCTCCTAATCTGACACCATTTAGATAATAATCTGCCTTCCTGTTCTTGC
The DNA here is from genome assembly GCA_035221665.1 of Okamejei kenojei. Lineage (NCBI taxonomy): Eukaryota > Metazoa > Chordata > Chondrichthyes > Rajiformes > Rajidae > Okamejei > Okamejei kenojei. The sequence continues at coordinate 43,536,042 of CM069146.1, forward strand.
CACCAAAGTGGATAACTTCACATTTATCCACATTATAATGCATCTGCCATGCTTCTGCCCACTCACCCAACCTATCCAAATCACCTGCAGCCTCATAGCATCCTCTTCACAGCTCACACTGCCACCCAGCTTTGTGTCATTGGCAAACTTAGTGATGTTACATTTAATTCCCTTATCTAAATCGTTAATATATATTGTAAACAACTCGGGTCCCAGCACCGAGCCTTGCGGCACCCCACCAGTCACTGCCTGCCATTCGGAAAAGGATCCATTAATTTTTACTCTTTGCTTCCTGTCTGTCAACCAGTTCTCTATCCATGCCAATACCCTACCCGCAAAACCATGTGCTCTAATTTTGCACATTTTGTTCTTGTGTAGGACCTTGTCAAAGGATTTTTGAAAGTCCAGATCCACCACATCCATTGGCTCTATTATCCATTCTACTTGTTGCATTCTCCAAAAATTCCAAAAGATTAGTTATGCATGATTTCCCCTTCATAAATCCATGCTGACTTTGACCGATCTTTTCACTGCTTTCCAAATGCACTGCTATAACATCTTTAATAATCAACTGCAGCATCCTCCCCATTACCTATGTAAGGCTAACTGGTCTCTGATTCCCTGTTACATTGGCTACCTTCCAATCCACAGGAACTGATCACGAGAATCCTGGAAAATGATCACCAATGCATCCACAATTTCTAGGGCCACCTCCTTGAGTACTCTGGGATGCAGACCATCTGGCTCTGTCTTCAGTCCGAACTGTTCACCTAATACCATTTCCTGACTATGTGGATTCCCTTCAGTTCTTCCTTCCCACTAGATCCTCAGTCCCCTAGTATTTCTGGGAGATTGTTTGTGTCTTCCATAGTGAAGACTGAACAACAATATTTGTTTAACTGTTCTGCCATTTCCTTGTTTCCCATTATAAATTCACCTGTGTCTGACTGTAAGGGACCTACAATCATCTTCATTAATCTTTTCCTTTTTACATACCTATGGAAACGTTTACAGTTAGTTTTTATATTCCCCGCAAGCTTTCTTTCATGCTCTTTTTTCCGCCTCTTAATTAACCCCTTTGTCTTCCTCTGTTGAGTTCTAAATTTCTCCCAGTCCTCTGCTTCTTCTGGCCAATTTATATGCCTCTTCCTTTGCTTTAACACTATCCTATACTTCCCACATCAGCCACAGTTGAGCTGCCTTCCCAGTTTTATTTTTTTCACCAGCCAGGGATGAACAATTTCTGGGGTTCATCCATGCAATCTTTAAATCTTCGCCATTGCATCTCCACTGTCAACCCTTTAAGTATAATTTGCCCGTCTATCCCAGCCAGTTTCCCTCATACATTCAAAGCCTCCTTTATTCAATTTCAGGACCCTAGTCTCTGAATTAACCATGTCACTCTCCATCCTAATGCTGAATTGCACCATATTATGGTTTTTGGTGCCCATGGGACCTTGCACAAAAGATCGCTAACTAATCCTTCCACATTACACAATAGCCAGTCTAGGATGGCCTGCCCTCTAGTTGGTTCCTCTACATATTGGTTTAAAAACGCACCCCGTATACATTCCAGGAAATCCTCCTCCTCACCACTGTTACCAATAGATGGTGTATCACATCCTGAATTCATGCAGCAATTTGTTTTTTGCAGTAAGATGTCCTATTCTTGTACAGAAATTGGAGGTCTTGAAGAGCTGGAAACTGCACATCTAAGCATTCCCTATGGCTCCATAGCCATAGTTTTAGAATCACAGGGCCAGAGCAAAAGATAATCAAACACAACATACTTAATACAGGTGCTAAGTGTCCAGCTTTGAAAATAAATGATAATTATTGTTTGAAATCCATTTAGTGCACTTACGTATGTTATCACCAAATGTAGAAGACATTGCAAATTGGCAGAAAGATCAGATGGGAGAGAGAAAAATAATCATTTTTAGAGAATTAATTCTGTGCTAATTCTGTTGTTGTCATGTCAAAGTCTTGTCAATGTAGTTGTGGTCAGATTTTTGAGAGCATTGTGGCAAAGGCACTGTAAATGTTACAGTGAAAACAACATTCCGTACAATGTTGAGCATGTACAAAGTTCACATCGAATGGAAGAGTACACAGTGTAAACAGTATGATTTGCAAGGCTCTCCACAGCTTCTATAATGATGATGTTGGCAGTTCAGTGAGCAAAATGGTCAACCTAGACAAATTTTGGATCACGAACAGTCAGTTCAAAATGGGAGCTTGCAAGAAGAATCTATACATGGTGCTCATCCTCTTGAATAAAGCATTATTAATTTTTTTGAAATCAACAACATTTCAACTTTGCTTCTCAACAACAGTTAATATACACCTGAAGCAAGCCATCAAACTTGAGCTGTACAGTTAACTTCAAGGAGTTGCAGACAATCGAAATGCAGCAGGATTACCATAAATCTGATTGGGGATTTCTCTCCAAAGAGAATGAAACCAAAGCAGCAAGTAGGATGTAAAATAAGGCATTAAAACAAAATTTGTTAATCGAATGGTCTAGCAGATCAAACTGATTCTGAAAGTGCATTAAATGTAAGCAATCATTTCAGTTTCACAATTCAAGGGTAAATATGTTATGCCCCTGTCCCACTTAGGAAACCTGAACGGATACCTCTGGAGACTTTGTGCCCCACCCAAGGTTTCCGAGCGGTTTGCCGGAGGTTCCCAGAGGTTTTTGTCAGACTCCCTAATGGTGGAAAGTGGTTTTTGCTTCTTCTATGGAACATTTATAGAACATAGAAGAAGCAGAAACTGCTTTCGACCATTAGGGAGACTGACAAAATCCTCCGGGACCCTCGGGAACCGCACGGAAACCTTGGGTGGGGCGCAAAGTCTCCAGAGGTATCCGTTCAGGTTTCCTAAGTGGGACAGGGGCATAACTCTCTTTCATGAAATGGGGAGATTGAGAACCATGTGAGGAAATGAAAGATTTGCAGATTTCAAGAAAGAAAACAACCAAAGGAAATGCTTCCCTCTGGTTAATGTCCGTTTCACCCTGGTGGGAACATGCATCTAATTATAGTTAATGCATTTTCATATATCTGGAAGAAAGACTTCTCAGGAGACACCTCCTCTCAACCTGTGGAGAACTGCAACACAAGAAACAGATTAGATAAATCAAATGATTATGATTACAGAATCATAAAGAAAACTCATCAACACCTTTACTTCCTTAGAAGATTGAGGAGATTTGGTATGTCAATGAATACTCTCCTGAACTTCTACAGGTGTAAGTGAGAGAATACATTGACTGGTTGCATAATGGCCTGGTTTGGCAACTCGAACATCCAGGAATTAAGGAGATTACAGAAAGTGATAAACACTGCCCAGTCCACCACAGGTACTGGCCTCCCTACCATGGAAGGGATGTATTAGAGGCACTGCTTCAATAAGGTAGTCAGCATCATCAAGATCCACAACACCCTGGCAATACTCTCATTTCACTCCTGTCACCAGGGAAAAAGGTAGAGGAGTCTGAAAACGATAACATCCAGGTTGAAGAACAGCTCATCCCAATAACCATTGGGCTACTGAACACTACAAACTCCAACTGAACTATGAACAGCCTGGGTTGCAGTGGGGACTTTGGGTTTTGTTTTGTTTGTGCACAATATATATATATTTTTCATTTGTTGAACTTTTTCGTTGTTTATTATGTTATCTATTGATCACCGAGTTTACAACCTGTTATACTGCAAGGAAGAGTTTCATTGTTCTGTTTTGAGACATATGACAATAAAACACTCTTTAGTCTTGCCTTTGTTAAATGAACTATCTTGAGGAAGCAATTAGTGACCTGATCATTCATGTTTGTTCAATATTTTTAACTTATTTTTTCAAAAGAGGGACGTAATACGTATTCCGGATTAATTTATTTTATACTGCCACACCTTTTAGGATTTTCTTGCAACTAACTGTGACTGGTATTGTGACGGCTTGGAGACGAATTTAAGGAAAACAAATGTAAGGATATTGCTGGTTCTCTAGGCTGTTGTTAAATAAAGTATCTCAGGGAGTGAATAAAGGAGCTGTTGAGACAATTTTGACAAGCAATAAGCCCGAGGTCAAAACATCTAAGGAAGTATTTGTTTGGTTTGGGTTTGCCATTTGCAGCCGGCTCGCCCTTCTCTTCTGAGGTCTGTATTGGCCTCAGGTTGCCAAAGGAAGGTCTGCTTTAGTTAACTCTGGACCTACCTTGGGGGGTGATGAGTGTGGACAGCTTAGCACTCCCAGGCAATTCCACGTTATTTAATCTACTAGGCTTTTATTCAAAAGGATGATTTTATTGAGTTGGAGAGGTTAAGTGAGGAAACTGAACTGGATCGCATTGCAACTGTGCATGCTCTTTAAAAAAATATGACACACAGGGTGCAGAAGTGATACATACCTGTGGAAGTGGTGGGAAAGTGGTGGGGACAAGAAAGTAATTATTAGGAGATGACAGAAAAATCAATGTTTCTCCTGAAAGCTACAAGAAAGTTATAACATTTGTCTGTTGTGCTAAATTTAGTAAATTATATTTTGTTAAATGTGAAATGAATATTCAACAGTCAAGAGTGTTTTATTGTCATATGTCCCGAATGGGACAATGAACTTCTTACTTGCTGCAGCAGAACAGAATATGTAAAAATGTAAACATAGTATATAACGGGGGAAGAGAAAGGAAAAAAGTTCAATAAATAACAAATATACTGCAATAATAATATAGTCTTTTGCAGTTCAGAGCTCAGAGCTTATTCGTTGTTGTGTTTAATAGCCTGATGGCTGTGGCCAGGATGGTGTGGGTCTTTGATGATTTTGACTGCCTTTTTCAGGCAGCGACTATGATAGATCCCTTTGACGGTGGGGAGGTCAAAGCCAGTGATGGACTGGGCAGTGGTCACAACTTTTTGTAGTCTTTTCCGCTCCTGGACGTTCAAGTTGCCGAACCAGTCCACGATGCAACCAGTCAGAATGCTCTCGACATGCCGAATCTCCGTAATCTTCTCAGAGGTCGCTGATGTGCCTTGTTTATAATTGCATTGGTGTGCTGGGTCCAGAAAAGATCTTCGGAAATATGCATGCCAGGAATTTGAAGTTTCTGACCCTCTCCACCAATGCCCCATTGATATGAACAGGATTGTGGGTCCTCATCCTTCCCCTACCAGAGTCCACAATCAGTTCCTTGATCTTACTGATGTTGAGAGCCAGCTTGTTGTGCTGGCACCATATAGTCAGTCGGTCGATCTCACTTCTACAATCTGACTTTTACTCTTACTAATATTGGACAAATCTACAAATATCTATGCAGATATAGAGATGAAAAGAGAAAAAGTGGAGCCTCTGAAGGATCCCTAAACACATGTCAATGGAAAGCCAGCAGAATAAAATAAATCTGTAATATCGGAGGAGGAAATCATGGACTAGCTCTTCAGCACAGAAAATAGTAGCTAGAGATGGTTGCAGCTAGCTCCCGTTTACCAGTGCCATCACCATCACCATCATTGATAGAATGCAACGGCTTGTATACTCTGGAATTTAGAAGGATGAGGAGGGGATCTTATTGAAACGTATAAGATTATTCAGGGGTTGGACACGCCAGAGGCAGGAAACATGTTCCCGATGTTAGGTGAGTCCAGAACCAGAGGCCACAGTTTAAGAATAAGGGGTAAGCCACTTGGAACGGAGATGAGGAAAAACTTTTTCACACAGAGAGTTGTGAGTCTGTGGAATTCTCTGCCTCAGAAGACTGTGGAGGCTGGTTCTCTGGATGCTTTCAAGAGAGAGTTGGATCGAGCTCTTAAAGATAGCAGAGTCAGGGGATTATGGGGAAAAGCCAGGAACAGGGTACTGATTGTGGATGATCAGCCATAATCACATTGAATGGAGGTGCTGGCTTGAAGGGCCGAATGGCCTACTCCTGCGCCTATTGTCTATTGTCAAATCACATACTGTCAGCATGCAAATTACCATTTTAGTATTGCTGTATTTTACGGCAGTTTATACAATAATTGGTCAATGCGTCTTAAAGGAGGAAAGGGGGGAGAGGGAGAGAGTTGTATAAAGGGAGTTCCGGGACAACTAAATGCATGACTGGCAATGGTTGTTGGCAACCATTGACTGCCAACTTCTCAGGGTAACATGTTATAAACTGAGATGAGTTGAGATTTGTCAGCCGAGTCGGGATGTGAGCCTGTGGAATACTCTGCCACAGAAGGCAGAGGATGCAAAATTGGTGAATTTATTTTAAAAAAAGATGCAGGTGGATCTCGAGATGCAAAAGGCCTCCACCTTGATGGAGCAAGACGGAGTAAGATGCTGACAAAGAGTAATATCTGTGATCACATTGAATGGTGGAACAAACTTGAAGGATCAAATAGCATTCTCCTATGTATTTTTTGCATAATATTATACAACCCAATCATGCGTTACTGCAGTATTGAGACACTAGTATATTTGGTGAGGCCATCTTTCAGACGAGGAATTTTAATGAGACCACACTGGCTCTCTTGGGAAGAAATACCAGATCCTTGGGTAGTAATTTGAAGAGTTTTGAAGCTCCCTTCAGTGCACTGGTCAATATTAATCTGCCAACCTAGCGAATTGAAAACGGATGGACAGTCATTAATTTTACTTTATTTACACCTTACACAGGAACTGCAGTTCTGATATATTTCAGTTAATCATACCTTCAAGTGTCCTTAGAATTTTGAAGGGTGTTCTGTAAATATAAATTATTTCTTTCATCTCACCAATAAACTAAAATTTAATTAATTTTATTGACCAAGAGGGACAAGAATATAGGCAAAAAGATAGACACAAAATGCTGGAGTAACTCAGCAGGGCAGACAGCATCTCTGGAGAAAGGAATTGGTGACATTTCGGGTCAAGACCATTCTTCAGATTGAGAATCAGGGGAGAGGGAGACAAGAGAAATGGAAGGGTGTGTGAAAATGACAGATCATAGCAGCCAATGATCAAGGAAATGTAGAATGGTTAATTGTTAGCTAAGGGAAAGATGACAACGAGGCATACAAATTGTAAAATTTAATTAGGAGGGCAGTGAAACGAGTTGGTGAACTAGGGTGAGGGAGGGGATGGAGAGAGAGGGAAAACAAGGGTTACTTGAAGTTAAAGAAATCAATATTCATACCGCTGCATTGTAAGCTGTCCAAGCGAAATATGAGGTGCTGTTCCACCAATTTGTATTGGGCCTCACTCTGCCAGTAGAGGAGGCCCAGGACAGAAAGGTCAGTATGGGAGGGGAGTTAAAGTGTTTAGCAACCGGGAGATTGCGTAGGCCTGAGCAGAAGGGTTCAGCGAAACAATCATTGAGTCTGCGTTATGGTCTTGTCGATAAATAGGAGTCTAGAAAATATAGATAGTTGGATTAGGAAATTTACATTAGAAGCACTGTGTTCAATTTTACTGCAGCCGTAAGAGTTTTACTTGCGGAAGCCCCCATCTCCTTGAGACTGGTTTGACAAGTAAAAAGAAAGGAGGCATTATTGAGATAGATAGCAAGCACAAGATGCAGATAGATGTTGAGAATTACATCCCAAGAGTTCTCTAAAACCATAATCCAGCTTCAAAATATAAATCAACGTACTTGAATTGGTGAATTTCCATGACAGAAAAATATGGAGAAGAAACTTTAATGGCTCTATAAGCAAGAATGCTTTAGATGCTGAAGTGAAAACACTCTCTTGGCCCTTGAGACTCCAGATCTAAACTAAACACAAAAAGACAGGATACAGGCATGTCTTAACTCTTGACTTAGTTCAAATAGATCAGATATTGAGTGATTTGTTGCTATGGCACTTCAAACAAACAGTAAAGAATCTTCATGCGCCAGCTTGATTCATCTTCAAAACCAACACTGCGAAGGATTTGAAACAAGTATGCACATTTTATCTTGTCAAGAGCTTTCTCTGCATTAAAAGAAAATGCTGTCATTAGCACTACTTTGTGCTTGTGCTCAAAAGTAAAATAAAAGTTTCTTGATTATGGAAGGACAAAGTAATAGCAAGCTTTTCAAACGGAAAGTTGAATTCTGCCAAGCTTTCCAGAGCATGCTTGAGAATATGCTCCTTCAATTAGAATGAGGCTACACTTTGAACAGTTGTGCCTCTTTCCTTCTCAAAATCTTGTAAAGATTTTGTTTACACTGTTCCGAGGATGTTTTTTTAATCCTGATGCAGCGTTTTGTGGTCTTGGAAATCAAACACTTGGAATTTCTTGGATGCTGTCCAACCAGCTACTGTGATCAGAATTTTCCATTTATAAAAAAAACATCTAAATAATTGTGACAGATCTGCGAATATTAAAACTGTTTATATCCACCTTACATCTGAGCTCTCAGTATGACACAACACAAAAAGAGTAAGATATAATAAAAACTGGAGACTTACGTCAGACACTGAAAGCTTATTAGAGCAGAAAAGCTGGAATAATATTGTTGGAAAAATAATGAAATAGAAACATAGAAAATAGGTGCAGGAGGATGCCATTCAGCCCTTTGTGCCAGCACTGCCTTTCAATATGATCACGGCTGATCATCCAAAATCAGTACCCCGTTGTTGCTTTTTCCCCATATCCCCTGATTCAGTTAAAAAAAGAAATCAGAGAAAGAGAAGCAAGAAACAGTCTATTGACGTTACTGAAGTGCGTCATGACCAACGACATAACGGTGGAAAAAGTAGGGCCTTTTAAGCAGTAAAAGGTCCCTATTTGTTGCTTAAGAGTATCTGGGTAAGATTACAAATGAATAGTTTGCAAAAGAGTGCATTTAAAGGAACAAAACCAATAATGGTGTAATAATTTGAAAATGTAGTTATAGCATCATACACAGAGACATGTATTAATGACAAATGACATCTGGTGCAACCGCCTGCCCTGCCCACTGCTGTGCTTCACTTTGCCAGAATCCTGACAAGAATTGTTGCTCTCAGTTATTGATACATCAGTATGGAGAGAACGCCTATGAGGGCTGCTGCTGCTGGGCGTACTGAGATGCTCAATGCTGTGGTGTGGGACTCAGGATTTCACCCGGACCATCATGATGACATAGTTCATGTTGGAGACTGGATGGCACCTGCTACTTTTGATGACACTGGGCCTGTACTCGCTGGAGTTTAGAAGCGTGAGGGGGGGACCTCATTGAAACATACCAAATAGTGAAAGGCTTGGATAGTGTGGATGTGGAGAGGATGTTTCCACGAGTGGGAGAGTCTCAGACTCAATGTCATAGCCTCAGAATTAAAGAATGTTCCTTTAGGAAGGAGATGAAGAGGAATTTATTTAGTCAGAGGATGGTGAATCTGTGGAATTCTTTGCCACAGAAGGTAGTGGCAGCCAAGTCAATGGATATTTTTAAGGTCGAGATAGATAGATTCTTGATTAGGACGGGTGCCGAGGTTATGGGGAGAAGGCTGAAAAATGGGGTTAGGAGGGAGAGATAGATCAGCCAAGATTGAATTGCGTCGACATGATGGGCTGAATGGCCTAATTCTGCTCCTATCACTTATGACCTTATGCTGCATGTGTTGATGGACCAACCAGATAATGACTTGAAACTTTAGAGAAACAGCATGGAAACAGATCCTTCGGCCCTCCGAGTCCATGCCGACTAGCAATCACCCAGTACACTGGCGCTATCCCACACATTAGGAGCAATTTACAGTTCTTTTACTGAAGCCAATTAACTGACAAACCAGTACATCTTTGGAATGTGGGAGAAAACCGGAGCACTTAGAGAAAACCCATGCGGCCACGGGGAGAATGTACAAACTCCGTGCAGACAGCGCTCATAGAATCGAACCTGCTGAAAGGTAGCAACTCTACTGTTGCACCAACCTGCCGCCCTAATATTTGAAAATAACCTCCAACAAAGTGTATCCTAGCCTGTTTAAGGAAGCAGGGCAGCATCGTGGAGACTCACGGTACAATTCTTCAATTCTCTCTGGCTTCAGGAGTGGTGCCAGAGAACTGGCGAAGTGTTAACATTGCACCATTGCTTCAATGCGAGACAGGGATAAATCAAGTAATTAGAAGCCTAATAGTTTAAATTCAGTGATGGAGAAATTTTTGGAATCCACTCTGAGAGACAGTGTTAGCATTTCTTTTGAAAGTCAAAGAAAGTCAGCATGGTGTTAGACTCAAACATAGGGGCATGATAATGAATTTGGCAGATGAAACAAATGCTGAATGTGAGGAGAAAAGCTTTAGACTGGATGAAAATATTAATAGTCTAATCAGTCAGAAAAAAAAATTGCAAATTGAATCCCATCCAGAGAAAGGTACAGTAATGAATTTGGGATGGCACAACTGGGCAAGGGAAAATACAATAAATGGAAATATGTTGACTGGTGTCGAGGATAGACAGGCACAGATCCTTAAAAGTAGGACGACTGGTCAATAATATGAAAAGGCAAATACAATTCTTTGCTAGTCAACTAAATATAGAAAGTAAAAGCAGGGAGGTGATGCAAGGGACTGTATGTCACAATAATTAGGCTGCAGCCTGAGATCTACATACAGTTTTGGATATCATGTTACACTAATGTTGTGATTAACCTGACAAAGATGCAGAGAAAATATACAAAGATGTTCCAATGTCGAAAAATGGTAGCTATGCTGAAAGATGATGTAAGCTTTGGTTATATTTGTTTGGAACCGATTTGGCTTAGAGATTTCAATGATGAGTATAAAATTATGAGGAACCCAAATAGAAAAAATAGGAAGGATATAATTCTGGAACTAATTGTCTATTAGAGAAGTTGTGGGCAAAATTTGCATCACATTTAAACACCACTTTAATGTGTTGAATTGAACTGAATCGAAAGATAAGGCATGAAAACAGGCTGTTCAGCCCATCAATTCAACACCAACCACCAATCACCCATTCAAATTAGTTCTGTGTTAATCCCACTTTTGCATCCACTCCCTACACTAGGGGAAATTTACAGTGGACAATTAATCTACATACCCACACGCAGCACCCGAAGGAAACTCACGTGGTCACAGGGAAAATGTGCAAACCACACACATGCTGCACCCAAGGTCAGGATTGAAGTCAGGTCTCTGGTACTGTTTGGAAGCTGCTCTACCAGCTGCACTACTGTGCCACCCACTAAGTTATGAACATGAATCGGCAACATGAGTTAGGCCACTTTGCCTCTTAAGCCTCTTCTGACATTTAAATCGCACATGACAGTTCTCATTGTAACCTCTCCATTTCAGTCGACCCACAGTAATATTTCCTTTGTTCAAATATCTATCTATCTCTGCTTTAAAAATATTCTTGAGGAGCCATGACTTATGTTCACATATGTCGTGGGAAAATGGGAGTTTATATTGGGCTGTTGTTTTTTGATAGGCCCAGATGTAATGGGTTGAAGGGCTTTCTGCGTAGTACATTTTCCTTTGATGATATGCTTAAAAAGTTGTTGCTTTTAATGAAAGCTTGTATTTTCTAGAACAATTCTAAATTTAGATATTTCAGCATCATAATGATACTCGAATACTGAATATGATTGAAACAATTTAAAAACCATGCCCCATTCAATTATTTAACACAGCAAATTATGGCACTAATTTATGAAGATATGAATTAGCAACAAAAGTAGGTCACTCTGCCTATTGAGCCTCTCCTACCATTTAATTAGATCATGGTAGTTCTCATTGTAACCTCAAATCTCCATTTCTGTCTACGCATAGTAATATTTTCCTTCTTTATCAAGTACCTATCCATTTCTGCCTTAATTCACTCTGGTACACTGTCCTTTGACAAAGAATGGTCCGAAGACTCATTATTCATATTTTTGTCTTACATGGGCCATGCTTTATGTTACCTCTACAGTATATCATAGTATGACAGCATGGAACAGGCCCTTCAGCCCAAGTCGTCCACACCAACCAAACAATCCCATCTAAGCTAGTCCCATTTGCATGCATTTGGCCTATATCATTCTAAATCTTTCTTATCCAGGTACCTGTCCAAATGTTTTTTTTTAATGTGGTTATTGTACCTGCATCAAATACTTCCTCTGGCAGACTGCTCCATATGCCCACCATGCACTGAGGGAAATAATTGCCTCTCACGTCCCATTAAATCTTTCCCCTCTCACCTTAAACCTATGCATCTAGTTCTTGATTCCTAAACATTGGCAAAAGGACTACTGTATGTGTATTCACTATCTATTCCCTGCATTGTGTTATATACATCTATAAGATCACCCCTCCGCCTGCTGCGCTCCAGGGAATCTAGTCCGAGCCCAATCGCCCTCTTTAGCTCAGGTCCTTGAGTCCTGGAAACATCCTCATAATTCCTCGCTGCACTTTTCCAATCTCAATGGCATCTTTCCAATAGCAGGAAACCTAAAACCCAAACATACCACATTGCTCAAAGTGCAGCCTCACCAAGGTCTTGTACAATTATAACATTAAGTTCCAACTTAATGTTATAATTCACTTTAGTTAGTTTAGTTCATTATCACGTGAAGTGAGATACGCTGAAAAGCTTTTTCATTCTGAAGAAACTAATCGTGAAAACTTAGGTACCAATGAAAGTACTTCTATTAACAAATGAACATATTCTGGCATGTTTATAATTAATTGCTATACCTGACAAATAGCCTTTAGGTGTATTAACACAAGAACACCCTTTTCCATTTATGTTTTCATTTTTCTTGTCAGAAATTCACACTTTTGTATATTAGACTATTTGTCAGACCCTTGTCCACTCATTTAATTTATCGCAATACTGGGCAGTCCCCTTCTATCCTCTTCATTAATTGCTTTCATACTTATCTTTGTGACATCAACATACTTAACAACCATATCTTTGCTGAATTCATTTGTTCTGTGAAGGAATTAAATAGATTTAAAACAAAAACCTAAAGGAAGATCTATTTATTCATCCAACTTTGGAACATAGCTATACAGCTGCTTCTCGACCTACGATGGGGCTAGGTTCCGAGTATCCCATCGCAAACTGAAAATATCGCAAGTTAAAAATGCATTTAATACATTGTGATCACGTGACCAAAAGTGCCGTGCGGCTCGCTCCCGTTGCCGAGCGTTTGCCGATCGTAAAGTCGAAATATCGCAAGTCGAAGCATTGTAAATCGGGGAGCACCTGTACTTCTCAGTCTCTAAACCATGTGACTCTGAAATATAGTTAGTCCCATGTAAACGTTTGGTTCTAATCACATTAAGAGATACAGCATGGAGACAGGTCCTTCGGCCACCCAGGTCAGCGCCGGCCATCAATCATGCGTTCACATTTGTTTTATGTATCTCATTTTCTTATCCACACCTTACACATTAGGGGCAATTTTATAGAGACTGATTAACCTACAAAAGGCACATGTTTGGGATGTGGAAGGAAACTGGAATTCCCGGAGGTAACGCATGCTGTCACAAGGATAAGGTGCAAACTCCACACAGACATTACTTGAGGTCAGGGTTGTACCTGGGTCACTGGCAATGTGCAGCAGCATCTCTACCAGCTGGCCATTATGACATTGAAAATAACTTGATGAAATGGAAAACTTAAACTGTAAAAATATCGATAGATGCAAAGAGCTGGAGTAACTCAGCGGGTCAGGCAGCATCTCTGGAGAAAAGGAATAGGTGACGTTTTGGGTTGTGATTCTTCTTCAAACTGAGAGTCAGGGGAAAGGAAAATGAGAGATATAGACGGTGATATAGAGAGAGATAGAACAAATGAATGAAAGTTATGCAAACAGTAACAATGATCAAGGAAATGTTCCATTGTTGGCTGTGAGCTAGATGATAATGAGTTATACAATAATTAAACTCAACTGGACGACAGTGAAACTAGTACGACGACTAGGGTGGGAAAGGAACGGAGAGAGAGAGAGGATGCAAGGTTTACTTGAAGTTAGAGAAATCAATATTCTCACCACTGGGTTGTCAGCTGCCCAAGCAAAATATTTCTTCCAATTTGCATTAGGTCTCACTATGACAATGGAGGAGGCCCAGTACGGAAAGGTCAGTGTGGGAAAGGGAAGAAAAGTTAAAGGGCAATTGGGAAATTATATTGGGCAAGGCAAACTGAGCAAAGGTGTTCAACGAAACGATGAGCCAATCTATGCTTGGTCTTGCCAATATACAAGTCCATACCTGGAACAGCAAAGAATGTCAGGCAGGTTGACTGAAGCACAGACTGTTTCAAGATTCTCTGATAAAGTGACAAGAATGTTGTTGATGGGAGCGAGAGAAAGGTAACCGAAGGAGAAAAAGAGGTAATAATCAGACCTGTACACGTCAAATTTACCACCACCATTACCTTGCAATGAACAGTTTTTTGTGACTGACATGACAGATAGTTCCATTAAAATCGATGGGATTCATAATCAGACAGACCCTGTAATTATCTTTGAATTCCCTTGTGAGATTTTTATAAAAATTGAAATGTGTCATAATGCAGATGAACAAAAATAAATCATGTCCTGAAGAATAACTTCAGAATTCTGACAACTGTATTTGGATTTTGAACAGAAACATTAAAAACCATAGAACAAAGTTTGAACTAAAGCTGGGTCAATGAACAAACAGAATGCCTGTCATACATATCTGAGGTAGCAACTGCAGTGAATAAAGACCGGTGTTCCAATCTACTGGCATGAAAATTGTTAGTTGTCACTTTTGTCAAGAAGACTGACAAGAGTCTGTCGTCAATAAAATAACTGTTATGGCTGTAACTGCATGTACATGAAAGGGACAGAGCAATTGAAGCTGAAGCAAGTTTAACGGGTGACGATCTAATGTAAAATTTCAAACTTATTTATCAGTTAACTGATCTCAGATAAGTTGGACGTTGAATTGATATAATTTAGACAATAGACAATAGGTGCAGGAGTAGGCCATTTGGCCCTTCGAGCCAGCACCGCCATTCAATGTGATCATGGCTGATCATCCCCAATCAGTACCCCGTTCCTGCCTCCTCCCCATATCCCCTGACCCCGCTATTTTTAAGAGCCCTATCTAGCTCTCTCTTGAAAGCATTTAGTCACTGTACGCTTGAATATGATGCTTTTTATCGGGGAAAAAATTGTCATATCATGATTGAGATCAGGCTTCCCTCTTCAAAATTATCTGGAGGCTTCCATCCACCCAGATAAACGGGAAAACTGCCAACTTGAAATTGAATAACAGTGTGACAGATTCCTCAAGGTCCATCCCAACAGAGCTCTTGTGGCATGAATATGACATCTGTTCATTCAAATGGTCATCTTGATGAGGGGCTTTGAACTTGTTTTTGGAATAAAACTGGGTGGTGAGATGACCTACCTAGAACAACGTGTAGAATGATTATTGGAGCTACATGAAGTAAAAAACAGAGAGCTGCATTCTTGCTTGATTCTCGGTATTCAATGAGCTACTGGGCCAGGGGATGTCTAGGCATCTAGCTCAAGGAACCAGTTTTCAGACCTCCAAATAGTGACCCAGTATTACTTGCTTGGACTGTTATTCTATCAAAAATGTTTTATCTGACTGCACTGTGTATAAGGTTGACTCTTGTCGCGATTGACCAATGGCTGCAACAATATAATTTACAATGTTTTTGAGGCCTCTTTCTCCGCTGAATACCACTGCAGACATTGAGAATGCTGGATGAGACAGGCCTATTTGCAGACAAACACAATAAAAGCAAAGAGACCAAGAGAAGGCTTGCATTATATTTTCTGACAGCACACAGATAGGATGCAGATTGGGCAGAAATCCAGAGCCTATTGCCAATATTTAGGAAGGAACTGTAGATGCTAGTTTAACGCCACCCATTCCTTCTCTCCAGAGATGCTGCCTGTCCCGTTGAGTTACTCCAGCATTTTGTGCCTATCTTTAGTGGTAAAATGTTCATTGAAATGCAGTGATCATTCTCAGTGTGTAAGAACTGTAAAATTTAGTAGTGTCTTCATTGTCAGACTCATAAGACTGTCACCTGTTAATGATAATTAAGCAGTGGTCTGATCTGTGTTACTTTAACAGGGTCGCAGTCACAATATGATGCAAGCATCAGTGGTGGCGATCTATGGTTCAAGCCACTGATTCCTTTCAAATTTGGTACAATCATCACATGTTATGTCAAGTAATTCAAGAATATCAATGCCTTCCAAAAGTACAATGTGAATATCACTAATTCACAAGTTTAGAACGAGTGTTAAAAACGGCGTGATTTAATGACAGCTTCAGTCTCCGTATTCTTTTTCTGGTAGCAGTTGCTCTGTGAACATTGGAGTGGCATTCATGTTTTAATCACAAGCACCAGGCTCATGGAATTCTACTTAATGTTGAAAATAATATCATTTTATGACCCTACCACAACATGTCAGAAACATTCTACAATAGAAAAGACTGATTGTGCAGAACAGATATAAAGAACTTCAATGCAGGTTGATGCAATTAAGCTGAACTGGTGACGCTTCTTGTTTCACGAAGAAGAATGAGACGAATATGTAGCAAGAAATATCAAAGGAAAGCAGACAAAAAGGTATTTTTACACATGATGCATGGAAGGATCATCTTCAGTTTCAATTAGGATGTTCTCAGCTGAATGCAATCTCCCAGGAGTTTACAACAGCTGCCCAGATTCAGTTCATATGCTGCATGCAGAGTATATTATTACCAGCTCGATGCAAACATTTGCTTTTTTTTTCCTTTTCGCAGAAAACAGCAGGAGATTTGCATCAACCTTTTATACATTCTTGATACAAATCTGCTGCCTCACAGCTGAGGTCAACTCTCACGTCAATAATAAGAATTTTGCACTAAGCCATGGCTGGAGGAAATAACTCTGATCCACTAATGCTTCATCATTTGCTGTAAGTGGGATTTGCTTTCAGAGCACCAAATTTGGATTGTAAGAAATAAGGAGTAATTAACCAAGAAAAAAGCTATCTTGGCATTTGAGAACTGTCAATATTATAAAATGGTGCAGTAAACATATTATCCCTATCCAAATAAAAATGCCATAAAAGTAAATTTGAAGTTAAGTATTAAAACTGAAAATAACTAGCTTAATTCATCAGGAAACAAGAAAGGCAGGATGAGCAACAGAAAGTCCAACAAGGTCGGGTCCTGAAATATTAACCCAACTTTAACGGATGCAGTTATGTATGTCTACAATTAATTTGATCTGGTATCTGGGGTAGCACAGAAGACCAATCCTCTCTTTTTAAAGAGATTATAGTTTGGAATCCCCACTTTCTTCTTTTACAGTGTGTCTTGGAACTTGCCTTTCAGCATCATGACTGATACCAGGGAGATAAACATTCTAAAGTAGGACAAAAAGGACAGACATTTTGGTCATGTTTTCCTGTAATTAATGAAAGCAGGCTTTCAACAACCACTGGTTATTAGGACTGATAGGATCTTTACAACAGAATTTTAATACAGGAAATGGAACATTTTCATTCTCTTGATGCAAACTTGAAATTGACGTTTATTCATAGGTCCTCCATCAGAGAGCTTGAAGGTTATAGGTTGCAGGTATGAAACACCTCAAGCCACCCAGCAGAAAAATGGCAACATGGTGGCGCAGCGGTAGAGTTGCTGTGGGTTTGATTCCCGACCACAGGTGCTGTCTGCATGGAGTTTGTACGTTCTCCCCGTGACCTGCGTGGGTTTTCTCCGAGATCTTCGGTTTCCTCCCACATTCCAAAGCTGTACAGGTTTGTAGGTTAATTGGCTTGGTATAAGTGTAAATTGTCCCAAATGTGCGTAGTATTAATTTGTGGGGATCGGTGGTCGGTGCGGACTCGATGGGCCGAACAACCTGTTTCCACGCTCTATCTCTAAACTAAACTGAAATCAAGCTGGACAATTAACTTGCTTGCACTAATTCTTTACTAACATGGAGAGTCTTACACTGTAGGACTCAAAGGCAGTTAGATATGGATGCTGGCGATTGTCTGGTAATTTTTATTGGCAAAGTCTGGAATATGGTGATGACAGAAGATTTTAAGAAGTAACGGATAATTCAAGAAGAGAAAAAGAACTGTCAACAATATAAGCAAACTGAGAGGCTGATGGGTAAGTGGGCAGTTAGCAGTTTACTTGGAGCAGTTGGTTTGGCTCGTGGGTGAGACGACGTGGAAGAGGGCAGGAGAGGGAGGCAGGACAGATATTGTAGCAAGGAGACATGTTGAAGGGAAATAAAGAAGAAAAAACAGATGGTAGTTGCAGACTTGATGACAAAGAGGAGCTTAAGCTGTTAAAGAAGGAACTGCAGATGCTGGAGAATCGAGGGTACACAAAAAGCTGGAGAAACTCAGCGGGTGCAGCAGCATCTAAGGAGCGAAGGAGATAGGCGACGTTTCGGGTCGAGACCCTTCTTCAGACTGGTCAGGGATCAGGGAAACGAGAGATATAGACGGTGATGTGGAGAGATAAGGAACAATGAATGAAAGATATGCAAAAAAGTATCGATGATAAAGGGAACAAGCCATTGTAAGCTGTTTGTGGTGTGAAAATGAGAAGCTGGTGCGACTGGGGTGGGGGAGGGAGATAGAGATAGAGGGAATGCCAGGGCCCGAGGGCTGAGGGAGAGGTGGGAAGGGGAGGAGACAGCAAGGGTTAACAGAATTGAGAAAATTCAATGTTCAAATTCAAGAAAATTCAGAATTTTCTCAACTTTGGAATAAAACAGTTTTAATTGCAGAGTACAGTATTCAGAGGTGTTTTACTTGGCAGAGTTGTGTCTGGTGAGAGTAATATGTTGGGTGCCGGAATACGGAAAAAGGTCTGTCCTTCCATTTCTAAAGCAAATCAACTCTTTCCATCCATTCTTCCAGCATCCTGCTCAATCTCCTCTGAAACAATGTTCCACCTGGTTATTTGTTTGCCTAGGCTTGCGGGCCGTTTGTAAATCCAGCTGCTCAAAATTCCCCTCTCAGTCATTGATGTTCTGTCTATATTATGCTGGCAGGTGACCCATTGAATGTCAATGAGGATTAAGAGTGAAATGCAGAAACATTGTCTTTAGTGCAATTGCAGATGCTGTCAGACATCTGAAAAATATTTTGGGTTAAAACCTGTGCCAAAGAATTGCATACACATGGACATAAATGCCAATAAAATATGGGATTTGAAAAAGAAAATGAATGGAGGTTTTGTAGCTTGGTCTTCAACAACAAAACTGTATCTTTTACAGTGATAGTGAGGGCATTTTGAAAGAATACTGATTAGACGTGCACAGAAATACAATTTGGTGGGTGGGGAGGAAAACACACACAGTAATGGTCTACAGTAATTGTACAAAGGATAATTTATCCATATATATGTATGCATGAAGAAAGATATATTGTCCTTTATGCAAAATCTGTGTGTATATATATATATATATATGTGTGAGTGTCAGTGTGTGTGTGTGTGTGCGTGTGTGAAAAGATATATTCTCCTTTATGCTATATTCTTCTATATTTTTTGAAATATAATCTGTTTTCTGCCCGGGTTCAGTGGATAGAATATTTACCAAAATAAAAGAAAGACAAAAACAGGTTCTTAACAATCTCCACAAACTAATGTACAGATATTCAATAAGCATGAAGCATTGTCAGTCAAGAGGGTTCCTGAAACACTCTGCACACTTCATGTTGTTCAATACATCACAAAATGCAATATAAGTCCAAAAACTATTGTCTGAGGCAATCAACCAACACCTAATATCTTGAACGAATCTCCACCAGCTTATTATCAAAGATATGTCCTGTGCCCACAAGTGGGAAGGATTTTCTCCACAAGTTATCAACCTATCTGTCTGAAATCCATCAGCAGTTGTGTTGGGCAACATGGGAACTTAAAACTATTTAGCTGGTGGACTCGAGAGCTGATAAAAGCATTAGATTACTTATCTGTTTCACAAAGATTAAACATCTGTTTGCCTTTACAACTATGTATGCAATTATTCTGTCTGTTATTTTATGCTATTTCTTGTACTGTTTCTTGAACAGAAGTGGCATCAGATTATGGAAAATTAAAAGCACAAGGTAGTATAGTGGGTGACCTTAATTCCCTGATATTGACTGAGACTCACTTAGTGCCAGAGGCTTAGATGGTGCAGAATTTGTTAGGTCTTTCCAGCAGGATTTCTTGACACAGTACACAGATAATACCTCGCACGGGGAAATGTGCCTGACCTGGTGATCAGAGTTTCAGTGAGAGAGTGTAGGAGAACTCAAGGAAAGGAGGGGATTTCTATCTGCAGAGGAAATAGGTGAGAGACTAAAGGCCCTGTCCCACTTACGTGTCCTTGGCGCGCAAATTACGTGACCTCATCGTCGCGTTGAGGCGCACGGACATCATGTGGCCGCGAGGGGCCGCTCCCACTGAGAAGCGCGGAGGGGTATGGAGTTGTGCACGGTATGGTGCGGCGCACCTAAATTTTGTAGAGAACGAAATCTTTGCACGCCACCGGCCTGTCGCGTAACTGACGGCCAAAGTGGGACAGGCCCAAGACACTGGCACGACACAACGTCTCACCTCCAACAGCAGCAGAAGCAGGCAAACGATCACCAAGCTCGGCCTGGGGCTCACAGCCGTTGTGGTCCGGATCCGCCCCCACATCTACTCCCAGAGCGGGGCCAAGAAAATTGAAGATAGACACAAAATGCAGGAGTAATTCAGCGGGACCGGCAGCATCTCTGGAGAGAAGGACTGAAGAAGAGTCTCAACCCGAAACGTCACCCATTGATTCTCTCCAGAGATGCTGTCGGTCCCGCTGAGTTACTCCTGAATTTTGTGTCCATGTTCAAATGACGTCACGTGCTCCAGACGGCTGTGCGGACGCATGAAGTTGCGCACGACCTTTGCGGGAACGCCGCATCTCGACGCGACCACAAGGTCGCGTAATTAGCATGCCAAGGACACGTAAATGGGACAGGGGCTTTAATGTGTGCTGTACATCATTATTCACCAAGAAGGAGAAGGTATTGGGTGTGTTAAAGAGCATGAGAGTGGTCAGTCCACTGCATTGAGCAGAAAAAAAAAAGTTTTTTAGATCAGATCAACTGCAAAGCATTGGAATATTCCTTTACATTTTCTTATTATAATCATGTCGTCAAAAAAGATGAAAATAAAAACAAAATGCAGATGCTGGAAATCAGGTAAAAATGGAAAATGCTGGAAACACGTTCCACTGTACATATCATCTTCTTTCTCTTTGTCAATGCTGATGATGGTATTGGACTTGAAACATTAACTGTTTCTCTGAAAAGATATTCCGTGTGAAACAAGTGATATGTATTAAATATCTCTATTACACAGGTTTAGTGGCAGGTCATTCGGCCTTGAATGTGGACATGCTGGGAAATGTGTGAGCAAAGAGCCAATTAATATGGGCTCAGATTTCCTGATATTTGAGCATTTTAATCGTATGGATTTGCAGCTTCGCACTTCCGATAAGACGTGTTCCTGTCAGGAATGTGCGTAGCTGCTGAATACCTGACACAGTTTAAAACCATGAAGCATCTTTTAAAGGAAAAGTAAAACTCACCTTCAGATACAATGGAAGTTGCAGCAAGGAGAGGAACAGCTGAAACAACAGGTTGGGATGTTCTGAAACTCTTGGATCATGATTTGGAAGCGGTACTGCAAGCAATGAAATAAGAGATTCTCTTTCTTCAGGAGCACAGATGCTTCCAGACTCAATTACTAACAGGGCAGGGTATAAAAATGCCAGTAACATATGATCCAAACTCAAATTCAGATTGAGGTTCGGTGGCTTCACTTCAACTGAAACATCTGTCTGATTCTTGGCATTCTTCTAAATGCAAAACAGCCCTTCCACATTTTCCTTTACTCCCCCAATCTCATTTCTCCAGATATACCTCAACCTGACACAAAACCTATCTAATTTTTTTGTCATTTGAAATAAGAAGTGCATGCATGCATATCTCAAGACACCAAACCAGCGTAAGGGATGGCGATCCCTCCAAAGGAAGCATAATTTATGTAAGATTACCTGACTTCCATTTTATACCACATATACTACACCTCGAGGCTGAAATATAATCAGCATTTACTTGCCTCTCTTGGCCATTTTTCTAGCACCTTGTCTGACAAGTTCCTACCACAGTGGACCTTCTGTCTGTATAGCTGCAGCAAATAAGAATTTGATTGATCCATTCCTAAAACATGACAATCAAACACCCTTGACTCTAATGTTGAACTGCACCTTTCATGAAGCTCTCCAGCTTGGAATCATCAACCCAGGGCCCAAGTTGAATATATCCCCTTGATAAGCGGGATGAGTGAATGGATATCTTGAATGCACACTCGGGATCATATTGGAATCAGTGTGATCTCCAATGTACATGGAGCAGGAACTTGTCCACGGTGGGGAGGAATACAACTAAAATAGAGTCATTATGTATGGGTCACAAGGTGATACAATTATGAAGGTGAGAGATCGAATATTGAACAAAATGGAGCAAGAGATTTGCCTGGACATTGACTAACTCGCATCATGGTGAAGGAATCGAGAAAATGTCTGGAAAAATACATCAGTAAGAGGAGGGAGAGCAAATAATAGTTCATGGCCTCGGGCAAATAAATGGTAATGGAATTATACTTTGAAGGCAAACAGAAGAGAAGAGAGGAGATTGATTGTCAAAGACTGCTGTTCAGGTGTATAACCAGGAAAGAGGAAGCTGAAAGATTTAGTACTCACTGGGAGATCGTAATAAGGAATATATGGGTGAAGTGGTATAGAAATAAATGGTTCAGGGTGTATGAGCCAGATATATACTCTGTAAAGAAATGATGTGAGTATTAGGGGGGAAATCGAAACGTGCAGAAGCAAATTGATTTTGGAGGGCTTGGCAACATGTCCATTACTGAAGCCTGGCCACAAGGCTGTCAGTTGATAAATACACCAGGTTATGAGGTGTGCATGAGATATATTGAAAATAGAAAATGAGGAGTCATAGCCTGAGTGATTAAATATAAATCACTTAAATTCTGAGAGTGGATGTAAAAGGTGGTTAGCAAACAGTGGAGAATGTATTGCTATAATTAAGAAATAGAAAAGGCTTTAAGATTCCAATGAGAGATTTGTACATTGTAGATACACTGAGCAGTTTTGGTATCACAGCTTAGGAAGTATATATTGACCTTAGGAGTGCAATGAAGATTTGCCAGAATGATAGTGTGTCTCTGCTGGTTACATTATTAAATAAATTACACAAACTTTAGATTTATTCTCTGGAATTTGTAAAACTAAAGTTGATTAGATTTACCAGTATAAGTCTTCACTATTTTAAATGAGATAAGGTTTATTTTGTGGCTTACTGATTCTGCTTTTAAGGCGGAAAAATCATCCCCATTGCGAGGGATTGAAGGTCACAATCTGGTCTTTCAGGAATAAAATTAGGAAAGAGTTCACAAATTGTGTTACCATTTCACGAGCAGCACTTCTGTAGATCTCTTAATTAAGCTGCTGTGAAAGTCGATGGGTGGAGTTGGGTCATTGATCAGCCACAATCACATTTAACGACACAATAGGGTTGCTTGGCTTATCAAACCTCTTTTATATCTATATATTTTTATTCAACTATGCAAGACATTGATGAGAGTACATTTTGAGCTAGTGTGCATTTCTGGTTGCTGAGCTATAGAAAAGATGTATTTAACATGGGATAGGTGCTGAAAAGATTCATAAGCATGTTTGTGGGGCTGAAAGGTTTGAGTTCCAAGGAGTGGTTGGATACATTGAGACTAATTTTCCCTGGAGCATAGGAGGCTTAGGGGTAAACCTTATAGAGGTTCATAAAATAAATGTGTAGTCTTTTCCCCCAGTGTAGCGGAGCCTAAAATAGAGAGCATAGATTTAATGTGAGAGGGGAAAGATTTAAAAAGGAACTGAGGGACAACTTTTTCAGACATCAAGTGGTGGGTGTGTGGAACAACCTGCCAGAGGGAGCTGCAGAGACAGAGTCTGAAGAAGGGTCTCACCCCGAAATGTCACCAATTCCTTTTCTCCAGAGATGCTGTCTGTCCCGCTTAGTTACTCCAGCTTTTTGTGTCTATCTTTAGAGACAGGTGTAATAGTAAGATTAAACGAGAACTTACCAAGTTTGAAGGTTGATCTGTATTTTACGAGGAGTCGCGGTGAGGGATTTCGTGAAGACCCCGCCAGCACGCATGCGCGGCATCCTTCAAAGCAGAGGTGTGGAATCACAGAACCAAACCATGACTAAAAAATAGTAAGATGAAAAACGTAGAACTACCTGGTTGACCTTATGATAGAGGGTGGGAGCGGTGGGCATGAAATCCCTCACCGCGACTCCTCGTAAAATACAGATCAACC
Source organism: Okamejei kenojei (assembly GCA_035221665.1). NCBI lineage: Eukaryota > Metazoa > Chordata > Chondrichthyes > Rajiformes > Rajidae > Okamejei > Okamejei kenojei. The sequence goes on from CM069146.1 coordinate 43,560,382, forward strand.
TTCAAACTTGGTAAGTTCTCGTTTAATCTTAGTATTTTACTTCGGAGTCACGTGAGTGACTTCGTGAAGATTTCAAAGCTCTGTGATTTCACGCCCTGGACAACGTCCATGCTTATCACACTGCCGCCAGTCTGATGGAGGAAGGCTGTTAATGGAGTTCAGTCGAAACTGGCTGAAAAATCAACACAATTTATTAATCAAATAAACAACAAACCCCTAAATCGGGGCCAGACATTTACTGAGCGGCTCCCAGGATAGCTTCTGCGAATGTCACAGGTGCGGCCAGAGGCTTGTTATAGAACCGTTGAAAGGTTTTTCCCCCATGGCCCAGCCCGCGGTGGCGAGAATGTGGTCCATGGGCACCTCCGTGGCTCTTGCCGCTGATGTGGATGCAGCCCTGGTGGAATGAGACTTAAAAATGTCAGTAGCAACTCCTGCTGCATCCAGCACCACCCTGAGCCACCTGGCGATCGTCTGTGTAGTCACCCGATGATGCGGAGGTTTATGACTGATGAGGAGCCCCTGTTCCTTCATCCTGATAACTCCAGTAACTCGGATGTAGTGGTGGAGTTGGGTGACTATGCAGAGAGTGGCATCTACAGGGTACGCCCGAAATTCCAGCTGCAGCCCAAGCGCCCCTGGCCTGTGCTGTTTTAATAATTCTTTGACAAAGAAATTTATTTGACCAGGGGTGGCCACCATGCTGTCCAGTCGCAGTTTCTGTAACGTCTGGACTCGTTGGGCTGTAGTCAGTGCCATAAGCATCACCACCTTGAGGGTGAGCTGTTTCAATGGTAGCTCATCTATTGGAGACCAGCTCCTCAGTAGGGTCAGCACGATCCCCACATCCCACATTACTGTATATCTGGGTCGTGGAGGGTTGGTGTTGAACACTTCCCTCATTAGTTTAGACACCAGGTGGTTGGAGCCGACACCTATATCCAGGTATGAGGACAGCGCACTCCTGGCACTGTTGATGGCACTGTAGCTGAGGCCAGCATCAAAATGGAGGCCTGCTAGAAACTCCAACACATCAGGTATTGTTGCCGAGTTGGAAGACTTGTTGGTCCGGGCACAGAATGCCTCCCACTTTCTGATTTGGGTGAGGTATTGTTTCCGAGTTGATTCTCGGCATGATGCGGCGATAAGGTCTATGGCTCTTAACAAGATGCCTGCCCGGATGAGTGGTCTTTCAGAACCTGCAGGCCAACAAGTTTAAATGACCATGGCAAGGATGACTGACCCCCCCCCCCCCCCGTAATGGGGTGAGTAATCAATTTGGGATGTTTCCCAATCGCCATCCATGGTTGTTTTAAAATTTCTACAACCATCGGGTACCATGGTTGTGTAGGCCAGTCGGGAATGATCAATATGCCAGTTGCAGAGTCTAGTTTAATTTTCTGCAATACCCGACTGGTGAGGCAGAATGGGAGAAATGCATAGCAAACCATTTCCCCCAATGGATAAAAACGCATCCATTGCTATTGCCCCAGGGTCTGGTTCCCACAACACATACGTTGGTATTCGATGGTTCAGCCTGGACGCAAATAGGTCAATATCTGGTGTCCCAAAATGAGCTATAATATCTCCAAAATTTGGGGGTTCAACATCCACTCAATGTTGTCATTGAAGACTCATGACCTGGTGTCCGCCACTGAATTAAGCTTCCCAGGCAAATAGGTCGCAGTAATAAAATATTTTTTCAATGCACCAGTGCCAAATTGTATTAGCCAATTCATCACAAACTAGCGACCTGATACCACCCATATGATTGATGTAAGCCACTACTGTAGCATTATCTATTTGAAAGCGGACATGTAATCCCATGAATTAGTACAGTAAGCCCGCAGTCCATGAAATGCCCCCAGCATTTCTATATAGTTTATCCCATGTGACTCCAGGAATATAGACTCATGAGAGTTCCATCTGCCACCACAACTGGACATCGTACCAGTTGCTCCCCAGCCTGGTGCTCTTGCGTCAGTTAGTAGCACAACATCAGGGTTGCTCACTAGAATAGGTCAATGACATTCTTTAATATTATCTACCCACCATTGTAGCTCATTTCTAGCTTCCGGTGGTAACTGAATTGGCCAATCAAAGCGGCCAGCATTTGTTTTTTAATGCTGTGATTTTTGATCTTTGTAAATTTCGGTAGTGTAGCGGTCAGAATCGTGCAGCTGGGAATGTAGTTACCAATTTGCCTATAACTTTTGCTGTTTGCCGAATGGTCAGTACCCTGGCGCAAGCAAGATTGCGGCACTCTTCTATTATAGCAGTAGCTTTATTAGTTGGGATGATAAACTTCATTAAATTGGTGTCTAGGGTGAACCCCAAATAATCCTTAACCCGTACCGGGTGCAGTTTTGATTTGTCTGGATGGATTACAACCCCAGCTTCTCAAGCAGAGCCTTGGTTGCAGCCACTCCTTGAATTGCCAATTGGAGGGTCTGCCCCACTATAAGGATTTCATCCAATATGCCATCACTATAATCTTGTTGTCGGAGAAGAGCCAATACAGGTAAATACCAATTTGGTAAACAGCCTAGGGCTGTGATGATTCCATTGGGCAATGCTCCCTTCCAGACAACTTCAGAAATTCCCTGTGAGCTTCAGCGATGGGCACCGTTTAGCATGCATCTTTCAAATCGATGCATGCCATAAAGTACCCTGGGTAAAGCATCTGCCTAGCTGTTCCAAAAGTATCCATTTTGAAATGGGTATATTGTACAAAAGTGTTCAACTCAGTTAAATCTATTATAATCCGACATCCCCCTTCTTTTTTACTGCTGGTGACCATATTAGACTCAAACTCAATAGGTTCATGCTTGGTTATGCCAATTACCCCTTTTTCTGCTCGCCGTATAATTTCAGCATGCCCTGCCTCCACCTCTTTTTGGGATAGAGTAAAATTCCTACGAGGCGAATGCTGGGTAGGGGGATTTATACCTCCAACAAATTATATACTCTTGAACACTTTGTAAAATAAACTCATCTGTGGTGACAGTTTTCCCTATATGTCCAAGGAAGCCCGCAATCGCCCACCTATTCGTACAGAAGGGATACTACGGTGTGAGAGGAGCCAGACCCCCTTACCTCCATGGTTAACGGCGGTTCCGTACATACGGTGCTTTGGGTGGACGTTATGGAGGTTGACGGCCCGGCGGCCGCATTTTCCATGCAGGCCGCTGTTGGCCTTGCCCTAAAAGGTCGTTGTGTTTGTTGAGATGGAGGTAGGTAGGATCTTTGTGCCCTGTCCGGCAGCCCAGGGTGTATCAGGCTGTTACCGGTGATATGGGTGAAGTCTGGCCGATGGAGTTTCATGAGGCCCGCTGTTTTGGCCTCCTTTGTCCAGTCCCTTCACCTGTTTGGACAGGTCTCCAAACAACTGATGCGGCAGTGGAGCGGTAATGGTCAGCGCAACCCCGCGAATTTGGGGTTGAGTGTGGGCTATATGGAGCTCTTACGCAGGCAGTCTATCTCATACTGGGCGTTGCATAGGAGTGCCAGTGCATCTTGCTGTTTACTGGACACATTATCCCCGACCAGGGTCCTAGCAAACGTCGTTATGCCCGTGGAGAACCTTTCTCCAAGGTATTATTGAGCATCTGACTCCGGAGTTGGTGTGTAATTTAGGCAATCAATGGTGCCCGCCAATTCGTGGTGCAGGGGTTCACCTGTCTGGGTGGAAACGGCAAACTTCACTCACCACTTCCAGCGTATCCTCCTCATGCTCTGGCTCAGCGGTCACTGGCTGTCCCGGGTTGTCTTCAAACACAGCAGCTGGGCAATCATTAATGCTTCTGGCTGGAGACGATGAGGTGCTGAGTGGTGTCCTTGCACGGCTAGTGGATGCCCGCGAGTCCCGCTCTTCTCGTTCCCGGTCCCGCTGGATGCGACCGTCTCTGCTATACGCAGCGGACAAGCCGACTTCCCCAGGCCCTGCGAACTCACTGGGGCTTCCACCATCGGACCACACCTCCATAAGGTGCTGTCTAGGGTCCAATGGCAGGTCGTCGTGACCTACAGCCCAAGTAGGATCATACAACTCCCGCACGGACTCTTCGCTAGTCTGCCTTCTCCGAGACTGTGGCGGCCCACCTGTTTGATAAGAAGGCAGGTGAGTTGAATCGGCGCCGGCCCCCGGAACCTGGCTCCCAGGAGTCCGTGCAGGCTTACCTCCACTTTTGCCCATCTTTTAGCGTGGAGGCGCATGGTCGGCCGCTCGCAGCGCTGAGCTGACCGACCGCTTCCTGCTGCCACCTCCGCCCTTGACCGCAGCCTGACGGGGTGTGTTGTCGGCGGTATCTGCTCCAGCAGGCCTACTCGACGCAGCAGTGATGTTGCCAGGCTGCACTACGGCAGATCTCCCTGGCTGTGGTACGTTAATGCACTCTGCAGGGCTCCCCTGTCGTGCAGCTGTCCCCCGGCCCAGCCCCCTCGGGTCTTCTGGAGCTCGGGGAGAGGTTGCCTGTAAAGAGCGAGACCCCTAGCCACGTACCTGTATCCCCCTTCTTCTGTTGGGGGACGGGGGCTCGGAGTCTGGATCCGTTGCATCCAGCTCCGGAGCGGTAACCCATTCGGGTGAGTCGGCCCCTGAATCAGCGGGAGCGCCCGACTTCCGCATTCCTGCCCCCACCATGCGTTGAAGCTGCCGGCGTTCCTTGCAGCTCCGGGGACAAGGGCCGTTGGCTGGCCGCAGCTCAGCTCCTTGACAGCGTCGTCCTCCGGCCCTTGTCCATGCTGTGAAGAGAAGGTAATACTTACCTGCCGGTCTTGTGAAGGAGCCGGAGGAGAGAGCGCACTCCCCCCCCCCACCCCAGCCTGCCGGTGCAAATGCGTGCGACGATATGCCGTGCATGCCTGCTGGCGGGGTCTTCACGAAGTCACTCACGTGACTCCGAAGTAAAATTATGTTTAAAGGACAGGTTCATTGATAGAAGAGGTTTAAAAGGGATAAGGGCCAAACACGGGCAAATGGAACCAGCTCAGATCTTGTTTGGTGTGATGATTTGGGCTGAATGGCCTCTTTCCATGTCGTATAACTCTAAAACCTCATTTGACTTGCATAAAGCATAAAGCACTACAATTATTGGAGACAAGAGGTACAAGCCTTTTACCCCTCTCTCCCTTCTTTTACCCCTCTCTCCCTGCACTGTTCATCATCAGAAGCATCAACTTTTTCTGTTTAAAACTAAATAACAAAGAGCTGTGTTAGTTTTGCTTTTATACTTATAGTAAATGTTGGCATGAAGTGAATTGTACAAGGTGGAGCGCTGGAGATAAACAGCTTTTGAAAATAAATAACTTAATTTAAAGAGTAGGAATAATGATGCGGCACGTTTCAAGGCACCTCACCTGAGACAGTTCTGTTGTTAAACTGAATTTTATTTATAAACCCCTATTGTCAGGCTTTGTCTAAATGTAGTGTCTGAAACTATACAGATGATAGTGGTTCCAATATACTGCTTGCTGACAATCTTTGGAACAGATCTCTCTATGGTTGCTCCAGAGATGAATACTGTCTAAAAACATCTTCATAATTTTACAGTTCTTTTTCAATTTTCTGATGAACATGAATACCACATCACGTATATAGAGCCTTGGCAATAGCCTAGAATGCAAACCCAGCTGATATAAGTGATGAGGAAGTTGCCTTCTACCCAGCAGTAGAGCATTTCAAAGCATCTTACAGTCTATTAAGAACTTAGAAAGTGCAATTACTGCTGTATGGTAGCATAACATAACTATCTTTCTTGCATATGAATCTAATCAAATCAAAGTTTTTCAAATGGTGTCATGAACTTAAAAACTGCTCTCATGCCCATTCTAAACCATAATGCACAACTATCTATCTATCTCAATGTGAATGCCCAGTTAAATTACTCATACTATGCTTATCGATATATTTTTTTAAATGAAGCTTAAAATACAAATAGATACATTATCTTTGAGAAATGCTCTAAATGTATCAATGATGAAGACTCCAAATGAATTACTGAATAATCTCCTTTATTTCTGAAAGATATTTCTTTATTTATAGCCTTACATTTTTTATCTCAGATATCCATCAATGTGATGACTGCGAAAATCCCAAATTAAATTGTAGTTAGTACTTCTGAAATGAAATCAGTGCTACAGGATAAAATTATCACATTTATTTGACAGCGTGCCAACAATCCCTAAAGTTAACATGCAAGAAAGCAATTTGGATTATGGTAATACTGTAGTTACTGGATCAGAGCTGACATCAAATGTTAAATACTGGCTGGTGACTCCCCATGTCATTCACTGAGGAGAATGTTTCTTTTCACGGCACATTTCATCTTCAGTCACTTCTGTTGCTGAACTAATTAATTTTGTGAAAATGAACACAGCATTTTCCTTCATTATTACAAAGCTTTGTTCTTGTGCAACCATGCACACTGCAGTGATGCTGACATGCTGGCATGCATATACTTTTACTGAAAATACCCCAAAATGAGAAAATAACAGCAGGTAGAATCTGTAAAGGGCAGCGAACCCATAATGTCAATTTAACGCTGTAAAGGAAGTTTAACATTGACATAAATACATTAGATTCCAAATCATTGAATGTCATTCTTGAAACTCTGCAATTCTTGGGGATAAAATTCCAAAACAATATCAAGTCAACAGGTTGCCTTGCAGGTAGATAGGTTGATGAAGAAGGCTTTTGGAATGCTGGCCATTATTAGTAAGGGAATTCAATATAGAAGTTGGGATATTCTATATCCTAGGTGAGGCTGCAGTTAGAGTATTGTGTACAGGTTTGGTCATCTTTGGTCATCAGAAAATGCCATTAAGCCTGAAAGAGTGCAGAGTAGATTTAGAAACATAGAAACAAAGAAAATAGGTGCAGGAGTAGGCCATTCGGCCCTTCGAGCCTGCACTGCCATTCAATATGATCATGGCTGATCATCCAACTCAGTATCCTGTACCTGCCTTCTCTCCATACCCCCTGATCCCTCTAGCCACAAGGGCCACATCTAACTCCCTCTTAAATATAACCAATGAACAGGTCTCAACTACCTTCTGTGGCAGAGAATTCCAGAGACTCACCACTTTCTGTGTGAAAAATGTTTTTTCTCATCTCGGTCCTAAAAGATTTCCCCCTTTTCCTTAAACTGTGACCCCTTGTTCTGGACTTCCCCAACATCGGGAACAATCTTCCTGCATCTAACCTGTCCAACCCCTTAAGAATTTTGTAAGTTTCTATAAGATCCCCCCTCAATCTTCTAAATTCTAGCGAGTACAAGCCGAGTCAATCCAGTCTTTCTTCATATGAAAGTCCTAACATCCCAGGAATCAGTCTGGTGAACTTTCTCTGTACTCCCTCTATGGCAAGAATGTCTTTCCTCAGATTTGGAGACCAAAACTGTACGCAATACTCCAGGTGTGGTCTCACCATGACCCTGTACAACTGCAGTAGAGCCTCCATGCTCCTATACTCAAATCCTTTTGCTATGAATGCTAACATACCATTCGCTTTCTTCACTGCCTGCTGCCTACTTTCAATGACACCCAGGTCTCGTTGCATCTCCCCTTTTCCTAGTCGGCCACCATTCAGATAATAGATTTGTGAGGACCTGAGAGCCTGAGCTATAGGGAGAGGTTGGGTAGGTGAGGACTTTATTCCTTAGAACAAAGAAGACTGAGGGGTGATCTTATAGAGGTGTATAGAATCACGAGGGGACTAGATGCACAGAGTCCTTTATCCAGGCTAAGGAAATCATTAAAATCTCAAGTAAAGGTTTTAATTGAGAGGAGTAAGATTTAAAAGGACTCTAAGGAGCAACTTTATTAAACAGAGACTGGTGGGTAAATGGAGTGACCTGTCAGAGGAGCTGGTTGAGGCAAGTACATCTAAAAGGCATTTGGCTGGGTACTTGGTCAGGGAAGATTTAGAGGGATATGGCCAAAAATGAGTAAAAAGGGACTAGCTTGGATGGGGCATCTTGGTTGGCATTGGAGAAGTTGGGCTGAAGGGCCTATTTCCATGCTGTGTGGCTCAATGCCTCTTTGGGTATATTTAAGCATCTTAATATCTATATGTGAAAAAAATGGCTGAAAAATTGATTTCAAACCAAGATAATTGTCCACGAGGTTTCCAATGCAAATTGTGCATGAAAAATTATGACATAAAATCCTGAAATCAGCATGAATTTGAAAATTGGAAAGGCACAATTGGATTCCTCTCCTGAAATGTCTGTGAATACAATAATGATCAGTGTTTTAAAGAATGAGCTGTACATCTGAAAATAAATTGTGCACACCTTTTAATTCATGCATATGGATGGAGGGTACGTGGAACGGACTGACAGGGGAGGTAGTTGAATCAGGTACGATAACATCATTTAAAAGACATCCGGACACGGCCATGGATTCAAAAGGTTTTGCGGGATAATGAGTCAAATGCAGGCATGGAGTAGCAATGTCGATAGGGCATCTTGATTGGCACGGGCAAATTGGGCCAATGGGCCTGTTTCTGTGGCACATGGTCACTGATTCTGGATGGTGATAACTCTAAATTATAGTTTTCCAAATACTGGAATGATTTCAAGCTTGACTATTCACTTTTGATTGCCAGTACTTCAGTTCTGAAAACAATGTGCCTATATTACCGTATATTGTGATATTTTGATTAAAGTTATTTGACCTGACAGTGGATAAACATCAAATACATATCCATTAAATTTCCCTATGTTTTAATAGTGGCATAATGGACAAAAATGAAGTATGTTAATGCTGAAACATGTCATGGGATTATCAGTTAGAAATCTTGTTACTTATTCATCTTACATTTATAACCACAGAAGGCTTACAACATTTATGTTTTGTTTAAACTACCTAAAGCTTTTCATTACTTCATGTAATACCATAAATCATTGGGAATGTTCTCCCCCGCACCCATTCCAGTGCAAACTGTTCATGACCTTTTGATCTTCACCACACTTCAAAAGTTACCATGTTGCAGAGATGATATTCGTAAATAGTGTACAACACCAGGGCGGCACGGTGGTGCAGCGGTAGAGTTGCTGCCTAACAGCGCTTGCAGCGCCAGAGACCCGGGTTCGATCCCGACTACGAGTGCGGTCTATACGGAGTTTGTACGTTCTCCCCGTAACTTGGCATCAAATCCAAGATCTTCGGTTTCCTCCCACACTCCAAAGACGTACAGGTATGTAGGTTAATTTTCTTAGTAAATGTAGAAATTGTCCCTAATGTGTGTAGGATAGTGTCAATATGCAGGGATCACTGGTCGCCATGGACTCGGTGGGCTGAAGGGCCTGTTTCCGCGCTGTATCTCTAAACTAAACCTCAGATAACACTGATCTTTGGAAAAGCATTGCAATGCAAAACTTGGAATATGTTGCTTAGTTCCTGTAAAAAAAAGGTACTGTCAGTGTTCATCTGAAGTACTACTAGGATACCAGAAGTCAAAGCCTAGATAATCAAACTTTCCAAAACAAATATATTTTTTCCACCTAAAGGTAAATTTGTGGATGGCTGTGACACAGTTCATGTTCTTTGGATCTTTCAAGAATAAATATCAAACAGAAATTCTGGCCAAATAGTCGGAAGATTGAAAAATCCTTTACAGCAGAGCGCAGAAATTATAACAGAACAAGGTTGATCATGGAAGAAATTCTAGTGCCCTGCAGAGATCTTTTTTGAACTACTGATTGTTTGGAATAGTTAAAAATATGTATGTGCAACTTTCTCATAAATGAAACGCAGACATTCAGAATTAGAAAGCTTGCAGGTGGTTTGTGGTTAATGAAGCTATCAAATATATCTAGGCAAATATGTTAAATACTATGCCAAAATGTGTAATAAGAAGTGCATATTAGCGCAGAAAGGATTTACTTAATGAGTGGGTGTAACTTGGCAAAAATGGGAATGAAACATATCCATGACAATTACTAATCATCCACAGAACATATTAACATTAATGTAATTGGTGTAATTAAGACTAATTATGTGCTGAGGTCGGCATAGGGTTCAAAAATATGCTTTAAAAAAGTTGTATTAATCCAGACAAAATTAAATTTAAAATATTCAGTGAATTAATTTCAAAAGAATACTGATGAAATATAAATTTTCCACTAATATTCAAAATTCTAAGTTGTGAATATTACACAAGTTATTTTTCAGCACAATAAGAAATAAGTAGATTTCAGCTTGGCAATAAGAGTATTGAACAGAATTAATGATTCACCTATCACTGCCATTCAGTAATCCCATGGCTGATTCTGCAACAAAAGAACTCTGCCACCCACTCCTCAGATCCTCAAATTTGCCTCGTAGCCACAAACCTCAGTCTCGGCATTAAATATACTCTGTGATCAAACATCTATGGCCCTCTGAGATCAGAAATCATAAAGATTTATAAACCTCTGCATGAAAACACATCTTTTCATCGGTCCTTAACAGCTAAAACCTCAGCCAAAGACTGAGCCCTCTTTAATAAGATAAAATAGTCTCTTGATACTTATCCCATAAATGTTGCTCAGAATCTCAGAGTCATACAATTCTTTTGCCTGTCAAATACTCACTAACCATTAAGCACCAATTCACATTACTCCTATATTAACCTCATTTTATTCTCACCACATTCCCACCAACTCGCCTCGGTTTATTCCACTCACCTACACACTTGGAAAATTTACAAAGTTGAATTACCTACCAATTTGCCCATTTTATGTTTGTGCGATTAAACTGGAACACCGAGATGAAACCCACACTGTTACTGGGGGAACATGCAAACTCCAATGCGAATACATCGGTGATCAGGAATCGCTGGAGCTGCGAGGCAGCAGCTCTATCAGCTGCACAACTGTGCTCTCAATCTAGTACCTATCAAGTGTCCCTCAATCTCCACAAGGCCTAAGACGTGTCTTCGCTGTTGCAATATTTGTAATTCATTCTTTAGCATTAGTTTAGATTTAGTTTAATGTGTAAACAAGCAATTCAGCCCACCGTCCATGCCGACCAGCGATCACCTCTACAAGTGTTCTATGTTTTCTAGTTTTTGCATCCTACACACTGGGGGCAATCTACAGCAGCAGATTAACCTATAAATTAGGTCTGTGTAATATGGGAAGAAACCGGTGCATCCGGAGAAAACCCACGTGGTCATAGGGAGAACGTACAAGCTCCGTACAGACAGCTCCCACAGTCAAGAAAAAACCCGTGTCGCTGGCTCCATAAGGCATAACTGTGGCCAGCTCTATATCTTGGAAACAATTTACCCATTAGCATTCTGCCAGTACCTTCACCAGAAAAGTTGCAGTGTTGTGAGAAAGCTCTCCTCACTATCACTTCGCAAGGGCAGTCGGGATGGTAAATAAATACTGGACTTGCCTGCAAAGTGCACATCCCTTTTAAAAAAAAGTGGTAAAAAATGAAAGTGGAATTCATTTGAAGGAGGAGAGATGCTACACTGCTGTTTTATTCCAGTGGAATCGTGAGTTCTCATCCTATAGCGTATCCAGACCCTCGAAAAGCATCTGGACCTGATGGCATACCTGGTCATGTTCTAAATACCTGTGCGGACCAACTGGCTGGAGTTTTTACGGACATTTTCAACCTGTCACTTCTGAGGTCTGAGGTTCCCACCTGCCTCAAAAGGGCATCAATAATACCGGTGCCCAAGAAGAGCAAGGTGACGTGCCTCAATGACTATCGACCTGTGGCACTAACGCCTGTGGTGATGAAGTGCTTCGAGAGGTTGATCATGGCGCAAATCAACTCCTACCTTGACAAAAACCTGGACCCACTGCAGTTCGCTTACCGCCACAACAGATCAACGGTGGACACGATCTCGCTGGCCCACCACTCCGCTCTGGACCACTTGGACAACAAAAACTCATATGTCAGGCTGTTATTCATTAACTACAGCTCGGCATTTAACACAATCATCCCCTCTAAGCTGGTTACCAAACTCGCAGAACTAGGTCTCTGCGCATCCCTCTGCAATTGGATCCTCGACTTCCTCATTCACAGACCACAGTCTGTTCATATTGGTGGAAGTGTGTCAGACTCGATAACAATCAGCACGGGAGCACCTCAAGGCTGCGTGCTCAGCCCCCTGCTGTACTCACTCTATACTCATGACTGTGTAGCCGGTCATAGTGCGAACTCCATCAACATGTTCGCTGACGACTCCACTGTTGTGGGACCAGGCACGTGCCGTCAGGGTAGGCAAGGTAGGCAGTGCCTACCCTGACTAAAATTATAAAATAGTAATTATTTTATATATAAATATAATATATATAAAATATATATAAAATATATAAAACGGTCATAAATAGTAAAGGCACGGGAGAATTATGCCTCCCTAAGAGATCAATCTCTTAGGGAGGCATAATTCTCCTGTGCCTTTCATCAGCAGCACGTTTTAAAAGCGGAAGTATGTGCTACTCACGTGCCGTCGACGCTGCTTCAAGCCATCAGTTGGAATGGTCCGTAAAGGCAGCTGAAACTCTGCCTTTACACTGTGAACTGCGTGCATGTGCTGCGTTCCGCACTGCGCATGCGCACCAGCCTACTGCGCATGCGCATGAGCATGTTTCTTAGCGAGATTTTCAAGGGTGGATAGTGATTACCTGAAGAGTTTCACGAAGCAACCTTATGGATATTTTTGCTGCAGAATGGATTTTGTGCACAAATAATATGGTAAGTAAATTGTTTTTAGCTATATGTTTTTAAATACTTTATTAAGTGATAGGACCCATTGAAAACAAATTACATGATAAAAGTCGAGGGAACAATCTGCGCATGCGCGGTTTCCACGATTTAAAAATAGCCGAATGTCAGTTGACTGGGGAGGGAACAATGTGCGCATGCGCGGTTTCAAGATTAAAAAAAAACGACTGACAGATCACCGGGGCGATAATAATCTGCGCACGCGCGGTTTTCAAGATTTTTAAAAGCCATTGCCTACCCTGGCTGATTACTCACGGCACGTGCCTGTGTGGGACGTATCACTGATGGGGATGAGTCAGAGTATAGAAGAGAGATCGAGCGACTGTCCATATGGTGCCAGCACAATAACCTGGCCCTCAACACCAGCAAAACCAAGGAACTGATTGTGTAGTTTGGAAGGAGTAGGATGGGGACCCACAGGGCTGTTTATATCAACGGGTCGATGATTGAAAGGGTCAAGAGCTTCAAATTCCTGGGTGTGCACATCTTTCCTGCTCCGAGAACACAGATGCAATTATTAAGAAAGCTCATCAGCGCCTCTACTTCCTGAGAAGATTACGGAGAGTCGGTCTCTCAAGGAGGACTCTCTCTAACTTCTACAGGTGAGCAGTAGAGAGCTTGCTGACCGGTTGCATCATGGCTTGGTTCGGCAACTTGAGTGCCCTGGAGAGGAAAAGACTACAAAAAGTAGTAAACACTGCCCAGTCCATCATCGGCTCTGACCTTCCTTCCAGCGAGGGGATCTACCACAGTCGCTGCCTCAAAAAGGCTGGCAGCATCATCAAGGACCCACACCACCCTGGCCACACACTCATCTCCCTGCTACCTTCGGGTAGAAGGTACAGGAGCCTGAGAACTGCAATGACACGGTTCAGAAATAGCTACTTCCCCACAGCCATCAGGCTATTAAACCTGGCTCGGACAAAACCCAGAACATTAATACCCCTCCATCTGTTATTTGCACTTTATTAATTTATTAATTAATGCATTTATTTACGTATATAATTGTAGTCAATGCCTACTATGTTCTGTTGTGCTATGCAAAGAAAGAATTTCATTGTCCTGTCAGGGACACATGACAATAAACTCTTTTGACTTTTGACTTTTGACTTATAGATAATGGTTTGGTGAAAGATTGAGATGCTGAGATAGTTCTTCAGCTGGAGGATTGGTAATCTTTGGTTGATGGCAAAGTTAAAGATGGATTAACGCATCTTTGGATGCAAATCTTCTCAAGTGAGCAAATGTTATCAACTGAGTATAGAAGTTGGGAGGTCATGTTACAGTTCTATGAGTCATATGTGAAGCCAGGTTTGTATTGTGTTCAGTTTTGGTCACAATGTTATAGGAAAGATGTTGCCAAGGTTGGAAAGGTTCAGAGAGGATTTACCAAAATATTGCCAGGACTCAACGGACTGAGTTATAGGGAGAGGTTGAGCAGGCCAGGGCTTTATTCTTTGGAGCACAGGAGGATAAGGGGTGATCTTATAGAGGTGCACAAAGTCATGAGCGGAATAAATAATGTAAACGCAGAGATTTTTGCCCAGAGTAGGGGAATCGAGAATCAGAGGACAAAGGTTTGAGATGAGGGGGGAAAGATTAAATGTGAAACTGAGGGGTAACTTATTTACACAAAGGGTTGTGGTGGTATGAAATAAGCTCATGGAGGAGGTAGTTGAAGCATGTACTATTGTAATGTTTAATAAACATTTAGACTGGTTTGTGGATAGAGTGGGTTTCAGGGGATATGGACCAAAAGCAGACAAGTGGGACTAGTGTCGATGGGGCATTTTAGTTAAGTTGGGCCGAAGGGCCTGTTTCCACGCTATATGACTCTATGACTAAGTGATAGAAAAGTGAGATCTTAGCAAAAAGTAGAGCAGGGTCCATGTGGCAATCTTCTCCACGGCTGTTTTTTTAATAGACTTATTAGGATTAGTAGTTCATCTGTGATGAAATGTAACTTAATATGCATGCTGCTTTATTACAGATTTTTAAGTGTTTTGTTTTTCTTTATAGTTATGTTACCATAGTACCCAGCTAAACCTGATATTTTGTAATGGGACTCTAATCCTCCTTCACATGCTCAGCAGGGGAAGCTTACAAAATAACTATTTAGAGCATCCTTAAATAGGAAAAAGTGGCAATGACATACATATTTAATTATACCTTGTTTGGAATTACTGGCATCTGTGCTTCTCATTGTCATCATAGATTTCAATGTGTTCTTAATGCCTGATTAATGAATCTGTGCAGAGACTATTGTTTATTCATTAATATGGAGGGAGTGAATTAGTAATGCAGATTTACTCGACAGTTCACAAGAAAAGTTTCCTGTCTAACTTAAATTAGAAAAATAATTAAATATAATACAGCTTTCCAAATGAATATTAAATTTGGCAGTATGGTGTTGCAGTAAGTTGATAATTCCATGGAAATGAAGAAGCAATATTAATTTGGAAATGGACCAGCTTCGGTTCTTTGAGAAGATACAGTGGTTTCAATAATAATCTCAAAGTTTTGTGTGACCCGTCTTTCAAAATCAGACTTTCTTGATGTTCCAAAATAATACAGAACAAAATGGGTGTTGGTTCTCCAAATAGAGTTGTCAAATGTAATGTTCATGAGTCAAGAGTGTTTTTTTTTGTCATATGTATTGAAACGGAACAATGAAATTCATATTTGCAGCAGCGCAACTGATTTGTAAACTCAGTACTCAGTAGATAATAAAGAAATGTTAAAAGTTAAATAATGTTTAAAATAACAATACGGAACAAAAACGAAACAAAGGCCAAAGTTCCTCATGCAACCAAGGCAATACGTATTTTGTGGTTTGGTTGGAGTTTGTATTGTTCAATGCCTTGTTGTTGTGGAGAACCTGTTCCTGAATCTGGATTTCACAGTTTTCAGACTCTTATATCTTCTTCCTGATGGCTGGAGTGAAATAAGAGTGTGGCCATAGTGGTGCGTGTCCTTGATAATGCTGGCTGATTATTTGAGGCAGTGCTTCCAAAAGATCCCTTTGATGGTTGGGAGGTCAGTATCTGTGATGGACTGGGCAGTGTTTAGCACTTTCTATAATCTCTTTCATTCCTGGGCATTTGAGTTGCCAACCCAGGCCACAATGCAACCAGTCAAATATGTTCAATATAAAGATTATATCAAATATAAAGATTACTGTCCAACATCAAACATGAAAACAACATATATCTATAGTTAAATGTTGTTATTAAATTATTAGCAAGAGCATAACCATATAACAATTACAGCACGGAAACAGGCCCTCTCGGCCCTTCCAGTCCGTGCCGACCATTTGTTTTCCCCTAGTCCCATCTACCTGCACTCAGACCATACCCCTCCATTCCCTTCACGTCCATATACCTATCCACTTTACTCTTAAATATTAAAATCGATCCTGCCTCCACCACTTCTGCTGGAAGCTCATTCCACACAGCCACCACACTCTGAGTAAAGAAGTTCCCCCTCACGTTACCCCAAAACCTCTCTCCCTTAATTCTCAGTTTGATTGGAGAAAGGCTAACTTTGAGGGAATGCGTAAGGATTTTAAAGGAGTGAATTGGGACACTTTGTTTCATGGGAAGGATGTAGAAGAGAAATGGAGGACATTTAAAGGGGAAATTGTAAGAGTACAGAATCTTTATGTCTCTGTTAGGTTGAAAGGAAATAGTAAAAATTGGAAAGAGCCATGGTTTTCAAGGGAAATTGGACACGTTTCGAAAAAAGAGAGATATCTACAATAATTATAGGAGGCATGGAGTAAATGAGGTGCTAGAGGAGTATAAAGAATGTAAAAAGAATCTTAAGAAAGAAATTAGGAAGGCTAAAAGAAGATATGAGGTTGCTTTGGCAAGAAAGGTGAAAGTAAACCCAAAGGGTTTCTACAGCTATATTAATAGCAAAAGGATAACGAGGGATAAAATTGGACCATTAGAGAACCAGAATGGACAGCTATCTGCAGAGTCAAAAGAGATGGGGGAGATATTGAACAATTTATTTTCTTCGGTATTCACCAAGGAGAAGGATATTGAACTCTGTGAGGTAAGGGAAAAAAAGTAGAGTAGCTATGGAAACTATGAGATTCAAAGAGGAGGAAGTACTGACACTTTTGAAAAATATAAAAGTGCAAAAGTCTCCAGGTCCTGACAGGATATTCCCTAGGACATTGAGGGAAGTTAGTGTAGAAATAGCAGGAGCTATGACAGAAATATTTCAAATGTCATTAGAAATGGGAATAGTGCCGGAGGATTGGCGTACTGCGCATGTTGTTCCATTGTTTAAAAAGGGTTCAAAGAATAAACCTAGCAATTATAGACCTATTAGTTTGACGTCAGTGGTGGGCAAATGAATGGAAAGGATACTTAGAGATAATATATATAAGCATCTGGATAAACAGGGTCTGATCAGGAACAGTCAACATGGATTTGTGCCTGGAAGGTCATGTTTGACAAACCTTCTTGAATTTTTTGAAGCGGTAACTAGGGAAATTGATGAGGGTAAAGCAGTGGATGTTGTCTATATGGATTTCAGTAAGGCCTTTGACAAGGTTCCCCATGGAAGGTTGGTTAAGAAGGTTCAATCTTTGGGTGTTAATGGCGGAGTAGCAAGATGGATTCAACAGTGGCTGAATGGGAGATGTCAGAGAGTAATGGTGGATGGCTGTTTGTCAGGTTGGAAGCCGGTGACCAGTGGGGTGCCTCAGGGATCTGTGTTGGGTCCACTGTTGTTTGTCATGTACATGATCTGGATGATGGGGTGGAAAATTGGATAAGTAAGTATGCAGATGATACTAAGATAGGTGGTGTTGTGGATAATGAAGTAGATTTTCAAAGTCTACAGAGAGATTTGGGCCATTTGGAAAAGTGGGCTGAAAGATGGCAGATGGAGTTTAATGCTGATAAGTGTGAAGTGCTACATCTTGGCAGGACAAATCAAAATAGGACGTACATGGTAAATGGTAGGGAATTGAGGAATGCTGTGGAACAGAGGGATCTAGGAATAACTGTGCATAGTTCCCTGAAGGTGGAATCGCATGTAGATAGGGTGGTAAAGAAAGCCTTTGGTGTGCTGCCTTTATAAATCAGAGCATTGAATATAGGAGTTAGGGAAGTAATGTTAAAATTGTACAAGGCATTGGTAAGACAATTCTGGAGTATGGTGTACCAATTTTGGTCGCCTAGTTATAGGAAGGATGTCAACAAAATAGAGAGAATACAGAGGAGATTTACTAGAATGTTGCCAGGGTTCCGGCAACTATGTTACAGAGAAAGGTTGAACAAGTTAGGTCTTTATTCTTTGGAGCGCAGAAGGTTAAGGGGGGACTTGATTGAGGTCTTTAAAATGATGAAAGGGCTAGACAGAGTTAACGTGGATACGTTTTTCCCATTGAGGGTAGGGAAGATTCAAACAAGAGGGCATGACATGAGAATTAAGGGACAGAAGTTTTGGGGTAACGTGAGGGGGAACTTCTTTACTCAGAGGGTGGTGGCTGTGTGGAATGAGCTTCCAGCAGAAGTGGTGGAGGCAGGATCGATTTTAACATTTAAGAGTAAAGTGGATAGGTATATGGACGTGAAGGGAATGGAGGGGTATGGTCTGAGTGCAGGTAGATGGGACTAGGGGAAAACAAATGGTCGGCACGGACTGGAAGGGCCGAGAGGGCCTGTTTCCGCGCTGTAATTGTTATATGGTTATATCCATGTAAACACATAGAAATCACAATCTTAAATTGTGCATAAGAGCTTCGGGTATTTTTACCACATGCAAAAATATGTTCCATCTGTTGGAAAGTTGGAATGTGTTTGAGTTTAGGAGCAAGGAAGTCCTACTGCATTTGTACAGAGCACTGGTCAGACCGCACCTGGAGTATTGTGTGCAATTTTGGTCTAATTTGACGAAGGACATTATTGCTATTGAGGGAGTGCAGCGTAGGTTCACCCAGGTTAATTCCCGGGATGGCGGGACTGTCATATGAGGAAAGATTGGAAAGACTGGGCTTGTATTCACTGGAATTTAGAAGGATGAAAGAGAATCTTATAGAAACATATAAAATTATAAAAGGACTGGACAAGCTAGATGCAGGACACTGTTAATCCACTTTCAATGAACTCTGTACCTGCACCCCTAGATCCCTCTGCTTTACAGCACTTTCCATTCACTCTATAGGCCCTGCCCATGTTTGCCTTTCCAAAATGCAACATCTCACATTTCTCGGTAATAAATTTTGTCAACCATTTCTCAGCCCTCTCGGCCAATCGGCCAACCGGCCAACCGGTCAAGATTGTTCTGCAATTTTTGACAACCATCTTCACTCTCCACAATACCTCCCACTTTTGTCTCATCTGCTACTTTGTGTCATCTATTATTGCACTTCAGTTATTGTTTGACCTACTTCAGATTGCACTACATTCTTTGTGTCGCTCTGCTGTTCTGCACTCATTGTTGTATTTATTATATTTATCATTACTACTTGAGTATGAGCTTCTTGCAAGTAAAACATTTCATTGCACTCTGGTGTATATGACAATAAACTAATCTGAATCTGAACAGTTTGTAATAAAAGCACCAGATAAAAATCAACAACCAGAAATTTTAATCCTCTCTTTCCAAAATCGCTCCTGATCCACTTACACAATCGTACATTTTTTTTCTTGCAGCTCCTGTATTATTTTGCTCTTGGAGTGGTAAAAAATGCAATATTTTTCGTTACAGCATGATCGATGAATGTAAATTGCAGGATATTTCTTGTTTCAAGCAGTTTTGTCTTGCTCTAATGTCTTAAAGCCTGATTTGTGTTTATTCATCAGATGTAACGGTTCACATTTTCTATCTGTGTGTGTGGGTGTGTGAGAGACACGTAGATGGAGAAATAGATTAACAGATTTATAGATAGATGATAGATAAATAGATTGATAAAAGATAGCTAAAAAATAGATAATATCTAATCCGGAATTAATCATGAACCTTTTGCACCAGGGGAATGTTGTGGACCAGTTAGGTTCCAAGAAATGGATTATGTGTAATTCAGTCTCTTAAATCTGGCAGGTCTTTCATAAATGCCAAAGTTCCAACTCCGATGTGTTGAATTAAAGGCTGTATGTTCTAAAAATCCATGGGGTCTGATATTCATTATCTGACTCAGAAAGAAGATATATGATAAACTCAGCGGAAAGTGAATGACAGGAATTCAGGGAGTGATTAAGGTTATATTAAGACTTTAATTCTCAATGAGTGCAGTATGCAAATCAGGTTCATATATAAATTATTTATTTAATGTGAAATATATTCAGTGATTTTTCCAGTACTTGTGGAAAATAAAAAGCTAGCTGACTAACCAAAATCAATCAAAAATTTATATGTTTATCAGCAAGTTGGACAAGATGTCCATATTAAATTAGATTGTTTAATAATTGATCATTTTTAACTAAATTTGGCTGAACATTGAAGGTTACGATGAAAAAAAAGTCTGGGCTGCCTGTGGTTTAAATATATATATATTATTGATTTTATATCAATTTAATAACTGGCAACAATAAACAGGTAATAACTAATCCCTGTTCAGAATCTTTCTGATTTATATATTTTGGGACCAAAGCTTTGATCCCATGAGACTGCAGATAATCTGCCACCAGGGGCTATGCACAATTGGCAGCCCCACCAACAGTCTGTCTGTTTTTTCGTTTTTTCGTTTTTTAAAATTTTTAGTGTGTGTTAAAAGTCTGTGTAAATGTTCTTTCGTTTGTTTTATTTAGGGGGAGGGGGAAGGGTTGGGGGAAACTTTTTTTCAGTCTCTCACCTAGTCGGAGATGTGATTAATTTTCGGATTGCATTCTCCGGATGCTCTGTGGCCTACCAACAATGGTGCGGGAGGCCTCCTCGAACTGACCTTGAGCCCGTCTGTGGGGCGTGGACTTACGTCTGGGCCCATCCCTTGCCTGGGATCGCTCCAACCGCGGCCTGTGGACTTTACATCGAGAGCTCACAGTCTTGGGAGAGGCCGAGTCGGGAAGCTCCGACGCAGAGGCTCGACCAGTCTGACGCGGGGTTCGATCGGCCGGTGCGGGGGAGCTGACATACCCCCGATGCAGGAGCTGATCGCCTCTATGCGGAGGGCCTGCCGCCGGCTACTGGAGTCAAGAATGTCCCATCAACGGAGGGCTCGAGGCCGCAGGAGATAAAGGGAAGAGATTTTTTTCACCCTCCATCACAATGAGGAATGTGAAGGAGTCACTGTGGTGGATGTTTATGTTAAAATGTATTTTGTGTGTCCTGTTGCTTTTTATTTGTATGACTGGCTTGGCAAATGAAATTCCTCGAATGTTGCAAAACATACCTGGCTAATAAAGTATTAGTGTGATTGTGGTTTAAACCGAAGAGAGACACAACATGCTGGAGTAACTTAGTGGGACAGGCAGCATCTCTGGAGAGAAGGAATAGGTGACATTTTGGGTCAAGATCTTTCTTCAGACGAAATTCAGGGGAAAGGGAAATGAGAGATATAGACAGTGATGTAGAGAGGTATAGAAAAAATGAATTAAAGATACGCAAAACAGTTGTAGAGTTAGAGCAGGAGTAATCACAGAGGGGGAGCAGCGAGTAAGCAGATGTTGCAGAACTCTTGTTGGAGAGAGGAGAACCTCTTCAATGTAGACAAACCTTGAGGAGCTTTTGCAGTGGGGCAGATGAAGCATGTAGGAAGGAATTGCAGATGCTTGTCACCCATCCATGCCTTCCAGAGATGCTGCCCTAACACACTAGGTTTCTCCAGCACTAAGCAAGATTCCAGTATCTGCGGTTTCGTCTGTATACCTGACTTGTTAATCATTTCAAGCATTTCATAATCTCAACTGATTTAAAAAAACCTCCAACTGTGCTGTAAGATAAATATATCCAAATTGTCTGCTGCTCGAGAAATTGAGCCAATTATCAATATGACTGAAAATTAAATAGATAGATATTCTTACTCTAACAACTTTCAATTATTTCCAGGCAGATAATCAGATAATGTAAAAAAAAGCTTATAGCTTGTAAATATCAACCAGCCATTTGTAGACTACAAATTCTGGAGAGAAAAAATATGACTGCATGCCTGTGATTATCTTTGCTTTCCAAACAGCTTTTCAAATAGAAGTGAGATTAATTTATGTTATAGTCTACAGAGGTGAAAAATAAAGCTGCGTTAAAAGCAACAACAAAAAAAAAGAACAAGGGTAGATTTTCACAGTTTGGGTTATAAACTTGATGGAGGCTTTCACATTTATCATGGTTTTTTTTAAGTGGAAAAGCATGCTGAGTGAACATTAAATATGAACTAACTATGAAACAAAGCACTGTGCATACAACAACAAACCTTTGATCTAAAAGATTACCACTGCTCTAAAAATGAACAGTCCTCTAGTTTTGCTGATCACATTGATAGGTCCTGGACTGAGGCACTATAAAAGGTCACTGTAATAATAATACAGACATAAAATGATGTTGTGAAATAGTCTCATTATATAACTATCATTTAAATACCTGCTGATAATTAAATCCAATTACATAAAACAAGACGCATCCTTTTTGAAATGTTGCTTTATGAGATAAATATATCGCACGCATTGGCTATTTGGTCTGTTATTTCTGTGCTAGAAATTTTTTATTAATCCATCGAGTGTATATTCTACATTTCCTCTTACTTTGTCTCCTTTTTATGGTTAACGTTTGTCATAACATACAGACATACATTAAAAAAAAAATCACAAATGTTATTTCAATAAAACTTTTATAATTAAATGACAGAAGCATAACCCCTGAATAGACATGTTTTTTTGTTTTTAACGTAATCCAAACTGATCTGTAATGCTTTCCAAGACTATCTTCATTTTATGTTCTCAACACTATCACAACTTTATGACCATTCAGGAATTGAAGATACCTATCAATGTTCAACCTCAATTACTTGTTCTTTCTAATGACAAAAAGCTCGACATTTGATATCTCTCTGGAAGTATGTAGGAAAGAACTGCAGATGGTGGTTTAAATCGAAGGTAGACACAAAATGCTGGAGTAACTCAGTGGGACAGGCAGCATTTCTGGAGCGAAGGAATGGGTGTTGTTTCGGGTCGAGGCCCATCTTCAGACTGATGTCAGGGGAGTGGTGGGACAGAGGAGAATGTAGTTGGAGACTGTAAGACTGGTGGGAGAACTGGGAAGGGGGAAGGAATGGAGAGAGAGGGAAAGCAAGGGCCTTTTGAAATCAGAGGTCAATGTTCATACCGCCCATTACATCCATAGTCCAAGTGAATTTGAGTGTCCAGTCACTACACCTCCATCCCCCACCAGGAAGGTCTTAAAGCCCTCTGTTTCTTCCTCGACCGCAGAACCAGCCAATTTCCGTCTACTAACACTCTCCTCCACCTAGCAGAGCTGGCCCTTAACAACTTCTCCTTCAATTCCTCCCATTCCCTCCAAATCCAAGGCCTAGCTATGGACAATCGCATGGGCCCCAGCTATGCCTGCCTCTTTGTAGAGTACGTCAAACAATAATTTCCAGGCATATATTGGCCCTATCCCCGAACTCTACCTCCGCTACATTGACGACTGCATCGGTGCTATGTCCTGCACATCAAAGTACAGAATATCACAAAAACAATCTACTTCCAGAGAGTAAAAAAAAGTCTTTCTCATCTCGGTCTTAAAGGATTTCCCCCTTATCCTTAAGCTGTGACCCCTTGTCCTGGACTTCCCCAACATCGGGAACAATCTTCCTGCATCTAGCCTGTCCAACCCCTTAAGAATTTTGTAAGTTTCTATAAGATCCCCTCTCAATCTCCTAAATTCCAGAGAGTATAAACCGAGTCTATCCAGTCTTTCTTCATAAGACAGTCCTGACATCCCAGGAATCAGTCTGGTGAACCTTCTCTGCACTCCCTCTATGGCAATAATGTCCTTCCTCAGATTTGGAGACCAAAACTGTACGCAATACTCCAGGTGTGGTCTCACCAAGACCCTGTACAACTGAAGTAGAACCTCCCTGCTCCTGTACTCAAATCCTTTTGCTATGAAAGCTAACATACCATTCGCTTTTTTCACTGCCCGCTGCACCTGCATGCCTACTTTCAATGACTGGTGTACCATGACACCCAGGTCTCGCTGCATCTCCCCTTTTCCTGCACTTCCAGAAAATTTCTACTTAGACATTATTACGTTCATTAACAAAAACATGACAATAAACTAAACTAAATTAAACTAAAAGATTCATGAATTGCTGTGGTTCATGATGCCATAACATTTCTCTGTTACTGTTTCACTGGAAATAAGAAAAAGACTAATTCTCCACATAGAAACAAAGATTTTTTAAATCTCGCAGGTAATTTTACAGGTGTTATCTTTGTGATCCTCTGTCCCGCAGGAGAAAGCAGTCACAATGGCTGTCAGTGGTGGGGTTACAACTTGCCAATCTTTGCACCTTGCAAATGTGGCCTCCCCTGGAGGTGGCTTGGAGATGCAATTATCACATTTTAAACAGTAAGAAACTGCAGAGGTTGGGAATCTGAAATTTAAAGCAAAATGCTGGAAATACTCAAGATGCCAAGGAGCATCTGTGGGGAAAGAGGCTGATTATCCATTTGAGATCAAGCAGACTGCTCCTGAAACCACCGTCAACAATTTGTTGCAACATTAGTATCATGATTTCATGATTAAAGAGGTAACGGTGCGAACGGAACAATAATTGTCCATTGCAGGAGGCACTCCGCACGAAGTGCAGGTGACTCAGCAGGTCGGGCAGGGAATGGACCAATGTCATTTTTTGGCGTTGGATTCTTCTTCAGGCTGATAGGAGTAGAGGGAGACAGCTGGAAAAGAGGCTGGGGTGAGATAAAATAAATAAATAATTTGAATGTTGTAAATGTATAATATTTAAAATCATTCAATCATATTTGAAATGTATTGGAAATTAATCATATTTTTATGTTGAAAAAACTCATATGAAATATTTAATCCACACAAAAACATTAAAAGCAATTGAACACGTTTGAGTTAGCTCAATTAATTTTAAAAAATGGCATTTATGTCTTGCTTTCCATCCTCCCGCTCCTCAGTTGTGTCCTGAGATTGCAGATTGTCTGAAGCATCCAATTGGTATTGGTTTTTGTACTGAGATACAAGGAAAATGTTGTTTTGTATGCTATCGGGGTAAATCATTCATAATTATAATTAAACCATGCATGAGTCAGTATAACAGGTAGTGCAAATAGAGAAAGAAAACAGTATAGAATACAACGTTGAAGATAGACACAAAAAGCTGGCGTAACTCAGCGGGACAGACAGCATCTATGGAGAGAAGGAATGGGTGACATTTTGGGTCGAGACCCTTCTTCAGACTGGTATGGGATAAGGGAAACTAATGTTGCATCTACAAAGAAAATACAGATACAGTTAAAAAGTGCAATGGCCACAAATTGGGTGGTAAATTGGGAGAAGTGCATTAAATCTTTAGCTAATAAGGTCCATTCAAGAGTCAGATGACAGTGGGGAAGAAGCTGTTCTTGAATCTAGTCGTACCTGTTTCAAGGTTTTGCATCTTCTGCCAGAGGGGAGAGTGGGGAAGGAATGAATGGGGAAGTGAGTCATCCTGGATTATGCACTGGGATTCCTGAATTTCCTTGCAGTTGGTGAGGACATGCAGGTAGTTCCTCATGGTGCTTAAACAGTCCTGGACAAATATTCATTCTTTGCAGTTCCCAAAACATTCTCGCAACCTGATGTATTCTGATAATTTTCTCATTGTTAACTCAGAAAAATATATATCTCAGAACACTCGTAGGACAATAGCATCAACCGCTTCAGAAGCAGCAGTGAATTCCCAGGTCCAAAGGTCATTCCTTAAATCATGATATTTATTTTCTGCATTGATCACTTTCTATCATTGATGTCCTCCGTATATGGTCTACTCTGCCTTCTCTTCTTTGTTCTTATTTAAATCTTCTCATGTAATCTTTCCAAAGACATGGTTCCACAGAGTCATCATATTGCAGAAGGAGTCCATTCAACCCATTGAGTTCATGGCAGCCTTCTGTAGAATAATATTCAGACTCAGTCCCTTACTCTGTTTCCACAATCGTGTTTCTTTTCCTCTGAGGACCCAATCCAATTTCCATGTAAAAGCATTGACTGGGTTCATTTTCACCACTCTCCTGGACAGCAAGGTCCAGTTATCAACATTTGCAGTCAAAAAATTCTCTCTCATATCCTTCCTGTATATTTTGCCCAAAATCTTAAATTCATGTCCCTTGTGCCAGAAACTAACATGGACATTTTCTTTATCTACCTTGCACCAGCCTATAATTGGTTTGTTGATATCAGGGAAGGATTTTTATTTACAGATTGTGTAGAACAAATAAGTCTATGTATCATCTGTCACTTTAAAATCTTTTTCTCCTTTTATATCTTGATTCAAAATTATGACCATGCCTACACATCATGTATTTCAGTGCAACGAACAGGGATAATTTATAAACTGTATGCTTTGAAATGGATTTGTGAAACTAGTAGCACATTCACAGATTTTAATCCATGAAATATGTATTGCAAAGGAAGCATGTGTTTTATTCAAGTGTAAAAGAAGGTTAAACTGAATATTAGTGACTCCTGCACTATCACAAGACACTTATTTAACTTGTTTATGCCAGAAGATCTCTTCATGTGTCTCATGATAGCAATTTTTCTGAATATTGTCAATTATCTGATTTATAGACTGATGTTTTTTTCTTATATTTCTTTGCATATTCAATATTTATGTGTTTTATTTTCTTAATTCATTCTTATTTGAAGTTATTATTATTAAAGTTATGTTTCCGCAGAATATCTATTCGTCATGGAAACAAATTCCATGCATTTGCTTGCATATCCAAACACTGTTTGTATGCTTGAAAGTCATTTGAATGTGGTCATTTGAACAAAACACTAAATATCATGACAGCTATGCATTGTGCCCTGCATCAGAATGTTGCTTTCATAAATATTTTACCAATTTGTCTCATTGTAAATTTCAAGTTTAGCCAATATCTGTTTGTTCTTAATTTAATCCCATCAGGGTTAGCCCTCCATCGTAATTGCCTCACATAGTTATATTTTTAGTTTAAATGCGTGTTTGTAATTTTACGTCTCGTCTTAACTTAGTTAAATAAATTTTAATCGCAACTCAGTTCCAAGGTTTCAAGCAAATAAAAGTAAGATGAAAATACAAGGGGATTTCTACATTATCAGAGGTGCTGTTTCAGATTTTTAAAAATTTGTTATCTTTAAAAGCTAGACACAAAATGTTGGAGTAACTCAACGGCTCCAGCGGCATCTCTGGAGAAAATGAATAGGTGACTTTTTGGATCAAGATCCTTTTTCAGACCTTCTTGTCAGTCTGAAGAAAGGTCTCAACCCAAAAAATCACCTATTCCTTTTCTCCAGAGATGCCGCCTGACGCGTTGAGTTACTCCAGCATCTATGGTGTAAACCAGCAAATGCAGTTCCTTCCTACATATTTACTGTATTTACTTTAGCAAAGATCGTTCTCTGAAGTAAGCATTAATCAGTTTGAATATGTTCCTTTTACCCAACAGAAGTCCCATTTAATTTTGTGTAATAAACAACACAGTCATTTTGCTGCAGTCCACATGTCACTTAATTGATGCACATTGTGAATGTTGATGATCCCAGTCCTGGTTCTCTGGGGACTGTACACATCATCATTGCCTTGCTCAAACTGTTACCATGTATAACAACTTGCTGTTTTCCATTGTCAAGAGAATTCACCCTCCAATTTGCAAATTGACTCCTATTCCCAAGTATTTCCACCTCTGCTATGATTTTATTGAAAACATTTTGGGAAGAAAACTTTGTGAAAATCAGGGAAAAATTAGCAACAGCATCAAATTCAACTACTGATTTAGGCACTAACAAAAAAGCCGAGAGATATGTATTTGACACTTAAGATTATCAATTCAAATCTATTAATTTAAATCATATTTTTACATGAAGCTCCTTGCACTATATTTCTATTCCAAAAACACTGCATAAAACAAGTTTATGTTACAGGCCAGTTTGCATTATTTTATTCATGTAAAACTACTCTGTTGCACCAGATCAATTCATATAAAGAAGGGACAGGCAGCATATCTGGAGAGAAGGACTGGGTGACCTTTAGGGTTTCATCCCGAAACATCACCCATTCCTTCTCTCCAGAGATGCTGCCTGTCCAGCTGAGTTACTCCAGCATTTTGTGTCTACCTTCGATTTCAAACCAGCATCTGCAATTCTTTCCTACCTATGATGAAGGGATTGTTTTTATTAAAAGTGATTAAGCAACTTGGTTTTATAATTTTTCGGACTCTTAACAGCATTGATGTACAGAGGGACTTAAGGGCCCAAGTCCATTTCTCCCTGAAAGTGGTAACAAAATTAGATGGAGCAGTAAACAAAACATATAATATGCTTGCTATCAATGTTTGCGGCATTGAATCACATACCATGGATACAAATCCAATGGCCCAATTTGTCCATACTGATCAAGATACTCCATCTAAGCTAGTCCTACTAGCCTGTACTCATCCCATATTCTTCTCAACCTTTATTATCAATGTACCAGTCAAATACCAGTTTAAATGTAACTGCCTCACAGAATTCTGAATATTAGCCCAGCAACTTAACCACTGCACTATCATACTTATGGATGTGTCCACCCAGCAGTCAGGAAGTCATGCTGCAGCTTTATGAAATATTCATTCTACTGCAATTGGATTATTGTGTATAGGTCTGATTACCCCATTACAGGAAGGGTGTGGAGAGTATGTTGAAAAGGTTTATCGGGATGCTGGAGGGTATTAGCTAAAAGGAGAGGTTGGACAAACTCAGATTGTTTTCTCTGGGAGCATCAGAAGTTGAGGGGAAACCTGATAGAAGTGTATAAAATTATGAGACACCTTTGTCGGATAATTGGCTTGTAGGATGATTGGCCAACTGTAAAATCGCCCCTAATATGTGGAGAGTGGATGAGGAAGTTGGATGCCATATTTATCTTGGATAGACAGTTGCATTTCCCCCCCCCTCAAGGTAGAAGTCTCAAAGACTAGTAGGAATAGCTTTAAGATGAGAAGGACAAAGTTTAAAGGAGATGTGGGGCAATTTATTACCCAGAGAGCGTGGGTGCCTGGAGCATGTTACCAGTGGTGGTGGTGGAAATAAATAGGATAGTGGCATTGAAGAGGCTTTTAGAAAGGCACATGGATATGCAAGAAATAGAGGTACAGTACATGGACATATGTGTCATATGCCAGCAGAGGACATAAGTTTAACTTGGCATCATTTTTGCACAGACATTATGTGCCAAAGGGCTTGTTCATGTGTTGTCTGGTTCTATGCTCCATTTTTCTCCCACATCGCAAAGGCAAGTGGGTTCATAGACTAATTGGCCTCTGTAAATTGCCTCTCGTGTAGATAGTGGACGTGAAAGTAGGATAACATAGAATCAATGTGAATGGTTGACCAGTGGTCAGCCTGCTGAAGTAATCCCACATTTCTATCAACTCACCCACTCATGGGACATTTACAGAAGCCAATTAACCGACCGACCTGCCTGGATTGGGGTGAATATGGGACATCATTAGGAAAATACACTTTAAAGGATTAGATTGCCATGATCAGTGGTTTAAAGATTAATTGGAAACACTTATTTTTTGTGTGGAAAATTTAGTCAATTTCTCATTTCACAAATGTGTTTCTTTTTCACAAAGTATTGTAATACTGCGCTTCAATAGACAACGCTGGAAGTGTAGGGGCAGGCATTTCTCCTCCTTTGGTTGCAAAGACGTGCTCGGTGATTGGGGGGGGGGGGGGGGGGATGGGTGAGACGTAGTGCCAAAGTTTTCTTGAGAAAATTATCTTTGCAGATTAACATTAGTAACAATCACCTTCAATGTGTTTATGTCATGGAATATTGGGTCAGATTTTTATTTTGAGAAAAGAGTGCCAATGAACCGTACCACTGTTTATGTTACTATCACTTGTAAACAGATAGTATTCCCAATCTATTTAATGTTATAACTAAGTTTAGTACATTTTCTGGGTATAGAATTAATTGGAATAAAAGTGAAATTATGCCTATAACTGGAATAAAATCAAATATATTAGAACAATTCTCACTTAAAATAGTCACGGACAAACTCAAATATCTAGGAATTAATGTATCTAAATCGTATAACTGTCTATTTAAATATAATTACCCTCAATTATTAAATAAACTAAAAATATATATTTTATATTGGAAAACACTGCCTATATCAATGATCGGTAGAATAAATGCTATAAAAATGATTTTTTTACCACAATTGTTATATTTATTTCAAGCAATCCCCTTATATCTCCCTATAATGATTTTTAAAAATATAGATACTCTGGTTAATAGTTTTATTTGGGACTATAAAAACCATCGAATAAATAAAAAACATCTATGTAAATCAAAAATAAATGGTGGACTAGCACTACAAAATTTCCTATATTATTTCTGGGCCGTTCAGATTAAGAATATGAATTTTTGGTTGGTAAATTTAGATCATGAACCAAGCTGGCTAAAGATGGAAAAGGAAGACTGTTTGCCGTTTGATATAGGTTCTATTCTTTTTGCACCAAGGGAAGTACAAAAAAAAATGTATGGTAACAACCCTATAATTCATAGCAATAGACGTATTTGGAAACAAATAGTTAAGACCCTACATATGGATAATTTGTCACTCTGTTTGCCAATTATGAATAATCCTTTGTTTAAGCCCTCTGTATTGGACAAGGGGTTTAAACACTGGAATGATTTAGGAATTAAAAGGATAGAACACCTTTACAAGGAAGGAAAATTTCTTTCATTTCAAGAGTTACAGGATATCTATGGATTGTAGTCAAATAACATATTTAGGTATTTACAAATTAGAAATTATATTGTCAAATGCGCAAGACTATAAAATAGAAAACCAGGATTATTAGATTAATTGTTTAATAAACACCCAAATACAGAAAAATTAATAGCATATATATATATAATACTATTTTGAATAAGGAAATCCCAACTTCGGAAATATATCGACAAACATGGGAAAATGAAATGGGTTTATCTATAACGAAAGGAAATTTGGGAAGAAAGCCTACAATGTATACATCGTTGCTCATTAAATGCTAGACATATATTGATACAATTTAAGGTATTACACAGTTTACATTATTCAAAAGCGAAATTAAATAGAATTTATTCTAACATTTCTCCTATTTGTGATAAATGTCAGAACTTGGAAGCTAATTTAATGCATAGTTTTGTAACATGTATAAAACTTAATTATTATTGGATAGAAATCTTTAGAGTTATCTCTGAAGTTCTTAAAATTAAACTAGACCCAGATCCAAAATTAATAATATTAGGAGTTCCGGATTCAAATCTAATATTAACAGTAAACATTTCTTCGATTACTGTTTTATAATAGGCAAAAAAAATAATATTGAAATTTTGGAAGGGAACATTATCCCCCACAATTAAAATATGGACAGTGGAAATGTTGGAGACGTTGCATTTGGAAAGAATCAGATTTGTCCTAATGGACAAATACGAACTCTTTGAATAGATATGGTCTCCATATACAGAATATTTGAAGGGGTAGCTGTTCTTGGCATCGCAACTCAATGGGTACCCGGCAGGATTAGATGAAAACAACTCTCTGTTTTTCTTTTTGACTTGTATACATGTCTCCATTAATATCGCTATTTGAAATTGTGTTATTCACTATTAAGATGTATAGTATAACTCTCTTTTTTTTCTATATAATACTTTATTTTAATTAAATACATATAACAAGAATATATACATATTTTTTTTTCTCCTCTCTTTTCTCTTTCTCTTTCTTTATAATCAAAATTATTATTTAATCACCATTCTTATTGATTAAAATCTATTCATTTCTTTTTCTACTTCCAAAAAAATAGACGTTTATAAGAACTATTCGTAACATTCGTATACTTATTGTAATAAGTTGGTTGTGTATTTGAAAAGTTGTAATACTGTTGTTATGATGGATTCCTTTTAATAAAAATATTATTACACTTGTAAATAGACAATAGACAATAGGTGGAGTAGGCCATTTGGCCCTTCGAGCCAGCACCGCCATTCAATGTGATCATGGCTGATCATCCCCAATCAGTACCCCGTTCCTGCCTTCTCCCCATATCCCCTGACTCCGCTATTTTTAATAGCCCTATCTAGCTCTCTCGTAAAAGCATCCAGAGAACCTGCCTCCACCGCCCTCTGAGGCAGATTATTCCACAGACTCACCACTCTCTGTGAGAAAAAGTGTTTCCTCGTCTCCGTTCTAAATTGCTTACTCCTTATTCTTAAACTGTGGCCCCTGGTTCTGGAGTCCCCCAACATCGGGAACATGTTTCCTGCCTCTGGTGTGTTCAAGCCCTTAACAATCTTATATGTTTCAATGAGATCCCCTCTCATCCTTCTAAACTCCAGAGTGTACAAGCCCAGCTGCTCATTTCTCTCAGCATATGACAGTCCCGCCATCCCGTAAACCTACGCTGCACTCCCTCAATAGCAAGAATGTCCTTCCTCAAATTCAGGGGTATAAGACACACCTGACAAATTGCAAAGTTACTCCAGCACCGTGTCTTTTTTTTGTTGTAGAGTTGCTGCCCGACCTGCTGTGTTACTCCAGCATTTTGTTTTTTTTTATGTCAGCATCTGCAGTTCCTTTATTCTCCTGCTTTTTTGTAAATTTTTTTTGTTGTAGAGTTGCTGCCCGACCTGCTGTGTTACTCCAGCATTTTGTTTTTTTTTATAAATCAGCATCTGCAGTTCCTTTATTCTCCTGCTTTTTTGTAAATTTACAGAACTGACTAATCAACATCTGGTACAGAACTATTTGCTATCTACAAAAGGCATCTTTCCCTTAGC
Organism: Okamejei kenojei; assembly: GCA_035221665.1. Lineage (NCBI taxonomy): Eukaryota > Metazoa > Chordata > Chondrichthyes > Rajiformes > Rajidae > Okamejei > Okamejei kenojei. Next base: position 43,593,095 of record CM069146.1, read on the forward strand.
TTTCCAATAATTATAATAACATGCTGGATGTTTCTATTAACTTTCTATCGAGGTTGATGGCTTATTATGATGAGCCTAAGCACCATATTAAATGATAGTCAATATGCAAAATGGATAGGATTTAATGTGCTCATTCACATTCTGGCACCAAGTTAATTGTTGTCAGAGACTTTGAACCTATCACTTTTTATTATTATTTGCTCTTTATTTCTCTTTCAGTATCTAGTTCAACTATCTTCTGCAGCATAGCTCTGGGATAATGATTACTATTTAGTAACTTATCTGATGCCTTTCTACATTCTTGTTCATATTTATTTAGGCCACATGTTCATAGCTCAAAATATTTAATTTGAAGGTTACAGAAGACAGCATATGCTCGAGCACAGCAATGACATATATAGTTCCACAATGCAAGTCTGAAATTGGGTACTTAGGTTGAGAAGGAACCGTTTTGTCTTCTTGTGTAGTTTGAGTTTAACTTAGGGCATGCAACTTTTTGTGCCGTGCAGAATTTAGGTTGACTGACGGATGGCATGCTTCTCCCTTCCTCTCTTCTCTTACCCCTTTTACCGTTCAAGCCCCCTCCCTTCATTCAAGAATGTTACTTTTTGTACTGAATATCTGACAACTGCAACAATACCAATACCACCACCACCTGCAGTCCAGCAATCCTCTACATCGCAACATGGTTTAAATTTCTCTATAATAATTATCGCTAAACTTTAATCACAATATAATTTGTATTATGTGCAGTGTACAGATCTTGTCTTTATCATTGTGTAGAGACGATTTCTGAAATTCATCAGTGGAACTGGGGCAGCACTGCTAGTGGAGGTGCTACCTCAAAGCTCCAGCCATCGTGTTCTGTCGTTACCTCCACTGCTGTCTGTGTGGAGCTTGCATGTTCTCCCTGTGACCACATGGGTTTCTCCAGCCACTCACAGCATGGGTTTCCTCACACACCATAAGTGCCTTGATAAGTTAATTGACCACTATAAATTGCCCACCGTGTGCAGGTAAGTGGATGGGATTGAGAGGAGATTAAAAACTGGAAATTGGTGCTGAATAGCTGGCTCAAAATGGGTGGGTTGATCAGCCTTGACTCAATGACTGACTGTCGACTCTCAGTCATTTTTGAGGTATTAAACATAACACTACCCAGCAGCCATCGGCATTGGCATGTTTGCTTATGATTGCTCTGGAAGTGGCATAAATTGTAACATGTATTATGAGAAGTGTAGAGCGTTTCTGTTCAAATGCGGTAAAGGCAATTTTTGAATTCATTATTGGTAATTTATGCTATGGCAATAGAAAATTATACATGGTGAGACTTAAGATCTTTAAATTATCAAGCAAATACTCTGGAGGGAATCAGGTCTGTCATTTCCATCGGATATAGGTTCTACTGCGGTTGTACAGGGTTTTGGTGAGACCACACCTGGAGTATTGTGTACAGTTTTGGTCTCCAAATCTGAGAAAAGACATTCTTATAACATATAACCATATAACAATTACAGCACGGAAACAGGCCCTCTCGGCCCTTCCAGTCCGTGCCGACCATTTGTTTTCCCCTAGTCCCATCTACCTGCACTCAGGCCATACCCCTCCATTCCCTTCACGTCCATTCTTGCCATAGAGGGGGTACAGAGAAGCTTCACCAGACTGATTCCTGGCTTGTACTCGCTAGAATTTAGAAGACTGAGGGGGGATCTTATAGAAACTTACAAAATTCTTAAGGGGATGGATAGGCTAGATGCAGGAAGATTGTTCCCGATGTTGGGGAGGTCCAGAACAAGGGGTCACAGTCTAAAGATAAGGGGGGATTCCTTTAGGACCGAGATGAGGAAAACATTTTTCACACAGAGTGGTGAGTCTCTGGAATTATCTGCCACAGAAGGCAGTTGAGGCCAGTTCATTGGCTATATTTAAGAGGGAGTTAGATGTGGCCCTTGTGGCTAAAGGGATCAGGGGGTATGAAGAGAAGGCAGGTACAGGATACAGAGTTGGATGATCAGCCATGATCATATTGAATGGCAGTGCAGGCTCGAAGGACCGAATGGCCTGCTCCTGCACCTATTTTCTATGTTTCTATGTTTCTATGTTTCTATGATTCTAACCCCATGATTCTAACTCCATGCCAAACAGTTAACAGTTAATACCCTTTGAAGTGAACTGACAGATCGCCACCACATAATTTAGTAAAAAAGATAATTAAATGAGTCTGCCAGCAACAACTGAGGCAATATTTCTTGATAAGCTGATGGAAATCCCAACTAAATGAGCATGTGATGTTCTTATGTTTTTTTGTGCTATGGTTGGAAATGAAAGCCAGCAGATTAGTCAGCAACAGCCTGGAATAATCATGCTCACGGGATGACATAAAGTCGCAGCATCCTGACACTTCCATCACTATCCCTGGCCGCTTCATTTGTCACCTGCAGAATTGTTCATCAGAGGTGAGAGGACAGTTGTACGGAACTGGAGCTGGGAGTGCTCAACACTGACATGTGAACTCCATGTGCTCTGAGTGAATTAAACAAGGTTGTGAAAAGACGCTATGGATGACAAACTACCTGTGCTTTCTCAGCAGCTGAATCAGTATACAGCTTTCTGCTGAGCTTTACGCTGCAGAAACTCTGAGGAAGATAAAGCTACATCTTCACTTGAACAACAATGATTTTGTCAAAATCCAAGATGAGTGACTAGTATTGATAGACCAATACTGGGCTTGTATTCACTGGAATTTAGAAGGATGAGAAGGGATCATAGAAACATATACAATTATAAAAGGACTGGACAAGCTAGATGCAGGAAAAATGTTCCAAATGTTGGGGGAGTCCAGAACCAGGGGCCACAGTCTAAGAATAATGGGGAGGCCATTTAAAACTGAGATGAGAAAAAACGTATTCACCCAGAGAGTTGTGAATCTGTGGAATTCTCTTCCACAGAAGTAAGAAGAGGCCAATTCACTGGATTCATTTAAAAGAGAGTTAGAGGTCTAAGGGTTGGGGTGGAAGATTGCAACCTTCACGTGGTCCGCCTTGTTTCGACGAATGCAATCAACCCAGCGTGCACAATCAAATAAGATCAAATAGATTAAGTTGTCCTGCAACTTTAGGCTGTGCACGCCATTTCAATCAGTCCTATAGATTTATGCTTACATTTTGATGAACTAAATTTTGATAGGAAGATTTGTACCTGGTTCATGGAAGTGTATCTTCTGTGCATCTTCTGATCGTGGGTGCAGACTGCATGGAGTTTGTACGTTCTCCCCATGACCTGCGTGGGTTTTCTCCGTGAGCTCCGGTTTCTCCGTGAGCTCAGGTTACAAACTTAAAGCACACGGCATTGGTGGTTCAGTATTACAAACTTAAAGCACACAGTATTGGTGATTCAGTATTGATGTGGATAGAGAAATGGCTGGCAGACAGGAAGCAAAGAGTAGGAGTGAACTGGTCCTTTTCTGGATGGCAGGTAGTGACTAGTGGGGTGCCCCAAGGCTCAGTGCTGGGACCCCAGCTATTTACAATATACATTAATGATTTGGACGAGGGAATTACATGCAACATCTCGAAGTTTGCGGATGACACGAAGCTGGGGGGCAATGTTAGATGTGAGGAGGATGCTAGGAGGCTGCAGGATGACTTGGATAGACTGGGTGAGTGGGCAAATGCATGGCAGATGCAGTATAATGTGGATAAATGTGAGGTTATCCACTTTGGTGGCAAAAACATGAAAGTAGACTATTATTTGAATGGTGACCGATTAGGAAAAGGGGAGATGCAACGAGACCTGGGTGTCATGGTACACCAGTCATTGAAAGTAGGCATGCAGGTGCAGCAGGCTGTGAAGAAAGCGAATGGTATGTTGTCATTCATAGCAAAAGGATTTGAGTACAAGAGCAGGGAGGTTCTACTGCAGTTGTACAGGGTCTTGGTGAGGCCACACCTGGAGTATTGCGTACAGTTTTGGTCTCCTAATCTGAGGAAAGACATTCTTGCCATAGAGGGAGTACAGAGAAGGTTCACCAGACTGATTCCTGGGATGGCAGGACTTCCATATGAAAAAAGACTGGATAGACTCGGCTTGTACTCGCTGGAATTAAGAATGAGGGGTGACCTCATAGAGACTTACAAAATTCTTAAGGGGTTGGACAGGCTAGATGCAGGAAGATTGTTCCCGATGTTGGGGAAGTCCAGGACAAGGGGTCACAGTTTAAGGATAAGGGGGAAGTCTTTTAGGACCAAGATGAGAAAATCGTTTTTCACACAGAGAGTGGTGAATCTGTGGAATTCTCCGCCACAGAAGGTAGTTGAGGCCAGTTCGTTGTCCATATTTAAGAGGGAGTTGGATGTGGCCCTTGTGGATGAAGGGATCAGGGGGTATGGAGAGAAGGCAGGTACAGGATACTGAGTTGGATGATCAGCCATGATCATATTGAATGGCGGTGCAGGCTCGAAGGGCCGAATGGCCTGCTCCTGCACCTAATTTTTATGTTTCTATGTTTCTATGTTTCCTCTCACATTCCAAAGATCTACAGTTTTGAAGGTTAATTGGCTTGGTAAAGTTGGAAATTGTCCCTAGTGTGTGAAGGATAGTATTAATATGCTTGTCGGCACGGATTCAGTGGGCCGAAGGGCCTGATTCCATGCTGTATCTCTAAACTAAACTACTCATAAAGTTGCAAGATTATATTAAGGGATATAGCCAAGATTTTGACTTCCACTGCTTCATCAGAGTTCATTCGTCACTCTGTCAATGTTGACTTGCTGCTTGAAACTACCCTGATCAAAAATGGCAGCAATGGAACAAAGCTGTCAGTTGGGTTGAGCAGACCAAACTCGGCAAAAGGAAAGATAGCTTCGACAGCCAGCAAAGCAATTTCCCCAACTTCACCACACTGTCAATTCCCTCATAGGGATTGAATGCTTCTATCCGCCCATAACATTCAGCAACATACAAAACCAATTAAAAAGTAATGAGGGGCTATAAAAATAAAACTGAAAATTGAAAAGGAAATTTAAACACTTATTCTAAATAATTTAGAAAAAGTTCAAGTAAACCCAATTAAAAAATAAAATAATTGTCTTACAGTTCCCTCTCCACTGCAATGAACAGGCTGATTGTTTCTGCACCAATCTGGCCTGTCGCAGTTCTTCAAAAAGATTCTCACGATAATAGCTGGAAACTTAGAACAAGTTGACATTCTAAGGCTGGATTCAATGAGCTGCCCAATGTTAGAATACTGAGTATGTGTCGGCAGATGCTGGTTTAAATCGAAGATAGACACAAAATATTGGAGTAACTCAGCGGGACAGGCAGCCTCTCTGAAGAGTAGGAAAGGGTGACGTTTTGGGTCAAGACTTCTTCAGACTCAGGATTCAAACAGAAAAGACATGAAAGAATTGTCCCCCTCTTCCCCCGTTTTTTTTCTCCTGAGCTCACCCCCACCACACACCCCGCTGCCCACACCCGCCCGCCCCCACAACCCTCCCTACCCCCACACACCCACACCCCCCACACCCACACCCATGCCCCCATACACACCCCCCCATACACCCCGCTGCCCACAAACCCCGCCGCCCACAACCCCTCGCCCCCACAACCCCTCCCCACAAACCCCCTCCATCACAACCCCCCCCTCCCATTACCCCACAACCCCCTACCCTTACAACACCACCGCCCCGCCCCCACACCCCCCTCTGCCCCCACATACCCCTCCCCCCCGCTCACACATACCTCCCCCCCGCAACACCCTCCCCCACACACCCCCCCACCCACACACACACACACCCTCCCTCATACACCCCCCCACATCCCTCCTTCGCCCCTCCCACACCCCTCCCACATACACACCCACACCCCAGACCCCCAATCCCCCCACACCACCCTCTCCCCTCCTCCTACACCTCCTCGTCCACACACACCCCTCCTCCCTTCCCACCCCACACCCCCCTCCGCCACACACCCCACTTCCGTCCCCCCCTCCCCTTCTCCTCTCCCACACATGAAGAGGAGGGGGAGGGTGTGCTCGGGGATGAGGGGAGCCGTGCCTGTGCAGTTAGAGTCTATGGGTGAGTGGTGGAACGAGTGAGAGTAAGTCTAGTTATCAGTAAAGCATATTAACACTCTACTTCCTGAGAAGATTACAGAGATTCGGTATATCAGAGAGGATTTTCTCGAACATCTACAGGTGTACAATAGAGAGCATATTGACTGGTTGCATCATGACCTGGCTTGGCAACTTCAAGCCCAGGAGCGAAAAAGACTGCAAAAAGTTATGAACACTGCCCAGTCCATCACTGGCTCTGACCTCCCCACCGTCATAGGGATTTATCAGTGTCGCTGCCTCAAAAAGGCAGCCAGCATCATCAGAGACCCACAGCATCCTGGCCACACACTCCTTTCACCCCTGCCATCAGGAAGAAGGAATAGGAGCCTGAAAACTGTAAAGTCCAGGTTCAGGAACGGCTTCTGCCCAACAGCCATCAGGCTATTAAACACTACAACCTCAAATAAGCTCTGAACTACAATAGACTATTACTATTATTATTATTATTATTATTATTATTGCACTACCATTGTTTGTTTTTTGTGTGTATGTGTATATATATATATTCACACATATACTGAACTTTTTTTTCTCATAACGAAAGTACTGTTATATTGTTATATTGTTTACAGTGTTATATGTTTACATAGTATGTAGTGCTACAGCAAGTAAGAATTTCATTATTCTATCTGGGACATTTGACAATAAAACACTCTTGACTCTCTTGACTCTTGTAAGTTCGCTAAGGATAATGTTTCCTTTTATCCTGCATGATTCTGTGATGCAAGAAGATGTACAGCATCTTGGTCCTGAATAAAATTTCCAGGTGTAACGCGAAGCCATACATGAATTTCTACTTCAGTTCTATTCTATAGATTAGTTCTGTTATCTTAATTCATACACGCACAAGTTTAATATTTATCAATGAAAACCCGACCACCTGCTAGTTCCACTCATATTTGTGCAGTTGACTAAATTTGAAATATATTGACAATCCTTTGCGGTCGTTGAGACTAAATCCTGAAACTCCATACCCAATGGCATTGTAGAAATAATTTCAATGGAAGGACTGTATTAGTTCAAGATGATGATTTACCTCCTGCTACCCTAGAGGCATTTAGTAATGTGCCATTAATGCCCAGATTATATAAAATGAATACAAATAAAACCTATTGATTGGCGAGTCTTCATACAGGTCAAATAATTCAAGTAATGCACGTGAATGTGAGACTTGTATGTAGTCTGCCGTCACCCAATTTGTGAACTTTTCTTTACTCTGGCCTTTCGAGATTTTTAATGAGGTGTCTCTGCCTGAATGTGATGTTATTTTATCTTTGCGAATACAATCCATGTCAAAGGTATAATGATTCCCAGACAAAGTACGTCAGATATCAAGCAATTGTATTTTGTTTGCTTTTAATATCATAGATCTTTTAAGGTAGTTTTATTCAAGATGGGATTTCAAAAAAATTCCAATGTACATAATATTAGCTTATGGACAGATATCATCTTTGTATTGTTTGTGAACTTGTGAAATCAGTGATTTGCTTCATCACCTTGTTTTCTTCGAGGTTGCAGGTTAGTACTCACAAACGTATTATTAAGGCAATTATTATTTTTGTTTTAAAGATAGAAGTGTCTCTGTGGATTTCTGACTGTTTTCAGAAGATGGTTTTCGAGATTGCTATAATCTGGGATAATATTGTTTCACTTTTTGCAGCCAATTTTGTTGTCAAGAAATGATGACTGAGTAGCATTCAGTCCAGATGGAATTTTTCCTTAATTCCTATATGTCAGCAGATTGCTACAATTCAACAGCAAGAGGTGTTATACAATCATTGCAGTAGAATATGTTTACGAAGAATGCTGTACAAAGTCTGGTCTTCCAAAATTCTTCAGGGAAAATCACGTAAAAATCTTTGGGTAGTTAAAGCATAATGATGGGTGAGTGTCATTTCTTTAGTACAGGTGACATCACCCAAGCCATAATGTAAGTTTAGTTTAGCTTATTATTGTCATGTGTACCATGGTACAATGAAAAGCTTTTTGTTGTTGTGTGCTATCCAGTCAGTGAATTATTGATTACAATTAAGCCATTCGCAGTGTACAGATGTAGGATAAAGTGAATGATATCCTGGACTCATCTCCAGAATTGCTGGCACAATGCATCTCCCTATTCCCCAGCAAGTAGTAATCTTGCCTTGCAATGATATTGTCAGGACAGTACAAATTGCAGGCCTTAATTTCAGACACCTCCCCCTCACTCCACTATTTTCGTAACCAAATACATTCCATTTATTCTGTTCCAAAAAGCACACATTATGCATAGTGGATTGGAAAAAGTCAAGTACATTTAATACCACCAAATTCTGCTTCATGACCATGAAATAATTAGCTCACAGCAATAGAGGCAGCTACAATAAAAGCAATGATCCAAAATCACTTGTTATTATCCAAAAAGGTAGTAATGAGATTTTGTAATTTGACGAGTTTAGTGAATAATTAAAAATCTGATTAATAAGAATATTCATAATGTCAAGGATTGCACAGTCAAATTACCACAATTGACCACTTTGCTTTTCTCATTTCTGGGTGGCACAGTGGCACGGTTGCTTGTCTGCACTGAGTTTGTACGTTCTCCCCGTGACATGTGTGGGTTTTTTCCCGGGATCAATGGTTTACTCCAAAGACGTACAAGTTTGTAGGTTAATTGTCTTTTTATAATTGTAAATTGTCCCTAGTGAGTGTAGGAGAGTGTTATGGGCCTGTCCCACTTAGGCGATTTTTCAGCAGACTGCCGGCGACTGTCAAGTTGCTGGCAGTCGCCTGAAAATCCGGGAACTTGTGACTATCATAATGGAACACACACACACACACACGCACAAACATATCACAAAGGTGGTGGCCAGTGCAAGCAGGGGAACGCTGTCTAAAAAATTCCCACGGTGCAAAGCCAAGGTGATACAGACACACACCACGATGAACAGGAAGGTTGCCGCTGTAATTGACAGCTAACGCACAGTGTGCAGTAAGTCCTTTAAAAGAGGGGGGGGGAGAGGGCGAAAAAGAGGGAAAAGTTGTGGAGACAACTTTTAAGAAGCCAGAGACACACGGCAGTGATGTTTGACGGGCTTTTAACATTACCGGTCGGTTCCTTGGTTCTGAAAACGACTGCTTACCTTTTTTTCCTCCCAATGAGCCAATGAAAATCACCGGTCAGCACTGGCTCCAACCTACGAGAACCTCCGTGGACCTTTGACCTCCTGGCAACCCACGTGGACCTCCTTGTGACCCACCTTCAGCTCAAGAATTTGCGCTGCTTTCCGTGGCGACTTCATTTTAGTCGCCACTAATTTTTCAACATGTTGAAAAATTCTCGGCGACCATATACTCATTGCCAAAATGTGGGAACTCCTCATGACCATGAAGGCGACTCCCCGGCAACCATGACCATGTGGCGACTGTAAAGTCTCCTGCAGTCGCCTAAGAAATCGCTTAAGTGGGACAGGCCCATTAGTGTGCGGGGATCACTGGTCGGCGCGGACTCAGTGGGCCAAAGGACCTGTTTCCACGCTGTATATCTAAGCTAAACTAAACTAAAATTATCAATGTTTTGTCCTCCAGTCACATAATTAAAATGTTTAACACATTCACCATAAAAAAAATATTAACTGTCCAAACCCTAAGTTGTTTCTATTCTCTTTTTGGCCATATTCCCCAATGGTGCTCCCACCCCAAAACATACTATCACTTTCCCGCCACTTCATCCTGTCCCAATTACTTTGTTTTCATCCTGAGCATTTATCTCCTTTTGCTCTCTGCTCCCCTCCTTTCCCTTTTCTCCTACTTTGCCCCTTGTTCCTTCAATCTTTGTTATCACCTTCAGCACTCCTACCATCATTTCCCTTCTGTCTCCCTCCCTCCCTGTCCCTTGCCTTGTCTCAATTCACCCACTCAGATTAACATGGACAACGTCCATGATATTGCCTTCCTAAAAGTTGTAAATTGTCCCTATTGTTTATGATAGTGTTTGTACATCACTGGTCGGGGTGAATTTGGTGGGCCGAAGGGCCTCTCTCCGTGCTGTATCTCTAAACACCTCAAAAAATATATTACCTTTTATTGTTGAAGTCCAAATTCCGTTTAAATACGATACGATAAAACTCTATTCATCCCCAGAGGGAAATTGGTATGACAACAGTCACAACACATAAGGTACACGAAAATTTGAAATGAAAAGTGAAAACAAAAAGAAAAAGACAAGCAACTGATCGCTGGCTGCCGTGTGCGCAGCGCCTTCACCGAAACAAATGAACAAACAAACAAACTAACACAGACTTATCCGCTGTGCAGAGGATTCTAAACTAGAGAGCCCCACCCACACCAGGTCCCCCTTTGTTCCCCCCCCCCTCCCTCACGGCTCTCTCCCCACGCCGGGTCCCCATTGTTCTTCATCGCAGTCCCCCCATGCCAGGTCCCCATTGTCTTCTCCCCCCCTCACGCCCATCGACAGTTGATCGCGAGTCGCCTACGAGGCCCCACCACCGCCAATGCTCTTGTTGCCGCTGAGGCACTCGCTGGCGCTGCTGCCGCCGAGACTCCCATCGCCACCGCAACTCCTTCGGCTCAGACCGGCATCGCCGCCCGGCTTTCCTGTGGTGCGTTCCGGTGCATCTCACGTGAAATTAAGACTGTGCTTTGCACAATTCTGATTTTCTTCTGAGCTGTTAACTCTCTGCTCATACTGTGCACATAGCATTGCGCTTTACACTCATGTAAAAGCCCTGTCCCACGGTACGAGTTCATTCCAAGAGCTCTCCCGAGTTTGCCCTGATTCGAACTCAGAGATTTACGGTAATGACCATTCGTCGATACTTGGGGCTCTCGTGGACATTTTTCAACATGTTGAAAAATCTTCACGACTCTTCCCGTGCTTACCTGCCATTAGCGAGTCTTCTTGAGTACCTGCCGTTAGCGTTACGAGCCGCTAAGAGGCATCCCCGAGCTCCGACGTACCCGCTACGTTCATTCTCTGTGCTTAACATGGGTTTCATTTTTTTTTTACTCGGGAGAGCTCTTGGAATGAACTCGTACCGTGGGACAGGGCTATTACACTGTGTCATTAGAGATCAGCATGTATGCTGACTTGCTGTGAGCAACAGCACTATAGATTAATTCGTTTTTATCTGTTTTTTGACAGTTTCCCTGAACAATCCCCAAAGGCCACCATCATTTTCTTCAGTGGCAGAATCCTTCAGGAGCCACTTTAAGCCTATCCTCATTTGCTGAGGATGGATCATTTATTTCCCAATCCCAACACCTTCAATCACAGTCCCAGTGAGAATAACAAGGCATTCCCCTTTTCCACATTCCAGTGTGCTGGTGCCTTTTCGATCATCCTTATATTCTTCCCTCTCCTGCCTCTCCCCTCAGCAGTGAAAACGCCAAATTCAGAGGGAAGAGGGGGAATAATAGGTTGCTGAACAATTTACAGAATAGTTGAATCCAACGATATGAGAAGGCAAGTTGAATAAGAAACTAAATGGATCTAGACATGACAAAGCAAGAGGAGGAAAACTGATGGTGAAGCTGAAGCGATAGAGAATAGACAGAACAATGATGTTGCCGGTCACGCTGGGTCATGTGCTTTCAGTTTAATGCTCTATGAAAAATGATATTTTTATTTGCTAAAGCTTTACCGTTTGATGCAACAGCAACAAAATAAATTTAGTTTCGTTTTGAGATACAGCGTAGAAACAGGCCCTTCAGACCACCGAGTCCGCACCGACCAGCGATCCCCGCACACAAACACTGTCTTAGGGACAATATACACATACACCAAGCCAATTAACCTACAGATCTGTACGTCTTTGTAATGTGGGTGGAAACCAAATTTCTCGGAGAAAACCCACACCATCACGGGGAGAACGTACAAACTCTGTATAGACAGCACCCATCGAACTAGGGTGTCCGGCGCTGCAAGCGGTGTAAGGCAGAAACTGCTGTGCTATCGTGCCGCAGTAGAGTTGAAATATACCATAAATGTTGTTGCCTATGTAATTGATATTGCCAAACCAAGCAACCATGGTAAAAGTGAAAATAATGAGGGAATGGTATGGGATTGATCGTTTTCATCTGACAGCTGGCATTTATGAGAGAGGCTGAGTTGTCTGCACTGTTGTAACAAGTACACATTCACTGTGAAAACTGTACATCACCTGAGACAGGAGAAGGATAAAACTGATAAGAATGGGTTGATGAGGGAAAGGAAGTGATAGAGGCAAGGCTGGGAAGAAATGCGTATTGATATGACCTCAGAAAAGGTCATTGCTATTTAGTATTAACTATGAATAATGTCTTTACCATTGACCTTATCAGAAACTTGGTAAGTTCAGCAAACTAAAAAGTCACGAAATGTAACCAACTTGTTGATAGGTCGATTTGTGCTCAACCCACCAAAAAACAGCAAATGCAATTTGGATAGTCCAAATGTGACAAAATAGGAGGCAAAGTGCTGGAGTAACTCAACAGGTCTGGAGAATGTTGATAGGCGATGTTTCAGGTTAAGACCAATCTTCAGACTGATTACAGTGGGGAGTGGGGGGGAAGCTGGAGTTTGGAATTTGTGGTGGTGACTGAAGATAACTTGCTTTGGTCATTTCAAAATATGGGTTGGAATGCTTTCTGCTCAACCTCTGCTTAATGCTAAACAAGTGGTCTGACGAATAAAAGACAGTGGTCAGGTTCGGGGAGGAAAAAGTGGTGCTGAACAGTGCTCTTGACGTTTTAGGTGCTCATATTTTGTTTTCAGATTTGCAACACTTCTATTAACAATGATTGGCAAAAGGAAATAAACAAAAAAGGAGTTGCAGATGGCACTGGAACTAGGTACAAATGATTCTACTCAGACAATGCATGAAGAGGAGGTGTCGAAGAGGAATCTGGGCACATCCGGTCACATGTCTCAGACTGAGAAAGGTGAAGATAAAAAATTCACCATGGCCACAGCCCCCTAAGATGTCAGAAGCGGGAGCGGCTGAGATTGAAGTGGAGACCCAGTGGGCTGCCTGCAGCCGGCCACGTGCAAAGGCAAGCCTCGTTCGCCGCTGTGAGCAGAAGATAAGATTGTTTGATGAACTTTTTGTAGCTTTGTCAGTGCCAGAAATGTTGAGACTCTTTGTGTACTGTCTAGGTGAGGTCTGTAGTATGATTTTACCAGGTTGAATACAAAACAAAGAATTTCATTGTACCTCCAAAGACGTAGAGGATTGCAAGTTGATTGCCTTGGTAAATGTAAAAGTTGTCTTTTGTGGGTGTAGGACAGTGTTAATGTGCGGAGATTGCTGGTTGGCGCGGACCCGGTGGGCTGAAGGGCCTGTTTCCACCCTGTAACGATGCTGTAACAATGGAAACAATGCTGCCATCTTCACTGTTGTGGTTTTAAAATAATGTTAATAGTCAGAACGATCATTTTCCCCCAATAAATACCATTTGCTAACATTGTGCATGTGGAGCAGGTTAGCCAGCACCTTTGAAGAGAAACGATGTTAATCTCCTGGCCATTGGTTCTTTATCAAGGATACGGTGAAGGATACTAAACCAAAGCATTAATATTTCATTTACGGGTGCGCCTGCATTTTTACACCTTTCTATTTATAGCAGAGATTTTCAGCAGCTGCATTCATCTTTTTAATATAGTTATATTTCTATAAAGAACATTCTCATCAGTAATGTTACTATTTTAAATATCCAACAGATGGTAACTTTGGCTGGCATCCTCCAGTTGCAGAAACACCATGCTCAAGACCACAGTGCTTGTCGGAACACAGTTTTGATCAACAATGGATTTAAACAGGTTTTAGATTTGTATGGACAAATGAAGTCGGAATTGTTTATTCCAAGAAATACTGTCATGACTGTTCAAAATTGACACGTTGCAAAGCATTCTCAAGAAACATAAATTAGACTTTATTATCTTTTTTCTGTGCTTCTGTGCATCAATACCTTTGCTGCTCCATTGATGTCATAAAAATACTATTCTTTGTTATGACAGCAGTAGATTTCCTCAGAGATTCAATTTTCTCTCCTCTCCATTTCATGAGAGGGAGAATCTCTTCACAATATAAACTACTAGTGTACTGCGTTGACAGTACATTGACCTACACTCCGTGACGCCACGTTTGCAAGGTTGCAGTGATGTAAAGATTGCTCCTCAGTGCTAGATGGAGAGTTTGAGTCGCTGACTGCTAATTTTATCATTTAGGTTGTGCGTCCAGTGCTGCAGATCAATATTATATTACTGCACAACTCATTCTATTCCCTGTATTCCCATTGTAATAATTCACTCAGGTTGATATTTATCTAGGATTTGGAGAGCATGTAGCGTGAATGTTATTACTCTATTACATTGTGCCACTTGATGTGTTCCAAGTATCCTGCCATGATATTAATTGGCATGGCTGTTATCTTTCCCTATTTTGTGAATCATTCAAATAGGCCAGCAGATCAGTCAGTGGCAGAGTGTAATGAGGGCTGTAATAGTTGAATACTGATAACATTATCTCTCAAAAAGTATTGGAGCTATTTATAATTGAAATTGTAATGCAAATACTTCCCGTTGGCTGAATTAGCAAACATGCAAATTTTACGAAAAAGAAAATTAAAAGTGTTAAAGAATTAAATAATAGTGGGATAGGTGCTGAACTCTGCATAATAATTGGGAAGCCACAAAATTGGTTGGAAATTAAACACACAGATTTACACTTAATCATTATAAGAAATATGATTAAGTTAAAATATTTCATTGGGGTAATTAAACAGAAATAAAGATGCATATGGACAAAATGTCACATGATATACAAATAATTTTAAGGTAAGCACTTAATGGGTTACAAATAGATATCACATCCATGAACAGAATTAATTAAGACATGGACATCAGTGTATATTAGCAATAGCATGATAATTTATTAATTGCTGAATAATTAGTTTGCATCACAGCGAAACAAATTGCAAACTTATGGCAATTAGTGTAGCGTTGAGTTTGAAAGAAAATTGTGACTAATATTCAGACAACATGGGATGGTTCTGATATATAGATGCATTTGTTTCTGCAGCTTTTGAGTTGATTAATGCTGGTCAGGGATGAAACGCTCATTGTTAAAAGAAATACAGCTGAAGTTTAGAACTGGTGAATAAATTAAATGTCCTGAAAAGTTATTCAATTGGAACTCTGTACATTTAGTAGATAAAATTAAGATTTGCATTTATATTGCTTGATATTTTGAACTTGCCACCATTTCCTAATATTGCATCTTATATACAAAATATAGAACTGGTTTTGCATGCAACTGGTTCACAATCCCAAAAACTCACCAGCCATATAGATCTTGTGGCCACAACAGCAGGTAAAAGGATGGGTATCCTATAATGTGTAACTCACCCCTGACACTTCAATCAATTGTCATTATCTACAAGGCACGTTAAGAGTTTGATGGAATACTCTCCATTTCCTGGATGACTGTCACCAACTAATCTCCAGAAACTTGATAACATCCAGGACAAACCAAACTGCTTGATTTGTATCCCATTCATTGACATACGCACACTGCAGCTGCAGTGTTTACTACCTAGAAAATGAACTGCAGTTCCTCACCTTGGTGACTCCTGCAGCCCCTCCCAACTCTGTAACTCTATCAAAAAGACTATGGCACGGAAGCATGGGAATATAACTGCGCTTGTTTGCTTCCAAAGCACACACCATTCTGACAGACATCTACACCTAAGTTTCTTTGTCATCATTGGATGTAAACTCTGGAACTCCCTAACTAACAGCGTTAGATGAGTGCCTTTAGCAAAAATACTACAAGAGGTTCAAGGTGATGGCTCAACACCATCTTAGAAACATAGAAACATAGAAAATAGGTGCAGGAGTAGGCCATTCGGCACTTCGAACCTGCACCGCCATTCAATATGATCATGGCTGATCATCCAACTCAGTATCCCTTACCTGCCTTCACTCCATACCCCCTGATCCCTCTAGCCACAAGGGCCACATCTAACTCCCTCTTAAATATAGCCAATGAACTGGCCTCAACTACCTTCGGAGACAGAGAATTCCAGAGACTTCCCCCTTATCCTTAAACTGTGACCCCTTGTTCTGGACTTCCCCAACATCGGGAACAATCTTCCTGCATCTAGCCTGTCCAACCCCTTAAGAATTTTGTAAGATTCTATAAGATTCCCCCTCAATCTTCTAAATTCTAGCGAGTACAAGCCGAGTCTATCCAGTCTTTCTTCACATGAAAGTCCTGACATCCCAGGAATCAGTCTGGTGAACATTCTCTGTACTCCCTCTATGGCAAGAATGTCTTTCCTCAGATTTGGAGACCAAAACTGTACGCAATTCTCCAGGTGTGGTCTCACTAAGACCCTGTACAACTGCAGTAGAACCTCCCTGCTCCTATACTCAAATCCTTTTGCTATGAATGCCAACATACCATTCGCTTTCTTCACTGCCTGCTGCACCTGCATGCTTTCAATGACTGGTGTACCATGACACCCAAGTCTCGTTGCATCTCCCCTTTTCCTAATCAGCCACCATTCAGATAATAGTCTACTTTCCTGTTTTTGCAACCAATGTGGATAACCTCACATTTATCCACATTATACTGCATCTGCCATGCATTTGCCCACTCACCCAGCTTATCCAAGTCACCTTGCAGCCTCCTAGCATCCTCCTCACAGCTAACACTGCCCCCCAGCTTCGTGCCATCTGCAAACTTGGAGATGTTGCATTCAATTCCCTCGCCCAAACCATTAATATTGTAAATAGCTGGGGTCCAAGCACTGAGCCTTGCGGTACCCCACTAGTCACTGCCTGCCATTCTGTAAAGGACCCGTTTACTCCTACTCTTAGCTTCCTGTCTGCCAGCCAGTTCTCTATCCACATCAATACTGAACCCCCAATACCATGTGCTTTAAGTTTGTATAGTAATCACTTATGCGGGACCTTGTCGAAAGCCTTCTGAAAGTCCAGATATAACACATCCACTGGTTCTCCCTTATCCACTCTACCAGTTACATCCTCGAAAGATTCTATAAGATTTGTCAGACATGATTTACCTTTCGTAAGTTCAATGATTTCATCACTTTCTAAATGTGCTGCTATCCCATCCTTAATAACTGACTCTAGCAGTTTCCCCACTACCGATGTTAGACTAACTGTAACTGTAATTCCCCGTTTTCTCTCCCTCCCTTTTTAAAAAGTGGGGTTAAATTAACTACCCTCCAATCCTCAGGAACTACTCCAGAATCTAAAGAGTTTTGAAAAATTATCACTAGTGCATCCACTATTTCTGGGGCTACTTCCTTAAGTACTCTGGGATGCAGCCTGTCTGGCCCTGGGGGTTTATTGGCCTTTAATCCTTTCAATTTACCTAACACCATTTCCTGACTAACCTGGATTTTACTCAGTTCCTCCATCTCATTTGACCCCCTGCTATTTCCAGTAGATTATTTATGTCTTCCTTAGTGAAGACAGAACCAAAGTAGTTATTCAATTGGTCTGCCATGTCCTTGTTCCCCATGATCAATTCACCTGTTTCTGACTGCAAGGGACCTACATTTGTTTTAACTAACCTTGTTCTCTTCACATATCTATAAAAACTTTTGCGGTCAGTTTTTATGTTCCCTGCCAGTTTTCTTTCATAATCTATATTCCCTTTCCTCATTAAACCCTTTGTCCTCCTCTGCTGGACTCTGAATTTCTCCCAGTCTTCTGGTAGGCTGCTTTTTCTGGCTAATTTGTATGCTTCATCTTTAGTTTTGATACTATCCCTGATTTCCCTTGTTATCCACGGATGCACTACCTTCCCTGATTTATTCTTTTGCCAAACTGGGATGAACAATTGTTGTAGTTCATCCATGCAGTCTTTAAATACCTTATATTACACATCCACCGTCAACCCTTTAAGAATCAATTGCCAATCTATCTCATACCCTCAAAGTTTAAGTTCTTTAAGTTCAGAACCCTTGTTTCTGAATTAATTATGTCACTCTCCATCCTAATGAAGAACTCAACCATATTATGGTCACTCTTGCCCGAGGGGACACGCACAACAAGACTGCTAACTAACCCATCCTCATCTTGACAAGAGTGATAAATAAAGTCACCCTTTCCCCAGGTACTTTCCCCTGCAATCGCAGGAGATGCAACACCTGTCCATTTCCCTCCCCCCATGACCATCTAAGGACCCCGACAGTCTTTTCAGGTGAGGCAGAGGTTCACTTGCACCTCCTCCAACCTCATCTACTATATCCGTTGTTCCAGGTGTCAACTCCTGTATATCGGCGAGACCAAGCGCATGCTCAGCAATTGTTTCGCTGTACATATCTGCTCAGTCCACCTTAACCTACCTGTTCTCTTGGTTGCTCAGCACTTTAACTCCCACTCCCACTCCCATTCTGACCTTTCTGTCCTGAGCCTCCTCCATTGTCAGAATAAAGCCGAGCGCAAATTGGAGAAACAGCACCTTATATTTCGCTTAGGAAGCTTGCACCCCAACAGTAAGAACATTGACTTCAAAGACTGCTTAGGTCCTTAATGGAGTCAAGAGGGAAGGTAAAGCAACAAGTGTAGCATTTCCTGCAGTTGCAAGATAAAGTACGAAGGAGGGGGTGGTTTGGGTGGGAAGGGACGAATTCACCAGGGATTTACAGAGCGAGCGTTCTCTGCAGAAAGCCAAAAGGGGAGGAGATGGGAAGATGTGGCCAGTGGTGGGATCCCGTTGGAGGTGATGAAAATATTGGAATATTATCTGGGGTTACACAAAATGCTGGAGAAACTCAGCGGGTGCAGCAGCATCTAAGGAGCGAAGGAGATAGGCGACGTTTCGGGTCGAGACCCTATTATCTGTTGTATATAACGGCTGGTAGGGTGGAAGGTGAGGACAAGGGGGACTCTGCCCTTGTTACGAGTGGGGGGATGGGCAATGCTACGGGGTATAGAAGAGACCCTGGTGAGAGCCTCATCAAAATTCGAGGAGGGGTACCCCCATACCATAAAGATTGAGGGCATCTCTGATGCACTGGTTTGGAATACCTCATCCTGGGTGCAGATGCAGCATAGACGGAGGAATTGGGAGTAGGGTATAGAGTCCTTACAGGAAGCAGGGTGGGAAGAAGTGTAGTACAGATAGCCATGGGAGTAAGTGGGTTTGCAGCAGATGTCGGTTAGTAGTCTGTTACCTGCGATGGAGATAGTGAGGTCTAGAAACAGGAATTGCTACACATGTCGCTTTAATTCCCCCCTTGACTCCATCCAAGGACCTAAGCAGTCTTTCCAGGTGCAGCAGAGGTTCATCTGCACCTCCTGCAACCTTATCTATTGCATCCGTTGCTCTAGGTGTCAGCTGCTCTACATTGGAGACCAACACCTCTGCTCAGTTCGCAATAACCAATCTGATCTCCCGGTGGCTCAGCACCTCAACTTCCCTTCCCATTCTGAATCGACCTTTCTGTCGTGGGCTTCCTCCATGGCCAGAGTGAGTCCCACCGTAAATTGGAGGAGCACCACCTCATATTTCGCTTGGGTAATTTACACCCCAGTGGTACGAACATTGACTTCTCCAATTTCAGGTAGTGCTTGTTTTTTCTCTCTTTCCCCTACCCTTCCCAGCTCTCCCTCAGCCCACTGTCTCCACCAATTCCTTTCTTCTTCTCACCCCTCTCACCCCCACATCTGTCTGAAGAAGGGTATCGACCCGAAACGTCACCTATTCCTTCGCTCCATAGATGCTGCCTCACCCGCTGAGTTACCTATTCCTTCGCATTTTTGTCTACCTTCTATTTTTCCAGCATCTACAGTTCTTTCTTAAACAAACCAACAATTAATAATTATTTGTGAGAAATGGAAGGATACTTAATTTACTATGGTAGGCAAAAGTGCTGGAGAAAGTCAGTGGGTGCGGCAGCGTCTATGGAGTGAAGGAAATAGGCGACGTTTCGGGCCGAAACCCTTCTTCAGAACCCTTCTTCTTCTTCTTAGTTTACTATTATTAATGAGGAGTATGCAGTGTAACTGTGTCTGTTGACACCATTGAAGTACCTTTGGACTGGATCAGAATTGATGATGGGAACACGTGGCAAAATTTAACATTGAAGATAGCAAAGAAACAACTTAGACAATTTTACTTGTTATGGAGCAAGGTGGGGGTGAGAGTGAGAGGAGTGAATAAGAACATCACACAATATGTTGCAAAATATGTTCCAGAAATATGCTGGAAATTTCACAATATTCCTTTTGAGCAGACTTCAATGATGAGAAACATCAAGCAAAACAAAAACAACACAAAATAACAGGATGAGCACTAGGTCAGCCCACAATAAAAGTAGGGGCTTCATATACACATGACAATAATAGAAAGCCATCTTCATCCAAGAGAAGAGGTATTAGCAATGGGAATTGGTTAGTTGTACAGGATTCGGAAGCTGGTTTGCTAAAATGCTGTTTAACGCCAGGATATCAATCAATCTGGATTTGTGCATGGAAGAGAAATGGCCCTGATCACATTGATATAACAAGCACAGAACACAGCCAGAATTTCACCCTTGGGATTGAATAACTGATACCATCTACTTAGAGATTTGAAGACAATCATGGCTGTTATGTGGAACTGAGATAACCAAGAATCAATAGCACAAATAGGTAATGTTGTACACAGCAGCAGATCTAATATAGTTTCTGTTAATTAGCAATTAACTATTGTCCAACCTGACCCATCTTAACCGAGTTATATTGGTGTCTGAAAATCAGTTTAAAACATGCATTGCATATGATTTGGGTTTCATCATTATATCAAAGCAACGGACAATATAACGATTGCAACGTTAATAGCAACACCATTCTTGACAACATCCATACCAATATTCCTTCTCATTATCATGAGAGTTACTGTGTGTGATTGCACAGAGTCTTTTACCCAGAGCAGGGAAATCGGAACCAAAAGACACGAGTTTAGGGTGAATGGGGAAGGATTTAATAAGAATCTGAGGGGCAACCTTTTCACCGGGAGGGTGGTGGGTATTTGGAACGAGCTGCCCAAGGAGTTAGTTGAGGCAGGTACTTTAACAGCATTTAAAAGACATTTGAGCAGGTACATAGATAGGAAAGGTTTAGAGGACCAGGTGGGTGGGACTAGTGTTGATGGGGCATTTTGGTCAGCGTGAGTATGTTTGGCAGAAGGGCCTGTTTCCGTGCTGTATGACTCTGACTCTCCATGATGCCCTTACTCATAATTTTGAGTCTCCTTCAACTCATCACCTTAATTGCAAGTTCAAGTTATTGAATGGTTAACTGAGATAATTGCACTGAAATCAAACTTTATCTTTATTTGTAGATTAACATTTTACAAATTCTTCGAGTAACAGACTGTTCACTCCCATTGTTCCTTTGAGAGTTACTCTTTCCTTGTTAAGTGGTATATTATTTTATTGTACAACCACTGACCCTGCTGTGAATAGATATTTGGCTGCTGATCAACAGGAAATGTTCCTGTAATCTGGTCATCATTATAGAAAATACCAAAGGAGATATCTGCAATAACTGTCATGATGAAAGAATGATTAGACCCAGCTCCTGCTAACTGGGTTCTTGCAAAAATGAATAGAAGCCGTCCATTAAAAAAACATGATGCACTGAAAATCATTCTTCACAATATTCCTATTGAGCAGACTTCAATGATGAGAAACATCAAGCAAAACAAAAACAACACAAAATAACAGGATGAGTACTAGGTCAGCCGACAATAAAAGTAGGGGCTTCATATACACATGACAATAATAAATTAAACTGAACAAAAATAACAATTGGCCACATCTTCTTTTGTCACTGAAAATGGGTAATCATTTGAATCATTTACTTATTTGTGAGACGGCAGGTTGTTTTTTTACAGAAAAACCCTTCCCATTAATTCTATACCATGTCATTGTGTAAAATATAAATGTGTTTGAACATACTTATTTCTTCTTTAGTAACAAGTGAACTTCTGGGGAAAAAAACCCAATACAATAGAAAGCCATCTTCATCCAAGAAAAGAGGTATTAGCAATGGGAATTGGTTAGTTGTACAGGATTCGGAAGCTGGGTTTGCTAAAATGCTGTTTAACGCCAGGATATCAATCAACCTGGATTTGTGCATGGAAGAGAAATGGCCCTGATCACATTGATATAACAAGCACAGAACACAGCCAGAATTTCTCCCTCGGCATTGAATAACTGATACCATCTACTTAGAGATTTGAAGACAATCATGGCTGTTATGTGGAACTGAGATAACCAAGAATCAATAGCACAAATAGGTAATGTTGTACACAGCAGCAGATCTAATATAGTGTCTGTTAATTAGCAATTAACTATTGTCCAACCTGACCCATATTAACCGAGTTATATTGGTGTCTGAAAATCAGTTTAAAACATGCATTGCATATGATTTGGGTTTCATCATTATATCAAAGCAACGGACAATATAGCGATTGCAACGTTAACAGCAACACCATTCTTGACAACGTCCATACGAATATTCCATCTCATTATCATGAGAGTTACTGTGTGTGAATGCACAGAGTCTTTTACCCAGAGTAGGGAAATCAGAACCAAAAGACATGAGTTTAGGGTGAATGGGGAAGGATTTAATAAGAATCTGAGGGGCAACCTTTTCACCGAGAGGGTGGTGGGTATTTGGAACGAGCTGCCCAAGGAGTTAGTTGAGGCAGGTACTTTAACAGCATTTAAAAAACATTTGGCCAGGTACATAGATAGGAAAGGTTTAGAGAACCAGGTGGGTGGGACTGGTGTTGATGGGGCATTTTGGTCAGCATGAGTATGTTTGGCAGAAGGGCCTGTTTCCGTGCTGTATGACTCTGACTCTCCATGATGCCCTTACTCATAATTTTGAGTCTCCTTCAACTCATCACCTTAATTGCAAGTTCAAGTTATTGAATGGTTATGTGAGATAATTGCACTGAAATCAAACTTTATCTTTATTTGTAGATTAACATTTTACAAATTCTTCGAGTAACAGACTGTTCACTCCCATTGTTCCTTTGAGAGTTACTCTTTCTTTGTTAAGTGGTATATTATTTTATTGCACAACCACTGACCCTGCTGTGAATAGATATTTGGCTGCTGATCAACCGGAAATGTTCCTGTAATCTGGTCATCATTATAGAAAATACCAAAGGAGATATCTGCAATAACTGTCATGATGAAAGAATGATTAGACCCAGCTCCTGCTAACTGGGTTCTTGCAAAAATGAATAGAAGCCGTCCATTAAAAAAAACATGATGCACTGAAAATCATTCTTCATTATTGCTGATTGCAAGAGGGGAATACTAGAAGTTTTCCAATTTCAGGTAACCACCCCGCCTCATCTTCATCAAAACCACGTGTAAGAAATGTATGCCTAAGGTGTGTTGTCTCTCGACAATTCTGATATTCCTTGGCGCTTCCGTTTCTCCAGCTCTTTTTTAATGTGGTTCGCTTTAGATTATATTTTTGCAGCGAATTTAAGACTTTGTGGCTCACCGTATTGTCTAGCTTCAATGAAAGTTTCATCATCACAAGCACTGCGTATTTAGGTGTCAAAGAATCATAGAGTGATACAGTGTTGGAACTCGGTCCAATTTGCCCACACCGGCCAACATGTACTAGCTACACTAGTCCAACCTGCCTGCGTTTGGTCCATATCCCTCCAAACCTGTCCTATCCATGTACCTGTCTAACTGTTTCTTAAATGTTGAGATAGTCCCTGCCTCAACTACCTCCTCTGGCAGCTTGTTCCATACACCCACCACTATTTGTGTGAAAAAGTTACCCCTCAGATTCCTCATAAATCTTTTCCCCTTCACCTTAAAGCTATATACTCTGGTCCTTGATTCACCTCCTCTGAACAAGAGACTTTGTTAAATTTTGTGATGTAACAAAATGAATTTGAACCTGACAACAAAATTGACAATACATCCACTGACATAACTACATTGAAACCAGCCCTGAGAAATTATGTGAATGACTGACTGCATTTTAAAGAATGATTTGTCATGATTTGTGACTTGACTAAAGTAATAGATGTTCAATTCTGCAAAATTATTTGTGCAGGGTTGAGAAACTATTAAAGTAGTTTTTGCCCAATTTGTGCAAGTACCAATTAGCAATAATTTATAACCACAGCACTAGAGGATAACTGAAATGAACATACATTGCTATAATTTGTATGAGGAACTTAATTATTCATTAAACTCCAATTACGTTGACACTGCAGTGAACAATCATTTGATGTAATTACTGTGTTATTGAACATGATTTTTAGTGAATTGAAGCTAAAACATGCATGGCATAAAATGATATCCTAAAGATATATAATTTTGCATTGTAACATTGTCATATCAATCCAACCATTGGTTCCAAAGGAACTTTACATTAACAAACTAAGTAAATGGTTTTGTGAAATAGGGTAAATGCAACTAATCAAATTATTAGACAGGTGAGGGGAATAGATGAGATGAAAGCACAGAGTCGTTTCTCCAGGGTAGGTGACTCAAGAACCAGAGGACATAGGTCTAAGATGCGAGGGGCAATGTTTAATAGGGCCCTGAGGGACAACCTTTTTCTAAGAGGGTGGTGGATATATGGAATGTGCTGCCAGAGGAGGTAGATGAAGCAGGTGCAATAAAAGACCCGTGGACCGGTACATGGATAGGAAAGGTTCAGAGAGATATAGACCAAATGTAGACAAATAAGACTAGCTCAGATGGGGCAATTTTTTTGCCATAGACAAGTTTAGGTTTAGTTGGGCTGAGAGACACAGAGTGCTGGAGTAACTTAGTAGGTCAGGCAGCATCTCTGGGCAACATGGGCATGTGATGCTTCAGGTGAGACTCTTCTTCCAATCGATTGAGAGGTTTGTTTCTATTATGAATGATTATGATAGAAAGGTATAGTAGAAAATATCAAAAATACATATGCCTACCACTCTGCGAAATATGACACTAATGAAGCTGTATTGCTTTTTTTGTGAGAGATTATACCGTAACGTATGTTCTTTTTGTTCAGTTTGCATGTCTGAGGACTCAATTTCACTCTCTGACCACCGTCTGACTGAGGTGGTGAAATAAGTTGTGATGCAGCTCTTTAATAGGGCATTGCATATAATTCAACAATGACTTAGGTTGCTTTTTTTTCTTTTTTCTGATGAGGCAACTTCTGAACTTATAAAGTACAGGCAAAACTGTTAATTGGCCATGTGGTGAATCATGCCTGTTTCCAAACCACAGACTCTTTCCATATTAGCTAAAATACATTAAAAATGTGCGTTTAAAATCATTGCTGTCTTTAAACATTTAAATAAGTACTTTAGAAATTAAAAATGCTGATGTTCACATAATCAATCAAGCAATATCTCATTCTGACTTGCATAAATCAGATGTGCAATATAGCCACAAAAAAGACATTTAATTACAAGGCTAGGCATTGAATATACGCAGTCAAAGATGCAGCCTTGATTAAATGATTCTTGTTGACAGCTTTAAACCATTACTGCCAACAACCAAATCTGATTGTGTGAACCAGAAAAAAATTGTGGCAGTGCACAAGAATCTCAGTGTGGATTTGGTAGAATTTTCCACTGAGAATCTTTCTCGTTGATGTGAATGGATGGGTAGCACACGGCAAGAATTATTCA
Organism: Okamejei kenojei; assembly: GCA_035221665.1. Taxonomy (NCBI): domain Eukaryota; kingdom Metazoa; phylum Chordata; class Chondrichthyes; order Rajiformes; family Rajidae; genus Okamejei; species Okamejei kenojei. The sequence continues at coordinate 43,618,883 of CM069146.1, forward strand.
GATAGATTTACCAAAGGGATGATAGTCTGGGGAGTCTGAAATCCAGAGACTTTGTTATCCTGATATAGCAAATTGAAAAGGTATATGTGGACTTACATAAAAAAAACCCACAGTAGATGGAATTCCTATCAACTTTACAACAATATGACCTCTCCTTCCAATGTGGCTACCAAACAGATGAACCTTGTTCAGTCTCATATTCATTTCATGAAACAGAGTTCTTCATTTAATGTAAAATATAAAATATAAATAAATTAAAGAACATCTTAATAATGGCACATATATTATTATCATGTTTTTTTAATATATTTATGTTACTTCAAATGTACTGTATATATATAGTTTTATATATGTCTATATATATTTGCCATTATTAACATATACTTTGATTTATTTATATTAACTCCATATTTGTGTAGGTATATATACAGTGTGCGTGTGTGTGTACTTGGTTTATTTTCATTTGAGAATACAAAAAATCTGCAGAAGCAAGTGTGGACTTGGAAAGGTTTTGTCGTTTTAGGAACTAATTTTGTTTTTGTGATGATTTATAGTAGAAGCATCCATTTATGGAACTTATTTTAACTAGTTGGAGTATTACAATAATAACCCTGCATAATCAGAAATATTTTCCTCAAACTAATTTCTGCATGTATTTTATGGGGTATTTCTGCCTTGGAATGGAGATCCTGTGTCATTTGTCCATTGTTTAAATGATAGGCATGTCACACAGAGTGACAGCTTAATGTATCACGTGAATGTTTCTGCTGGGAGGATGCCTACCCTGAATATTAAGTCTGGAAGATATTTAAAGGAGCAGTCAATAATTCTTGCTCTCTTCAGCTGAGTAAAGTTGAGTACTTAACGTAGCAAGATTGTGCATCAGCAATTGTTGCAAGGGATGGACTGACAGAGAAGTTTCACGTACGAATTCCGAAGAAACGTCACCAACAAATGAATGTTGCATTGGAAAGGAGATAATAGCATCTGTGGTAAAAAGAAACATGGAATTATGCAGATTAAATAGTAGAAAAAAAAAGTAAGAAAATTGTTTAAAAAATGTGCGTTTTCACACCTCTTTTGCCTGATAGGAGAAAGGAGAAGAGGGAGTGGCCAAGCTGCGACTCATGATTTTGCTGTTGGCCTTGCCGAGGCAGCGTGAGGTATAAATTGAGTCAATAGAAGTTTATTTAATGGTTTGGCCTGTGTCCACTATTTGCTGCAATTTTTTGCGGTCTTGGATGGAGCTGTTCGCAAACCAAGTTGTGATGCATGCTGATAAAATGCTTTCTATGGTGCATCTGTGGAAGTTGGTGAAAGTTGTAGGGGGCATGCCAAACTGGAAACTATTTATCTCTTTCAAATAATTAAATGGTGCAAGGTTCCTCTCCTGATCTATCCTTGATCGGACATTGGGGGTACACAAAAGGTTGGAGAAACTCAGCGGATGCAGCAGCATCTAAGGAGCGAAGGAGATAGGCGACGTTTCGGGTCGAGACCCTTCTTCAGACATTGTTGGTTTTACTTTGCACAATAAGTTATTCCCTTATCATGTATCTATAAACTGTAAATGGCTCGATTGTAATCATGTATTGTCTTTCCGCTGACAGGTTAGCATGCGACACAGCTTCTCACTGTACCTTGGTGCATGTGACAGTAAACTAAACTAAAACTGAGTGATCTTCCTCCTGCCTGTTGGAATTTTGGTTGTTTAACTCAACAGCAACTTCAGTGCAAAAAGTGAAGTTGCAAATGTGCATGTCATTTGTTCCCAAGCTACTGCAAATTCAGTCCCATATTTTAAAATGAGTGGATGTTACTTGCTAAGGTTAAGGGGTGACTTCCCACTTAAGTATTGCACAAGCTTTTGGTCATAGGAAAGACAATTTACAAAGAGCAAGGTGAAAGCAAAGCTTCCAAAATAATGTAGTTAGGGAATCAAGTTGCAAGAATTTTATTTAAGAAAGATCTGCAGAAGCTGGAAAAATCGAAGGTAGACAAAAATGCAGGAGAAACTCAGCGTGTGAGGCAGCATCCATGGAGCGAGGAAGGGTCTTGACCCGAAACTTCACCTATTCCTTCGCACCATGGATGCTGCCTCACCTGCTGAGTTTCTCCAGCATTTTTATCTACCTACAAGAATTTTATTGATGAATTTTGGTTGCCGTTGCACATAATTCAATGAGAGATTAGATCAATCTGCTTTAGTGGTAACACACGTTGAAGTCTACTGTGGAAAAGAAAGGAAATAAAAATGATGCTTTGCTCTCAGCCACTCTCACAAATTAATTTCTGCAATGTTCATTTTTTTTTCAAACAAGGTCAGAATGTCAATTGCAGCCTGGTTATTCTAAGTAATTTTTTAAACATCTGGTATTGTTTGTCCAATTTGTTTGTGACAAGATGTGCAAAAAAGACAAAACTGAATTATAGATGTAATAATCTTTAAGAAACTAATGTTATATATTGTACAATGCAATCATAGTCGATGACATTAAACTTTTTTTTTTAACTTTCTGTGAGTCTGACAAAGCTTTGGATCAACAAATTATTGTTTCAAAAATAGTCTTGCTTTATAATTACTCTATTTTAAGCACCAGGTAGAGCAGCTGCAAGTGATTTAATCTATGTTTGTGCAAAGAAAACATTTTAGAAATAAGTGGCATGATTTTTGTGAACTGCCTTTGTTAATTAGACAATAGTCATGAATTCAGAAAGCATTTAGGCTTATTTGATTTTTATCTCTATTTCTTCCTGCACCTTTTAATTGTGGAATGCAAAACCCACACATATTTCGCTAATTGATGGTGTTAACATTTGTATTTACAATATTTGGCCAATTGTTTCTGAGTTTTGAAAGAGATGGTGATTGCTCCTATTTGCTTCACCCAAAAAATCCTACAGTCCAAAATTGCTCTTGTGAATTGGAGGGTCACTTATGTGAATCTACTGTTGAAACTAGAAAGAGAAGTTGGGAGGTCAAGATGCAGTTGCATAAGACGTTGGTGAGGCTGCATTTAGAGTATTGTGTTCTGTTTGGGACCCATGTAATAGGAAAGATGTTGGGAGGTCTGTGACCCGTGGTGTTCCTTAGGAATCTGTGGTTAGACCACAGTTGTTTGTGATAAATATAAACAGCATGGATGGGTACATTAGTAAGTTGGTTGGTTGGTTAATAAGAGTTGCGGACAGTGAGGAAGGCTGTCAAAGGAGACAGCAAGATTTAAATCAGTAACAGAGATAGACTGAGAAATGGTAGACAGAGGTTAAACGAGCACGTGTGCGCCGTTGCACTTTGTGAGGTTGAATATAAGGTGAAATTGTGCAGTTTATGGTAAGACCCATAACAGGGTACAGAGGGTACCACAATTCTCTGACAGTGGCAACAAAATGAAAAAGAAGACAGGTGGTATGCGGAGGAATTGAGTATAAGAGTCAGGAAGTCAAGTTGCAGCTTTAGAAAACTTTTTTGAATGCACATTTGGAATACTGTGTCCTGGTCTGGTCACCCCATTACAGGAAGGATGTGGCAGCTCCCTTCAGAGGACACAGAAGGGTTTGTCAGAATGCTGCCTGGATTAGAGGATATTAGCTATCAGGCTGAATTGTTCTCATTGTAGTGTCAGATGTTGAAGGGAGACCTGATAGAAGTATCTAAAATTATGAGAGACATAGATAGGGTAGACAGTCAGAACCTTTTTCTTTTAACATTTTTAGAGGGCATAGTTTTAAGGTAAAATCGTCTCAGCTTTTCAAGATCTATATCGATGCTTTGGCTGAGGGAACCAAATGTCATAATCCCATATTTTCTGATGATGCAAAAGTAGATGGATTGTGAGTACAAAAGAGGATGTAAAGAGGTTTTACGAGGATATTGACACGCAGATTAATGGGAAAATATGACAGATACACTACGATGTGGAAAAAGTCTAGTTATGCACATTGGTACAAAATAGAAAAGCAAAGTGACTTGGGTAGACTAGAGACAGGGAGGATGAAGTTGAGATGAATGCTCAAAGAAATGGCCCTTTCTTAGTCCATTTCATGCTCAGATGTTGAGAAACATTTTGCCCGCAGAAGCGGTTTACCTTTGGAATTCCCCACACCAGAGAACTATGGAGCCTCAGACATTGAGTTATTCAAAGATCAATAGATGCCTGCATAACAAATGAAATCAAGGGGTTGAGGGAGAGTGCAGAAAGATGGTATTGAGTTCAAATCTCAGACATGATCTTGATGAATGATAGAACAGATATGAGTGACAATTTGCCAAATGTGGTCTTATATGTATTTTTAATGTTAAGCAAAGGATTTGCAAAGCACAAAACAAACCAAATATGTTATTTAAAGAAAAACTGAATTTGATCATTTTTTTCATCTAAAAATTTGCTGGACATTTGTTCCTCATTTCAAGATAAGAAATAAGAACAGCAGAGGTTCTGGAGTACATGAATGACATGTTGACAATCCTGCTCATTCTTATTATAATGCACATGACACTTTCATTGTCTTGTAACTGTTGGCAGACCAATTCCCCTCCAAGATGAATAAAGTTGTATCATATCGTATAATGTCTCCATCTCCCATCCTTTAAATCTAAGTGATGGGTGTTGTCTGCTTGTGTTCTTTCTTTCTCTCAATGAGTTTACAGTTGTTTTGTGTCTGTTTGTTCAGATGACTGATGATGCCAGTATTCTAACAGTCCTTTTATGCATAGCCTAATGCAAACTGTTTAATTTTATTGGCACAGAGAATGGCAAGCCACACGGGCCAGTTTTTATCCATGAGCCACATGACATTGTGTTTCCCGTGGACTCTGAAGAAAGGAAGGCCACGTTAAACTGTGAAGCAAAAGGGAATCCAACACCACATTACAGGTTTGCCAACATTATTTTTTATCAGTACCTTCACTTAGCAAAGACTGGTGGTCTCCTTTTATACATCCTTTCAAATGTTGTAACAGGAAATAAAGAACATGATTGGAATAGGTGTTTGGTTCTGGATGAGATAAATTAAACAGAGCAGTTGTAACTAATCTTTCCATAAAGATTAAGAATAGTGTCAGTGTTTGTACCTGATTTAACTGTTTTTAATTAACATGGATTAAACAGTTTTCAACTCTGTTGCACTGCACAATATCCATCTTGCCCCATTTGTATTTCCACTATCACTTCTTGTGGCATTATCTTTGAACCTGGGATAAACAGTATTGCAGGGGGATCAATATACCAACCATACAAATTGCAATATTATCATCTGTGTCATCGAAATATAACTTGATGTTGATAGACCCGACTGGAAAAAATAATGTATTTGCCTGGACTCATGTTAGTATATATCTCACAACAATGTAGCAAGTTAACAGAGCTATTTTGACAGAAATGATTGCAGCTGACCTGTTGTTGTGGTGTGATGTTATCAAAATGACATGTTGATGATAAATACTAATCTCAAAATGTGCACAGAAAATTGTGTTGTGATGTGGAGATTCTTTTTCCTGATAAAAATCCTGAAATTGGCACATTTTCAACAATCCCTTCATGGATTTGGAATGTTATTTAACAGATGGTATATCAATCTGACAGCTAAAAACAATCAGAAACCATGTAATATTGTAAAATGTCTTACAGACAAATCCTACAACCTACAGGTATCTGTTCTGTATCAGTACAATCACTCATTTTGAGAGGCTTCTAACATTATTTTAATATCATGTTACCACATTTCTGTATTGGCATGAAAAGTGTGTTCACCCATCAACACAGTGCTTGCTAACCGACATTGGCTGAACATTTAGCAATCCATTGATTTAAAATGTGTTATCCTTTGTGTTCAAACTTCTTAGTTGTCTCAGTTATTCTTTATTTGAAGACTTGAAACTGTTGCCGCTAAGCTCTATGCTCCTCCAATTTCTACCCTTTGTGAGCTCCAAATCTCTAATATTGATGTTCATGCTTTCACCTGCTCTCGGAACGTGCGTGAGGCCTTCGCCTCTACCTCGCTCTGCTTTGTTGGCAAGAACCTACTTCACAAATATTTGTTAAATTCCCTCGTATTTTGTGATGCAGCTTGGTGCATTATTCTTTCTGATCTTCTTCTTCTTGCGTTTGAGGCAGCAGGTCTGCCACCCGGTTCAACATCCGTAGGTGCCCGCCCTAACGCTGCTGTGCAGTACCCTATGAGAGTTTGCTATAATAAAGGCAATATACAAATAAATGCAAACAGTAGTTTGCAATAAAGTGCCGCTGCTTAGCTAGTCAGTCTGTGTTTTGGGGCAGAATCTACTCCTATCACATGATCTTATAGAATGGGGTTGGGAGGGAGAGATAGATCAGCCATGATTGAATGGCAGTAGACTTGATGGGCTGAATGGCCTAATTTTACTATCACATAATATTATGATGTTATGACTTAATTGAGCAGTCAATCACCAAATTCTGTCAGCTTATTGCTTGAGCAATAGAAACCTAACGCCAAGACCTAACACCCATCTTGTGGGGACATATATTCTTCTGCATCTGTTATGCCACAAAATAACAATTTTGTGGCATTTTTGCTCTATTTTCTATTTGAAGAATTCTCATGGTTCTATATCTCGGTCTCTATTAAGTCCAACTGCATGCTTCTCGCCCCCCCCACCCTACCCCGTCTTGTTCCGTCCCGCCCCACCCTTCCTGCTTGCCCCTAATAAAACCAAGTGTGGGCACGGATGGCAAGCTTAAATGTCTTTGTGTAAAATATAAATTAGAACCTGGGAATATTCTTGGACAAAACCCCATTCATTCTTATAAGCAATTTCTTCCACCATTTGTGCGTGTTTTCAAAGATAAAGTTAAACACCCAACCTATTACAGAGTGAGTGTATTACAACAGCCAACCAACACTGCTTCGTGTGATATAGTTATAGGTGGACGTTGTCTGCAACTCAGGACTAATTCACCTTCACATTCCTGAGTAATAGTTGTGTCACTGCATAAAATATTATCTATTAAGAAATTAATAAGTAGTAGCCAGGGGCTTCTTGTCTCAAATAAAGCTTCATGCGCTTCACCATAAATTAACTGTCGATGATTTCAGGGAAAGAAATGCCTCTCTTGCGTTAAATGAATGCTTCACAACGAGATCTGTCCTAAAATTAAAACATGTGAGACAGAGATAATTCTCAGATATGAGACATCATTTTCATAAAGTAATATGAAGGAAAATCAGCTGTATAAAGCCATTTGTTGAGGCATTACATTAAACAGAGTGGGATTTTAAATGGGTTACATGGGAGCACAGCTGATGAGAATTCAACTCATTGATGCTGTAGTTTCAGCTCTGACCCTTACCTCATAAGATGGGAATAGGAAGCTCACATAGGAGATTGCTCTCAAACATGGACTTCCTTCTCCTTTTGACCCGTGGCTCAGTTCTCCTATTTACCACTGTCAAGCTGCTAATCTATGCACTTAACTCTGGTTTCAGTGGACCTATTCCTTCATTCCTGCTGTTTTCTCCGTGTTTGCATCTGTAATTCAACTGAGCAACTGGGCTTAGGATACCTGACCAGCTCTAAACTATTTCTTAAACAGCAAAAAAATAATCTGGATCAATCTGTGTCGCAGAGTCATAGAGTCATACAACATGGAAACAGATCCTTTGGCCCAACTTGCCCACACCAACCAACATGTCCCATCTATACTAATCCCACCTGTCTGCGTTTGGCCCATATTTTCTCAGCTGTGTGACTATAATTTGAAATAATCATTTTAAGAATTGATTTATATAAAGGGATAGTAAGATAAAATAAATTAATAGAAATCAATGGTTTTAAAATGTATAGCTATCATGATTATCCAACTGAACTATTTCACTTTGACGGACCTCATTCATGCAAACTCAATGAGATTAATTCTTAACTACATTTTGTACGATATGTTGTATTGCTTACTGTTACTTTTGCCATTTATGGTGATTTAATTTAAGTTTCCCAATCATAAATGTTCATTTCTTTAAAATACTTTAAGCTTGTGACTCTTTGCACTCAAAGTAAACAATGGGCAAACAAGCATGATTACCTGTTTCACACGGGCATGTACTGCTGAGTCTTCCAACAGAATCATATATTTTAGTGATAAACTATTGAACTGCCAAAAATATAACGTGTTTTAATAAAATGATTAAGGTTATTAAAATAAAATCTTGATTCATGGCATACTTAAGTAAGGTTTAGTGATGTAGTAAGGATTTAATTTTTTTTTCAGTTTGAAGATGTTTGAAAGGATATTATCAGTGAAATGTAATAATAACTAAATAATTGATATTCAATGTACAACACCCTCTCATGCATATCATTAATACAATTAAGGTTTATAAGCTGCTGTAATTAAAACAAATTATCCTGCTCCTTGATTAAAAAAAACTACATGACATGCATTTTCTCTAAAGGGCATAAGGCTATATGGATTTCAAAACCAGTTTAGTGAATTTAATCATGAGTTATGCAGGCAAGTTATTTTCAGAATACTTTTGAATTAATTTAAGACAAAGTGTGAAGCACACATCTCTAATTTAGTATGAATTGGCATTAGAAAATAGGTGCATGAGGAGGCCATTTGCCCCTTCGAGCCAGCACTGCCATTCATTCTGATCATGGCTGATCATCCACATTCAGTAACTCGTGCCTGCCTTCTCCCCATATCCCTTGATTCTGCTAGCCCCTAGAACTCTATCTAATTGGACAATTGGATAAGCTAACTTTGGGAAGCTGAAAGCATGGATGGAATTGGAAAATGGGATGTTAAGTTGGCACCATAGTTTTTCTGAAAATGAGCTTTCTGGACATTGTTGGCACAGCTTAAGGACTTTGTGACAGGGCTGTTTGAAATCTAAGTAATTCTCTTGATTCAGGATAAATATAAATAATCATCACACTGCTAAAATCAATCATGATGGTGAACTTAAAAATAAACAATAACTCATCCAGGGAGTTTTATCATAAATGTAATACTATTGCATAGAAACAGATCAAAAAACATGTATTAGATAGAATATAATTATACAGAGAAAACAGTGAGTTAATTCTCCTTTGGCAAACTGCTTTTCTTCAGTCACCTCTTTAGAAAGCCGAGCGACTTGCAAAGAAATTGATGCGAGGCAAATAGCTAAGTATTGAATTTGGGAGTGATAGACTTTTCTTAACTCAAGGCATTAAAGATTTGGGGCAGGGGCAGATATATGGTATTAGGTAAAAGATCAACCATGTTCTCATCTCACCAGTCTGCATCTACATCGGAACCTTGTCGGGCAAAACTCATGCAATCTCATTGTAGAAACAAAGAATTGCAGATGCCATTGTACACAAAAGTGCTGGAGTAACCCTATCCCGGTGCCCTTTCTCTGTTTCCAAACTGCCGGATAGTCTGGATGCGTATATCAGCAACATATGAGCTATTCATAATGCACAAGATATACGGTCAAAAACTATGATTGGAATTTAATAGAATGGTAAGTTTCTGAATAAGACAAGTCATATGAGTTGGAGAATGCATTTGGTGATAAGACTTTGGAAATTGGAAGGAAATAGTCATAAGGTCACAAGGACAAATGAAATTAATGGCTACAGTTTTTAGATAGATAGAATTGTCAATGTTCAGCAAAAAAAAATAGAATAGGTGTAAAAGTGATGTTGGATGCTGTTGAAGCTGCTTTGTGCCAAATTCTGGTGTTAAAGAGGATGTGGGGAGGACAAGGCCTTCACGGATTGTGGGCGGCACGGTGGCGCAGCAGTGAAGTTGCAGCCTCACAGCGCTTGCAGCGCCGGAGACCCGGGTTCGATCCCGACTATGGGTGCTGTCTGTATGGAGTTTGCATGTTTTCCCCGTGACCGTGTGGGTTTTCTCCGAGATCTTTGGTTTCCTCCCACACTCCAAAGACGTACAGGTATGTAAATTGGCTTGGTATAAATTGCACCTAGTGTGTGTAGGATAGTGTTAGTGTGCGGGGATCGCTGGTCGGCATGGACTCAGTGGGCATGCTGCATCTCTAAATGAAACTAAGATAATAGTGCAGGGCAAAGCAACAGCAGCTATTGGAGGTAGTGTGGCTGCAGTTAGATATACAGCCAGAAGCAAAATCAAGTGATTGTACTAAATTAAATGGGGAACGTGCTCAACCTAAAGACATGGATGAATAATGAACCATAGTCACAAGTTGACACTTGTGACATTAATTAAGTTTGATTAATTGCTATCACTGAGATGGTGAAATTCAAAAACCATATCTGTAATGTTATTTTTGTAAAAATTAAACAACTTAGTAATGAATGTTGTTTTCCTCCTCTTTCTGCCATACCTTGGCTCAAAATGGAGCCTTATCTCCAAGCCAAATGATTCTGCATGATTCACACCATACCTTTGTCATAATAATCACATATTTTGCACTATGATATTGCTATTCCTGGCATGTAATCATAACAATAAACTTCCATAGAATGGCCTCAAATATTTTCCCCTGCTGACTATACCTCAGACAGTATTTAAGATGCTAAAAAAAACTCTGATGAGAATCATTAGTGTTATGACAGCAACAGATCCATCACTAATAAACTGGGCTTTCTGCCATTTCCTGTAATTTAGCAGAAAAATTCACAATTGGGAAATTGAAAGTGAATTGCGACATCATATGAAAAACAGCAAAGGTAATTCTCCAATCCTAAATTGTTCAGCAATAAAAGGAATATATGAATAATCCTCAGGATCTTCTGGATTTTGGTCCATCATACCACAGATATCTCTACGTGGGAGATTGTTGGTGGATTAGTCCAAGAATCATAGAGCATGGAAACAGGCCCTTTGGCCAAACTTGCCCAAACTGATCAACATGTCCCATCTACAATAGTCCCAACAATCCACATTTGGTCCATATCCCTCTAAACCTTTCCTATCCATGTACCTGTCCAAATGTATTTTAAATGTTGGCATAGTATGTGCCTCAACTACTTTTGGCAGCATGTTCTGTATCCCCACCATTCTCTGTGTGAAGAAGTTGTCCCTCGGGTTCCTATTAAATCTTTCCTTTCTCAACTTAAATCTGTGTCTTCTGCTTCTCGATTATCATACTCTTTGTAAAAAAAATCTAAGCATTGAAGTGCTTCTGAATATTCATCAATCTTATTTGCATTGTCTATAAAATGTAACCCCGAGAGCAGGTTCCCAGTATTGAGAAGCAACAGACAGTACATTAAAGCAGCATTTTGGATATCCGGCAGATGACGTCCAAAGCTTGAGTCAATAAGTGATAAACAGTATATGCCCACACCAAAATGCCTAAGGTGGCCACATTTAATCACGAGTGCCGAGTCACAACATTTAGACCACATAAAGCCCTGTCTCGCGGCACGAGTTCATTCCAAGAGTTCTCCCGAGTTTGCCCTGATTCGAACTCGGAGATTTACGGTAATAGCCACTCGTCGGTACTCGGGGCTCTCGTGGACATTTTTCATCACGTTGAAAAATCTTCACGAGTCTTCCCGTGCTTACCTGCCATTAGCGAGTCTTCCCGAGTACCTGCCGTTAGCGCTAAGAGACGTCCCCGAGCTCTGACGTACCCGCTACGTTCATTCTCTGTGCTTACCACAAGTTTGATTTTTTTAAACTCTGGAGTGCTCTTGGAATGAACTCGCACTGTGGGACAGGGCTTATAGACTGCAGTGGCGCAAGAAAAAAAGCTCTCTGCCAGTTTCTCAATTTCCTAGCTGTTCAACTATTCTGATGCCCCAAAGAGTTAATTTTAAGATTTGGGATTACTGCCTGGGTGAGACAAGTCATGTCTATGAAACAGAATGATAATGTGGTACCAATGTTATTTTTGGACATTGAGGCATAATTACCCATGAGCAAGAACCTTTGAATGGTATGTTCTGCTGATATTCAGTTGCCAATTCTTGGGATATTTAAAGCATAGAACGAATGTACACTGTTCTTAATTCTAGTGTAAATTATAGAAAAATACATTTTCTTCAAATACTACTTTTATGCATAATGCTCTTGAAGTATAGAACATTACCATGAATATCAAAAGGCATTTCACAATTCTGCATTCACTATTCAAATATAATTTGTTTCTCATATTTGATTTGCATAGTCAGTTATGATAGAAAGACTGCTCTATAAGTTAATCGGTCTATTATTTCAACACAGAAAAACTGACCTTCAACACTAAAACTATATAGCTTCTGAAGCATTTGGAAGTTGCTTTTATACAAATAATCATGCATAAGTAGGTTTTCATTATAAAAAGAAACTGCCCTTTTCCTGACTCAATGGTTTTACAATTGCTGCTTGGAATATATTAAAACACCAATTCACCAAAGTGTTGAACCATCTATAAAAATGCTGTTTTTGAATAAATTATTCTTGATGTGTCCTCATGAATAAATAGTTGTTATACATTGAAAGTTCTACCTCATGTGCAAGAATTATAATGTATACCCAGTATTGCTCTGAACAAGCAACATCTTCCCAAAATAGAATCTAATCATCAACTCAGTTGACATCTTGAATAACCAGCAGCTAAGACTGTTAAATCAGACTGTAAAAATACAACTTTATTTAGGGTGGCACCTAGGAATAACTCCAAAAATAACCATCACAACAACTTTAAGATATTACATCCTAAATTGCACTTGGAGTTGGAATGTGCTCTTTCAATCTTCAAGTGCAAAATGAAGAAATAAAGTGTTAGGCAGACATCCAGCTATGTAGCTTTGTGGCTATGTAGCCAAATGGAAGCAACTTGTAATAAAAAAATTGATATTTACTGAGATGTGGCTGTTAAAAACTAAAATATGCTGCTGAGATATTGCGGCTAGCTTTACATGGAGGATTGATTTGTCATGTGGTCATAATAAGGAACAGCAAGTTATAAAAACAAACTTCAAAGAATAAATCCTCACCCAGAAAATGGCTTGTTCCCTTTATCACCGATACTTTTTTGCATATCTTTCACTCATTGTTCCTTATCTCTCCACATCACGGTCTATATCTCGCGTTTCCCTGATCCCTGATTCATTGTTCTTTATCTCTCCACATCATGGTCTATATCTCTCGTTTCCCTAATTCCTGACCAGTTGAAGAAGGGTCTCGACCCGAAACGTCGCCTATCTCCTTCGCTCCTTAGATGCTGCTGCACCCGCTGAGTTTCTCCAGCTTTTTGTGTACCTTCAAAGAATAAATATTCCACATCTACAAATGTTGCTGCCTGTTGCTGCCAAATGTTACTCCAGCACTTTATGTATTTTTTTGTAAACCTGCAGCTGTAGTTCCTTGTGTCCACAAAGTTGCTAAATGCATTTCGGTGCCATGCATTTTCCAACACGATGAAAACCAATAAACTGCAAGAATCTGTATTATATACCAAAGATACAAGAAATGTCAAAGAATTGCAGAGAAAGTGACTATAATATGCTGGTGAAAGGCAGATTATGTTACAGTTCAGTGTGACAATTGACAGGAAAGTACATTTCAATTGAAGCTACTTGCAATAAATACAAACGGTTGACAAACATTTCACTTTTATTTTAAATGCAAGCCTCACGTTGAAATCTGCAAATACTCTGCAAGTCAGGCCCATCTGTGGGAAGAGACACAGTTAAGGTTTCAGATGGTAAAAATTCCGACTTCAGACTCCAACCTTAGTGTGGTGATACACCATGGAAACAGCCCCTGTGCCCTACAGAGACCCCGCTGACCATTGATCATCTGTTCACACTGGCTCCATGTTTTCCCACATTTTCATCACTCCCCACACTGAAGGCAATTTACAGAGGCCAATTAACATGCAAACCCGCACGTCATGTAGGAGGAAACCTGAGCACCCGGAGAAAACCCATGCAGTCACAGGGAGAACGTGCAAGCTCCACACAGACAGCACCTGAGGTCAGGTTCGAACCAAGGTCTCTGGCACTGTGAGACAGCAGCTCCACCAGCTGTGCCAGTGAGACACAGATGCAGCTTGGACTTGCTGAGTATTTGCAGCAGCTTCTGTTTTTGTTATAGATTTCTAGCACCTGAAATTTGTTTATGAGTTTCACATTGAAAATTGTCGGACAGTGACAAGAATACATAGACACAAAGTATGAAACTCTTGTTTATTCCAGCAGGCTCCCTCCCCCTACCAACTGCTTTTGCCCAGCTCCTTCTGCACCCGTGCCATCTCCCTCATCGGTGCATTTGTCCCCGATGTTTTCCTACTGGGACCAGTCCACAAAACTTAGCTTCGAGCAATAGGTACCCAGATCCTGCCCGCAGATAGCGCCGAGGCCTCCCCACAACTCCCTGATCTCAGAGGCTTTTGAACTATTTTTAAAATATATTTTTATTTTAACTATGTTTTTAAACTATTTTTGAATGACTCTGATGCTTCAAAATATTAAAAAAAAAAACATTTGAAATGCATTTGCTGAAATTGTTTTCAATTTTTATTGAAAACTTCCAGACCGAGTAGAGGAAAATTAATTCACCTGCAAAGGTAGGTTAATGATCTTATTTAAATGAATGGCATCTTGTAGATGGTGCATGGCAGAGGGACAGCGTTCAAAGTGCCCAGGACATGGTGATTTGTCCCAGACTTTGGGCTGATCCGGGTTGCTGGTACCTCACTGCCCACCGATCACTGATGTTCCCACTGCCCTTTATGTGGGTGGGGAGCTCCTGGCCATCAGAAAGCAAGCTTCAATGCGGCTTTATGGTCACATGTACTGAGGTTCAGTGAAATTCAATTTTTTAATACATTTTATTGAAAATTGTATTATGCCAAAGCTCAATCGTACGCAAGTACATGTGTAGGAAGAGTAGATCACACTGAGGCTGTACTGAGGAATTTTGGAGTTCGCATGATCTCCTTGTGATCGTGTGGGTTTCCTTTGGGTGCTCTGCATTGCTGTACAATTAAAACTTTGTCAATACAAGCCATATCCCATACATTTGTTTTTTTAACATGAATAGTTTAATTCCTGCTGACGTTTAATCACAACCAAACATTGGGCAGGCAAACAAATAATAGAAACAAGGAACTGCAGATGTTGGTTTAGACAAAAAGACACAAAGTATTGGAGTACGTCAGTGATTCAGGCAGCATCTCTGGAGAAAATGGATAGATGACGTTTCAGGTTGAGACCCATCCTGAACGATCCCAACCCAAAACATCACCTATCCATGTTCCGCAGTGATGTTTCACGATCTACTGAGTTACTCCAACACTTTGCTTCCTTTTCCGGGCAAACAAAATGTATCTATTTGTCTTTTTTGTCTTGCAGATGGCAAAGAAATGGCACAGATTTTGACGTAAGCGTGGATTACCGTTATAATTTGATTGGTGGCAGTCTGGTGATCAATAACCCAGTTAGGACTCAAGATTATGGAACCTACCAATGTTTTGTAACAAATTCCTTTGGCACAATCGTGAGCAGAGAAGTGAAGCTTCAGTTTGCATGTAAGTTGGCAGTATTCCTTTCGTATAATAAATGATTTCGGAGAATAGCCTTGTGTATTAGTTTAGATACCGTTTAAGTGTAATTTTCTGAATATGTACTGGCAAGAAAGAATATTGCCTGTTACAAATATATATTGAACAAATTCAGACATTTGGCTTGAATTTTTTGTCCAAAGGTTCTGAACACCCAATTGTCCTTTATGTTGATGCTAAGTGAAGTTTCTAAGCTTTTACTTAGAAAATTCATAAATGATGTATACTCTTTCACAGTGGAAGCTTCGATTGAATCTGTTCAATAAGCAAAGATTTAATTTTGCACTATTTTAGAAACCACAAAATCCACTTAGAAATTGCCAATCAAAACACTTTCTGAAAAACACATTTAAATGTTCTTTATAAAAATCTCTGTCATGCATTGATTTTTGAGAGTTCGTTCCCAGCAGTCCTTTAATTATTTTGAATTTATATTTGATTTGGGTAAGAAAAGTTGCTAAAGCACGTCAAATCAATCTTTCAAAATGACGTGAGTATTTTGTGTTTGTTCAGTGAAGAAATCCTTGTTTTGTGGCTCTGGATGATTTATGTTGACTAAAATAATGCATGAAATAAAGGCAATGTTAAACTATAACTATTCTTAAATTTGGAGATATTTGTTTCATTGCAAACCAAGTGGTTGCAGCGAGAAGAATTGGGGTACAAATTTCTTTGGAATTCCATGTGTCGGGAAGCTAGCTGTGTTTTAACTTCTTTCGAACAAACTGATCTTGCTATTTGATACAAATATGCTACCTTTCATATTTGTGTACACAGGATTGCTTGCGAAAACCTTTCACATTTACATTTACTTTTTACTTTTATTTTGGATTTTGCTACTTTGGAAGCCACTTCTCATTGCTATGTTTAAGTGTTTTGCCAATGCTATGAATTCAAGAATGGATCAGAAAACTTGATGAGCATGTTCTTTCACAGCTCTTACAACCACTCTGTGTGTCATGACTGAGCACGATGGCTTTCCTTCTGGGCATCCATATTGATGTAGTTTTGATGATGCGATGTCTCAATGCTTTAATTTCAATGTAAAGTCAACCAATGAGGAGCTGTCTTCATTGGTGAGCACTGCAATGCCAGGCCTTTAGTACAAAATAGCAATGCTGATATTGTTGGTATTTCCTCATGGATTTGTGCTCTTTTATCTGGTATTTAATTCTCACTCAAGTTGGAAAGAAATGGATAAGAGAATATCATATAAAATAATGTAAAGGATGTTAGATTTATGCTTTCTCAAAGTTAAATTAATTTTTGGGAATCTCTAATTGAATCAGTGAATGCGAGGTTTGTTAAAAGAGCGATATTTTGTCGGGACAGTTAAAAATGAAGAAAGATCATTGTTGTCTTCGTAATCACTTCTTTTGCTCAATGGCCTAGTTGTAGATATTTAAAGATGTGAACTGTCTATAGGATGGATTGGCAATTGTGCAACTGATATTGAGCTTTGGACCTCATGTATACCGAATTGTGAATGAATACATTGACACCCTCCGCCACTGTCATTCAGATTTTTCCATCAATTGCACAGAGGTAGGGGCACAATCAGACAGGCGGTCACAATTTGGAGATTGGAGGAGGCAATTGTGAAAAGCCTGATTACATTAGATATAATGGGGGCTCCAAATATTATTGGAAATATTAACCTTGCATTTGGTTTTGTGAGTCTGAAGGTTCAAGATTCTTGTCACCCTTTCGAAATATAATCACCAGAATTTATTCCCCAGTCTGGTCCTGGGCCAATGCAGCATTGATGATTTAGTCTTTAGTTGAGGTGTTTAACTGAGATCCCATTAAACAATTTCAAAGTGGAGGAAGACAGTTAAGTTTCAAGTTTATTGTCGTTTGCACGAGTTCAGTGAGGCACAGGTACCATGAAAAATCTTGCTTGCAGCAGCATCAAAGGCACATATATTTGGACAAACTCAAAACACAAATGATGCATAAATTCTAGGCAGAAGTTTAAAAGAAAGAAAATTGTACGAAAAGCTTCAATAGAAAAGAAAAAACAAACAAGTCCAAGAGGTGGACCACAGAGTTCTGTTGTCAAGAAAGGGTTCAGGTTATGCAGAACCTTGTAATTATAGAAAAGTAGCGGTTACCAAACAGTGTGGTGGGGGACGTCAGGTCTTTTGCCCGACTGTAGCAGCAAGAAGAAGGACGTTGACTAGATGGTGGGGAAACTTGATAATTGAAGCCACCGTCTCGAAGCAGCATCTTACATCCCACTGCATAGGGTTTACCATACCAGGCTATGATGCAACCAGTTAGGATACTTTCTACTGGGCATCTATAAATGTTTGTTAAAGCATGTTGAATCTTTTCTAAAGAAGTAGACAGGCTAGCTAGTCATCTTTATGATAGTATCTATATGCCAGGCCTAGGACATGTCATCTGATATGTTAACGTCTGGAAATTTGCAGCTTCTAACTCTCTCCACCATCCACCCACTAATGAATACTGTTGCATGATCTTCCGACTTCCTATTTCTGGAACAATCAGTTCCTTGGTCTTGTTGGCATTGAGTGAGATTTTGGAGTTGTGACAATACTTCCCCAGATGATCTATCTCTTTCCTGGACTCATCCCCATCACTGATATCTTTGATGAATTTCTAGATAGCTCTGGAGCTGTGCTTAGCGACACAGTCATGGGTGTAAAGATTGTAGAACAGGGGGTTAATAAGCATGCAACCTTGAGGTGCACCTGTGGTGATGGTCAATGATGAGGAGATGCTCCAGATTCATAGTCAGCAGCATTTATTTAAAAAAATCATAACCTACTTATTATCCTTTCACTGTTGGACACAATGCTTTTAACCTATATTGCATCATAGCTAAACTGAAATGTTTCATTGATTGTAAAGTATTTTGTAATAGCCTGAAATCATTAAAAGCAATATATATATTTTTTAATTTCAATTTATTAAATTGTACTATGCCCAATTGTTATTTGTGATATTTTCCATCATGATATTTAATATTGCTAATAATCAAATACATGAGATTTAGATGATAAATCACCTGATGTAATCAGGGTAGCATAAGGATTTGTTAATTCTCCAGTTCCCATTGAACTTCTACTTAAATTAATTTATTTTATGAAAATATTATGAGGACCTTTATGTTACACCAACCAATCATCCTATCATCTGGGATGTTAACTGCAAACATTAGGGATAAACTATGCTATCTGTGATTAAATCTGTGAAAATAGTCAAAGAACAACAAATAAATATTTTCAACACAGATCATAAACTAATGATTCCAAAGTTTGTTACTAATTTGGAATTAATTTTCTTTGGTCATTTAGCTTCTTCTTTAGAGCATTTGAAGTCATGTCAGGATTTTTCCATTCTAATAAGTCATATGACCCATTACAAGTTCAAATGGTGCATACACAGTCTTGTTGAAACTTAAAATAACTATTAGATATTAACATTTTCCTCATTCTTTTTCACAGATCAATTGATGTGGAAGGTTTTTATATATAATAACTACCTTTTAAAATTAGGTTATTTGAAGCTCAAGAGTTGTCATTTGATGTGATCCTCATTATTATACATGACTTGGATGATTACCAGGCACAGTAATGTGACCATTTATTGCATGCCAGTGAGCATGCTAGGTGAATAGGTTTCTCCAAGTGTGAGATGCATATGGTTCAGCAGATTTGATAACTGGACTAAAGAATATGTCTTCACTGGCATTTTTATGATTCCTAATAAAATAATAGGAGGAGCAGATAGACAGTCATAATATGCATCCCCCAGATATGATCGTGAATCCCAAAAAATAGCCAACAGTCAGAGAAGACGCTGGCAGTCCATTCCTTCAATATATTCAAGAAGGTCAGTTTATTTCCAATGTTAAAGAGAGCCAGGGAAACTGGAAAAAGGCTGGAACAAGATACTGAAGCAAAAAAGAATTGTTGGAAAAACTCAGCGGGTCACAGTTTAAGAATAAGGGGTAGGCCATTTATGACTGAGATGAGGAAAAATGTTTTCACCCAAGGAGTTGTGAATCTGTGGAATTCTCTGCCACAGAAGGCAGTGGAGGCCAATTTACTGGATGTTTTCAAGAGTGAGATATAGCTCTATGGGATAACAGAATCAAGGATATGGGGAAAAAGCCGGAACGGGGTAGTGATTTTGGATGATCAGCCATGATCATATTGAATGGCGGTGCTGGCTCAAAGGGCCGAATTGCCTACTCCAGCACCTATTTTCTATGTTTCTATGAGCAGTATCTGTTGAGACAAAGGAATGGTTGACCTTTTGGGTATTGATGCTGTATCAATACCCCTGATGTGGATGATGAGCCATGGTTAAATATAATGATGGACCATAGGTCCACTTTTGCTCCTGTTTTCTGGATGATCTAAGGATTTCTGGCTTTAGTGTTTAATAAATTCCTTTGCAAGAATATATTATTAGGTCTTGTTGATGCTGTTAATGTTGCCTCTCTATTTCTTCTTGAGCCGTCAGCAATTCAGTCAAAACAATGGGCCTTGCCTATCCTGTAAAGCCTTGAATATTTTAACAATCAGTCACACAACGTCAAGTACAAAATGAGTTGTAAGTAGGCCAGACCGGATGGGGATGCGAGGTAACTTCACAAAATAAATGAACAAGCAGCAAGATGACAAATTTCATGATGAATATCTGGTAGGAGCCTGCAGTTACTGTTTTATGTTAAAAACTAATCTCCAAATTTTCCATAGTTGACTGGAGAATTGAATATCTGTTGATTACTCATTCAGTCTTATTACTAGGTGACAGTACAATCTTTATTACGTACCATTCTGCAATAGCAGGTGGTTAACCCTCAAGTAATTGAGGAGCACATCTGTTGAAATAGATATGGCAAGAAATTTGAGTGAAAATAATTATCATGGGCCTGTTGTGCCAAGAAGGAATTGTGCATGTGTGCTATTCATCTCCAAAGGTAGTCCAGTGGTACAGCTGGTACAGCCGCTGCCTCAGAGTATGAACAACCCAGGCTCAATCCAAAGCTGTTTGTGTGGGGTTAGCATGTTTATTTTGGTTTGGTTTAGCTCGGATTGTCTTAGCTCAGTTTAGCTCTGCTTCACTCGGTTTAGCTCCGCTTCGCTCAGCTTAGTTTAGTTTAGCGATACAACAGAAACTGGCCCTTCAACCCATCTGGTCCAAATCGACAATCAATCACCTGTTCACACTGCTTCTATTTTTGATATTCCACATTCTCATCCACTCCCTACATAGAAACATAGAAAATAGGTGCAGGAGGAGGCCATATGGGACTTCAAGCGAGCACTGCCATTCATTGTGATCACGGCTGATCATCCACAATCAGTAACCCATGCCTGCTAGCCCCTAGAGCTCTATCTAACTCTCTTTAAATTTATCCTGTGAATTGGCATCTATTGCCTTCTGTGGCAGAGAATTGCACAAATTCACAACTTTCTGGGTGAAAAAGTTCTTTCTCATCTCAGTTGTAAATGGTCTCTTTTTATTCTTCGACTGTTGCCCCTGGTTCTGGACTCCCCCAACATTGGGAATATTTTTCCTGTACCTAGCTTGTCCAGTTCTTTTATAATTATATATATTTCTATAAGATTGCAGCGGGCATTAGTACAGAGGCCAATTAATTTGAGAGAGAATGGGAGCACCCAGAAGAAACCCGCGCAATCACAGGGTTGATGTGAGGCAGCACTTCTACCAGCTATGACATGGTGTTCTCCCTCTGACTGCATATGTTCCCACCATGTGCTGTGATTTCCACCCTTATCTCAAAGTCTTGAGGTTTGTAAAGTTAATTGCCCCCGTATATTGTCCATAGCGTGCAGATGAGAACCTGGGGGATTTAATGGGAACATGGGAGAAAAAAGTGGGAAGAGTGTAAATTGATGCATGATTGGTCAACATGGGTAGTGTGTACCGAAGTGGCTGTTTCTTGACTGTAGGATTTTTTTTTAATCTTGTGTCTCTAACCAAAGACTTTAGATTTGTAGACTATTTTGTCCATCTGACAAATCATATTGACTGATAACAAATAGTTGATGCAATATCATAACTTATATTTACATAGGAACACCAGACATAAGGTTTTTGTGATGGACATTATGTTTATCTCTTTTCTGATTTGAACAAAATAAATATTTTCCTGACAATTTCGAATTATGTCAGTACCCATTCAAAAGTATGTTTGACACTTGAATAAAACATTTTTTTAAATGGCTAGTAATGTTTGGAAACACTCCAGGAATCTGAATATCTGCAGAAGATTGATTCGTAATCATCTGTCGCTGCGTTATCTCTTGAAAAGCTCTATACTTTTTTTTACATTAAAAAGTGCATATAAGGATTGAATAAAAAGTCCCTTGTGAATTTGACACTGGCGTGATTATATAGACTGAATGATACTGTACAGCTGAATTCAGCTAGGGTAAAAATAATTCAATTCTGATTCTGTCATCAGTCTTCACGTACATATCCGAATAGGAATGATATGTAGTGCAACCCTTACAATCAATCTGATGTGTGTCAAAGCTGAGGTGGAATGCATAATTCAAACGTTATATTTTTAGAAACAAATGTCAAGTATTGGCACGCATTAGGATAAAGGGAACTGTTGTTTGACTTGATATTTCCAGCACAATAACAGCACCACTTAAAATATTTTATTTTGTTTGTTTTGAGTTAGGTGGCAAATTGATGGGAGAATATTATACAATCTGATATTTGCTGATCATGGGACAAAAATCTTACTCTTTTGCTTCCACGATCCCACTTCAAAGACATAAAGTACATTGTTACCTAGAAGGATTGAAAGTTTGTATTTTTATATGATTGTACCTTGCATAAAAGATAGGAAGGACATTCTGCTATTGAGGGAATACAGCGTAGGTTCAACAGGTTAATCCCTGGTATGGCGATTCTTGCCAATGATGAAAAAATGGTGCGACTGGGCTTGTATTTGCTGGAATTTAGAAGAATGAGAGGGGATCTTATAGAAACATATAAAATTCTTAAGGGATTGGACAGGCGAGATGCAGGAAAAATGGCCCCGATGTTGGGGTAGTCCAGAACCAGGGGTCACAGTTTAAGAATAAGGGGTAGGTAATTTAGGACTGAGATGAGGATTTTTTTTTTCACCCAGGGAGTTGTGAATCTGTGGAATTCTCTGTCACATGAGTCAGTGGAGGCCAATTCACTGGATGTTCTCAAGAAAGAGTTGAGATTTTGCTCTTCGGGCCAACGGAATCAAGGGAGATGGGGAAAAAGCGGGAACCGGGTAATGATTTTGGATGATCAGCCATGATAATATTGAATGGCGGTGCCTGCTCGAAGGACCGAATGACCTTCCCCAGCACCTATTTTCTATATTTCTATGTTTCCAATATGCCTATCAGAACATTCCTACATTTGTCCATGGAAAAATGCCATAGGCCAATACAGCCTCAGACACCCTAATAACACCGCTTACCCTTCCTTCCATCTTAATTCCTGCAAGGACCCAATTCCAGTGACGGTCTTGAGCCAGAAAGACACCAACTATCAACCTTGACATTAAATGATTGATTACCCCCTCCTCAAATATCCTGGGTGTTGGGGAGGAGGGGCCAGGGGAGACATATCTGTTGAGCAGAAATATTGCAGCTACAAGAAGTGACCAGAAGCTGGGTATTCTGTGTTTAATAATATCTTTAGGGTGGCACAGTGACACAGCAGTATAGTTGTTGCCTCACAGCACCAGACACCCAGGTTCAGTCCTGACTACATATGCTCTCTGCGCGGAGTTTGCATGTTCTCTCTGTGATTGCGTGTGTTTCCACTGGGTGCTCCGGTTCCCTCCCACACTCCAAAGACATGTGAGCTTGTAGGTTAATTGGCTTTGGTTAAATTGTAAATTGTCAATTATCCCTAGAGTGTAGGATAGTACTGGTATACAAGCTACATCTCTGGAGAACATGGATTGGCGATGTTTCGGGTCGGGACCATTCTTCAGAGTTATTGTGGGTATGGGGAGGAAAGCCGGGAGAGATCCTGGTCCATTTTCCTAGTAGCAGAGGTGATTAATAGCAGCGACAAGTGATTAATGTGTACGGACAAGGTAGACTGCAGAAACATTTCTTCTTATCAAAGGTGAATAAAATTGCAATTGATGGGTGAAAGATTTTGAGGGATCTAAGGGGAACCTTTTCGACCCAGAGTGTGGCAAGTGGTTGGAATGCACTGCAAAAAGTAGTAGCAGTAGCAAAGTCACTGGCAGTATTTAAGTGATGTCTAGACAAACACTGAAATTGCTGAGGCAGATAAGGCTGCAGGCCAAGTGATGGAAGGTGGATTTAATATGAATGGATGCCCACTGGTCATTGTGGATGTAGTGAGATGAATGGTCTGTTTCCATGCTGTAGAACTTTATCACTCAGAGAGAGAGAGGGAGAAAGAGAGAGAGAGAATTAAAGCCTTGCATGTCAACTTGATACTTTAAAATTCCTTTCAGATGTTGCTTGACATGGTGATTATTTTCACTATCCATCATTTACTGCCTGTATTTCAGATTTCCGACTTCTGCATAATTTCTGTTTTGTTTTATTCCTACTAAAACATTCATTGGAATGTGTGGATAAGAACAATTTGCTAAACACAAAATATGCATTGGTATTTGTTCAAAATTGGGAGTGTGGGTGGTGAAATGAAGGTTAAAAACTGGAAGATAAAGCAGAGTCTGGTTCCTTTTTATTAAACACTCTAATCTTTGCTTTGTGATTAATTTAGCAGCTGAAGATCCTTTCAATTTTACAATGTATTTTTTACATTTCCACATTGTGGCTGCAACTTTAATTGAATTGCTTGAACTCAAAGTCAAAGAAAGCACATTATATTTGAACAGGGCCCTTTTAAAACAAAAAGAAGTGATTAAATGTTCACTATGGAAAGAATAACATGAATTAACACAACATCAGAATCCAAGCTGTTTGAGTGGAGGGCAGGAGAAAGGTTGGAACTCAAATTACATTCATTTGGTAACATTTGAACTTGGCCAACTGAAATGAAAAAAACACACATTTGTCATTTGATGCATTGAACTCTAATATTTCAATCCACGTTTATTTTTTTTTTGTTTCTAATTACCAGTGCTCGGTATTTTTTTAACCAGAGGCTTGGCTGTTTAATACATGACAGATTGTACTAACATACTTTAAAGACTGTAATTGAGAGATAACAATGAATGAGTGCTGCTTCGTTCTTCTCTCTCAAGAATATCAAGACTGGAGAAGTAGCTATTTTAGATTCTATTCAGGTGAAGCAATGATAGAGGAGCAATCGGATGCTTGTTAGAAGAGAAGGGAGGGTCATCTGGGTAAAGCGATGGACTTGGTGTGCTTCAAAATTCAAGTGAGGGGAGAGGTGGGGGGGGAGAGGGGATGAAGGGGAGTGAAGGGGAGATGGTTGAATGATTATCCAATGGTACATGTGTTCCTGCAGAGAGCTCAATGAGATTTCACATGCCACTGCTGGAGATCCTCTGTCCATCGATCTTTCCGCTTGGTTGTTAGTGAGGCGGTGAACAAAATAAAGGCGAATGCTAGATATATCAAAAGCATGACTCATTGCTCAAAATCAATATCATGTAGAATGACAGCTATGTCAATTTCAGGAGATTTCTGATCCCTTCCAACCCACTGTCAAATTAGTTTCTCTGAAATGTTTGCTCTAAAAACATTCCATCTAATCTCCTTTTATTAATTGTTGACTAGAATTGGCAGTAAATTTTAAATCGGCTTTTGGCCAGGTTTCATAGAATCAACAAAAATTTATGATACTGGAAGAGACCATTTAGCCCTTTTTGTCAGTATCAGACAAAAAATCCCACATCCAACACTAAGTCAGTAACACTGCAGACCATGTCTCTTCAAATACATTTCCCATTGCTGTTTTTAGGTGACAAGGATTGCTGCCTCGATTGGTAAGCACAAGGATCAATTTATCCAAGACCAGATACAAAATAAGTAACTATATGCTCTGGATGGCTCACCCTACCCCCAATCTACACTCCCACATGTGGTCTTCCACCTGAAAAACTTCCTTTCAAATCTGTTTTCTTATTCGAGCCTTGTTGCAAATGAACGGAAGGGTAACCCAGTGGCCCAGTGGTAGAGTTGCTGCCTTGCAATGCCGGACACCCGGGATCGATGCTGACTACGGTGGCCGTGTGTATGGAGTTTGTACTTCTCCCCGTGACCTGTGTGGTTTTGCTCCGGGATCTCTGGTTTCCTCCCACGTTCCAAGTAACCATATAACCATATAACAATTACAGCACGGAAACAGGCCCTCTCGGACCTTCCAGTCCGTGCCGACCATTTGTTTTCCCCTAGTCCCATCAAATATGTACAGGTTTGTGGATTGATTGGCTTGGCATAATCGTAAATTGTCCCCAGTGTATGTGCTGGGGATTGCTGGTCAGCACGGACTCAATGGGCCAAAGGGCCAGTTTCCATGCTGTATCTCTAGACTAAACTAAACCAAACTAAATGAATGGGGCTCTTAGCATAAATACGCAGGAAGGAACTTTGATGTTTAAGTTCCTACTACCTCATCTGTAGGTCTCAGCATTTCACTGGAGGCAAAGGACAAAGGACATTCATTGTCACATACACCAATTGGTGTAGTGACATTTGAGTTGCCATTTGCAGCACACCAATAAAAATAAGACACAACATTAAAGAAGAATTTAACATTAAACATGAAAACATCCCCTACAATGGTTCCCACTGTGAGGGAAGGCAGCAAAGTCCAGTCCTCTTCCTCTTGTTTTATGGTTGTCTTGGATCAATAGTTGGTTCTGGAGGAAAATCTGTTGGAAGAATCCACCCTTAAATGATAAATTAGTCAAACGCGAGGAGAGGTTGAATATATTTGTGTGGTTTTTGCCGAGAGGTTTCTTGAGATAATCTTGTAAGCATTGAGATATATGCAGCTCAGGGATTTGTTTCTCATGCTTATAACCTTTGCAGTCCCTGTATATTTTAGCAGGAGACATTTGTAAAAATATTAATAAGAATTGACCGGTGGATATTGCATATAACTGCAGCTTTAGTATAGGGTACTCTTCGCCCAGGGATTGTTGTTCTAACCCTCTCAGCTTTCTGGAGTTTCCCATTTTATCTGATTGGCAAAACTATCCAACTACTTTAGTCTCCCAAAGACCTTTTGTAGGGATCACATTCTGATTGTTCCCTTTGTGCGATATTCAGTTGGTAACATGATTGTTGACTATGTTGCTTCACCACATCCATCTTCCCAAAAATGCACTCCCTCCAATAATCCTCATTTAGTTTTTCTTTATTTGAATATTCTTAAAACAGCACCCAGGCCCACGGACTGTTACACTTTACATTGAGAACGTGAACAGTGAAGATTCATCCCTTTTCATTGTAGACTTTAGGAGAGCTCCGCCTCCCCTCACCCCACTAACCATCAACATCACAGTCACATCTGTGGAGTCTTTTAAGATCCTGGGAGCCATCATCTCCGAGGGCCTTAAATGAAGGCTACCATCGACTCCACAGTCAAAAAGGCACAACAGTGGATGTACTTCCTGTGGCAGCTAAAGAAGCACTATCTGCCAAAGGCGATGATGGTCCAATTCTATACGGCCATCGTTGAGTCAGTCTTCACCTTCTCCATCATGGTCTGGTTTGGCTCAGCCACCAAGTATGACATCCGGAGGCTGCAGCGAATCGTCCGATAATCCTATAAAGTTATTGGCTGCAAGCTTCCCTCCATTGACGAACTGTACACTGCAAGGGCCAGGAAGCGAGTGAGTAAGATAATCTCTGACCCCTCTCACCCTGGCCACAAACTCTTTGAATCACTTCCCTCTGGAAGGCGACTCCGGACTGTCAAATCTGCCACAGCCAGACATGAAAACAGCTTTTTTCCACAAGCAGTAGCTCTACTCAATAACCAAAAGTCTGTACCCTCCTTTTGCTCTGGTATTTTATTTAATTCACATGTTTAATCGATAATGTTTTATTATTAATGTTTAATGTTTTAGGTGTCATTCCTAACTGTCACTGTATGTCATGTTGTCACTTGCGTGCGGAGCACCAAGGCAAATTCCTTGTGTGTGAATTTACTTGGCCAATAAACTTATTCATTCATTCATTCAATTTCAACACTTGCCCAGATTATCTTTGGTTCACACACAACCAATTTCAAGAGTATCTCATCATGGCAGTTGGGGGAATGCAGTTTACCTGGTGAACTGTTACATTGAGCTTCTCACCCAGCTTTCTTCAACAACAGACAGCATTTCATATCATCTATATTTCCAAATAACATTGAAAGAAGAGAGCCTCTCTACTTCAGAAGTGAGGCTCCTACCATTGCACTTCCTGCAATTACACAATCCTATTGCTGTAACAATGTTCCAAATGAGGATATCCACAGTAAGTAGATAGGTGTGTCAACAACATTGCAGTCACTACCTAAACAGTCACGAGGTACTCCAGAAATTGGTTATGTTGGAACCAAAGAAAATCTGGGCAAGTTTTTGCTTTGTGTCACCTTAGAAAGGTAAAAGTTAACTTCAACAAGTGCTTGAAGAATAAGATACCTTCTACCAGCCTTGCACAAAATCATTTCCTTTAAATATAACATGTGCTAGCACATCCCAGGTCCTGGGTGTGAGTACCTTGGATGTGAATGGAGAATGGAGCAAGATGAACTGATTAATTCTAGATTCATTAACACCTCTCTTAAAATGAAACAATTTGTGCAGGGTTTAATTTGCATATTTTACACATGTTTACATCTTAGCCTGAGTTGATTAGCTTCCATTGAGTTATTTTCTTATTTTGTATTTAACTCCCATTGCTTACTTTTGCATTTAAATTACTTTTGTATTAATCCGTTTGCAATCAGGTAGGGCAAAAGGATATTAGGCTGTTGAAAGAAGAGTTTCTCATTAGTTTGGAAGTAGCTATAAAATGTAAAACTAATTGGAATAATTACTGGCTTGAAGATTAGAGAAATTATTCAAGCAATATGTTATTTTATGGGTTAGCATTATCCACCTGGAGACTTTATTGGCATGCTGAATAATCCTTGGAATGTTATTGGAGAATTCTTTGGATAATGTTTGCATTACAGCCTGTTCCAATTCACCTTTATTGCTCTGTTTTATAAATTGAAGGTGGGGATTTTAGTATTTTTGGTTCTGGTCTAACAAGCTTTATTTGAATTGAAATGTCAATCTGGGGTTTGAGCAAGGCCAGCTTTAATGTTCAAATAGCTTACAAGCTATTTTAAAACAATCACTTTTGATTCACCCTTGTCTTTATTTCCAATACGATTGGCAGAGAATACATTTCCTTGTCAGAAACCTAGTCTTAAAATAATACCGTAACTAATGGATAATTTTTCTGTGTGGAGTATATTATAGCTAACTTCAATAAATTCCCTAAATCTTTGTCAGATAAGTTTTAAGAATTACATGGTCAAATAGATATATCTCACTTTGATCAGTGTCGTGATCAATCAATGAGAATTAATTCAAATTAAATCATGCACAATAAGAGAAATAGAGGACAAGAGACTAAGACTGAAAAGAAGCTGATGAAGAAAATCAGAAAAAAGTGATGCATAAGAATACACTGCAATTTATTGTCTGTTTAGATGGGCTAGATATAATTACAAAAATATAAAATATACCATTAAAAAAATTACTTATGCTATTAAATAGTAGGCTTAACTCTGTGGTGAGTTTAATTGCCTAATTATGAATACATTTCGCAATTTTGAAATGCAAAGTGGGGTTAAAATTGGCTTTTCCCAAAGGCTGATAGAGGAGCAATTCATTCTGTGGTGTGTCAATTCACAATTCATTGGTAATTGCTGCCTCATAACTGATCCTTGCATTAACATTAAGTGCCATCAAACCCTCTGCTATTCTGGCAGCAAAGTCTAAGCTTAATGTGCCTGAGCACCACCAAAGAGTTGTTTTAACGTGCTACCAGTTGAGCTTATAGGACTTGATATTACAATCCCTACTATAATTGGCACCATTCTTAATATCTTGAGTGGGGGTAGGGGTAAAGACTTCATTGGGGTCATCAGGTGGGCACCCTCCTTCCTTGGTGTTTTGTTGATAGGCCCACGACACCTCCAGAAGCCTCAACAGCTCCACTCCGTTTTACCCCTCTTGCTGATCATTTTGCTGCCCAGTTGGAATCCTTCCTCTTCAGCCACAGCCAGTTGCTGCTTTGCTCGGCATCCTCTGCCAGCGACATGACGGCTGGCCGGAAGGCCTGTCTTCGAACTCCCATTCCCTTCAGGAGTCTGTCTGGTTGTTGACATGGCTACAAAGGTTAAGGGACAGAGGTTTCGGGGTAATGTGAGGGGGAACTTCTTTACTCAGAGGGTGGTGGCTGTGTGGAATCAGCTTCCAGCAGAAGTGGTGGAGGCAGGATCGATTTTAACATTTAAGAGTAAAGTGGATAGGTATATGGACGTGAAGGGAATGGAGGGGTATGTTCCGAGTGCAGGTAGATGGGCCTAGGGGAAAACAAATGGTCGGCACGGACTGGAAGGGCCGAGAGGGCCTGTTTCCATGCTGTAATTGTTATATGGTTATATGGTTATATGGTTACAAATCCTCCACAACCAACCTCTACAGTAAGCACCTGGGTACGCCAGCCACGTTGTTCTGCCTTGGCTGCTAAGCCTGAATACTTCAGACATTTGCATTCATGCACTTCACCAACTGCAGCCTCCCAAGGCACAGTTAACTCCACGAAGTACAGGGACTTCTGTGAGGTTGACCACAAGATCAGGTCCGGCTTGAGATTAGTTGTGATGGTCTCTGGTGGAAAGATGATCTTCTGGTCTAGATCAGCCTGCATTTTCCAGTCCTGGGCAGTGTCCAGGAGGGTCGGTTCCTTTCTTGCAAATGGCTTCTCTGGAAGTTGTCCTGCCTTTACAAAAGGGTGGTGTTTGAGAAACCAGACGTTGGGGGAGGGAGGGCATTGGTGGTAGTTCTCCTTCCTTCCAAGGTAATCGCCAGTTGTCGCAGGACCTGATTGTGCCTCCAGGTGTAGCGGCCTTGTGAAAGACTGGTTTTGCAGCCAGTGAGGATGCACCGTAATGTTGCTGGAGTTTGGCAGAGAGAACATGATGGATTAAGCTGTAATTTAATCTCACGAGCAGTGAATTTAAAGAATTTAAGAACTACATAATCTGACACTCCATCACCAAAGAATCCAAATTAGGTATTCATCATGTAAAAACAAAGAACTGTGGATGCTGCTCTATACCGAAGATAGACACAAAGTGTTGCCGTTACTCAGCGGATGAGGCAGCATCTCTGGATTCATACTGGTCCGAAGTAGGATCCTGACCCGAATGAAACGTCACCCATCCTTTTTCTCCAGACATGCTGCCTGACCAACTGAATTCATCATGTTATATCACTGTGTGGAGTAGCTTCACAGTGTTGCAGCGGTAGACTTGCTGCCTTTTAGCTCCGGAGACCTGGGTTCGATCCTGACTACGGGTGCTTGTCGGTACGGAGTTTGTTCTTTCTCCACATGACCTCCATGGGTTTCCAGGAGAACATGGAAGACATGGATAGGTGACGTTTTGAATCGGGACCAGGATCTGACCAGCAGTGCGGACTGATCTGTTGAGTTATCCCAGCACTTTGTGTACTTTTCAGCTAATTAAGATATTTGGATTGGAATCTATTTACATTAGACCGTATTAGGCCGGGTTTTCCAACGTACAGCAAAATTAAAGTTTTATATGTCTATTTATGGGACGATATCCCTACCCAACTTCTCTTAGGAATAATTTGACCTTTCCTCTGTGACCCGGATGAGCGTTTGACGGCACTGAGCCTGTACTCGCTGGAGTTTAAAAATGATGAGGGGGGACCTCATTTAAACTTACTGAATAGTGAAGGGCTTGGATAGAGTGGATATGGGGAGGATGTTATAGCCTCAGAATTAAAGAATGTTCCTTTAGTAAGATGAGGAGGAATTTCTTTAGTCAGACGGTGGTGATCTGTGGAATTCTTTGCCATAAAAGGCTGTGGAGGCCAAGTCAATGGATATTTTTAAGGCAGAGATAGATAGATTCTTGATTAGTACGGGTGTCAGGAGTTATGAGGAGAAGGCAGGATAAAGTAGAGAGAGATAGATCAGCCATGATTGAATGGTGGATTAGATGATGGGCTGAATGGCCTAATTCTGCTCCTATCACATGTGACCTTATGACCGAATTGCAGCTTCTCTTGCCACTCACTACTACAATTGGTTCCCTCTCCCAAACATGACGTGTTATCGAGCTTCCAGTCTCCAAAATGCTGATCTCAATTTGCCCGGAAAGTCATGAATTGTAAGCCATCTTCCTGATTTCTGATGGCTTTGCCCTTTGGCGCTGTCTCCAGCCACATGCTGCTAGGATCTACGATGAGTAACCGGTTTTCATGCTTTGCACATGGCTGCCCTTTGTCCAATTATTAGACATGGAAAAGGACAAGAAGAGTGTGGAATTCTGCTGTTCAACTTGGCAGCATTTTCTCATCCTTAGTCTTCATGAATTTTCACAGTGTTACCATGTTCTGCATGGTTTCCCCTTGATATAAGACACTGTGTTTCAAAGTCTGAGACTACCAGCATCTAAGGGAACTGAAACCTCTTTAGGCTGGTTATTATGTTGAAGTGTTGTCAGTCATTTATCGTTATAATGAAATAGCCTCCAGTATTGCAGCATTAAATCTACTCACACGCCAGCAGCAGCTTTATACCAGGCTGGTATTATTACTGAAATAAATACTTCTCTGTCTACCATTGTGTGCCCAATTCCCACTACACAAACTTCCTTTCGTTTTAATGTATTGCCTTAAAAAACTATAATGCTTTTCACTATATTTACTTGACTATATATTTAAAATGTATAAACATATATTTAAAATATTTTCAATATTTAAATATATCCTTGACTTATTATTCTGATGTCTAATGGTTGCACTAGTCATTTTGAAAGTGAGCTTGTATAAACATTTTCATGTCCATCAAAGTTGAAGCTGGGATGAATCTCGTAACCACATTCTAAACACAATCAAGCTGAATTGTTGCACAAGTTCAAAATGAAAAGCAGTCGTGTTGATTGTGTTGTCACTAGCTCTGAATGACAATTAATATCCAAGCTGAAGAAATCAATGATAATCATTATTCTTTTCATTCTCAGATAGTGCAATGGAAATGGGTGGAAATTATTTCTATATTTTTTCTAACATAGAATGGCCACTTTTTAAACATACTGTAGTTGCAAGGCTGATTTATACTTTTATATCTTTGAGTATTGTAACATTGTCCACAATAAACTTGAATATATCAGACACTGTGGCAACCCTCAAGTTGCACCTGTACTCTGTATGTAAATACAGCTCCACAGTTATTTTTATTCACAGTATAACCCTCATCTACATGAGTAGTTGAAAAATGCATGCATTCTGCTGCATAATATTTCTGTTGGATGTGAAATGTGATTGTTTTGTAATTTTAGAGGTTAATTAGTTTAGCAGAAATGACATGCAGCAAGTGGAATAAAAATTGATGTATTAAATGGTTGCTGAACTTTGAGCTCACCGTGGACATGAATTACTTCAGTAAAGTCGAATGAAAAAATATCTTGTAATTCATCAAAATAAATACATAAAAAGCACTGCGGCACAAATTCTCTGGAACTTTTAAATTACAAAGACCTGTGAGGTAAAGGGCAAAAAAAAAAATCATTAAATGAATCGTTGGTTGTACACAATTGTCACAGCACAGTATTCTCAATACAAATAATTTAATCTGTTCACTGTGAGGTAAAACTGAGCTCTCTTTGATCTGAACAACTCACTTTTTACAGTCTGCATTCTATGTAAAATGAAACATCTGCAATCTGCCCTAATAAATCAAAGTTCCTGCTTCAGTGGGTGACAGTAAGCAAATGATGTCTGAAATAAATCAGCCTTGCAGCTACAAGTTATAAAAGGTGCCCCAGGGCAGTGACCTGAATTTATTTGCATCAATCTTGGCTTTCCTTATGCCGAAACATAAAAACCTAAAAGTGTGCTCTTGTGTACAAGATGATTCACAGTGATTAGTTACTCCACTCCCAAATCCCTAATCCACTGCCCAACACTCTGCAATCTTTGCAAAGGTGGGAAATGGATAAGGAAAGATCTTTATGGAAATGTTTGGATGTTCAAGGGCAATTCCGATGTACATGAGCCCAGTAGAACATTGGAACCTCAATCCAATTTGGCATGGCTGCCAAATGTATGACTTTGCAAAGCATGAAAATAAATATTTTTAACTCAAATTAGCGATCATTACAAAAAAGTGAATTTAGTTTTGATTTTATGCCAATGGACTGAAGTAATGCATGGGCATGATTACTAATTCCCATGTAAGCGTGGATTGGATGGAGTAATAGAGATGTCAAGGAATTTGTTTTCCTTAGCCATGACCAACACAGAAAAGGATTATGTAAGAAGGAACTGCAGATACTGGTTGAAACCAAAGATAGACTCAACATGCTGGAGTGACTCAGCGGGACAGGCAGCAACTCTGGAAAGAAGGGATGGGTGACATTTTGAAGAAGAGTCTTGACCCGAAACGTCACCCATTCCTTATCTCCAGAGATACTGCCTATCCCGCTGAGTTACTCCAGCATGTTGTGCCAATAAAGGAATAATTGGTTTCAACAATGGTATTTATATGCTTACCTATTGAAACCAAAATTTGGTCAAATTAATTTAGCAGGACTGGTTTAATGTCCTTGAACGGTCATTTCCAATCATGCTCAGGATGCAAGGCTCCAGTACCTCGTAGCAAATGAACAAACCATCTGGCGTTATTTCAAGAATTATGTGGCACATTTACAAATGAATCATTTCCTGACCGAAGCATTTGGGCCATGAATTCTACAGCTGGAAATATGTTGCGAGACATCATAATTTTCATTGAAGTTATTCAACGAGGGGGAAAAAATAAAATCTGCAATGCTTGCACTGATAACTATGGCAAACAAATTGCCACAGATGTTAGTTTCGACAGTTTAGTTGAGTTTCACAGATATAGCGTGGAATCAGGCCCTTCGGCCCACCGAGCCCATGCTGATCATCAATTACCCGTGCCCTCATTATATGTTATTCCAGTTTTGTTTCTGACATACTAAGGACAATTTTCAGAAGCCATCTAACCAGCCAACCTGCATGCTTTTGGAATATAGGAGGAAAGTGGAACACCCAGAGAAAACCCACGCAGTCACAGGGAGAACATAGAAACTCTGCACGGAGCGCACCCATTACCAGGATTGAACCCGGGTCTCTGGCGCTGTGAGACAGCAGTTCTACAACTGTGCCACTGTACCGTCCAGGGTGGTCAGCATGAACCTGATGGGCTGAAGGGTGCCTTATGTGGTTATAATGGTGATGAAAGTGTCAGCATTTAGTGTGGCTTCTTGCAAAACTGAGGGCAAGTTATGAACCAAGTGCAGGAGCAGTTAATCTGAAAACTAAGAAGTTCTTGTGATTGATTCTGTGCTATTCGAAATAAAAGGTTGGCTTCTTCAATATAATATTTCAGAACTCATTGGATTGTGTGCAATGTAGATATTTATGAATTGTTTGCTGGTGAACTGTTGTTCAGTATCCTGTAAATATTATGTGTGTTATCTGTGATATGAACAATTTATTATCATGCTGAACCATAACTGACTTTGCAAATGAAATTCCTCGTATGTTGCAAAACATACTTGGCTAATAAAGTATTATTGTGATTGTGATTAATGCTGCACAACTTCTATTGTCCTAAAAATAAACAAGTTTTATAAGAGGATTATAAATCAGATATCCACTAATCACTTCAAAATGTAATAGATATCAACAATCTTAGCAAGTAAAATAGACAGATAAAAGGAACTGCAGATGCAGGTTTACAAAAAAACACAAGGTGCTGGAGTAACTCAATGGGTCAGGCAGCTTCTCTGGAGGACATGGAGAGGTGATGTTTCAGATTGTGTTATAAGCAAAATAATGATCAGCATTTAATTTTGTACAATTGTATACAAAGTGTACAAGGAGGACATTTGACCTGTTGACAGTGAAATCCCATTCCGCTTTTAATTTTCCCTGTCATCTAATGCATATCCACATTTTCACTAATTTCCAGACTTCCCTATACTGGGGGCAATTTAGAGTGGCTAGTTATCAATCCACAATTCTTTTGGAATGTGAGAAGTCTTCCATTGGTTTGGATGCTCAGCCTGCATGATGTGTTGGATTGTGGTTGATCAAACCACCTCTTGTGCTCATGCACAATATTGCACGGTATTCCTGCAAATCTACGGGACTTCACACAGATCTACAAGCTGAACCAATTTCCATGTCTGGCTATCACTGTTGTCCATAAGTAGCACCCGGACCTGGGATGATGAAAACAGAAAGTACCAGAGATAGTCAGAGGATGAGGTAACATCTATAGACATTTCAAGTCAGAGAGCATTGATCAAAACTGGGCAAGAGAGAAAAATTGCACAGAGAGTGGGGGAGGCATGGCGAGGGCAAAAAGATTACAGTATCTCTGAAAAGCTGATGCTCGGGTTTTCGTGGAGTTAAGCTATGGAGTTACAGCTGCTATCAGGCAACTGAACCATCCTATCAATAAATAGTCCTGAGCTACTATCTACCTCATAAGAGACCCTCTGATTATCTTTAATCAGACTTTACTGGACTTTATCTTGCACTAAACGTTTTTCTCTCTATCATGTATCTGTGCACTGTGGATGGCTCGATTGTAATCAAGTATTGTCTCTGCATTGACTGGTTAGCACGCAACAACAACAACACTGTACCTCAGTACATGTGACAATAAACTAAAATAAAACAAAAAACTGTGTTTGCTAAGGACAGTTTGAGAGAGAAAAACAGCAAGAGATATAAAAGCTGTGAAATACAGAGCAAGTATGAAATGTCCAGCAGGGCAGGTCATGCCAGTGGAAAGCAATGAAATGAACCAATGTTACAGATGGATGAGGTGGCATTATGATGTGGACAGAGAAAACAAAAATGTTCAAACTAGACCTTCAAGTCAAGTCAAGTTTATTCAGTGAAATGAAAAGTGCCAATGCTTGTGGATTATGCAAAAAACTACAAAACAGAATGGAACAATCAGTAATTACATATTTGTGGTGAAAAAAAGAAAAAACAGCAATTTTTAAAAAAGACACCACACAGCAGTAAATTGGTACAGTAAGTTAGTCCCTGGTGGGATAGGAGTTTACAGTTCTAATGGCCACTGGGAAGAAACTCCTTCTCATCCTCTCTGTTTTCACAGCATGGCAATGGAGGTGTTTGCCTGACCATAGCAGCTGGAACAGTCTGTTGCTAGGGTGGAAGGGATCCCACATAATGTTGCTGGCTCTGGATCATTCATTCATATCCTGCTGGCCTCTTGAAAGCTCTTGCTGATAATGGCTTCATTTTCCAAAATGTTATTATCAGGGAAGATCAGAGACATTTAAAAACAATTGAGACAGATTTGAACAGTCAAAAAAACTATTACAAAATAACACATAACTTATGATTTAAACATTTTTATAACCTTAATTACCTGGAAAATAAACAACAAACCAGTCACCCATATTACTTTTCTAATGTAGACAAATGAACGCTGTTCAAATGAATGGGTCTGTACTAGATTCAACACCCAAGACTAGTGTAAAGCTGTGGGGGTGGATGCACTTTGCAAAGTGATTCAACTTTGCTTGACAAGGGTCTGCTCAACCCCGAGTCCAGCAATAAAATTAGATGCCAAATGTGTTTGGTAAAATGTGTAGGAAGGAACTGCAGATGCTGGTTTACACTGAAGATAGGCACAAAATACTGGAGTAACTCAATGCAACATCTCTGGAGAGAAGGAATAGGTGATGTTTCAGGTCGAGGCCCTTCTTCAGACTGAGAGCACTCAGACCCACTTATTCTGAAGAAGGGTCTCGACCCAAAACGTCACCTATTCCTTTCCTTGGAGTTGCTGCCTGACCCGCTGAGTTACTCCAGCATTTTATGTAAATCTGAAATGTATTTGGCTCTTGTTCTCTGGTGCATTCTTGACATGCTCTGCAGCACAGACACAAACACCAGGCATCGGCTCCCCAGTGCTCTGCAGTTAGCCAGAGGATCTCAATGGAACTGCTAAGTGATGATCAGTACTTTTCAACCGCATGGCAAAATTATTGTTGCAATCAAGGGATACTGTTAATCTAATGCTTTAAACTACATCGTTGAAAGCAACTTTCTTTCAGATCACAACCATGTGCTAATTGCAAAGTCCAAGGTATTACATTTTGTTCACATATTTTACAAGCCATTGATTATGATTGTTCCTCTGACCACACTGAAGAATTGCTGAAGGATATTTAAAGAAATACCTAAGCCACAGTTTTCCACGTGATGCACAGCCAAGAGAACTCTTTATTCCCTGCCACATTTTATATATTCTTTCCTCTTTGAAAGAGAGTCGTGAATGTTTGAAGTATTACGCTTTAGCAATTAGTAAATTTATTATTTTAAATATTGCTTGTTGCAACTTGGTGATATTTATCCTTGTCCACGATGATTATGGATGTTAAGAAATCGATGGTCTTATTCTAGACTGTGTTATACAGCCGCTGTGCTTTTTTAAATTATGGAGAGATTGTGAGCCCACCAGAAGTTTTTGAGATGAGGCCATCAGTATTCTGATTGCCAAAAATAGTGAGCTTCTGAGCACAGACAGGAGGAAAAGTACACTGAAACACGAAGGGGAAAAAACTTGCACTTGTAAGTTGGAAAAAGTCTTGTTCCAGGTATTAAATCAGACAGGCCCTTCGAGGAATATAAAGAAAGCAGTAAAGAGTTCAAACAGTGAATTAGGAGGGGCAGGTGGCATTTGTGGTTAGAAACATAGAAACATAGAAATTAGGTGCAGGAGTAGGCCATTCAGCCCTTCGAGCCTGCACCGCCATTCAATATGATCATGGCTGATCATCCAACTCAGTATCCCGTACCTGCCTTCTCTCCATACCCTCTGATTCCCTTAGCCACAAGGGCCACATCCAACTCACTCTTAAATATAGCCAATGAACTGGCCTCAACTACCCTCTGTGGCAGAGAGTTCCAGAGACTCACCACCCTCTGTGTGAAAAAAGTCTTTCTCATCTCAGTCTTAAAGGATTTCCCCCTTATCCTTAAGCTGTGACCCCTTGTCCTGGACTTCCCCAACATCGGGAACAATCTTCCTGCATCTAGCCTGTCCAACCCCTTAAGAATTTTGTAAGTTTCTATAAGATCCCCTCTCAATCTCCTAAATTCCAGAGAGTATAAAACCGAGTCTATCCAGTCTTTCTTCATAAGACAGTCCTGACATCCCAGGAATCAGTCTGGTGAACCTTCTCTGCACTCCCTCTATGGCAAATAATGTCCTTCCTCAGATTTGGAGACCAAAACTGTACGCAAAAGAATTTCACTGTGCTGTGCATACGTTACTATAAAAAAAACCCATTGAACAAAAGCGACGAATTGCAGATGTGAAGTTCGTATTTAGCACCTTCTTTCCTCTGACGTCAAGCATACATTTACTACTTTGTCCTTGGGCCTCTTCCAAGTGAACCTTTATTTTTTTTTAATGTATCTGTAAAATGCCTCAGGATTCTCTTCAATCTGCGCGCCAATGACATTTCATGGCCATTCCTGCCCCTCTCAATTCTCTGCTTGAGCTCTTTCCTGCTTTCTTTCTTTTCCTCAAAGGCTTGTGATTTCATTTTCCCAAATCTTTAAGGTTGGATTTGAGTCATTTTACACAAGCATAGACAGTTGAGCCTTAATTTCATCCATACAATAGTATGTTAAGCCTTAATTCATCCATACAATAGTATGTTAAAAGGAATTTTTTTTGAAAGATTGAAAATTTTCACCTTTGCCAACACTTTTTCTTTAAAAAGTTAAATTGAATTAGTATACTGAATTTCATTGAAAAATTGGAATTGTAACAGGAACATTTCCAGCTGCAACATATACCACTTCCAGTAAAATGTAAAAGAAAATTAAAGCAGTAATGAACTTTTGAATGGAAACTGATAATTATTGTGAGCCAAAGATATAAACATGATGTGTTGTTTTGCAATTCAAATAACGATGTACAGGAAATCACAGTGAATAAAATTATGGATATTGTGCTATGTTTTCATTTGACATTTGGCTTGCAGAATTAAGTTTAAAGTTTTGGGAACCGTACTTTTCTGCTTTCTTTAGTAAGGGTAGAGGTCTGATTAGTAATGGTGTCAGGGATCATGGGATGAAGGCAGGAGAACGGGGCTGAGAGGGAAAGATAGATCAGCCATGATTCAATGGCAGAGCAGACTTGATGGGCCAAATGGCCGTATTCTGCTCCTATCACTTATGAACATGAATATTATCTGGGCAATATTGTTGAAAGAGTTTGGTATGTCCTGGAATGGTAGTTGCCAAAATGAATGTTATTGCCTTTTATCTTGTGGATGTTTTTTTTTTCATGTACAAACTCAAAGTGATGATGTAAAGTAGTCTGCATCCCATGTAATTTAAAATAAAAGGGTTTGTGCTGCACCATTTTCATGCATAATTGTAAATAGATCAGTTGGATGTAATCAAATTGAATATGATATTGAAGCTGGCTGTTTCCACAAAATTTACAATAACTTTGTTAATTACAGATGGTAAATCAACAATTTCAGGGTGATAGACTGAAGAATGGGAGACTATATTGATGGAAAAAAATATTGAAAATCAAAGATAATAAGAGAAATGTCTAAGATCAAAAACATTGATTCCAGAAAATAAATGGTTGTGTGATAAAGCTACTGAGACGATCCTGAGGGGCAACTTTTTTCCACAAAGGGTGTTAGATGTACGGAATGAGCTGCCGAAGAAGTTAGTTCAGGCTTGTACTGTCACATTTAAGAAACATTTAGACAGGTGCATGGATAAGATAGGTTTAGGAGGAAATGGGGCAAACGCAGGCAGGTGGGACTAGTGTAAATGAAACATGGTCACTAGGGGCGCTGCACTGCCAGCAGCCTCTGCCTGCAGCCCGATTGTTTTTACATTTTTTTTTAATAAAAATTTTTATTCTGTTAAAAGTTTGTTTTTGGGGGAGTCTATAACTTTTCTATGTGGGGGAGGGGGGCAGGGTAAGGGGGAAACTAACTCCCAGTCGCTTCCTGGCGGGGACGCGACTTTCTCCGAGTCGCGTCCTCGCCCCCCACCTCGTGGCCTACCTCCTGGATCGGAGCGGCCTTTCCTGCCGGGGACCGGGAACCGGACCAGAGCTGCAACAGCGGCGGCGCTGCGCTGGAGTCACTGCGGAGCGGGCGATGCCTACCTGGGTCGTCTTTGGAGCTCCGGAGCGTTGAGCCGCTGCTCCAACATCATGGAGTTCTGGTTTGGAGAGCTCCCAACGCGGGTGGCGCTGACCGTCATCGTGGAGTCCTGGGGCCCTTTGCCGAGGGCCTCCAGCGTTGCATCTCCACCCGGCGTGGACTGCGGACTTTGGGAGCCGCGGACTCCGGTAGGAGGGGGCCGATTCGAGGTCCAGGCCGCTGAGGACATCCCCCAGCCCCGACGTCGGACTTACATCACCCCAGCGAGCGGGCCTGAACATCCGGCCGCCCGTAGCGGCGACAGCGGAGGGCTCGGGGAGGCCCTGACCACGGGGGAACAGTGGGGAACATCAGGGGAAGAGACTGACTTTGGTGCCTTCCCTCACAGTGGGAAACTTTGATCCTGCTGTGAGGGGATGTTTTATGTTGAACTTCTAGCTACTCTATGTTGTGTTCTTTTTTTTTCCTGTATGGCTGTATGGTGATTTCATTTCACTGTGCCAATTGGCACATGTGACAAATAAAATGTATCTGTATCTGTATCTGTATGTCAGCCAGCATGGATAAGTTGGGCCAAAGGGCCTGTTTCTTCACTGTATGACTGTAAAAGCCCTGTCTCACTGTGCGATCCACCCAAGAGTGACTCCAAGTGAAAGAAAAAAAACAGACTCGTTATGTACGAGATTCCAAGTTTATGTTCAAGTGTTTAACCGAGTTCTCTGCCTGACCCGCAGAGTTACTCCAGCATTTTGTGTTGGGCATCAAACAAACCCTCGTCCAGTCATTCTGCTTGTTTTCCAGATCGGCTAAGTATACATTTGTTCCCCTGATTACCCCACCCCTCTCCTCACTTTTACCGTAGATGCACTTACTAACCCTCGTCCTGTACTGACTAATCTATTTATTTAAAATGCCAAGCAACATATTTCCTACTGCTTCCTCTAATTCCCATTCCTCGAGAAAAGGTTGAAGCATTAACTTATCACAAAAGGTCACAAAATGTTGGAATAACTCAACGGGTCAGGCAGCATCTCTGGAGAAAATGGATAGTTGACGTTTCGGGTCGGACTCTTCTTCAGGGCCTTTAGTTTAGTTTAGATACAGTATGGAAACAGGCCCTTTGGCCCACCGAGCCCATGCTGACCACAATCACCCGGACACTAGTTCTATCCTACACACTGCGGGGCAATTTACAGACGACAATTAACATACAAACCTGCACGTCTTTGGAATGTGGGAGGAAACTGGAGCACCCGGAAAAAATCTACGTGGTCACTGGGATAACGTGCAAACTCCGTACGGACAGCACCAGTCGTCAGGATTGAACTCGGGTCTCTGGCGCTGTGAGGCAGCAACTCTACTGCTGCGCTGCCAATGTGACATTCCAAGTTTTAGAATGAAGTTAGCCGCTTACAAATTCCATTCTCTGCCCAGCGTGGAGAATCATGAATTGCCAAGACACAAGGCACTATAGATGTTGGTTCCTTTTTTTAAAATCACAAATTCAAAGTTATCTATTCAAGAATAATGTAGTGTGGTTCTTTGGATTTGTCCATACTCAACTTAAAATTGTCCAATATCTGTAACTTAAAGTTTTTTTAAAGCATCTAGTGAAACACTACCCCCCCCCCCCCCCCCCTTCCTTCCCCTCCCAACTCCAGTCCTGTCCCGACCCCCTGAGAAACAGAAGGGAGCGACAATCAACTGCCACAGATACAAATAATGTCATACACAAGAACGGGCAGATGCTGGTTGACAAAAAGTGAACACATGGGGCTGGAGAAATTTGGAAATGTCATCCCGTCATCCATTCCTTCTTTCCAGAAATGCTGCCTGCCCGCTGAGTTAAAGAGTTCCCACGGTAGACTCACGAATCACCAAGGTAAACGCACGGGCCACTACGTTATTACAACGAGTTTAAATGTTTCAATTTTTAACTTGAACAGTAAATTTGACTCGTGGAAAACATCAAACATGTTTGAATTTTTTCACGAGTTAACAAGTTTCACGGGTACCTGCTGTTAGCGCCACGAGTCGCTAAGTTGCGCGTGCAAGTTCCGACGTTCCCACTACGTTAATTGTACGTGATTACGGCGAGTGAAAACCCGGGGTCATTGTGGGTCAACTCGCACCGTGAGACAGGCCATTGTGGAATAGATGGAAGAATTGAGAGTAGGGAATAACATCTTCACAAGAGGTAGGGTGAGAGAAAGTGGAGTCTAGATAACTGTGGGGGTCAGTAGGTTTATAATAGATGTTAGTTGATAGTCTGTCTCCTGTGACAGAGACAGAGAGATCAAGAAAGGGAAGCGAGGGGTCCGAGATATAGTATAGTGTTGCAGCTGGTATTATAGTAACATTAATCATGCTATCTTTTTGGTTCCATAAATTTGCTTTTGAAGAAATGCTGCTGAGGTTGACTGAGCATTTTGTAATCCATTCCATTTTGTTAATTGTAGTGATGAGGGTTAATTTCATAGCAAGGGAAATGGAAACAGAGGAACTGTCCCCATTGGGTTCAAGTGTTTCAATGTATGAAAAAGAATCACCTCTCAATAAGAGAGCACACAGGAGGGATTCAAAGTAGCTGTAAGATGACTGATTTTGACATTGCATGGAATGTAAGGGAAGATAGGAATGGCACCTGACAACGTTTTTTTTTAAAAGGCTGCAAAATGATTTCCTTGTTCAAGTTTCATTGACACATCATCATGATTAGGCTAACTTTAAAGGCAAATAAAAAATGTTTCCACAGATTCAGATCCTTTGGACAGTCCAGCACTGCCATGTGACTGACACCTATCTTCAAGTTGAACACA
Source organism: Okamejei kenojei (assembly GCA_035221665.1). Lineage (NCBI taxonomy): Eukaryota > Metazoa > Chordata > Chondrichthyes > Rajiformes > Rajidae > Okamejei > Okamejei kenojei. The sequence continues at coordinate 43,662,661 of CM069146.1, forward strand.
TTTCTTTTACCTGGGTCATGGAATTTTCAGTAAAATAATAAACAAATGCTTCTTGGATGTCATGAAGATAATTGTTTGTTCATCAGATTTTAGTTTAGTTTTGAGATACAGTGTGGAAACAGGCCCTTTGAGTCCGCACTGACCAGCGATCCTCACATATTAACACTATCCTATACACACAGGGGGGACAATTTTACATTTATATCAAGCCAATTAACCGACAAACCTTAACGTCTTTGGAGTGTGGGAGGAAACCAAAGATCTCTGAGAATCCTGACACAGTTCAGTAATCATCCAGACAATTTGATGAGCCATGATGAAACCAATTAACATTTAACTAAATTAAAAAAATATTGGCTGAGATGTTGGTCTGTAAACATTTATCCTATTTGCATTAAAAAAAAAACATGTGTTACTTGAAGTCAAAACCAGGTTCAGGTTACGTATGGGGCAGTTGATATCCACATGATGGGATCACTTCAATATTGTTGAAATCGCAGGCTTAAAAGCTAAACTATGCAAGCATTGCAGCCTTTGGTGAACAATTATATATTTGCATTCCCACAGCAGTCAAATTTCCTTTTTGTTAAAATTGCTGGAAGATTTACAGGGTAAAAGATAACTCAGAGTATAGAAATGCTGCTGGAACAACAACCGTACTCTCAATGTAATTAAAACCAAGGCCACAGATTCTTAAACCAGTCTTCATTGACGGGTTGATGGTCAACAGCTTTAAGTTCCTGGATATGCATATATCTGACAATTGCCCTGAACCCAGCACATTGATTCACTCATAAAGAAACCCCATCAATGTCTCTATTTCCTTGGAAGTTTGAGGAGTTATGGAGGTCAACGAATAATTTCTCGAAGTTCTAATGGTGTATGGTGGTGAGTATAGAATAGAATGCTATTTATTGTCATTATTGTCATTCAAACAGGTTTGAACGAAATTGCATTTTCTACAGTTTTTTTACATTACAAAAAAACCCAAGACCCACACTTAGCACAAACATCCATCACAGTGAGTCTCCAATACGTCCTCACTGTGATGGAAGGCAAAGTCTTATCTCTTCCCTTTGTTCTTCACCCCAATATGATTGATTGCATCACGGCCTGGTTTGGCAACTTAATCACCCTGGAATGAAGGAGATTACAAAAAGTGGTGGATGCTGCCCAGTCCATCGCAGATACCTCCTCAATGTCGAATGGATCTATAGGATGCATTGCCTGAAAAATTGCTTCAACAAAGAGCCACACCACCCGAGCAACACTCATGCTTTTGAGAAGCGGGTGTAGGAGTCTGAAAACCGTGACCTCCTAGTTCAGAAATGGCTTTGTCCCACAGGAAGTGTGGCACATACCCACCTTGACTTGCTGGTCATGCCCTGCTCTTTTAATTTTGCAACTCCTACATTCATTTGCCTATGTTATTTTGACTATGTTTCACCCTCTATCTGCCTCCATTGACCTGATAACCCTGTTGGCATGTTATCCCCTTGGTCACCCTATTGTAGCCATCCATTCTTCTCTATACTCCCTGCAGCTTAAGAAACGTATTTTCCCTTTTTCTCTGCTCTGACGAAGGGCCATAAAATCCAATTCTCTTCCCACAATATGCCCTGATCTGCTAGAATTTCCTGCGTTTATTTTAGATTTTAAACATCTGCAGTTTTTAATATAATTTTCCATTGCTACATGTTTTCTGTGCCCCTACATCACGTTGCAGCAGCAAACAAGAATAATAAGCAGTAATAATACCTTAAAGACCCATTATATATTAAATGTTTAGCTTTTGATTGTATGCTCAGCTATACTGATAATTCTTTGTAGTCCCAAGCCACTTAAGCTGATTGAATTGAGAACATTTTTTTTCCTTTACATCTTAATTCACATGCCAAGCCTAAAGCGTTATAAATATTCCGAGAACAGAAATAAAAAGATCTGCTTCACTAAGTTCATGGTAATGGAAAGACATTCCTCCCTGGGAAACAAGGATGAAACATGACAATTTGTTGCTGGTCTCCGTTCATCTGCTTGTCAAGTTAATTTTGTTATGGAAATAGTTCCTGGCTTCTGCTGAGCACAGATATCTGGCACAGTACCTTTGCTTGTAATCCTGCTTTTAATTGCTCACAGTGCAAATTTATTTGTGGGTGGCAGTATGACATCATTGTTCCGCCATCATTCCAGGTAAAATAAAGTGGGGATTAGAAAAAATACAGAAACTGTTTCTTCCCAGCTGTTATCAGGCAACTGAACAGTCATTTCATCAGCTAGAGTACGATCCTAACATCCCATTTACCTCATTGGAGACTTTTAAACTTTCTTCAATCAGACTTTATTAGTTCTCAATGTGATATCTTTATGCCAAATGCTCTACCTTTATCCTTTATCTTTGCACCGTGGACAGCTTGATTGTATTCATATATAATCTTTTTTTTAACTGGATAGCATGCAATTGAAAGCTTTTTACTATATCACAGTGCACATGACAATAATAAACTAAATTAATAGAAATTTAAATATTTGTCAAAGAAATATGTGTTTAGTTCTGTATAATTGATGACTTCTGCAAATATACAAATATGCAAAAAGTGTATAACGTGATAAAATATTATGTTATTCATTGCTGACAAGGAGTGCAACAGGATAACGAACAAGCAATAGTGTTTATTTTGGTTTTCCATTCAAGTCCTGCTTTTGTCTTGGGAAGAGATGCAGTGATTTGTCATTTCTGTGCTTCTAACTGAACATTTTTAATGAAGCTGAATGCATGTGCCTTAAAACAGTCATTTCCAGATGCCTTCTAATTGTGAAAACAAAATTGAAGATGGCATGGGTCTTGTTTTTTGCCTGTGGGTAGGAGATGGGAAATGACAAACGGATTAAGTTCTCAGAGTAAAACCATGCAATGATTGAATACATTGACCAAGAGAGCTTTAGTTACAAATCTCTGCTGATGAAGAATTGTTTATAGGAATACTTATGACTTTAAAGAAAATAAGTAATTGGAGTTTCCTTTCCTCTATCACGAATCACTCACCTGGAAATATGTTGAATGACGGAGCTGCAGTTGTGCTTTCTGCACTGCTTACAATATGATCCCTTTATGTTGACATTATAAAACATCTTAAATTTAAGATTATAAGATACCTTAAGCTTGCATTCACTATTCTCTCTGTACCTAACAGTAGAGAACAAGGTGCTTTGTATTTAGATCTAATCAACAATCAACTGAACGGATTACTCTCAAAACTGATTAAGTGTGTAGTAAAGAGATTAAGTGTGTAGTAAAGCAACACATATGGATGCAAAAAGTGAAATTAAAAGAACCAGGCAGTATTGGAGAATAACACAGACCCATTCCTTACACAGCACACGTTTAGTATGCAACAGCGGTTTCCCTCGACAATATTCCCTCAAATATGTAACACATAGAGGAATTCCTTCGTGTAGACATTTGTTCTTGTTGCTTGCACTCAGCACACAGCTTTGTAGTGACTGTCATTGTACATCTTTTCCAATGGTTTCTATAAAAAAAATTAAGGATGAATTCAGTCAAAAGACATTCTTAAAGTTTCTCGACCCGAAACGTCGCCTATCTCCTTCGCTCCTTAGATGCTGCTGCACCCGCTGAGTTTCTCCAGCTTTTTGTGTAACCCCCCATTCTTAAAGTTTTGTCAGACAATTGAGTTTTGTAACCATTATTAATAATGGTGAATGAGTGTCAGAAAGATTATATTTTAATCTTAAATCCGCAGTTACACATTTTAAATGCTGTTTTTACATGATGCAAACATTACAAGTGACTCAAACATATATCTTTCTATTTTTTTAAACTTAGTATTCTCCCAAGGTTTAGTTTTTCTATTTGATAATTGACTTTATTTTTAATCATACTGATATGTTGAGAAAAGAATGACATACATAATTTAGTCAAAGCCACTGTTTATCAGTATGGAAGACAATAGACAATAGACAATCGATGAAGGAGTAGGCCATTTGGCCCTTTGAGCCAGCACCGCCATTCAATGTAATCATGGCTGATCATCCACAATCAGTATTAAAGAAGGAACTGCAGATGCTGGAGAATCGAGGGTACACAAAAAGCTGGAGAAACTCAGCGGGTGCAGCAGCATCTAAGGAGCGAAGGAGATGGGCGACGTTTCGGGTCGAGACCCTTCTTCATCCAGTCTGAATTTTTCTTGAATTTTACCATGTTGCCAGTTTAAATGTATGATGGAACCTTCATGGATGATGAATGAAGGAAGGAATGAAGGCAATAGCATAGAGGCACAAAGAACTGCAGATGCTGGTATACAGGAAAAAGCCCCAAAGTGCTGTAGTAACTCAGCAGGTCAGGCAGCACCTCAGGAGAACATGGATAGGTGACATTTCAGATCAGGACCCATCTTCATAGCATAGATTTGCCTTCAAAATGAGTTTCTGTGGAAATGTATACTTTTAAGAATAATCAAAATGAATGAAATTCCAAGTGCAATTTAGTCCAAACTCGGCAATACCACGAGTTGAAATTCTTATTTGTGTAAAAATGTGTCAAGAATATACAATTATATGAGATAAACATGATTTGTAGATGTAGGGAGGGGGCTATATTTTGTAAATAAGCAATATAAAAGACAGAATGCATGAACGATTTTCATAATTTGTTCTCTTTATACTATTGGATCAATCAAACTGTATAATACCAACAATTCTGAATGAAATCACTGGTGTTTATCTATTTGAACTGTGCTGGGGTTGGAATGGATCCAGAGGAAGTTTACGAGAATGATCCCAGGGATGATTGGGTCAATATATGAGGAGCGATTGAAGTCTCTGTACCTGCACTCACTAGAATTTAGAATGATGGAGGAATCTCATTGAAACCTACCGAATAATGAAAGGCCAAGATAGAGTGGTGTGGAGAGGATTGCGTGGTTTCCAGTGTTGCGTGGGTCTAGGATCAGAGGGCACAGCCTCAATCAAAGGACATACTTTTAGAATGGAGATGAGGAGGATTTTTTTTAACCAGAGTGTGGTGAATATATGGAATGCATTGTCACAGACGGCTAAGAATCTGAGTCATTGGGTATATTTAAAGTGGAGATTGATGGGTTTTTGATTAGTAAGGATATCACAGGTTACAGCTGGAAGGCAAGAGAATGACAGACATGATTGAATGGCAGAGCAGACTCGATGGGTTGAATGGCCTGATTTTGCTCCTATGTCACATGGTCTAAACAATATTGATCAGGACTCTATCTGATGCAGATTTACAGTTTATACTGTTTCAAGACTATAATTTGATCAGTTTCGTATGAAACAAGTTTGAAGTGCATAAATCGTCACACAGTTTCAGAAGATAAAATTCACATAGGTAAATACTATTTCAAGTTGCATTAACTTAATTTCTGATGCATTTTTTGTTCATTATGTTAGAAATCTTTGAACGTTTAAGTGATGCACGTTATGTTGAAGCAGGGGTAGGCCTTTGTCAGTTGACAAAAATGTTATGTGTTCTAGCGCACAGCATCCCCAGAGGGCCACAGTTGAGTTGTCATCACTGACGCTATACCGCTGGAAACTAAGAAGCTTTGCATCCTGCATGGCTTCCTGCCAATGCAAGCTGATGTACTGAACGGCTGCTTCCCGTACCTAATATTGCATTGTTCATCAAGGTAAAATGGGCAGCAGGACTAGGAAAAAAAATAGTTCTATTACACTGCCTATTATGTTGACCGGCCAGTAAGCGTGCCTGCTGTCAATGTAACTGGGAGATCAGTAGCCAATGTAATTCTTTTCCTTGATTTGCTTTCCAGAATTTGCGTACAGAAAACCTTTGCACATTAATCAACCATCCTTTCCCCAGTAGACTGATAATGATTCATAGAATGCATCAATGATGGAGGTTGGGCAGTGGGCTAGAACAGGATGAAATGATTTATAAAGTATTGTGGCCAATTAATTGTAGCTTGTTGCTAGATGCTGACAAATTATGTCAGGTTCCAATTGAGATTGCAAATTCTTTAATATGCAGCTTCAGAAATCCATAGTTTAGTTTAGAGATACAGCATGGAAACAGGCCCTTCGGCCCACCAAGTCAGCACCGACCATGATCCCCGAACATTAATACTATCCTTCATACACTAGGAACAATTTACACATACGCCAAGCCAATTAACCTCCAAGCCTGTATGTCTTTGGAGCACGGGAGGAAACCGATCTCGGAGAAAGCCCACGGGAAAACGTACAAACTCCATACAGACAGCACCCGTAGTCAGGGTTGAATTTCATAAAAGTATAATCATAGTATGGCTGACAAATTGTGCATTAAACTTTGCACTACAGTCTGTAAATCTTAGCTTTGATAGACAGCAGAGGTTAATACTTAGAATTAATCTCTCCACAGGGATTGAGTTCACCAATCCTCAGTCACTCATGTTGATGTCCAGACACTGAAGGCTGTGGTCTGACTCTGGGAGTAAAAGAGGAGAAAGGTCACCTTCTATTTCAGACTACTTGATTGTGACTTCTGGATTTTTATCTTCTTAACAGATGATAGTGTAAGCAAACAGTGAATAGGTCATCAAGACGTGGAAGTAACCCGATATATATGAGAATGAATTCAGTCAAACAGGATGAAAAACGAATGATGAGGAAACATTGGATTGAATGGTATTGTTAAACATGTTTGCACTTGTGAAAAATATTGTTGTCCCTGCAATATATTGACTTTATTACTCTGTAACATATCAATTGATATGTTAAACAAAAGACTCTGAACCAACATTTAGTACAACTTAATTTTACCTCAGCACACGTGCAAACTACTGACTTTTAATAACTTTGCATTTGATTTACTGTTCTAGCCACATAACACGTATATGTTTATTAAATCTCATACCTGCATTTTTTATGTCTTCAAAAATAGCATTGAGTTGTTGTTTCAAGTTGTTGTTGTTGTGTTATATACATCTGGACATGACAGCTCCAACCCCAGCACAATTCAAATAGATAAACACCAGTGATTTCATTCAGAATTACTGGTATTATACAGCATGGCAGCATTTCCAGTCTTTTTCACATACCAACGTCAAATAGTTAAAGGAGGTTTTGTTTAAGTTTACGTTTAGAGATGCAGCATGGAAACAGACCTTGCGGCCCACTGAGCCCATGCCGACCATTGATCACCCCTTCACACGAGTTCTTTGTTTTCCCATTTTCTCATCCACTTCCTACACTTTAGGGACAATTTTGCAGAGGCCAATTAACCTACAAACCCACATGTCTTTGGGATGTGGGATGAAACCAGTGCACCCAGAGAAAACCCACATAGACAAAGGGAGAACATGCAAATTCAACACAAACATCATCTGAGGCCAGGATCAAACCTGGATCTCTGACACTGTGAGGCAGCAGTTCTACCAGATGCGACCACTGCGTTGGTCATGAAAGATGGAGAGGAGGGTTTGAAGAGTCAAGAATGTTTTATTGTCTATTGTCCCAGATAGAACAATTAAATTCTTACTTGCTGCAGCACAACAGAACATGTAAACATAGTACACTGTAAACAATATAATAAACAAGGGAGAAACTTATGCATTATCAAGCATTTATGTTCGTAAGTACTTAATCTCATGTAAAGAAGAAATGAAGGTAATGCAGAACAAAATATATTTAATTCTATTGTGTACAGATAGTTGTGGATTTAATTAATGCCACATATATTTGAAATCAAGAAAATGATCAGTTATGGTAGTGAACTACAGCAACAGTGGCTTGCAAAAGTATTTATATCCCTTGAACTTTTCCACATTTTGTCACGTTACAACCACAAATGTAAATGTATTTTATTGGGATTTTATGTGATAGACCAACACAAAGTGGTGCATAATTGTGAAGTGGAAGGAAAATGATACATGGTTTTCAAATTTTTTTACAAATAAAAAACTGAAAAGTGTGGCGTGCAAAAGTATTCAGCCCCCTTTACTCTGATACCCCTAAATAAAATCCAGTGCAACCAATTGCCTTCAGAAGGCACCTAATTAGTAAACAAGAGTCCACTTGTGTGTAATCTAATCTCAGTATAAATACAGCTGTTCTGTGAAAGCCTCAGAGGTTTGTTAGAAAACATTAGTGAATAATGACACCATCACGAAGCCCAAGGAACACACCAGACAGGTCAGGTTATAGGGATAAAGTTGTGGAGAAGTTTAAAGCAGGGTTAAGTTATAAAAAAATATCCCAAGCTTTGAACATCTCACGGAGCACTGTTCAATCCATCATCCGAAAATGGAAAGAGTATGGCACAACTGCAAACCTAACAAGACATGGCCGTCCACCTAAACTGACAGGCCTGGCAAGGAGAGCATTGATCAGAGAAGCAGCCAAGAGGCCCATGGTAACTCTGGAGGAGCTGCAGAGATCCACAGCTCAGGTGGGAGAATCTGGCCTCAGGACAACTATTAGTCATGCACTCCACAAATCGGGCCTTTATGGAAGAGTGGCAAGAAGAAAGCCTTTGTTGAAACAAAGCCATAATAAGTCCCATTTGCAGTTTGCCACAAGCCATGTGGGGGACACAGCAAACATGTGGAGGAAGGTGCTCTGGTCTGATGAGACCAAAATTGAAGTTTTTGGCCTAAATGCAAAACGCTATGTGTGGCCGAAAACTAACACTGCACATCACCCTGAACACACCATCCCCACTGTGAAACATGGTGGTGGCAGCATCATGCTGTGGGGATGCTTTTCTTCAGTAGGGACAGGGAAGCTGGTCAGAGTTGATGGGAAGATGGATGGAGCCAAACACAGGGCAATCTTGGAAGAAAAGCTGTTATAGTCTGCAAAAGACTTGCGACTGGGGCGGAGGTTCACCTTCCAGCAGGCCAACGACCCTAAACATACGGCCAGAGCTACAATGGAATAGTTTAGATCAAAGCATATTCATGTGTTAGAATGGCCCAGTCAAAGTCCAGACTGAAATCCAATTGAGAATCTTTGGCAAGACATGAAAATTGCTGTTCACAGACGCTCTCCATCCAATCTGACTGAGCTTGAGCTATTTTGCAAATAAGAATGGGCAAAAATTTCAGTCTCTAGATGTGCAAAGCTGTTAGAGACATACCCCAAAAGACTTGCAGCTGTAATTGCAGCAAAAGTTGGTTCTACAAAGTATTGACTCAGGGGGACTGAATACATTTGCATGCCACACTTTACAGTTTTTTATTTGTAATAAAATTTGCAAACCATGTATCACTTTCCTTCCACTTCACAATTATGTGCCACTTTGTGTTGGTCTATCACATAAAATCCCAATAAAATACATTTACGTTTGTGGTTGTAACGTGACAAAATGTGGAAAAGTTCAAGGGGTATGAATACTTTTGCAAGCCACTGTACATAGGTAGTACTATTTACATTGAAATCGTCTTTTAAAGCCTTTGAGATTGAAGGATTGAGAAAACAAAGAGACGAGAGAGAGAGAATTAATAGGGCAAGGTACCCACTATTAAGTTATCGATTTAAGTTTCTCGTGTATCCAATTGGTAATTTACATGCAAATCCAACACATCATGCACGGTAAAGGGACTTGAAGGTGCAGTCATATCTGGTGATGTAAACCTAACAGCAGAGCTGCTCGAATAGCTCACTAATTTGTGGCAAATCAGAATTCCAAGGAAATCCTCTTCCTAGTTGCAATATTTACACAATAATGATGATTGGCTTTTACATTCCTTTAAATCTTGCCATTGATGTACAGGTGCCCTGTCACTCCTTTCGATTCAGGTCAAGCCCCAAGTATATGCAAGGTGACTATGTGAAATGTTTTCAGAAATGGCTGGACCAGTAATAACTCATTTGGAGACACTATTCTGATGTCAAATGACTGGTAGTTAGTAGTCAATTTCTAAAAATGGATTTCTTATAAATTAATAGCAGTCATCTCAGCACACATACAATAAAATTAACACAGTTCTGCAGTAACAAATTGCTTCACCTATGACAAAAATAGTTTGACCTACTCTGTTGATATATGTGTAAGGTGTGATTGCACTCGCTGTTCTATCACAGTGTGGGAATTATATAGGAATATGCTACCCACATGAATATTCCTATGTCAGTTCATATGTTATTAAATTAAACTTAGATTAAATTAAACATTAAATTACTTAAACTGCATAGCGGGATCTTGTGGATTGAGAAAATAAGTCAAAGATTAAGTGCTTTAAATAAACCACCAGTTAACGATCATTGCATATTGAGAAATGTACTTTTGACCCAAATACAACCAGTTTAAGCAGTCTTTATGGAAATAAAAGCAACAAAAAGATTTTTTTTTTAAAAGGAGATTTTTTTGAGAGTTGGAAGATTTTTTGTTACATTCTTCAATTCTATATTCCTCAGTATTGTACATGATTTAAAATTGCTTTTAAAAAATAGAAAATATGCTTCCATGCATTGAAACTTGCCATTTTCCTTGATAGATCAGCATTTGATAGTCACTTCTGCATGTGAGACAGTTGGGATCATTTCCTTTGAAACTGTATTTTGAGAATAGTTTCAATAATGTTTCTGTCCGCACAAATATATTAAAATAATTCCTTTGCTCTTTTTTTTAAAAGGCCATATTGATCCGTCATGACAAACCAGCATTACTTTTCTGGGTAGAATTCATGGTGAGGGCCAGAATTTGAAATTGGCAGCAACCTGTTCACGCTCAATGCTGATCTCCAAAAAGGCTCTGACTTGCCATGTGAGGTTTCCCCAGCATAATTCACTCTCCTTCCATCACATTAAAGGCAATAGGGCATTTTGTTATAAGGAAGCAAGATTGGAATGAGGCAGGCAGGTACAGTGGCTTGCAAAAGTATTCATACCTCTTGAACTTTTCCACATTTTGTCACGTTACAACCACAAACGTAAATGTATTTTAGTGGGATTGTATGTGATAGACCAACACAAAGTGGTGCATAAATGTGAAGTGGAAGTAAAATGATACATGGTTTCCAAATTTTATTACAAATAAAAAACTGAAAAGTGAGGCGTGCAAATGTATTCAGCCCCCCTGAGTCAATACTTTGTAGAACCAACTTTTGCTGCAATTACAGCTGCAAGTCTTTTGGGGTATGTCTCTACCAGCTTTACACATCTAGAGACTGAAATTTTTGCCCATTCTTATTTGCAAAATAGCTCAAGCTCAGTCAGATTGGATGGATTGCGTCTGTGAACAGCAATTTTGAAGTCTTGCCAGAGATTCTCAATTGGATTTAGGTCTAGACTTTGACTGGGCCATACTAACACATGAATATGCTTTCATCTAAACCATTCCATTGTAGCTCTGGCTGTATGTTTAGGGTCGTTGTCCTGCTGGAAGGTGAACCTCCGCCCCAGTCGCAAGTCTTTTGCAGACTCTAACAGCTTTTCTTCCAAGATTGCCCTGTATTTGGCTCCATCCATCTTCTCATCAACTCTGACTGGCTTCCCAGTCCCTGCTGAAGAAAAGCATCCCCACAGCATGATGCTGTCACCACCATGTTTCACAGTGGGGATGGTGTGTTCAGGGTGATGTGCAGTGTTAGTTTTTCGCCACACATAACTTTTTGCATTTAGGCCAAAAACTTCAATTTTGGTCTCATCAGACCAGAGCACCTTCCTCCACATGGCTTGTGGCAAACTGCAAACGGGACTTCTTATGGCTTTGTTTCAACAATGGCGTTCTTCTTGCCACTCTTCCATAAAGGACCGATTTGTGGGGTGCACGACTAATAGTTGTCCTGTGGACAGATTCTCCCACCTGAGCTGTGAATCTCTGCAGCTCCTCCAGAGTTACCATCGGCCTCTTGGCTGCTTCTCTGATCAATGTTCTCCTTGCCCGGCCTGTCAGTTTAGGTGGACGGCCATGTCTTGGTAGGTTTGCAGTTGTGCCATACTCTTTCCATTTTCAGCTGATGGATTGAACAGTGCTCCGTGAGATGTTCAAAGCTTGGGATATTTTTTTATAACCTAACCCTGCTTTAGACTTCTCCACAACTTTATCCCTGACCTGTCTGGTGTGTTCCTTGGGCTTCATGATGCTGTTTGTTCACTAATGTTCTCTAACAAACCTCTGAGGCTTTCTCAGAACAGCTGTATTTATACTGAGATTAGATTACACACAAGTGGACTCTATTTACTAATTAGGTGACTTCTGAAGGCAATTGGTTGCACTGGATTTTATTTTGGGGTATCAGAGTAAAGGGGGCTGAATACTTTTGCACGCCACACTTTACAGTTTTTTATTTGTAAAAAAATTTGAAAACCACGTTCCACTTCAAATTATGCGCCACTTTGTGTTGGTCAATCACATAAAATCCCAATAAAATACATTTACGTTTGTGGTTGTAACGTGACAAAATGTGGAAAAGTTCAAGGGGTATGAATACTTTTGCAAGCCACTGTATGGTGTAGAGCTAAGTGTGGTGCAGAGTGCAAGATCAAGTCAGAGCATTAAAAAGCAGCTGATCATCAAAGTGCTGTTTCAGTTAAGTTATGCTCCAGTTTGACCAGCTATTAATCTGATCAAAAGCACATTTTGACATTCAGAAACATTAAAAAAAAAAACTATTAACAGCTTTAATACATTTAAAACTTAAATATTAGAAAACACATTCAGTTCTTGAAATGTCAAAGTTGAATCATGTTTTGTTCCTCCCAGCCAACCCCCTCCAATGAAATCAGTGGAAAAGCTATCCATGTGTCATCTATAGTGGCACAGATTTTACAGGCAGGTTCACTGCCCAAGAAGCTGCTCCCACTTTGAGTTCCATTGGAGTGAACAGTTGCTTCAGTTTCAAGAATTGGGCATTTGTGCAGGGAAGTGATGATGAGAACGGTTACTGGGCAAATAACAGGAGTTACAGCAGAACTGCCGATATTTCCTTGTAAATCCAGGCCACTCATTTATGAATACATTCTTCAGCAGCAACAGGTGCAACCATTATCAACAAGTTGCTCTCTGAGCTGCAGTAGTCTGCCATTTGTTTTATAAAACCATATATTGTGATTTGCTTTGCCAGTGCGGTACAATACAGTACTGGACAGTTTCTGCAATAATTTGATGTTAGTCAATTAAATCTAACACCGATATTTAGGGTTAATATTTAGTGCACATCTCATTTTAACAGCATGACTATTATAATTAATACCAATCAAACTCTCTTGCACAGATTATGAACTTGCAATAAATGGGAAGCACAGTGGCATATGAGCTACTGCTGCCTCTAAGTTTGTGATCTGGATTTCATCCTGATCTCTGGAGGATTTAGTATGGAGTCAATACGTTCTTCCTGACACTGCTTGAGTTTCCTCTGTGTGCTCTGATTTCCTCCCTCATTCCAAAACCATGCTATTTGCTAGGTTAATTGGCCACTAAATTGTCCCCTGAGTGGGTGGATGGCAGGAAAATTCAGGGGAAGATGATGGACATAGGTTATAAGAAAATAAGTTGAAGGGTGGGATTGCTCTGACCCATCATAGATTAGTTGAGGCCAAATGGCTGTCTTCTTTGCTTTAAGGAAGTATAAGATGTTTAGAGCCTCGTGTCTGAAAAGAAGCAATTAAAAGGAGTAGGTTTGAGACTCAGAAGAGAATAGAAAGTGATTAAAATGTCTGAGAAACCTGAGACTTCAGGAAGCATTTAATAGGAATGTGGTGGAGGGTTCTTCTGGTGGATCACGTGGCCAAAATTGAAAAATAGAATTTATAGGGCGTTATTCTGTCATTTCTTTTACCCGCATGCGCAATGGCAAAGGGGAAATAGGATTAGCAAAGTAAATGCACAGCTCTGAGCTCTGACCTCAAATTCCCCATCCCATTCCCACACTGACCAGTCTGCCCTTTGCATCCTCCTCTGCCAATAGAGCCAATCATGAACTGGAGGAATGGCTCATCATATTCCTCCACAACCCAATGCCATGAATATTAAACTGTCCAATTTCAGATAACCCACCCCCTTCTGCCCTTTTCCCTCTCCAATTTACACTGGTCTATGATTCCAACAAGTATCTAGGTACATCTGACATTGAACCATTTTCCCACCATGCCACCCAGTCCCTATCACCCTCTTTCTTTAGTTTCCCTTCCCAACACAGTCCACACATTCTATCACTAGGTTCCCTTCTTCTCTCCCTCACACTGCTCACCACTCTCCTCCCTCTATTGCCCCATCTGCAACCATCCTTCGTTATTTGGTTCCACACTTTGTTTGCATTTGTTTTCAAGTTCCAGTATCTGCAACATTTTGTTTTTCACTCATCACCTCCAACTTCTGCCAACCATGCTTCCCTCCCTCACTTAACTATTGTCTGCCAGTCAAACCCTCCTCACCTGCACCTGCCTATTGCTTGTTAGCTCATGCCCCACCCCTCTTCCACACCTCTTTTACTGCCGACTTTCCTTCTACTCTTTCAATCCAGATGCAGATGTTTTGGTTCACGATCCAAAACATGAACTGTTCATTGCCCTCCACAGAGGCTGCTTAACCTGATGAGTTCATACAGCAGCTATCCTTTTATTTTGATCTAGATTCCAGCATCTGCAATCTGCTGCTCTTTGTACTGAAAACAGAGAGAGAAACAGAGGTCACATTTTTGGTCGATCACCTTTCATCAGAAGTGAGAAATAGCCTCAGATTTTCTTTGGAAGGAATGCCACTTGCACACACGGTTTGTCTCAGATCAACTTGCATCATGAAAGATAATTAAAAAACCTAATTGAGCATGGTCATAACTAACTAATTGCTTGTATCATTGTACACTAGCTGTAATGATGTTGTAGAGGTGTACAACATCATGAGAGGAGTAGTTTGGGTAAACGCACAGAGTCCCTTGCCCAGAGTATGTGAAATCGAGAGGATTAAAGTGAGAGGGGAAAGATTTATTAGGAATCTGAGGGGTAACTATTTTACACAAAGGATGGTGGATGTATAGAACGAGCTGCAGGAGGAGGTAGTTGAGGCAGGTACTGTCACAACATTTAAGAAATATTTAGACGGGTACATGGATAGGACAGGTTTAGAGGGATATGCGCCAAACACAGGCAAGTGGGGCCAGTATTGATGCAACATGTTGCTCAGTGTGAGCAAGTTGGGCCGAAGGGGCCATTTCCACACTGTATGACTCTGACTGGTAATGTCATACTCGTTGTATCAAAGTGTTGTCAGAATTGTGGAACAAAGTTGAAACAAATAATCCTCTCTAATAAAAAATCAAGTTGTTACTTCCATTTGACTTTGCTCAACCTTGGCTAATAGATTCAAGTTAAAGTGACATCACCATTCATCCTTCTGTCAGTCCATTTATAACGGCTAACTGTTGAAGGATAGAATCCCAATAGATGGCTCAATCATTACCTGACCAGGTTGGACTTTTGAAAGAGGACGAGGAAGAAAGTGCACCAGATGTTCACCACGCCCAAATTTTCAAATGATCTTTGCCATATATTTGTCATTACTTGCTTCAAACTGCATTAAATATAATTTTGAAAATTGAAACTTATTTAACCATTGATAAGATGATATGAATGTTTCATAGTTCCATCACTTTATTTGGTCAGGTGTGTTTTCTGTTGTGCAAGGTTGTTTTCAGATTCTAATTTGCAAGAATTTTATTGTCATGAGAGCATAGCTCTTATGACTTCTGTAATGTACTTTAATATTTAGCAAATGTTAGCCATAAGGTGCTAGATCCAAGGCCTGTTCTACTAATTTAAACAGACACCGGCTGTCATTACACAAGGACTGGATGAATTAATGGTTGCATCTTTTGTTTAAAGTGCTGAATTCAGGATGCAGCTGACTTCTCAGGTGGGTTTACAAGGCATTATACAGAGGTTATTCAGAGGGTTTTCCTGACAACAGGACCAATATTTATTTGTCCATAGTTATTAGACCATTACTTTGTCATTATCTCATTGCTGTTTGTGGACTTCGTTATGTGAAAATTGACTTCCCTGCTTCCTATATTTTACATCAGTGTCTGGACTTCAAAAGGTAATTACTGAGTTGGCTAAAATACTTATTAGATATTTGGTGACATCTATTAGAAGGGAAGAGAGTGCTGACAAAATATTGCAAAGTGGGGATGAAAGTCAGTGACCAGGATTTAGGGTAAAGTCTGTCTTTCCTTACAACGGGATAATAGACTGATTCTTATGGTTCGCAGCCTAGCTTGTTGAAGGAATGGCAGAAGGGCATGGAATGTCCCAAGGGTACCCATAACCCAAGAGGGAGTAGGTGCTATTAAAATAGTTAATAAAGCACACTCTTCTGAGTTTTGCCATGGAAAGATATTTCCAGGTAGACCGTGGAAAAGATTCAATAATATGGACAAAGAATCCTATGAGAAATGCAGCATTCCCACTTATTGCAGAGAATCTCTGGCCCATGACCACTCAAAGTGGAAAAGGAGAATTCAGGATGCCATTGAGAATTTCATCCACATATCGTGAGCTCTGAGAAGTCTTCTACACACCCGTGCATAACAAAGAACACTAAACAGCACAGCACAGAATAAGGCCCACAAGGTCATGTCTATTAAAACTAAAACTTTCTGCCTGCAAGTGTTCCATATCTCTTCATTCCCTGCATATTCATGTGTCTATCTAATGCCCTGACCATGAGGGCATGAGGGGGATGAGCATACCATATGCCTTCATTCCTACTATATCTACTTGTGTTACTGCACTTAGAACCCTTGTAGACTTGGACCCCAAGATCCCTCTGTTCAATGCTGTTAAGAAACCTGTTATTAACTGCACATTGAAACAATGTCTCTTCTTCACGATTAGCAATTCTTTCAATTATTTTGAAGAACGAATCACTCTTCATGATGTAAACCTATTGTTTCTTATGCATTCTACACTTTTGCTCCTCGTACCACATTGTTAAATGTTCATTGTAATGGATTGCGCAGAACTGCTCAAAAGATGCAATGTTGGCCTAACCAATATTTGTAGCAGAGCTTAATATTAAAAAACAAAGGACAGCAGATGGTGGCTAATACACAAAATTACACAAAAAGTCCTGGTGTCATTCAGTAGGTCAGACAGCATCTCTGGAGAAGATGGATAGATGGAACCTTTCTGCCCTCTTCTGCTCTTATCTATGTCCATGGTTCCAACCATCTGCCTATCTAAACCTCCCTTCGCCTATGTCCACCTGCCACACTTTGTCTTGCTTCTTTTCTTTTCCAGCTTTCTTCTCCCCCCCCCCCCATTCAATCAGTCTGAAGAAAGGTCTTGGCCTGAAATGTCACCTATCCATATTTTCCACAGATGAAACATGACCTGCTGAGTTAGTCCAGCACACTTTATCCTTTCGTAGCTGAATATATTTACCATCAATTATTGTTTTTATGTTTGATGCCATGTGTGTGAATTCTTGGATCCCAATTTATTGTCGACACTTGCGTGGTTGAAGGAATATGTATCTGCTCTATGTAATTTAATTGTTGTTCAATAATATCCTGAGTCTCTTTCCATTCATTGATCTTTATCCAAAATATACCTCGTCGCCATTCTATTAATTGAACTGTATTTACTACCTTTCTGCCCCCTCCACAAAGCTTTCTATACATTCACATATACATGTTCATATTATTTATTTTAAATGAGAATCAAAAAGCTTTGCAAAATGTATCTTTGCTGCAGCAACACGCTTGGAACTTTTCAGAAAGCTAAAATGTTTTAGTTTTTACACATTTATTTGTTTTCGTGTCATTTTGAAATATGTGTACCTGCAACTGGTGATCTTCTTAGAATATTCTTACCTGCAGTCCTATAAATTACACTAGCTATTTCAGCAAAAATGTTGAAAATTGCATTAGATATGCAAGAATATTGTTAATAATAACTGCTGGTATTTGTTTAGTAACTTGACATGCATCAAATTAGACATAACAATTTATGGCAAGTTTTTTTTCCCCTTCATCTTTGCTGTGACTTCAAACACATGGAACTTACACACAGACCAGAGTTGTGATTTTGAGAGCCATTTGTGTGAAGTTCACCTTGTTTGCCCTGCAGCACCTTCATAAATCTTGTTCTATGTCATTTATTATTATATTTAATTAATTATTGATCTTTAACCTTTAAACAAACTATAACTGATTTGAAACTAATTTCTCAACAGATCAGCTAACATTTTAAAATGTGTTCTTAAATTCCACCACAACTGAACATGCAGAACAACATTCAGCATCTTTAAGATGATTTATCACTTGGTTAAACTTTGATTCAGGAACTTCACAACCATCATTCTTGAAGCTCTCAGAAAAATAAACACCTCTGGTTCCAAGAAAAGTATTAATTTCTGTTGACAAATGAAACACTGTAAATGATTATGGTTGTAATGGATTCAATAGGTATTTTTGGTCTGGAATGAGTCCAATGACCAAATGTTGTGCCTTTTCACCAGGTAAAAATAATGATCTCTACTTTTTGTGGTTGGTATTATTGTTTAAGAAAATTGATATGTTCAGAAAGAAGTCACCACTTTAGATTAACTTGGTGATTTATTTTCTAATTCTTAACTCGGCATCAAGAAAAAAGCCCTGATATTTAAATTAAGATTCTCTGTTCATATGTTAATGCAGATAATTAATTATCACTTTTGTATGTTACATTCCATTCAGTTTTCTGCAAATTCATATCAGCGCATAAAGGTCACCAGAAGCAAGCCATAGATAAATGTCTGACATTCAAAATGACAACTGAGATGTTATCATAAAATGATAATGCAGCAGAAGCCTCACTTACATTATTATAAAGCCATTATACAAATTTTCACCATTTGCTGAATGGGAAGGATAATATAAAATAAATTTTCTTGGAAATCCCAAATGTCAGATGAGTACTCCAAATGGTAAACTCATTAGGATTGTCTCCTTTGAGATGAGATATGATTTGCAAATTCTTATGGTGTACAGAAAGCCCATTCATTGAGAAAACCTTCATAAAAATGGGAATAGATATCTCTCGTTCATTGATACCTATACAGTCAAAAATTATTCAACACAGAAAGGAAAAAAAAGACTGCTTGTGGTCTCTAACCATTCAGAAGTATGATTTAATATTATCAAACCTGAAAAATCAGTTCGCAGCTCATGATACAACAGCATTCAATTATTCTATACCCAAGTAATTATATTTCCAGATAAACACACCCTCAAATCTGTCAATTATTCTAAAAAAAAACTCAGTTTTGATATGTACTTTTATCAATCAAATTTATGACTAAGATAACAATGAAAGAAAGACTTTATTTGGAAAAGAGCCATGAGAGTAGCTATACTAGATGGACTTTTATTAACAATGACAGCCTAATTTAATTTAGTTATAGAAATGGGCACAGCGCTCAGTGCTAAGAAGCCTAATAGATTCACTTAACAGCTGAAGTAAAAGGTTGGATACTTGGGGACCTTTGCTAATTCATGATCAAAGACTTAAGCATGATTTGGAGTCAGACTGTCATAAAGGATGGAAGCAGGCCCTTCAGCACAAATTGTCCATGCTGACCAAGCTGCCCAATGGGCCGGCCTTAGGAGGTACGGCGCCCAATTGGGAACAATTTTGGTGAGCCCCAGGTTCCCAGCCAAGGTCTGTAAAATCATAGAAATATAAATAAAGTCTATTATAGGCTTTATATCTCTATGGTATAATGAAAGTAATCAAAATGTGCGCTTAAAAAGTGCCTGCGAATTAATGGACCAAACAGATCTAAGCTACATTTTAATATAAAATTGCATACATGTAAGCTTACAAGTAACAAACAAAATGTGTAGATCACCTCTGAAAAGAACATAGTTACAATACCACTGTTTTAGTGACTGTGAAATGAGGAAAAAAAAATAGTTAACTAGATCCTGGAAAACCAATAACTATTGGTGAAAAACCAGTCCAGGCATTGAATGTTGGGCTTCAACCCCATTCTAACATGTGTGCGTGTGCATGTACATGTGTGTGTGTTAGTTGTCTGTGCGTTATTTGTGTGTTTGTGTGTGGGAGGGAGGGAGGGAGGGAAGAAGGGAAGGGAGGGATAGAAGGGGAGGAGAGAAGGGAGGGAGAGGGCCGATGGCAGGAGGGGACGCCGGGATCCGGGCGGACGGGTGTTAACCAAGGCCGAGGTTTGTAAACGTTGCTCCAACTGCCGGCCTGGCCCTCCCTGTATTGTTCACTGCGTCTCCCCGGGGAGAGAACGGGGGGGAGCTGGGGCTGTGTGTGTGAAGCACCGCGACTGGAGGGGCAGGAGCGCTGCCCTGGGACTGTGAGGGAATGACCCACCTCCCCTTTCTCCATTCCCCCTCACGCCCCCTCCCCTTCTATCCCTTTCTTCCCCCTCCACCCCTCTACTCTCTGTCCACCCCTCTCTCCCCCCTCCACCTGGGGTAGATCTACCTGAGCCGAGAGTAGATTACTCTGGTGCGGGGCCCAATTGGGAGCAATTGGTCCAATCGGCTTAAGGCCGGCCCTGGCTGCCCACCTATACTAGTCCTACTTGCCCGCATTTGGCCTATATCCCTCTCAAACTTTCCTGTCCATGAACCCGGACAAATGTCTTTTAATAAATAAAAACCTTTGTGATTTTAAGTTGTGTGAAAGCAGCATGCCGAGAGAAACTTAGTTTTACCAACCGCAATGGAAGGAATGGCTATAATTTCATCTTAAGTACAATAAAGGAGATTAGCTTATTCATAATTTTGTTTTCATGAAGAAGATTTTCATTGATATGATACCATTCACAATGTTGGAAACAACTCCAATAGCTTTTGAACAATGAAGCAATTTTAGCACTGTGGTCATTGTCGAGGAGTAGGAAGTTTAATAAGCAACAGATAGCCAGCATTGTTCATCGAAGGGGCGTTGATTGGCTTCAACAAAGAACGAGAGTTGAGGTTTCTGCCTGAAAATTAATATCTGATTCATCAGGTTTCTTTTAATGCACCAAGGTGATCTTGTGAGAAATCTCAAAAGTAGGCAAGGTGGACAAATGATTTCTGATGTTCATGTGTGAAAATTGCATCTTTGCAATTGTTAGCCATGTTTTCAAGGAACTAAAAGGAATAGATGGGAGAGCACCTGGGAATATGCACTAGGATAAGAATATGCGATTAATGTATATTTATTTGACCCGCTCCAGGCTTCACGCAAGGTTCCAGAATTGCTTGTATTTCAACACTCAACCGGTGGTGTTCATACATTTGCACGTCACCATGTTGTCGAGTTTTGTGACTGGCGAGCAGCATTCAATCTAGCAAATTTCTATTCAGTGAACAGGTTGAATGCCATCAAGGACTTTTTTGTATTACCGTCTACAATTAATCATATTCGTGGCCATAAACAATCACTTCAGGTAGCTTTAATAAATGCATGGGTTAGGAGTTCTTCATTTAATTTAAATCACTTTGTGCCTTAATCTGCCAAGCTAGATTTACATAAATCATTCACAACAGCCACAGTATTTATAAGACACCTTTGACAGCAAAATATGCCTCTTCGCAAGAGAGTTATCAAATAAAATGTGGCACCACGCCATGTCAGGAGTTATAAAAATGCGATTTTATATCTAGAATTTTATTATGTGGTAGCAGTTTCACAGCAAAAATTTAAGGCGCATCTTAAAGAAGGAATATGAGATACAAAGTCAGAAAGGTTTCAGTTTGCAACCTTATCAAATAAATAGGAGGACTCTCTCTGACTTATACAGGTGCACAGTAGAGAGCTTGCTGACCGGTTGCATCGTGGCTTGGTTCGGCAACTTGAGTGCCCTGGAGAGGAAAAGACTACAAAAAGTAGTAAACACTGCCCAGTCCATCATTGGCTCTGACCTTCCTTCCATCGAGGGGATCTACCATAGTCGCTGCCTCAAAAAGGCTGGCAGCATCATCAAGGACCCACACCACCCTGGCCACACACTCATCTCCCTGCTACCTTCGGGTAGAAGGTACAGGAGCCTGAGAACTGCAACGACCCGGTTGAGGAATAGCTACTTCCCCACAGCCATGTAACTAGTAAAGCGTGGATAAAAACTGGACTTCCAGTATACAAACTTAAAGCATACGGTATTAGGGGTTCAGTATTGATGTGGATAGAGAACTGGCTGGCAAAAGGAAGTGAAAAAAAACGGGTCCAATATTTTTTCACAATGGCAGGCAGTAACTAGTGGGGACCGCAGGGCTCAGTGCTGGATGAGGGAATTTATCTCCAAGTTTGGCGGATGACACTAAGCGGCAGTGTTCGCTGTGAGGAGGATGCCTGCAATGGTGACCTGGGTGAGTGGGCAAATGTTTGGCAGATGCAGTATAATGTGGATAAATGTGAGGTTATCCACTTTGGTGGCTAAAAAGGAAAATTATTATTTAAATTTGGTTTAAAAAGAGATGCAAGCTGGGTGTCATGGTACACCAGTCATTGAAAGACACAACAGACAAGTGAAAAAAAGCGAATGATGTTAGTTGTGTTTCATAGCAAAAGTATTTGAGTACTGAGCAGGGAGGTTCTACTTCAGTTGTACAGGGTCTTGGTGGACCACACCTGCGTACAGTTTTGTCTCCAAAGATCAAGTATGTAGGAATTGGCTTGGGTCCTTAGGGTGTCAGGATAGGAACTCACTCTCCTTATAGAAACTTACAAAATTCTGGACAGGCTGAGATGCAGGTAAAGATTGTTCCCGATGTTGGGGAAGTCCAGGGACAAGGGTCACGGATGGAAATCCTTTAAGACCGAGATGAGAAAGACTTTTTTCACACAGAGAGTGGTGAGTCTCTGGAACTGCACAGAGGGGTAGTTGAGGGCCAGTTCATTGGCTATATTTAAGAGTGAGTTGGATGTGGCCCCAGAGGGTATGGAGAGAAGGCAGGTATACTGAGTTGGATGATCAGCCATATTGAATGGCGGTGGCACTCGAAGGGCCCACTCCTGCCCTAATTTCTATGTTTCATTTTTTTGGCCTTGCTATGATGAGGCTATTAAACCTGGCTCACTGACAAAACTCTGAACATTAATACCCCTCCATCTGTTATTTGCACTTTATTAATTTATTAATTAATGTGTGTATTTAAGTATATAATTGTAGTCAATGCCTACTATGTTCTGTTGTGCTATGCAAAGAAAGAATGTCATTGTCCTGTCAAGGACACATGACAATAAACTCTTTTGACTCTTTTGACTTTGACTGGAAGGAATTTGTGAAAAAAAAACAAGGATAGTTTTCTTTAATCAATATTTTGCTTCACCAATATTTCAAGCAGCTCCCAAAACACGAGTAATAGTTGACAGAAAATTAATCAAGTCAGGACGTGATCAGCAGAAATTTGCATGACCTCAATTTTATGGAGAGTGTGAACTTGGAGCCTGACTTTATACGTTCTTTGGAATAATCAGGTCTGGTGTTAACAAAGGTGTGGATACGGATCTCGGCAGTAAGTGAGTTAAATCAGTGGTAAAGTCAGAGAGTTCCATGAATGTGCACATTCTTGACTTTAGCAATGGAATGCGGATTTCTGTAGGTACAACACTTAACAGAGCTTCTAGCCGCGGGTCTGCAGAGCTTCTAGCCACGGGCGCGGTATGGACTTTGAGAGCTCCGACCGCCGGACCTCGGCCTATAACATCGTGAAGCCCCGATCTCCAGTAGGATGTGGCCGATTCGGGACCTCCAAGCCGCGGAGTGTCCGTCCATCCCGAAGTCGGAGTTTCGAGCATCCTGACGAGAGGGCCTGCACATCGGGCCATCCGTAATGGCGACTACAGAGGGTTCATGGCCCCGACCATGGATGAGCAAAGGAGGAGGACTGACAAAGTTATTGCCTTCCACCACAGTGAAGAATGTCGATTCCTCTGTGGTGGATGTTCATGTTATATTCTATTGTGTATTGTGCTCTTTTGTTCGTATGGCTGCATGGTAAGTCAAATTCCACTGTACCTTAATTGGTGCATGTGGCAATAAATGTGAACTTGATCTTGAACTTGGACCCAAAACATCACCCATTCCTTCAATCCAGAGATGCTAGTCATCCCGCTGAGTTACTCCAGCATTTTGTGTCTTCTATATTATACAATTTAGTCAAGTCTAGATAAATCATATGCATAGAACGCGAGTTTTTAATGAGTGAATCTTGGCCATAGTCTAAAAAATATCAGCTCTTATGCATAAGGTGTGAATTTTTAATGATATTCCAAAGTATAATTACTGCTAAGCAAATTAACAGGTCCAATAAAATAATCTTAAACAAAGTTCTTGGAATTTCCTAATTTTTCAGATAATAATGGATTTTATATTTAATTTTCAGCTGCTTTTTACCATGGATATTCCAGTTTTTAATTAGTATATACAATGTTAATTTAAAATTGGTATATTATGTTTTTTTCCTGTGTGAAACTTATGGTAAGACTTGCTGCTCAGCCAGTTTGATGTGCGCAGCAGTGATTAGTACCAGATCAGTCCCTTGAACTGATACTTCATGAAAAACAATATCAGAATGGAGGAAGCGTATAACTGATCAGTGACGAGGTAATTTGTGGAGAAAATGTCCAATTTTATTGAAAAATTATATACATTATGCTATTTATATTATAGCCCTTCAATTATTATTCGATACCAGAATGATAAATGTAGAGTTGATATTTTTACATAGCAATTCACAATGTAAATGTGACAGGAAACATTCAAATTACTAATACCAACCCAAGTTATTGATATAATATTTTTAGATTGATTGCTACAACTAACCCATTCCTTCTCTCCAGAGATGTCATCTGTGCGGCTGAATTACTCCAGCATTTTGTGTCTATTTATTAACCATCCAGTTTAAAGTAGTATTTCTCATAGATAAATACTATATACGCTGTTTTGAATTAATGTTAAGCTTTAGTTATTAGCAGTGAGCTATGGGAATCAAATGGTATTAAAGAAAACAAAAATCAGATGAATTAACTACTTAGACTGTGATTTTTTTTTTTCTTCTATTTCTTTGCTCACGTGTCCACTTTATTAGTGACATAAGCTTTTGAATAAGAATAAGAAATGGAAATAGGAGTGAATCATTTGGCATTTTTGCTTGCATCACCATTCAATAAGATCATCGCTAATCTTCCACCTAAGCCCCAATTTCATGCATTGATCGGTTATCTGTTGATTCCCTTAAGATCAAAAATGCTACCAATCTCTGTATGGAATAAACTAAGTAACTGAGCTCCACGGCCCATTTAGGGAATGAATTCCAAAAATTCGGCACTTTCTCGGTCAAAAATGTCTTTGAATTTTATTAGCCACCTGGTTCAAGACACTCCATCCAGGCGAAACATCATCTCTGCATCTTCCCTGCCAAGCACTTTAAGAATTTTAATGTTTCATTTAAGTCACCTTTCATTCAGCTGAACTCATGAAACTATAGTTCTTGTCAGTGCATTCACTCCTCACAACAAATCTACCATTTCAGGAGAAGGGTCCCGACAGCATATTGGTTAATTATACTGACCACTGGGCTAGATAGGCAAGCACTACCCATGGTGCCCACGCCTAGTCCTCTGAGCCTACAACTGTGGAGCTGCTAGAGGGATTTGTGTGTTTAACCTGTATTCTGAATCTGGCTTTACTATGGGGCACAGTCACTCTCTTCATAAAGGCTCACATCAGAGCGGCTCTCAAAGAAAATCTTATGCTGCAGTAGTGAGTTTCTCAAATAAAGTCAATGCATTCAGGCCTTGACTATACGCATTGGGAAGCACTATGAGAGAGGACACAAACAGCTTTATTGACATATATATATATATTAGGAAAATATATATTATCCCCCTTGTAAAAGTTATAGAGATTTTACATTTATAATATAATCACCAGTAACCTACTTTTCTTTGTAGTCTTTGAACCTTGCATTATCTCTGCTGGCGTTGACTCCATCTGTCTGTTATTTGGGACTTATTCTTTCCCTAAAAGCCATTTCTCATTTACTCTAGGATCAGTTTTATTGCACTCAGCAACTCTTTGTTCCCGCTATCTCTGCTTTGCAAATGAAACACTTTCCTAATCTAATTACTGTCTTTTCCAACAAGACCTTTAAGTTACCTTCATGATGTTGGTCAAATTTCCCAATATTATTTTCCAGTATGTAATACTCTTGGGTTAATCATATTGCAAACTTGCTAAATTGTATAATCATTTTTAGAAATTCCTCTGTCAGAACCAGAAGTAGACCATATGACCCCTTAACTCTGCTCTTCCATTGAAATGTGTCATGGTCTATGTGATTTGTGATTTCAACCCTACATTCCCATCTAGCTTTGGCAATCCTTCACCTCTTCACTTTGCATGACTTTAAAAATGAGGCATCCCCCTGAGGAAGATTTCCAAAGACTCTGGGAAGAAAATAAAAGCTGCATCTTTATCTTAAATAGCTGAATAGCAAACAATGAGCTTTAGCTCTAGATTCTCCCACAAGAGGGAACAGCTTCTGAAAATCCACCCGTGAAAACACAACATGATCTCACTATCTCTTTCTAGGAAACGGCAGTGAACATAAGCTGTCCAACTTTTACGCAGAAGACAACCTGTCTATTTCAGATATGATACCAGTGAACCTTCTCTGAACTGCTATCAATGCATTAACATCCCTCCATAATTAAAGAGACAAATACTCTACATTTCCCAGATGTGGTCTCACCAATCCACTTTTTAAATGACCTGCTTTTTGTATTGAATTCCCCTAGCAAATAAACCATTCAGTTAACTTTCCTAGTTATGGCTCTAGCTGTGTACTGAAATTGTGCATTGGGAAATCTAGATCTCTCCTCATTTTTGTATTGTATTGTCCATTATTTTCATGTATACCGAGATACAGTAAAAGACTTCTTGCATGCTCTCCAGTCAAATCAAATCAAATCGTGCCATACATTACAATCAAGCCATACACAAATACAACAGGTAGTGTGAAGAGAGAAATTACCAGAGTGCAAAATATAATGTTATAGCATTACAATAATAGAGAAAACTCCAGTTAAAAATAAGTGCAAAGTTGCAATGTGGTAGGTTGGAAGAGCTGGACTACACCCCAGTTATGACTGTTCAGTAGTTTAATACTAGTGGGGAAGAAGCTGTTCCAGAATCTGGTGGTAGGTGCTTTCAAGCTGTTGTAACTACTGCCTGACAAGAGGGAAGAGATGAGCGAATGACCAGAGTGAAAACAATCCTTCATTATGTTATCCGATTTCCCGAAACAGCATGAAATATTTTTTCTCTGCTAAAATTGACAACTTCATATTTTTCCATGTAAGACTTTGCTTGCTTGATTTTTACCTCAACACATTTACATCATTATGACCTTTCACAAATTGATTTCATGCATATCTTTGCATCAGTGGCAAATTTAACAATCTAACAATACATTTAATTAATAACTATAATAAATACAATTTGATTTAATTAATAAATTTAACAATAAAAAAAATCAACTTAACCTTCATCTATTTATATACATTTCAAAATGTTGAAGCCTACAAACAATCCCTGTGGG
Source organism: Okamejei kenojei (assembly GCA_035221665.1). Taxonomy (NCBI): domain Eukaryota; kingdom Metazoa; phylum Chordata; class Chondrichthyes; order Rajiformes; family Rajidae; genus Okamejei; species Okamejei kenojei. The sequence goes on from CM069146.1 coordinate 43,690,209, forward strand.
ACACATCTTGCCAACCAGAACAAGTCCTGTTCATGCTTAATCCATTTCCTGCCAGCATACAATGTTCTGCTCTTCCCAAATGCACCTGGAGAACAAATTGGACAGGCAATGTTTCTGGTTAGGACCCTTCAGACTGAAGAAGGGTCCCAACTTGAAACATCATCTATCTATTTCCCTCTACAAAAGCTGCCTGACCTGCTGAATTCCTCCAGCAGTTCATTTTTTTCCTCCATGATAAATACTGATGAGATATATTCGAAAACTCACCCATCTGCTGTGACTTACTCTCTTATCTCCTTGGTTAGCCAGTATAAAATGTACTGTCTTTTTGTCATTTAATGTAATTAAAAGAAAAATTGTGAAAACACTCAGCAGGTCTACGGAATAAGAAACAGTTGTGCCTTCAGGTTGAAAACCTTCCATTAAACCTGGAAAATGTCAGAGCTAAAACAATTTAAAAGTTCCAGGGGAAAAGAAGATGGGAGGAGAGGGGGAAAGTAAAGGCAGGTGAGTAGGTGGATGGCATGGACAATTAAATGACAAAAAGGACAGTCATACAGGGCAACAACGGAGAATAATGCGACAAGCAAAGGTAAAGCTGAAGAGGCCTCCAGGGGAAATGTGAAATCATTATGTGAAATTGCCAAATTCAGTCTCCATTTAAAACTCACAAATATCATGCTGCTACCAGTACTAGACCTCATTTCCGACACACAAGCAGCCTCTTGCATATGTCAGTTGCATAGTCTCAAAGGGAATTGGATCTAAAGTTAAAAATGCAGAATTTAGAAGGCTTATGTTGAAAATCCAGGTGAGTGGAAGGATAAATAGGATTGGTCATATAAAACCTGACATGAGTACAAAAGGCTGAATGCTCTCTTCCTGTGCCAAACCTTGACTTTCATGATCTGTACCACTGCGAAGACCACCTTTGTTGCTTATTTCTACTGAGCAGATCTGTTTAACGGATTGCAGTTGAATATTTCATATCAGATTGTGTAAGTCTATTGGAGTAATGTACACCCATTGTATCTTCATTGGTTTTTATAACTGGCTTTTCATCCAGTCTTACAGCAGAGAAGCAGGAGCTTTAGCCCATCGCATCTACACCATCCATCATACACTAATATATTAATCCTACACTTATCCAATTTCTATTCTCTCTTCATATTACTGCAATTCCTTCCCAATTGTAGACCACACCCACAAATAATGTGCAATTTAGATCAGAATAGATTAGATGCACAATACGTAAATACAACCAGGTCAAGCTCAATTACAATAGATAGAAGCAAATGGGCTACTTATAGAGTGCAGAATATATTTCTCATCATTGTAGTGTATCAGTTCCATAGAAAAAGTTCAATGTCTTCAAAGGGGGAAAGGTGAATCGAACAGGAACTTAGCTTATGGAAAGTTCATAAGCCTGAAAACGGAGGGGAAGAAGCTGTACCTGAGTTTGGTGGTGCATGCTTTCAGGATTCTGCACGTTTTGCTGAATGGCTGCAGGGAGTGAGGCAAGTCATTGATTATGTTGCCTGCCTTTCCGAGACAGCGTGAAGTGTAGATTAAGTCAAAGGTGGGAAGACTAATCTATGTGATGGACTGGGCTACATCTACAACTCTCCGCAATTTCTTATTGTCTTGGGCACATCTGTTCCCACACCTGATGTAACCCGACAGTATGCTTTCTATTGTATTCTGACTATCATTACCAATTATTCACCTGGCTATGGTGGTATCATCGGTGATTTTAAAGATGGTATATTGATGATTTTGATACAATAAAGTTGAAACGATCCATTTTAGTGATGAGAAAATTCAACCTGACAAGAGGATTTTCCGCTCGTTGAGATTATGGCTTTTGATCCAGTGTACAGGATTGTCAATTCAATTCTTATAACTATAAAAAGAGAATGGTTCTAACAGGGCAGATTAAATCTGGCTGCAGAGAGCGCCTTTCAGAATCATGAAAAGGAGAGAAAATCAGTCTTCATCAGAATTCAGAGTTATTTTCTCACTTTGCCAGTTTTGTTTAAGGATATTCTGTTCAAGTGTTTTATTGCCATATGTACCAAAATGGAACAATTAAATTCTTACTTTCAGCAGCAGCACCTCAGGTTTGTACCCAATAGATAATAGAATAAAGAAACAAAACAAATCATCAATAATTAAAAAGTAATAATATAGTGCAAGGCAAAAATAAAGTCCTGGGCAGTTCATTGTTTTGAGTTTAGTTGGAATTTGTTGCGTTCGATAGCCTGATGGCTGTTGTGAAGGAGATGTTTCTGAAACTGGACATTACAGGTTTCGGACTCCTATACCTTCTTCCCGATGGCAGGAGTGAAATGAGAGCCAGAGTGGTGTGGGTCCTTGATGATGCTGGCTGTCTTTTTGAGAGATCCTTTTGATGGATAGTGAGATCAGCACCCATGATGAATCGGGCAGTGTTGGCCACTTTTGTAATCTTCGTTCTTGGGTATTCGTGATGCCGAACCGGGCCATGATGCAACCAGTCAATACGCAGTCTACTGTACACCTGTTGATGTTCAAGAGGTTATCCTTCAACATCCCAAATCTCCTCAATCTTCCAAGGAAGTAGATGTGCTTTCTTTATGATTGCATCAATGTGCTGGGTCCAGGACAGATCTTCAGAGATATGCATACCCAGGAATTTAAAGTTATTGACTCTTTCCACCACTGACCCATTAATGAAGACTGGTTTTTAATCCTCAGTCTTCCTCTTCTAAAATCAATAGTCAGCTCCTTGGTTTTACTGATGCTGAGAGCGCGTTTGTCATTCTGGCACTAGATTGCAATCAGACGATCAATCTTCCTCCTATTCTCTGACTCATCAATGTCCATAATTTGTCCAACAATGGTGGTGTTGTAAGCAAATTTAAAGATGGAGTTGGAACTGTGTGTGGCTGAACAGTCATAGGTGTAGAATGAGTAGAGCAGTCCATCGATCTCTGTTCATCGATGTGGACTAACCTGCGGAGTGTTTCCAGAACTTTTTTATTTTTATTCAGATTGCGGGCATCAGATTTCCTTTGATTTTTCAAGGTGAATTTGGAGATTCAAGGGCCTGTCCCACTTGGCGATTTTGTTCGGCGACTGCCGGCGCCATTTCAGGGTCGCCGAAAGATCTTGAACATTTCAAAATCGAGCGGCGAGAAAAAAAATGTTGCGACACTTGTGGAAATAGCGCGCGTCAATACGTCACCACGCCGCGCCACACCACGACTTTTTTGAAGACCTGAAATGTCAGTCAATGATGACGGCACTCGCCGAAACAATCGCCAAGTGGGACAGACCCTTCATTCTACTGAGCTGTTCCAAACCCCATTCAGGTGCCAGCATAGCTTCTTATTGATCTTTGTGTCTGAGTATTCAAATTGGGAAAGAGTGGCTCAAGGAATGAAGGGTGTAGTGAATGAATTATTGTATTCATTGAATGCCCTTTGCAACCAAGCCTGGAGAAGCTTTGAGAAAATTATGCAAAATTTTCCAATGATTTATACATGGGTTTCAAGGACATAAGGTCCACGCAAGCATTAAGCCAAATCAGTTTACTACAAACCTATATCAGTGCCATGTACGTTGAAATCTCAAGTGGTGGAACAGTTGGACAAGCTTCAGTCTCATGGTGTGTTAATCAAAACTGCAAAGCGAGTGGACAGCACCCATCGCTGGGTTGCGAAAAGAAAACAAAACTGTCTAACTGCAGACAACAAACAGTACATATTGCCCATGTAATAGGATCTGTACAGAGAGTGAGCAGGAGCCAAGATCTTTGAGCATCCCCTCTTGAAGTTGGCTCCAAAAGATTGGGTGGCTGTAGAGTTACTGCCTTCCAGCGCAAGAGACCCATTTTTGATGATGACTACGGGTGACGTTTGTATGGAGTTTGTACGTTCTCCTGGTGACCGTGTGGGTTTTTCCCAGGAGTTCCAGTTTCCTCTCACACTCCAAAGACGTATAGGTTTGTAGGCGAATTGGCTTTGGTAAAAATAGTAAATTGTCTTGGTATGTAGGATAGTGCTGGTATATGGGGATCGTTGGTTGGTGCAGACTCAATGGCCTGTTTCCACGCTGTATCTCTAAACAAAACTAAAGAATGGGGCACATTGGATCCATGGATACTTGGTAGATTGGAATAAAAATGCTATAGATTTATTATTGTCACATGTACTGAGGTTCAGTGAAAAGCTTTGTTTTACATGCTATACAAACAGATCAGATACACCATACATAAATACCATCAGTTCAAACTCAAGTACAGTAGATAGAGCAAAGGGGAAAATACAGAGAATAGAATATAGTTCGATCAACGAGGAAGAAACAGGGTGCAGAATACAGTTCTCGCTCTGAATAAAATTCTCTGCCTGTCCATAGAAGACAAAGGCAGTGACGGAGGGGTGATAGTCGGACTGGAGATCAGTGAACTGTGATATTCCACTGGGATCGGTGATTGGATTGATATATAATTTAGATGAAAATGTAGGAGTACTGATAAGCAGCTTTGCAGATGATACACAAATTGTGGAGTTGTGGATAGTGAGGAAGGTTGTCAAAGGATAGAACAATATTATAGATCATTTGTAAATATGGACAAAGTAATGGCAGATGAGTTTCATCTGGACATGTAAGATGCAACACTTTGGGAGCCAAATCTAGAGGAAAGGATACAGTAAATGGCAGAATCCTAAGGAGCATTGATATACAGAGAAATCTTGGAGTATATGTGCATAACTCCCTGAAAGTGGCAACACAAGTAGAAAGGGCTTTAAAGAAGGCATATGGCATTCTTGCCTTGATCGGTTGGAGTGTTGATGAGTGCAAAAAGTCATGTTGTAACATTTTGGTTTGGCAACATTTGGAGGAATGTGAACTTTGAATCAGTGCCTTACAAGAAGTATGTGGAGACTGTGACGAGAGTGCAAAATAGATCCACTGGGATGTTGCTTCGATTTGAGAGTATTACTTATGAGGAGTGCTTGAAAAACGGATTGATTTTTCTGGAATATCTGGAATGAGCTCTCAGGGAGGTGGTAGATGTGAAAGCAACATTTAAGAAGCTTTTAGAAGAGCACAAGAACAAGCAGGGGATGGAGGGATATTGTCTAATGCAGGCAGATGGAATTAGTTTAAATTGACATCATGGTTGGCACAAATATCACGGGCTGAATGCCCTGTTCCTTTGTCGTACTTTTCTATGTTCAATTCCATGTGCTTATGCACCAATAAATGTGCTAAAACAAACTAATGATCAACATACAAAAGAGGATTCGTACCTATACCAAGCAGCCTTAAGGTGTGAAGTATTTCCCCATCATAATTTGGATCACATTGAGAAAAATAGTGAAAGGAGTTCAACATTACCAGGGCTGCCAACGCTCAAGCGTGAGAATCACGCATTTGAAGAAACTCTCACACCCTCACTCTGATCAGAAATTTCTCACGCTCTGTGGTGAGAAATTCTGTGATCATCGAAAATGTCAAAACTCAGATAAACTTCATGGTCCGCGGGTGTTGGAGAGCCGGGACTGAGGGAGGGATGGAAGCAGAACCAGCGGCGGGGGACAGATGCGGACGGAGAGCCGGGGCTGGCAAGTGTTTGCGGGGCCTGCGAGTCGCTCGCTGCAGCTCCGGCCACGGAGCAGTGCAAGAGTCCCGGGCCGATCGGAGGCGTCGGAAGCTGCCGCGAGAGTCTCTGTGCCGATGGGGCAGAGACTCTCAAAGGGAGGTAGAGAGAGAGAGGGAGGAGACAGGGGGGAGGAGAGGGGGGGGGGGGGTGACAGGAGAGAGAGGGGAGAGACAGAGGGGGGTGTTATGGGGAGAGAGAAGAGGGGGGGGGGAGAGGGGAGGAGTGTGAGGTGGAGAGGGGGGGAAGAGAGAGAGCGAAGAAAGAGGGAAGACGAGAGAGGGAGTGGAGAGGCTATGAGAGAATGGGGAGAGAGGGGGGGGAAAGAGAGAGCGAGGGGAAAGGCGGAAAGAGAAAAAAACGGGGGAAAGAGAGGGAGATGGGGGGCAAAGAGAAATAGGAGCTAGAGGAGAAAGAGAGAGGGGGAGAGAGCAAGGGGCCAGAGTGAGGTGGGAGGGAGAAATGGGGGAGAGAGAGGGGGAGAGAGAGGATGAGAGACGGATGGTGAGGGGAGGAGGGAAGAGAGGAGAGGAGTGAGAGAGGAAAGAGAGGAGGGAGTGTGAGAGAGGGGAAGAGAGAATGTGGAGAGGGAGAGAGATGGGGGAGAGAGAGGGGAGAGAGAGGAGGGAGTGAGAGAAAAAAAGAGAGAGAGAGGGGAAGCGAGGGGGAGAGAGAGGAGGAGAGAGGAAGAGGGGGAGAGAGAGGAGAGAGAGAGTGGGAGGGGGAGAGAGAGGAGAAGAGAGAGAGAGAGGGGAGTGAGAGGGGAGAGAGAGGGGGAGAGAGAGGGGGAGAAAGAGAGAGAGGGGAGGAGGAGAGAGAGGGGGAGAGGAGGAGAGGGGAGAGAGGGAGAGGGGGCGGGGATGAGAGAGAGGGGGAGAGAGGGGAGGGAGAGGGAGAGAGAGAGAGGGGGGAGAGAGAGGGGAGGAGAGAGAGAGAGACAGAGAGAGGAGAGAGAGGGGGGAGAGGGGGGAGAGAGGGATGGGATGAGAGTGAGGGGGAGAGAGAGGGGAGAGGAGAGAGAGAGACAGGGAAGAAGAGGGAGGGGGAAGAGAGAGAGAATGGGGGAGAGAGAGAGGAGAGAGAGGAGAGGGGGGAGAGAGGAGAGAGAGGAGGGAGGAGAGGGGGGAGAGAAGAGAGGGGGAGAGGAGAGAGGAGGGAGGGGGAGAGGGAGGGGAGTGAGTTTGAGGGGAGAGAGGAGAGGGAGAGAGAGAGAGGGGAGGGGAGAGGGGAGGGTGTGGGAGAGAGAGGGGGAGAGAGGGGAGAGGGGGAGAGAGGGGGAGAGAGGGGAGGTGAGGGGGGAGGGTGTGAGGGGGGAGAGTGAGGGGGAGAGAGAGAGGGGAGAGAGAGAGAGGAAGAGAGGGGAGGGGAGAAGGAGAGAGGGGAGGGAGAGGAGAAGAGGGAGAGAGCGAGAGAGGGAGAGAGAGGGGGTGAGAGGAGAGAGGGAGAGACAGAGAGGGGAGAGGAGAGAGAGGGGAGAGAGGGAGAGGGAGAGGGGGAGAGAGTGAGAGGGGGGAGAGAGGGGGTGAGGAGGAGAGAGAGCAGAAGAGAGGGGGGAGAGAGAGGGATGAGAGTGAGCTGGGAGGGAGGGAGAGCGGGGGAGCAAAAGAGAGGTGAGGGGAGAGAGGAGGAGAGAGAGAGAGGGGGACAGAGAGAGAGGAGAGAGTGGGGGAGAGTGAGAGGGGGAGAGAGAGGAGGGAGGAGAGAGAGAGGGAGAGAGAGAGAGAGGGGGAGAGAGAGAGGGGGCAGAGAGGGGGGGGAGAGAGGGGGGGTGGGGAGGGGGGGGAGAGAGAGAGGGGGGAGAGAGGGGGATAAAGAGGCAGGGCTGCCAACTCCCATGCACTGAGCGTGAGAAACACGCATTTCGCCAAATTCTCACGCTGATCACAAATTTCTCACGCTCTATTGTGAGAAATTCTGTGATGAACGAAAGATTTCAAAATTCATATCAACTGCATGGGCCATGGGTGTTGGAAGCAGAAGCAGCGACGGGGACAGATGCGGACGGGGAGCGGGTCTAGCGAGTGTTTGCCGGGCTGGCGAGTCGCCCACTGCAGCTCCGACCATGGAGCAGCCTCAGTGCAAGGCGTCGGAAGAGTTGCGCCGCTGCCGTGAGAGTCTCTGTGCCACATTCGCCCAGGTGACCGGCATGGATCAGGCTGCTGCTCGGTGCATCCTGGAGGACAACCAGTGGCTGCTGGAAGTAAGTACCAGGCACTGGGTAGAAACGGTGGAAGATAGTGGACTTCAAGTGGGGGTGGTTGGAGAAAGCATCCTGCTTGCCTGCTCGATTTTCACTTACTGTAACTGCAGGAAAAATGTTCCCGATGTTGGGGGAGTTCAGAACCAGGGGTCACAGTTTAAGAATAAGGGGTAGGCCAGTTAGGACTGAGATGAGGACAAACTTTCTTCACGAAGAGAGTTGTGACTCTGTAGAATTCTCTGCCACGGAAGGCGGTGCAGGCCAATTCACTGGATGTTTTCAAGAGAGAGTTACATTTAGCTCACAAAATCAAGGGATATGGGGAAAAGGTGAAGAGGGACAGGAAAGAGGTACTGATTCTAGATGAATAGCCATGATCATATTGAATAGCAGTGCTGGCTCGAAGGGCCGATGGACTATTCCTGCACCTACTTTCTACGTTTCTATGCTTGAGTATATGGCAATAAAACTCGATCACTTGATTTTGAAGCATTCATGCATGGTGGAGGTATAATGTGGTCATAGAGTGATACAGTGTGAAAACAGGCCCTTCAGCGCAACTTGCCCACACCCGCCAACATGTCCCAGCTACACTACCTACTTATTGGTCCATACCTCCAAACCTGTCCTATCCATGTATCAGTCTAACTGTTTCTTAAATGTTGGGATGGTCCCTGCCTCAACTACCTCTTCTCTGGCAAGCTTGTTCAGTATGTACAGTATGTAAAGGTGATCCCACCACTAGCCATCTCCAGCCCTTTCTAATATCCACAGGGACTATTCTCTCCGCAACTCCCTGGTTAACTTGTCTCTTCTCACCCAAACCACCCCCTCCCCAGGCATTTTCCCCAGCAACCGCAGGAGATGCAACGACTGTCCCTATATCTCCCCCCTCAACTCTGCCTAAAGACCACAACTGTCCTTTCAGGTGAGGTAGAGGTTCACCTGTACCTGCTTCAACGCATCCATTGTATCCGCTGTTCCAGGTGTGGGCTCCTATATATCGGGCTGAACCTACCTGATCTCCCAGTTGCTAAACACTTCAACTCCCCTCCCATTCCCACACTGACTTTTCTGTCCTACAGTGTCAGAGTGAGGCCCAGCACAAATTAGAGAAACAAACACCTCATATTTCGCTTGGGCAGCTTGCACCTCGGCAGTATGAATATTGACTTTTCTAACTTCAAGTGCCCCTTGCTTTCCCTCTCTCTCCATCCCTCCCACCTTCCCAGTTCTCCGGCCAGTCTGACTGTCCTCGTTTACATTTTCTCTCTGTTTGCTTTGTTGCTACCTTCTCCAAGCTAACAATCATCTATTCTATATTTTTCTTGATCCCCATCCCTGTTGTCTCATTTTCACACCTTACACTTTCTTATCTCTCTCTCCCCTGACTCAGTCTGAAGAAGGGTCTTGACCTGAAATGTCACCCATTCATTCTATCCAGAGATGCTGCCTGTCCCGCTGAGTTACTCCAGCATTTTGTGTGTATCTATAGGGTATGGGGTGTGAGTATACAATTTACCTAACTTTGTGAATAAAGTTGGAAGGAACATTCTCGAAACAAGGAAAACATCATTACATGTCATTCAGAAGGAGCTGGTTCTGATTACATGAAAAAAAATGTGCTGAATATGGAAGGTAGATTGGAGATGAGAAAATTAGATATTTGAGAGATGGTGTTGCATAGTAGCCAAGAAATATTTTGTAAGAGCTTGAAACATGTTTGGAGAAGTTTGTAATCTTAGCACAAAAGCATCCATTGGTGAGGAAAATTAGAGTTTCACCAGATGCCAAAGATAAATGCACAATGGAAGAGGTGACAGAGAAAAATTGAGGTATTAATGGTGAATCTTCAGTGAATCCTGGGGGTGGAAGATTACAACCTTCACGTGGTCCGCCCTGTTTCGACTAATGCAATCAACTCGACGTGCACAAACAGAAGATCAAATAGAACAAGTTGTCCAACAACTTTAGGCTGTGCACGCCACACAAAAGAGGAAGAAGTGAATCCTGAAATTAATGCAACATCTGCAGCATTTCTTAACCTCCAGAAGGAAATAAAGCAACATTGAAACCAGTGAGGAGGTTGAACAGAATTTAAAAATAAAACAGGGAAACTTGAAAGCATGTAAATGTGATTAAGCAAGTTTTACACTTTTTAAATGGAAAAGCAGGATATATTGCAGAATTCCAAACAATGCAGTGAGATAGTACCAGAGATTAAGCATCTGCAAATGTGAAGCTTATTTTAAGAGGACCATTCTTTGCATTCGTCACCTCAGGGTCTGAGCAGGAAGCCGTTTGTCTGTTGCCTATCTTTAAAAAAAATGAGAATATTCTGTCGAATGGAGCAATATTTATTACATCATTAAACATAATTCATACACTGAAATACAATCACAAATGCTGTGAACTGGCCCCGAAACAGGGCGAGCGATATTGAGCAAGAGAATGATGGTGGTGTATTACATTAACAAGGTCGCCCTCTGGTGTTTTCTTTAAAAAATGGTAGACACTTTGTTTGCAGGTCAGATATGAACTAAAGTGAATTACTGTGAGGAAAAAAAAATAGGCAATGTTAGCTTGATTTCATTGCTGGTTCAAAATAAATCACAGTCATGCTAATACTACACATTAAAAGACACAAGAACATGGGAGAAGCTCCTTAAACCAAACATGGATACGTAACAAATCAATGAAATAAACTGAGAGATGTTCCACTTAAGTAAACTAAAGTCCAAGTTAAATGAGTCACTTTAAACATTACTTCTACAAATCTTGAAATAGAAATGATTTGGAGCAATACAATATCTAAGGGGCGAGAGCAGATAACCATGTCAGTTAACACGAGAGACAAGAAGGAAAGTAACGTGGGCACCCGGAGAATGGGACTTTGGGCAACATTTTACCAGCTAGATGATTTTAGAGAGTGATTGGGATAGAGGAGAAATAAGCAATAATGTTCGAATTATATTGGTGCTTGGACTAATGTTTCAGATTGGTTATGAATTAGTTTACCATTACTGATTACATTAGTGGATATACTGTAGATTGCATCACTTCCTTAAATGTACTTCAGTCATCCATTCCTTCCAACCTTTAATCCTATTGTTTCATGATGGTTTTGCTCCCATCAAATTACTTCAATTTATATTTTTCCTCAGCAGCACTAATCATTGCCTTACCTTGTTGACACAATACATGCAAAATAAAGTTTTAAAAAATACCAAAAGAAAAACCCCTCTGTCCCTGGGCAATGTTTTAATTACAGGTAGGTGACATCCCAAGAAATAGCCTAACATGGTGCAATGATTCATCTTGTCGATCTCCAGTGATCTGGACCTGACCTCCCACACTATCTGTGTGGAGTTTTGCATCGTGTGACCATGTGGATATGCTCCAGGTGTTCTGGTTTCCTCTCACATCCCAACATCTTGAAGGTTGGCAGGTTAATTCATGGCAGTGCGGGAAAATAAAATAGGATGAATTTCATGTTTGTGCAAATCAGTGCATGACGGTTGTCGTAGACTCGGTGCACTGAGTGGTCATTGTCCACACTGTATCGCTCCCTGACCCTTTGAAAATTGAATGCCATCCTTTTTTTTTCCAAATGCCAAACTTGAAGTCACAATTGTTTAAAGTCATCGTTGTTTAAAGGATGTAAATCATGACATTGCTTTCTTGAAGAGCTACTTGAACCCAACCTGCGCGCTTCTAACATTCTGCTGTTGCATAGACTTGCGGCAGCATTGATACCCCCACGCTTGGCTGGTGCTATGCAATGGATTTCTCTTTGTAAGTTTCAGATCATCAGCAAGGTCATGTCAAAGGAATTGTGTTTATGGAGGAGGAAGGAAATCATTTTAAAAAAAACAGCAGTGCGAGGGAGAGAAGAAAGAGATCTCACGAGTTGCCAGCAGGCTTCGGCTCTGAGTACGGATTTGGTTGACCATGCTCTCGGGTTGTAGCCTCCTGAGTCTCTTTATACAACCGTAGCATCAGCTGACAGATGGAAGCATCTACAATTTGTGAAGCCTTATTCTGCATCCAGGGCTGCCTGCAATGGATTTTAATTTAAATAAAATTACACGAAATTAGGTTTAACATAAGAAAACAATACCATAAGGGGCAGAACACATTAAAACAACTAATTTTCAATATAATGTCTTTCTTGTTGAACCTTATGATGATTATGTAGGCAGCTGATCAAGGATTTTTTGAGGCGGTTTCTATGTATCAACAGTATGCTCATTGACGGCAGTTCATGAACAAAAATGCCTGGTCAGCGATATTGGCATTCTGCAGAATTCTGATAGGAAATAGTCATAGATTATTCCAGCATGGGAACAGGCCCTTCAGCCCATCACATCCACACTGACCAAGATGCCTTTTCTAAGCTTGTCCCATTTGCTCTGAACTAGTCCCTAATGACCAGCCAAAATTTCTGATGGTCGACAAAAATGCTGGAGAAACTCAGCGGGTGAGGCAGCATCTTTGGAGTGAAGCCTATTTCCTTCGCTCCATAGATGTTGCCTCACCCACTGAGTTTCTCCAGCATTTTTGTCTACCTTCGATTTTCCAGCATCTGCAGTTCCTTCTTAAACAAATTTCTGATGGGTAGCATTTCACCAGAAACTGTATGGAAATTGTGCAAAGGGTGCCAGAGAAGCACAAAATGTATCCTCGGGCATTGAGGTTGTGTACCAAGCAGGTGCAGTAACAAAATGAATGAACCAGATTAATAATCTTTTATTAAATTTGTATTTCTGAAAAAGTGTTGAAGGAGAAAAATGATTTGGTTCAGTATGTTAAAACAATGTGTTTCTGCAGTTTAACTTCCATTCACAGTACTTGTGGCAGGAGCTCCCCCGACTCTTTATGGCCCCAGTCAATATATTCAAGGGATACAAAAATTGTCTCTATGTCCACAGGCCATAGATTAAATGATTTATCTAATGCTCCTGCTCTTAATTGGCGCCTAGTGATTTGTGTTCAAAATTAGGCAGGAGTAAAGCATGAAGTACACATAAGATCTGATTGCTTGAGCTGTGATATTCCCTCCTGTCAAGTATTTTGCCAGCATTATTGCCTGACTTTGAGTGGAAAATGGGAGAGATGTCATGGGAGTGTAAGATTTTAGGTAAGACACAGCTGCCAAGAGAAAAGGGCATTCTTAACATGTTTAAAACATTTTGGGAGCTGAGCATAATTTATGCCAAATTAGGTACTAAATTTGGTGTTCCTACCAACGTGATATGGTGTTGAAGTGAAAAAAAAAAAATCTGTACATTTTTTCTTACACTCTCAGCATGTTCCTAAGCCAATAATGCACGTTTAAAGCTGTAGTTACTTGTATTACAATCTTTGCAGAGAAGGCCCCATTGATCAGAAATGTGATGATTTTGTAATTTGCTTTAGTGACATTCTCAGCTTGTTTTTTTTTGCGTTTTTTAAAAAATATTTGTATTTATTAGAGGTACAGTAAGTTACATCAGTGTACATCCCATATGTTTTATTACAATCATTGTACCCCTTCATTTTTTTAAGGCTTTTAGAGAGAAAAAAAGAATAGAAATAGAGAAAGTAGAGAAAGTGAAAAAGAATTGTTAAAGTGAAGAAGCGTGCCAAAGGAAAAGAAAAAAAAAACAAAAAAATAAACCCCAGTCAAAGTGTTAGAGAAAGAAGATTAAGAGATAGACCCTAGGAAAAAAAAAGAGAAGAAAAAAGGAAAAGCCAATTACTTTATTATAAACATCACACAAAGGAATCTACCAACTCGACAGTTTTTCGTCCCCCTTTACCAAGACCCGACGCCGGTACCTTTACATTCTCAGCTGTTAAACATCATTACAAAGGCATTCACTTAGCCTTTGCTAACTTAATTTTGTGAAAATATAGGAATATATGATACCTGTGTCTTAAAAATTAACAGGATGTGTATTTTCTTATCTACGTGTATTTCTGACAATAGGTATAACAGTTTGACATGATTATTTCAGTTTATTTGAAGATGCATAGAACTATAAATTATTTCTCAATTAGGAAATTGAAGAAATTATCGTATAGACATTAACTGAGATATTTTAGATTTTTCTTTTTGCCAAAGTGAATTGAGGTCAGTTTTATCTAGCAGATTCCATCTGTCCACTAGGAACTGAATTAAGACAACCCTAAATCATTGCATTTAAATACCTCAAATAATTAATGGAAAGGCAAAACTTTAATCTTGCATCCCTCATCTTGTTAGAGTCCAAGATCCAAATAAGAATAATGCTGCATGTTTAATATCTCATCTACTCCCCCTGCAATCACAGCCGAAATATTCTCTGCAACGAACTTATCAGAGTTACTAAAAACATGGCGACATGGAACATAAAAAGATAGAATCAGTTATTAGTGTGTTTTTGTAACTTACGTGATTAAAGAAAAAAATCCTCTGATTCACATTCATATGCAAAAGATAAATTGCAGGGAGACCTGATGAGAAGTTGTTGAGAAGTTGTTGGTGGATTTTATTTCCACTAAAAATCGCCCCCCTCCCCAGCTTTACTGTACCTTAAAACAATTTTAAATTACTGCTCTGATTTCCTGCCACACCTCAAAAACATTGAAGTTGAAGTTTTAAAAAGTCGCAAAGTACTGGAGTAACTCAGCGGGTCAGGTAGCATCTCTGGAGAAAACGGACAGGCAATGTTTCGCATCAGGACCCATCTTCAGACTGGAATCAGTAAAGTACAATTCTAAATGACAGAAATGACCTGGAAACAACGAGTAAAGTTTCAGAATTACATCATTCATGATTCCTGGTCCGGGGAGCAAAGTCATCCCAAGCACTGATCTTGCGGCCACTTCCACCATCTGTCATTTCTGATCTGAAGGCTGAGTGCTAGTGCTGATAAATTTCCTCCTCTGCTCTAGATCACATATAAAAATGAAATCATTCTGTTAGCAACAGTATATATCAGTAATACATAAGTTTCCAGCACTTCCTGGACTTAGTGGTGACTGTCATTTATAGGCATGTGGCTGAGTAATAGGCATGATAGTCTGTGTATTTAGCCACTGAGCAGAAGCTAGTAATGCAATATTGTAGTTTTCTGGTGTCTAACCATAGCAATGAGGTAGAGGAAATAAATATTTCTTGAGGCCTCATAGAAAATTCATAAGATGTTATTATTTCAAAAAGAGTTAGATCCATTGTTCAGGAGCCGGGAAAAGCACTTTCATTTTAATCTTTTCCTATCTTAGCTATTGCAGGCAACAGAGACAGTTATTTCATCAGTGAAGATTCAGATCACCTAACCCATTTTCTTGTCCTATTGAGTTTAAGTAGGAAATGTTATATAGTTGTTCTTTGAATTGTTGTCATTGCCTTTGTCTTTTAAGAAGGATAATAACTAAAACCAGATACAACATCACAACTCTGGTACCATTTCCCAAGATAACATCTCGTGGTGAGTTTGTGTAGCTGAGTATACTTCTTCCTTCAGTATATGAGACAATTATTTGGTTTAATTGTAACCAATATATGTAATCTACACAGCATTGAGTACCAGGAATGTATATTAACAGCTTTTTTTCTTTAACTGCTGAAGTTGCTTTGATTGCAGAAAAAAACATTTACTCTTTTAAATGCTAGCGAGAATAAAATGATAATTCCTATTGAAACATAAATTATTTGTACCTAGATCAAACATTAAAAGCAATTTTGAAAGTTAGATATATAGTCTATATTGAACATTCTATACAGAGGAGCAGTATAGAATAAGCAAGGTAAAGATATCAGAAAAGTAACTCAACGGATCGGGCATCATCTCAGGAGAATGTCGATAGATGACATTTTGGGTCAGATTCCTTTTTCAAATTGATTATGGATGGGGGGGGGGGGGGAGGGGGAAGAAAGATAAATGAGAGGAAGGGCAGGACAAAGCCTGGCAAGTAAAATATACAGGTGAGGGGAGTTTATGATAGGCAGATGGTTGGACAAAGGCCAGAAATTAAAGTTGTGGGACAAAAGGATTGAAGAGTTGCAAATGGTGAAGCTTGAAAGGGGAAGGTGGAAGGGGAGGGAGAAGGGTCAAAATACTTGCAAGTCCAGGTCTGGCACAGGGGAGATGGGGGAGAATTAAAGGAGGTGGGGGGGGGGGGGGAGAATTATGAAATTATGAGGGAAGATGGGAGAAGGGGAGGTTGTTACCCAAAATTGAAGAATTCTGTGGTTATACCATTTGGCTGTAAACCACCCAAGCGGAATATGAGGTTATATTCCTTCAGTTTGCATGTGGCCTCAATCTGGCAATGGAGGAGACCAGGTCAGTAAAGGAATGGGAAGATAAGTTAAATTGATTTTCAACCGGTGAGATCCAGTAGGCAAGTGTTCAACGAAACAGTCGCTGAGTCCACGTTTGCTCTCACTGATGTACAAGAGACCATATTGGGAACACTGGATGCAGTAGATGAGGTTAGAGGAAGTCCACGCCAACCTCTGTCTCACCTGGAATGACTGCTGGAGACCCCAAATGGAGATGAGGGAGGAGGTAGAGGGACAATTGTTTCATCTTCTGCAGTTGCATTGGAAAGTAACTGGGGAAGATGTGGTTTCAGTGGGAGGGCATGAGCGAACCAAGGAGTTGTGGAGGGAGAAGTTTTTGCAGAAGGTGGAAAGAGGTGGAGATGGCAAGATGTGACTGGTGGTGGGACGACATTGGAGGTGATGGAAATGTTAGAGGATAATATGTTGGATGTGGAAGGTGGGTGGGCTGAAAGGTGAGGACCAGGGGAACTCTATCCTGGTTCTGTGTGGGAGGAGGGGGAGTGAGAGCAGAACTGCAGGACACTGAGGAGACATGAGTGAGAAATCCATCTATGACTGCAGGAGGAAGCCACATTTACTAAAGAAAGAGAACATCTCGGATGTGCAGAGATGCTGCCTGACCCGCTGAGTTACACAAGAACTTTGTGGGTTTTTTCATAAACCAACACCTGCAGTTCTTTTTGTCTAAATATATGAGAGTATAGAAATCATTCATATTAACTTCAAGGCCCAACACTCCTCTCTAAGTCATCAGTGAATGTTTTATGATGAAATTGAAACCATTAAATATCCACATAGTTGTGATCTTAAATCTGACGTATAAGTGACATTCCATTATACTTTTCGGGAACTCCATGAGTGGAGGGAATTGTAGCAGAGGTCATCATAATATTCAAAATAGATGTGAGGCATCATGCAGAAAATTAAAGACCAGTCAGCGGTCAGGAAAATGGCTAAACAGCTTTGACAGCCTTCCGTCATCATTCAACCAAAGGGCACAGAAACTATAAGGGAAATTTAGTTGAGCAGCAATAGGTCACGGTTTTAGCAGCATTAGGTCATGCTTCATAAATCTACTGTAAGTGTCTGAGGAGCTAACCAGTAGAGTTAGAGACATGACCTTAGATTAAAATTTAAATAATGTTATGGGTAATGGAAATATTAGCACCTTAGTTCACAGGATTGAACGCTTGCCAAATAGCATGTTTTGGAGCAGCACAAAAAATGGATGCCCTCTTTCAGAAGTAACAGGAACGTTGACTTAGGTCACATCTCTCTGTGTCTACAATTCATAATATTTCACACTGTGAATTTATTGTCAAAAATAAACATGTTCAATGTCTTCAGCTATCTGCATGCAAGTGTTCTGACTTCCAATCTGCAAACATGAATTAGCTATTAGTTTCCTCGGCGATCAAGTCATTTAGAAGGCATGGATTTGGCTCAGGTTTAGCTCAGAGATAAAGCTCGCCAAAGCCCTCCAATTCTTGCATAGAAATTCACCAGATTCCTGTGTGGATTTTTCATTTCCTGATGTGAGTTGCTGTTGTTCAACAAGGGGATCCATAGCAACAACACTGGCAACTGAGCCGACTGATCAGCTGGAGTACTCAGCCAGGAAATAAAATGCTCTTGGGTTTTTTTTAACAGACATAACTATATGAGAGTTTAAAAGTTTTGATTAGTACTATACTTTTAAACATTCACACAATTATATCTGTGATATACTGAACATTAAAGTGGATTTAAAATATCATTAATGACTATTAAGTAAAAATAAGTTTTGCACAATTGGATTTATTTTCACCCTGCAGCAACTTATCCAGAGGAGAAATAGTACTCCAGTGCATGCAATAAAACTCACTATATTGTCATAACAGTGGTGAAGAGACCTCATTTGGTTGGCCATGTTGCTGCTTTGCTTTTGCCTTAACTTCTCATGCTAAAATTATTCGTATTAATGGTAAAGAAAAGTGCTTTCTAAATAAAACTGAAAACTATGAAATTTTGAACTTTGACTTCCAAAAGCAAAACACAAACTGCTGAAGTAACTCAGCAGGTAAGGCAGCATCTGCGGAGGAAAGAAACAGACTGATTCCAACAATTTCTTATGTGCGTGCATTTCTCTCTCTCTCTCTCTCTCTCTCTCACCTTCTCTTTCTCTCTTGTCGTCTCTCACCTTCTCTCGCCGTCTCCCTCACTCTCGCCATCTTTTTCTCTCTCACTGTCTCCCTCTCCATCTCAATTGTTGTTTTTTCTCTCTCTAGCCTTCACTTTCTCTTTCTCTCGCCTTCTCCCTCTCTTTCTTTGCCTTTCAATCTCCTCAAGATCAGAAACTACCTAGAGTAAAAACTATAGGGCGGCACAGTGGAACTGTGGTTGAGTTGCTGCCTTACAGCGCCAGAAATCCTGGAGCTGTCTGTGCGGAGACTCCTACACTCTAAATACATACAGGTTTGTAGGTTAATTGGCTTTAGTAAAATTGTAAATTGTCCCCAATGTGTAGGGTAATGCTCGTGTATGGCGTGATCACTGGTCGGTGGGCCAAAGTGCCTGTTCTGTGTTGTATCTCTAAAGTCAGATATAAGGAAGGTAAAGGCTGAGTAGGATTCCACTGGTTACAATGTTAAGTGAGAATCACTAGTTTCAATAATCAACCTGTTTCTTGTTGTAATGTAATGACATAGCATGCATCTTACTGCTTTATCTCATGAACTACAATTCGCATCATCTTGCTTTAATTGATGCAGCTGCAGAAATTATTAGTAATAATTGCAATACTGAAAAAAGCACTTTCAATTTAAAGGTGCATGGCCTATTATATGGCATTAACTAGATTTTGTGATTTGAAATTAGTTCAAGACTTAATCAAAACAATTTAGATTGTTTATCTTGCGTGTCTCTCTCCCTCACACAATGGCGGCACAGGGCACAGTGGCACAGCTGGTAGAGACCTGGGCTCAACCCTGACCTCAGCTGTTGTCTGTGTGGAGTTGGCACATTCTCTGTGGCCGCATGAGTTTCCTCAGGGTGCTCCTGTTCCTCCCCACATTCCAAACATCTGTGGGTCTATAGGTTAATTGGCCTCTGTAAATTGCCCCTTGTGTGTAATACATGAGAGAGAAGGATAACACACAATTAGTGTGAACAACTGATTGGTGGTAGGAGTGGACTCAAAGGGCCTGTTTCCAAGCTGTATCTTTAAACTAATTGTTGAAGAAGGCTGAATTTGCTGATCAAATTATTTTAATTATATTCTTGCTGCAATTTCATTCAGATAAACATTCATCAGAATTTGGAAGTACTCTTGCAGATTTGGACTATCAAATAATCCTTTATACCCAAAAAGTAGCTTAGGAAAGTGCAATTCTTTACTTCTTGTATAATTTTCCCATGGTCATAACATAGAGAAATACAGAAAATAGATGCAGGAGTGAATCATTTCACACTTCCAGCTCCCGCTTTCAATATTATCCATGGTTGATCTAGCTTCCTTTTGATTGCTCATGCCCTGAGAATAAAACGTCCCACTCTTTCTTGAATACATTTCATATATATTGGGCTATGAAAAAGAATGGAAACTGTATAGTGATTTTTCATACTACTTTAAATATGCTGTAAATTATGCATTAAAATATGAATGTTTTCCATTGACAGCAGCATTATTTTCAGTCAAATGTATTGGTGCAGAATTTGCAATCTGCCTGTGTCGTCTCTGAGTGGCAAATAAAGTTGCTATTTAATTTGCACAGTTCATTCAATGAGAATACATGGAGAGCTGTCAGCAAACCTTTACAGCAAGGCCCTATCTGAAAACAGGGCCTTGTGTATGCAGGTTCTCTCTCATGGGAGGAGGGTGCCAGAACAAGCCTTATCCTAAGATAGACAGAAAATGTTGGAGTAATTCAGCGGGACAGGCAGCATCTCTGGAGAGAAGAAATGGGTGACATTTTGGGTTGAAATCCTTCTTCAGACTATCAGGGGAGAGAGAAGCTAGAAATATTGTATGGTAAGGTGTGAAAACGACAGATCAAAGCAGATGAAGATTTGAATTGCTTACAAAACTGCATCTGATTTTTCAGTTGGAAATATCTGAGTGTTAAATGAATAATTTAGAAACATGGAATAAAACACAATAAAAAAATTAAAAGCATAATATGCCATTCCTGATCATGCTCGTCCAGTAAAATCATCGGAGCAGCTATCGTGGGGGCGGCACAGTGGTGCAACTGGTAGGTCCGCTGTCTCACAATGTCAGAGAAGTGGGTTCAATCCTGACCTTGGGTGCAGTCTGAGTGGAGTTTGCACGTGGTATAATGGGTGACTTCAATCTACATATAGATTGGGTGAATCAAATTGGCAGGGATGCTGAGGAAGAGGATTTCTTGGAATGTATGCGGGATAGTTTTCCAAACCAACATGTGGAGGAACCAACGAGAGAGCAGGCTATTCCAGACTGGATATTGAGTAATGAGGAAGGGTTAGTTAGCAGCCTTGTTGTATGTGGCCCCTTGGGAAGAGTGACCATAATATGGTTGAGTTCTTCATTAGGATGGAGAGCGACATTGTTAATTCAGAAACACGGGTCCTGAACTTAAAGAAAGGTAACTTTGAGGGTATGAGATGTGAATTGGCCAAGATCGACTGGCAATTGATTCTTGAAGGGTTGACGGTGGATATGCAATGGAAGGCATTTAAAGACTGCATGGATGAACTACAACAATTGTTCATCCCAGTATGGCAAAAGAATAAATCAGGGAAGGTGGCGCATCCGTGGATAACGAGGGAAATCAGGGATAGTATCAAAGAAAAAGATGAAGCGTACAAATTAGCCAGAAAAAGCAGCCTACCAGAGGACTGGGAGAAATTCAGAGACCAACAGAGGAGGACAAAGGGCTTAAGGAAAGGGAAAATGGAGTATGAAAGAAAACTGGCAGGAAACATAAAAACTGACTGCAAAAGTTTTTATCGATATGTGAAGTGCAAAAGATTAGTTAAAACAAATGTAGGTCCCTTGCAGTCAGAAATGGGTGAATTGATCATGGGGAACAAGGACATGGCAGACCAATTGAATAACTACTTTGGTTCTGTCTTCACTAAGGAAGACATAAATAATTTGCCGGAAATAGCAGGGGATCGCGGGTCAAATGAGATGGAGGAAATGAGTGAAATCCAGGTTAGCCGGAAAGTGGTGTTGGGTAAATTGAATGGATTAAAGGCCGATAAATCCCCAGGGCCAGATAGGCTGCATCCCAGGGTACTTAAGGAAGTAGCCCCAGAAATAACAGATGCCTTAGTGATAATTTTTCAAAACTCTTTAGATTCTGGAGTAGTTCCTGAGGATTGGAGGGTAGCTAATGTAACCCCACTTTTTAAAAAGGGAGGGAGAGAGAAAACAGGGAATTACAGACCAGTGAGTCTAACATCGGTAGTGGGGAAACTGCTAGAGTCAATTATTAAAGATGGTTTAGCAGAGCATTTGGAAAGTGGTGAAATCATTGGACAAAGTCAGCATGGATTTACGAAGGGTAAATCATGTCTGACGAATCTTATTGAATTTTTTGAGGATGTAACTAGTAGAGTGGATAAGGGAGAAGCAGTGGATGTGTTGTATCTGGACTTTCAGAAGGCTTTCGACAAGGTCCCACACAAGAGATTGGTATACAAACTTAAAGCACACGGTATTGATGGTTCAGTATTGATGTGGATAGAGAACTGGCTGGCAGACAGGAAGCAAAGAGTAGGAGTGAACGGGTCCTTTTCAGGATGGCAGACAGTGACTAGTGGGGTACCGCAAGGCTCAGTGCTGGGACCTCAGCTATTTACAATATACATTAATGATTTGGACGAGGGAATTAAATGCAACATCTTGAAGTTTGCGGATGACACGAAGCTGGGGGGCAGTGTTAGCTGTGAGGAGGATGCTAGGAGGCTGCAGGATGACTTGGATAGGCTGGGTGAGTGGGCAAATGCATGGCAGATGCAGTATAATGTGGATAAATGTGAGGTTATCCACTTTGGTGGCAAAAACAAAAAGGTAGACTATTATTTGAATGGTGACCGATTAGGAAAAGGGGAGATGCAGCGAGACCTGGGTGTCATGGTACACCAGTCATTGAAAGTAGGCATGCAGGTGCAGCAGGCTGTGAAGAAAGCGAATGGTATGTTGGCATTCATAGCAAAAGGATTTGAGTACAAGAGCAGGGAGGTTCTACTGCAGTTGTACAGGGTCTTGGTGAGGCCACACCTGGAGTATTGCGTACAGTTTTGGTCTCCTAATCTGAGGAAAGACATTCTTGCCATAGAGGGAGTACAGAGAAGGTTCACCAGACTGATTCCTGGGATGGCATATGAAGAAAGACTGGATAGACTTGGCTTGTACTCGCTGGAATTTAGAAGATTGAGGGGTGCTCTCATAGAGACTTACAAAATTCTTAAGGGGTTGGACAGGCTAGATGCAGGAAGATTGTTCCCGATGTTGGGGAAGTCCAGGACAAGGGGTCACAGTTTAAGGATAAGGGGGAAGTATTTTAGGACCGAGATGAGAAAATCGTTTTTCACACAGAGTGGTGAATCTGTGGAATTCTCTGCCACAGAAGGTAGTTGGAATTCTCTGCCACAGAAGGTAGTTGAGGCCAGTTCGTTGGCCATATTTAAGAGGGAGTTGGATGTGGCCCCTGTGGCTGAAGGGATCAGGGGGTATGGAGAGAAGGCAGGTGCAGGATACTGAATTGGATGATCAGCCATGATCATATTGAATGGTGGTGCAGGCTCGAAGGGCCAAATGGCCTGCTCCTGCACCTAATTTCTATGTTTTCTATGTCTCTGTGTGACCGCATGGATTTCCTCCGGTGGCTCCAGTTTCCTTCCACGTTACAAAGGCGTAAGGGTTTGTCAGTTGATTGGTCTCTCTAAATTGCCCACTAGTGTGCAAGGAGTGGATGTGAAAGTGGGATGATATAGACCTATTGTAAACGGGTGACCAATTGTCGCATGGACTCAGAGGGCCAAAGTTCCTGTTTTCATGTTGTATCTCTAAAACTAAAACTTGGCATGATATTCACAATCTATTGCAAACACCAGTTGCAATTTAATCTTTTAATTCAAATTAGGAGCAAAATAATCAAAGCTTCTGCAGGTTCCTTACATGAGCAACTTGTACCATGGTTCATTGTTAGGCAAGCTGATTCTAAAGCTGCACTGAACATCTTTCACTACCCTATGTTTCAGTAGGGTTGAGGACATTTGTCCTAATACTGAAGTGTGCTCTCATTCTCTTTATTTTCTCATACACCAATTTTCATTGAAAATAAGGCTTTTTAAGGTTTGAAGTGGTACTGTCTTTCCAATGTGGTCTGCAGTGTGGTAAATAACATCAGTTGAATTTCTAAGTAGTCATTTCTAAAAGCTAATTGAATCATTGTCTGCCATTTAATGAAAATATCTCCTGACTAATGCAGATAAATAGTTTTCCTGCATGTTCTCTTTGCTGAATTAGCAATCGTATTATTATACGGCACTAATGTTATCTTGGTTGGAAAGTATTTCTACTAAATTAGGTGCAATTGTTTCAATAAATAGCATGCCATAATTGGAATCCAGAGAAGGCCAAAAGATTGAGACAAATACTGTGTAATTGAGAACATGGGAAAATTGTACAGTTTACACATGTTTTTTTAAATCTCTAATTTTGATTTCTTCATGAGTTGTGTAATTAAATCATGGCTGACCTAATGTTTGGTTCAGTTCCACTTTCCCATCTGTTTTCCTGCTCAGGTATAGCTTGAGATTAACGTTGCATTAAAACAACGTGATACAATTAGTTATTAATAATGTATAAAATCAATATTGCATTGCATGACATAACTCATAAGCACATAAATAGGTCATAAGTTGTGAATTACTCATAAATAGGTCAAAAGTACTCCGTGAATTACTCATAAATAGGTCAAAAGTTTTTGAAACCTGAATTTCAAGTTTGTCAAAATTTGCCTTGTAATTTACAATGGTGTCCAATGCACAGATTGGATCTTAATCCTTTGTTCCTTGCATTGGGCTATATCTGGAAAGCATTGCACATCTATAGTTATATGTTAAAATATGTTAAAGATTAACGAGCTGTCTTTATGAACTTCATTGCCTTCCATCACAGTGAGGAATGTTGATTCCACTGTGGTGGATGTTTATGTTAAATTTTATTTTATGTGTGTATTGTGTTCTTTTCACTTACTATGAGTCCTGTCTCACGGTACGAGTTCATTCCAAGAGCTCTCCCGAGTTAAAAAAAAATCAAACTCGTGGTAAGCACGGAGAATGAATGTAACGGGTACGTCAGAGCTCGGGGACGTCTCTTAGCACTAACAGCAGGTACTCTGGAATACTCACTAACGGCAGGTAAGCACGGGAAGACTCGTGAAGATTTTTCAACATGATGAATAATGTCCACGAGAGCCCCGAGTACCGACGAGTGGCCATTACCGTAAATCTCCGAGTTCGAATCAGGGCAAACTCGGGAGAACTCTTGGAATGAACTCGTACTGTTGGACAGGGGTTTATGGCTATATCGTAACTCAAATTTCACTGTACCTTAATCGGTTAAGTGACAATAAACGCAAACTTAAACTGGAACTGGAACTCTTTGATCTTGTACTCCCATCATATTTGTCAATCTGTGTTTTAAAACAAGTTAACAGTAATCACCCTCATTTTGTTAAACATTCAGTTCATCAAACATTTATTCAGCATCTTTTCAAAGCATCTGCCAGTCTTCTACATTTTCATATATCGTCTCAAATTGTTCCAGATCATAGGACAGAGTTTTAAGTTTTCAAATAAATTGGTTCACAGAAGCAAATGTGGTTATTGCAAGAATAGCTTTTTGTTAAGGAAAAATAAATTACATTGACTTTGAACTGATCTTCTGAAATATGAATTATATTTATATTGGCAAAGCATGTCTGGCATGCTAAACCAAGAAATGTAAAAGTGAAACTACAGAGATTTACAGAACCTTGTGCAGAAGGTAATAATTTCACATAAAAATCGATCCTCATTAAAAAATCCACCTGTTTACCTCAAGATAAATCCCTTTCGAATGCAAAGCTACTCTTCATCTGATTTACTGTAGCAAAAGAATCATTTTACATTCTCAGTTCAAGTAATGACTAACGCAATGGAATTTACAAAGAAACAATTTTTGTTGTGACCTATTGTGCCACTGCAATAATTTGTTGCACTTGGCAAGATGGAAATTATTATAAGTAATTGTTTACCAAACATGTCTTCAGTTAATAATATTATCAGAGACATATGTAATATGGAAATATTTTTCTTTGGTTTGAATTTCAAGCATTAATGAGACCCTCAATGCCCAAGAAGTGTACATTTAGGTTTTTAAAAGACAATATAAATGAGAAATCTGAACTGTGTGGAAACAAAGAATTGCAGATGCTGGTTTATACTAAAGATAGACATGAAGTGCTGGAGTAACTCAACAGGGAAAAGAGATGGGTGACTTTTTGGGTCAGGACTGAAGAAGGGGTTTCAATCCGAAACGTAATCCATCCCTTTTCTCCAGAGATGCTGCCTGTCCCGCTGAGTTACTTAAGCACTTTGTGTCTATCTTTAATCTAAACTGTGTGTTTGATGATCAACTCAAAAAGTGAATCAATCTTGATAATCTTACCTTTCAATCATTGAAAATAAATTAGTTCCTGGTTTAGGAAAAAGATGTAGACGGGGGAATAACTATTCAGATGTGCCTGTTTCAAAATTAGATGCAAGTATCAGCATAATTTTATAAATAATTCCACAGTGTGATTTTGAACTCTAAATGATGAATAGTGATGAGCAATGCTAACATCAAAATGTTACTGTTGTAAATGTGCTACGTTCCTCCAAAATAATTTCACCATATCAGCACTACAAGGTGATCAGCAAAACTGCAAAGTCAATTCCAGTTGGCTAATTTCTCACTAGTTTCTACGCGCTGTTGCTAAATGTTCGTCTTGCCAATGTTGCCTCCATCACATGAGTGAATGAGAAAAAAAGTGTACGTTTACAAGAAGC
Organism: Okamejei kenojei; assembly: GCA_035221665.1. Classification (NCBI taxonomy): domain Eukaryota; kingdom Metazoa; phylum Chordata; class Chondrichthyes; order Rajiformes; family Rajidae; genus Okamejei; species Okamejei kenojei. The sequence continues at coordinate 43,716,438 of CM069146.1, forward strand.
AAACCCTCCGGCCAGTGTACCTTCTGATTCTTCTGTACCAGACCAATCCCAAATAAATCCCAATGATCTACTTTCTGAAAAGCCTCATACATTCCTGTTTCTAATGTTCAATTTTCATTCCAAGGTGCAATTGAACTACTTGAAATAATATAATGGCAAAGCATTAAATGTTTTTAAAAATACCCTCTGTTCCTTCATACCAATGTGTGGATTCAGCAGAGATTCATGAGGTGGTCCTTATGCCATTTTTTCCATCTAAGCTTATGTTGGGATGGAGATAATTGCATATTTCTGCTGCATATTATGTGCAAGAAGTTCTGCCTGATTTTGCTTCTGGCTCTAATTTTTACATTACCTCTTAACTCCTGCCTCCCTCCATCAGAGGGAATAGTTAATAGCTTTCCTGATTCCTTTTAACATTTAAACCCTAATTAGATTATCATTTAAACTTATGAATTCAAACAGCTACAAGTTCATGCAAAGCATCCACATAATTTACACCATAAGCCCAGATATTCTACAGCATCATTGCAACATCCAGTTCATACCTTGAAGTGCTCCAATCAATGCAATATTCCAGCTGGCCTGAGTAAGGTATTGTGCATCCAAAGCATAATGTTCTATCCACCATTAGTAATCCAGTGAGTTGCCTGTATACCAGACAGCATAAGCATGCCCAGTTCCCTAATATCTGATTGAAGACTTGCTCCTATTCAGCCTACTCTGAAGCCATATGTTGATAAAATTAGTGTATGCAAAGTCTCTTGCATTGGCAAAACTAATTATTTGATTTTGCCTGTCTACTGACTAAAAATAATTGTAAGTGCATGACTTTAACTATTCCCTGGCAACTAGCCTTTGTGCATAGCAATGTAGTTATATTAGATGTGTTAAGCTAAGAGTCAAGGGTTTTTAATTGTCATCTATTCCAACAACAGAATAATGAATTTCAGGTAACCAGGCCATAACCGTGCAAACCAGAAATACATAGTGGAACCAAAATAAAGTCTATAGTAGATCATAGTTGCTGAGGTAGGGTAGTGGTTAATATTGTGTGTTGTACAAGAGCCTGATGTTTGCTGAGAAGAAAATGTTCTTGAACCCAGGGGTCCCTGTTCTCAGGCTCTTGTACCCTCTTCGCAGTGACAGTAGCGCGATTAGAGTATGGCCTGGGTGCTGTAGGTCTTTGATGATATCAGCTGCCTTCTTGCACTAATTAATTAATTATTACAATTAATTTGAGTGTTAAATTAATGATTTTAAAACAAGGTGTTGGAATCTTTTATCTAAGCTACTATTGCAATGAGTGCAGAACTATTCAATACAACTGGAGGTAGCAATAAAAGTGGACCAAAGAATCAACAAGCTCATTGTTGAAAGTTAATTCCACATGTTTCTTGTGTGAACAAAAAAACCTATGATGCTTCAGCTGCCTTTGTTGTAAAAAATGTATTCAAGATTTCAAATGTTGTCAAGATTTGGCAACCTTCAGAGGAACAAAGGGACCAGGCGTAGGGGGGGCGTTGAGAACAAAGAGGGACCATTGGGACTATTTTAAACAATGTGTAACTTTGTTGGAGTCCGATACGTAGCGACCCTTTGCATAGTTGTGTATGGTATGCAAAGCAAAGAATTTCACTGTGACATCTGATAATAAAGTATTCATTCATTCACAACAGGTGTCGGAGGTTATGGGGAGAAGGCAGGAGAATGGGGTTAGGAGGGAGAGATAGATCAGCCATGATTGAATGGTGGAGTAGACTTGATGGGCCGAATGGCCTAATTCTACTCTTATCACGTGTGACCTTATGACAACAGATAGATTATGGTCATGAAATACACTCTTTTGTCCATTCTTGTACTCTTCATATTTGGTTGTATCAGTTAATGTAGAATGGAGAGTACCCAATATAGTAGCTTTGTCGTCAGCTGTCTTGCTCACTCCCCTGTGAACTAGAGTACTAAATCAAGTGCAGGACTTAAAGATAACTCTTATGTTTGACATTATATCCCATGACCTTCCCAAAATAAATTATTGGGAGATAATCAAATTTACCGAATCATTCCTTGGCATCCAATTTATATGTTTCATGATGGCAGAAAGATGAGCGTGAGCCTGCTTTTCATCTTTATGCTCAGATCTATTAATGATATTTCCGTAATGTACAGATTAGGGCAGTCACATGTGTATGATCCATGATCTAATTTAGCTGTTGACATTCAAGAGATTACCACATAAAATTAACTGAGTTTACAACTGGATTGAATCAATTTCAAGTCACTATACTTGGGCACATGCTTTGTGTGGAAATATATTTTGTCAGTATCTTGTGCATTGAAACAGTTTTATTGTGCTTTCTACCAAGAGGAATATCAGGACCAGTTAATGTTAACATTCCAGGTTTGCATTCCTGGTAAGTGATACCAAACCTTGAAATATGAATGCATTTGTAACAAGGCTTATAGTTTAGTACAGGGTAACTTATCTTAAATCCCAGCCCAGTCAAGTAATGTTGCTACATGTTAGAGAATTTTCACAAAATTATTATTTTTAAATAAACTCTGATTTTTGTCCTTCATTAATCAAAGCTGTCACATACTTCAAGGAAACAGCATGGATTGTTTCCATCATTTTGCAGATATACACCCTGTTTGCATTTTATCCCAGCAGTAGCATCTGATATGAATCTACTGAAAATAACCTCGTTTTTCTTTTGTGATGTTTTAAGTGAAAGGAAAACATGGCCAACATCATTTGGGGCTCCACGATTGTGCAGCGGTAGAGTTGCTCCTCTACAGCACCAGAGGCCTGGGTTCAATCCTGACTACGGGTGCTGTCTGTGTGGCGTTTGTATGTTCTGCCCGTGACCATGTGGGTTTTCTCTGGGTGCTCTGGTTTCCTCCCACACTCCAATGATGTACATGGTAAATTGGCTTTGGAAAAAATTGGAAATTGTCCCTCGCGCATAGGATAGTGCTAGTATATGGGGATTGCTGGTCAGCATGGGCTTAGTCTGCCAAACTGCCTGTTTCCATGCTTTGTCTCTATACTAAACTAAAAATCATAACAGAGTCCATATGACATCCATAAAAATGGGCTACTTTGGTCCCATCAGTGTCTACCAATTTTAAAACAACAAAGCGCATTCCATCTTGGTGAAATGTTTCAATTGTGAGACTACATTAAAGATTTTGCCTTATCCTGCATAATCAAGGTTAAGATGCAGTTCTGAAACACACAGTGACCAAGAGTGAATATCTCACATTCTATGCTATTCTGGTACAATATCTGCATTCTATTATCAACTTTAGGTACTTAGTCTATTGAACTTCGCTACTTGTTGTGGATTTCTTGTACACGGCGCAAGGGTGATCACTGACATTCAGAATTTTTTATTTTCTGTTCAATCAGTACTGGTAATATTTTTCAGTACTTTTGTTTTGCTGATGAAATTCATAGCCCTGTGCTACTGTTCCGTTTTGCATTCATATACATTATTGCCTGATGAGGCCAACATTTAACAGCATCTAGTGGTTGCACAAATAGATTGAAAAATCCATTTAGAAGCATATTTAACCATGTTTCCAGTTGGCGGATAGCCTGATTGAAAAAGTACCGAGCCATTCACGCACTGCTTGCTTGCCAGGGAAGTTGGCTGCATGGCGGGAGGTCTTTCCAGGATCTCTGGCTGAGTGTCGGGTACTCCAGTGTGGAAGAATGGTGTGGAGGGAAATGGATTTGTTTAATATCAACCGTATAATTGTTAGTCCAGTATACCAAACATCAAGTGTGTATGAAGGAACTGCAGATGCTGATTTATTCGAAGATAAACACAAAATGCTGGAGTAACTCAGCGGGACAGGCAGCATCTCTGGAGAGAAGGAATGGGTGATGTTTCGGGTCAAGATCCTTCTTCAGTCTGAAGTCTGGACCCGAAAAGACACCCATTCCTTCACTCCAGAGATGCTGCCTGTCCCGCTGAGTTACTCCAGCATTTTGTGTCTATACCAAACAAGACAGATCTTGTAGAAACAAAGAACTGCAGATACTGGTTTATACCAAAATCTGCATGAAGGCCCAACCCGAAACATCACCTATCCTTTTTCTCCAAAGAGAAGATTCACTTTCTCCAGAGAATCATCCTCTGGAAAAACAGCCCTTAATGGCTACAGTGCCCTCCATAATGTTTGGGACAAAGACCCATCATTTATTTATTTGCCTCTATACTCCACAATTTGAGGTTTGTAATAGAAAAAATCACATGTGGTTAAAATGCACATTTTCAGATTTTAATAAAGGCCATTTTTATACATTTTGGTTTCACCATATACAAATTACAGCAGTATTTATACTTAGTCCCCCCCATTTCAGGGCACCATAATGTTTGGGACAATGCAATGTCATGTAATTGAATGTAGTCATGTTCAGTATTTTGTTGCATATCCTTTACATGCAATGACTGCTTGAAGTCTGCGATTCATGGACATCACCAGTTGCTAGGTGTCGTCTCTGGTGATGCTATGCCAGGCATTACAGCCATCTTTAGCTTACGCTTGTATTGGGGACTAGTCCCCTTCAGTTTTCTCTTCAGCATATAAAAGGCATGCTCAATTGGGTTCAGATCGGTGATTGATTTGGCTACAATAGAATTGACCATTTTTTAGCTTTGAAAAGCTCCTTTGGTCCTTTATGTTGCTTTAAGCAGTTTGTTAGGGATCATTGTCTTGCTGTAGAATGAACCACCGGCCAATGAGTTTTGAGGCATTTGTTTGAACTTGAGCAGATAGGATGAGTCTATACCCTTCAGAATTCATTATGCTACTACCATCAGCAGCTGTATCATCAATGAAGATAAGTGAGCCAGTACCTTCAGCAGCCATACATGCCCAGGCCATAACACCCCCATCACTGTGTTTCTTGGTCAGTTCCTTCTCTCCTCCATACTTTGCTCTTGCCATCACTCTGATATAAGTTAATCTTCGTTTCGGAAGACGTTATTTCCAGAACTGTGGTTGCTCTTTTACGTACTTCTTGGTAAACTGTAACCTGGCCATCCCATTTTTGCGGCTAACCAGTGGTTTGCATCTTGCAGTGTAGCCTCTGTATTTCTGTTCATGAAGTCTTCTGCGGACAGTGGTCATTGACAAATCTGCACCTGACTCCTGAAGTGTGTTTCTTATCTGTCGGACAGGTGTTTGGTGATTTTTCTTTATTATAGAGAGAATTCTTCTGTCATCAGCTGTGGAGGTCTTCCTTGGCCTGCCAGTTCCTTTGCGATTAGTAAGCTCACCATTTCTCTCTTTCGTCTTAATGATATTCCAAACAGTTGATTTTGGTAAGCCTAAGGTTTGGCTGATGTCTCTAAAAGTTTTATTCCTGTTTCTCAGTCTCATAATGGCTTTTTTGACTTTAATTGGCACAACTTTGGTCCTCATGATGATAAACAGCAGTAAAAGTTTCCAAAGGTGATGGAAAGACTAGGTACTGAGAGCTCTCTTTTGCCTGTATTAAGGAAGCATTTAAACACACCTGAGCAATTACAAATGCCTGCAAAGCCATGTGTCCTGAAATGAGGGTTGATGTATAAACACGGATGTAATTTCTACATGGTGAAACCAAAATGTATTAACATGGCCTTTAATAAAATCTGACAATGTGCACTTTAACCACATGTGATTTTTTTTTACTATTACAAATCTTAAATTGTGGAGTACAGATGCAAATAAATAAATGATGGATCTTTGGCCCAAACATTATGGAGGGCACTGTAAATCAAGGAATGGTTGAAAAAGGAGATGTCATGGAGCTACTAGTTCACAGATCCAGTTACCCAGGTTTGATCACAAAGTCCAGTGTAGATGTTGTTTATTCTGTGTAGTGTTTGTACATTCTCCCTGTGATCACAAGGCTTTCCCTCGGTGCACCAGTTACTTCCCACAACATGAAGGTACGCAGGTTGGCAAGGGCCTGAAGGAAGGCTCTGACCCGAAACATCACCTATTTATTTTCTCCAGAGATGCTGCCTGACCCATTGAATTAATCCAGCACTTTATGTATTTCTTTGGTATACTCCTGCATCTGCAGTTCTTTGTTTCTACAGCAAGATAGACATTTTTGAGTGGTTAAGTGAAGGCAAACGCACACATTTTGTTAAAGGTTTCCCTGACATAATTAACACTTCGCCGATCTCAGCCTTTCTCCTGGCTAATTGACACTAAAATCCCAATTACATTTCATAATTGGTGTAGTGGAGCGGTAAGGTAGGAATAAGTATGTGAGTGGGAGAAAGTATACAACCAACCTTCCAGTCTGCAGGTAAGAGATGTCACAGAGGTCTTCAATCACGTGATACGATTCAGCAGATGCAAAGGTTGGTTAAGTGACCACTTATGCATGAAAATGGACATTAAATAGCACAGCGTGATATGGGATTGATCAAAGCATTTGTCAGCAACTCAATAACAGTGAGTCATAAGATCTAGCACTATAGAAGCAAAATATCAATTATATGCCATGATTATATATGTTTCTTAATTTAGTTGCACTTTGTATTATGTTGGCCTGCACTATTTTCCACTGATTATTCTAAGTGTAATTGCCAATCCACTATGACACGCTGATTCTTGCTGTGCCATTGATGAACTTTCAAGTAACATTTTACAATTTTCACAGAAGTAAACACAGACCAAAACGAGTTAATTGTGAAAACATAATGCATGTTAGAAGGCTGAAGTTGGTTCTATTCATTGCCAGAGTTCCTGTGAAAAGTGTTTCTAAAAATAGACAAAAACTTGTTATTGATTGGTTCTGAATTACGTAAACATCTGTTTGAATTTGCATTTCATTGTTTAATAATTAGCTGCTCAGATTAACATATTAAATAACTCCCTGCCAAATCACAGGTAAGATTAGAATCTAACACCTGTCGGCAAAAGGTTTATTTTACTCTCCTTGGTGTTTCTTAGGTTGTTAATGGATTTGATGTGATTGAGTGGAATCAACGATCACTGCTGGTTGATAAGTCAGTGGTAAAAAGGTAATTGATTTGAAATTATAATGAAGAGAAAAAAGAAACAGGATATTTTTTTGGAGCATTGCCAGGGGGAACATGTGAGACAGAAATAGTTACTTCCATCAAGAATCAAGCTAAACATGAGGCAGTACACTCTTGGGGCTGCACGGTGGTACAGAGGTAGTGTTGCTGCCTTACAGCGCCAGAGTCCCGGGTTTGATCCCAACTACAGGTCCTGTCTGTATGGAGTTTGCACGTTCTCCCCGTGACCTGCGTGGGTTTTCTCCAAGTGCTCCAGTTTCCTTCCACACTCCAAAAATGTACAGGTTTGTAGGTTAATTGGCTTTGATAAAATTGTAAATTGTCCTTTGTGTGTGTAGGATAGTGCGGGGATCACTGGTCAGCACAGGCTTGGTGTGCCGAAGGGCCTGTTTCCATGCTGTATTAGAAAGGCAAGAAAGGAGATTGCGGGAGCCTTGACAAACATCTGTGTGGACAATATTTAGCAGGAGGTCTGTAACTAGTGCAGTTCCACAGGGATCTGTGCTGGAACCTCTGCTGTTAGTGACTATAAATGACTTGGAGGTAAATGTAGATTTGCTGCACATTGGATTGGATTGTTCCATTCTTGGCCTTTATTGCCCAATGTCAATACAAACCCATACTTAAATGATGACTGTGGTGACCTTTCATGCCCTTTATTTCTCCAGTCGAGTCTTAGTAACAATTAGACCTTATGAGTAATCAAATGTACCAACTGATGTAGGATCCTCAAACTTAAATATTAACTGCTTTATTTTTCCACAGATGCTGCTTGACTGACTGAGTTCCTCCAGTATTTTTTTTTTAGATTTCAGCATTTGTTGTGTTATTTGTTTTCCATGCTTTACCATTTGTTGGTTGTAATTGAAACATAATTTCTCAATATCTTGATACTCAATTCCTTTAAGGAAAAAAATATATACACACACACACATATATAAATATATATATATATAAATATTACAGTAAACTTAATGGAAAATGATAAAAAAATTAATCAGAAAATGCTTCAAAAAGCTAAAAAAAATAAAAAAAATTAAAATGAACAAATGTAAAAACACATTATAAGTCAACTAGCATATGTGAAAAAGAGTAACGGAGTTAATATTTCCAGTTAATAACCTTTCATCAGAACTCTGATGGTCTTAAATGTTAAACATTAACTCTGTTGCTCTTACCTGACCTATCCCAGAGTCATAGGATTATAACTTGGGTAATAGTCTTACATCAAGTATGTTATTTTAACTAGTGACTGGAGTCGATTAATTGCAAATCAAATGTCAGCTCAAAGATGACAACCCACTGGAAGAGCTTTGAATGATCTCCTTGAGGAAAAAAGTAGGCAGAGCCCAAAATAATTACCCAAAATACTGGAATTGTGGTTAGCCACCATGATCAATGCTGACAGCAAAAACAGAGTCAAGAGTGTTTAATTGTCATATGCACCAACAAGGGAAACAATGAAATTCTTACTGGCAGTAGCATAACAGGCCGGTAAACACACAATGCACATAGATAATATGTAATAAATAAAAATTCAATAAATATGTAACCTAAATATTGGTGCAAAACAAGCCCGAAGTCCATCGTGTCACCAATGACGGTCCACAGTTCATAGTTGATGTTAGCGTTCTGCAGTGTTCAATGGCCTGATGGTAGTTGGGAAGTAGCTAACCAAGGTGGTCATAAGGTTATAGGGAATAGGATTAGAATTAGGCAATTCGGCCCATCAAGTCTATTCCGCCATTCAATCATGGCTGATCTATCTCTCCCACCTAAACCCATTATCCTGCTTTCCCCTCCCCATAACCTCTGACACCTGAACTAATCAATAATCTATCTATCTCTGCCCTAAAAATATCCACTGACTTGGCCTTTATAGCCGTCTGTGGGAAAGAATTCCACAGATTCACCACCCTCCTCATTTCTCCTCATCTCCTTCCTAAGAAAACGTCCTTTAATTCTGAGGCTATGATCTCTAGTTCTAGACTCTCCCATGTCATAATTTTCAGACTCCTATACCTTCTTCACAATGGAGGAGTGAAGCAGGACCTGTGTGGGAAAGCACACCACTTACAGGCAGTTAATCATTGACTATTTCTTCAGACTTTAAATTGTCATGCATGTATTTGAAAATCTCAAAGTTGCTGATAGAAAATACAACCTGTGGCTTCTTGCGAAGCACAAGCTAAAATAATTCACCAGGTTAGTGTAGTGAAATGATTTGGTGCATTAACTGATCATTTTTCCAATCCAAGTTTGTGTCAGAATCAGAATCACACTTTATTCGGCAAGTATGTTTTGCAACATACGAGGAATTTCATTGGCCAGGTCAGTCATACAATTAAAAGTAACAGGTCACTCAAAAACACATTTTAACATGAAACATCCACCACAATGACTCCTACGCATTCCTCACTGTGATGGAAGGCGAAATAAAGTTCAGGTCCTTCCCCTTAATTCTTCCCCAGTCATGGGCCTCGAGCCCCCATTGACGGGATGATCTTAACTCCCGTAGCCGGCGGCGTTCGGGCCCTCCGTGTCAAGGCGATCTGCTCCTGCATCGGGGGGGGATGTCAGCTCCCTTGCTCTGGACATTCGAGCCTCGCATCGGGGCTGGTGAACCTTCCAAGACGTTGAGCTCCCAACTCGGCCTCACCCGAGACTGCGAGCCCTTGATGGTGATTCCTCGGTGGTCGTGGTGGGAGCGATCCCAGGCAAGGGATCTGCTCCGATGTTGAGTCCGCGCCCCGCGGTGGGGCTTTACGACAGTCCGAGGAGGCTTCCAGCTCCATCGATGGTAGGCCACAAAGCCCGGAGAATGTGATCCGAAAATTGATCACAACTCCGGGAAGGTAGCAACGTGAAAAAAAGTTTCCCCCGATCCCCCTCCCCCCTCCCCCCTCCCCCACATAAAACCAACCAAAGAACATTAAAACAAACTAAAAAATAACAAAAAGAGTGAAAAGACGAAGAGACTGCCGGCAGGGCTGCCATCTCACCGGCAGCCCTGGTGAGGTATTATATCTACTACATAATTGAAGAGGAAGGGCTCGAATAGTGTGCTGGGATTCAATAAATGCCAGCACTGGCGGGATGGGCTAAATGGCTTTCATTTATGCTGTACGATTCTCTGATTAAGATTTTTTTTTTCTAACCACTTTCAACAAGCCAGGGTCAATGAGAAGAAAAACAGCTGTTTTGTAATCCTTGCCAGGTGGCTGGTTAATTTTAAGTTCATAAATTTTGATGGTGTTGGAGGAAGAATATTAAAATCTTTAAGCATGTGAAAGCTTCCATTTAAAAATCTGATCATTTTAAAACAAATTTAATTTAATCCCAATCCCAAGGTATTTGCCTTGGTAATGTTGCCATTCATCAATTCATTAATTATTCTGCAAAATCTGTTGTGAAAAAGTATTCTTAAAGTTGCATGACTATTTTTCCTTCAGCTATCCTCATTAAAGTAATGAGCTCCCAGGCTGGTGAATGGATTCACTGTAATTTAGAACAATATATGTATTACTCAAGTTGTATATCTGATATGTAGGCTTGTGCATAAAACCTGTTGCTGCCAGAGTGGAGGTGCATGTGTTCCTCTTGGCAATTTAGGAGCAGCAAATACTGTCAGAACTCAGTAGCTGGACAATCTATCAGTATTCCCCTTCAGGGAAATTGTGCATTAATATAAGCAAGCTTCTTGGTCCACTTCCAATAGAATGAAATGCATTTTTCTTTTTTGCTGACAGTACCAACTTGCAATGTTACAAGTGAATGACCCAGAGGTCCTGATGAAGATAGGAGAGGAAAGGAACTAAGGGAAGACTTAACAACCAGAATAGCAGGAAGTAATTGATTTATGTTGTTAAAGAAGGAACTGCAGATGCTGAAAATCGAGGGCACACAAAAGGCTGGAGAAACTCAGTGGGTGCAGCAGCATCTAAGGAGCGAAGGAGATAGGCGACGTTTCGGGTCGAGACCCTTCTTCAGACTGGTCAGGGATTAGGGAAACGAAAGATATAGACCATGATGTGGAGAGATAAAGAACAATGAATTAAAGATACGCAAAAAAAGTATTGATGATAAAGGGAACAAGTCATTGTAAGCTGTTTGTAGTGCGAAAATGAGAAGCTCGTGCGACTAGGGTGGGGGAGAGAGATAGAGAGAGAGGGAATGCCAGGGCCCGAGGGCTGAGGGAGAGGTGGGAAGGGGAGGAGACAGCAAGGGTTAACAGAATTGAGAAAATTCAATGTTCAAGCCCAGAGGATGCAGACTCCCCAAGCGGAATATGTGGTGCTGTTCCTCCAACTTGGGGTGTTGCTCACTCTGGCCGTGGAGGAGGCCCAGGACCGAGAGGTCGGATACGGAATGGGAGGGGGAGTTGAAGTGCTGAGCCACCGGGAGGTAGGCTTGGTTATTGCGGACCGAGCGGAGGTGTTCGGCGAAACGATCGCCAAGCCTCCGCTTGGTCTCACCGATATAGATCATCTGGCATCTGGAGCAGCAGATGCAGTAGATGAGGTTGGAGGAGGTGCAGGTGAACCTCTGTCGGACCTGGAAGGACTGCTTGGGTCCCTGAAAGGAGTGGAGGGGGGAGGTGATGGGACAAGTGTAGCATTTCTTGCGGTTGCAAGGGAAAGTGCCCGGGGAAGGGGTAGAGCGGGAGGGAAGGGAAGAATTGACAAGGGAGTTGCGGAGGGAGCGGTCTTTGCGGAAGGCAGACGGGGGGGAGATGGGAAGATATGGTGAGTGGAGGGGTCACGTTGGAGGTGGCGAAACTGGCGGAGGACTATGTGTTGTATTTGCCGGCTGGTCGGGTGAAAGGTGAGGACCAGGGGGACTCTGCCCTTGTTGCGAGTGGGGGAATGGGGAGAGAGGGCAGTGTTGTGGGGTATGGAGGAGACCCTGGTGCGAGCCTCATCTATAGTGGGGAAGGGGAATCCCTGTTCTCTGAAGAATGAGCCATTTATGATGACCTGGTGTGGAACACCTCATCATGGGAGTAGATGCGGTGTAGACGGAGGAATTGGGAATAGGGGATGGAGTCCTTACAGGAAGGACGGTGGGAGGAAGAGTAGTCCAGGTAGCTGTGGGAGTCAGTTGGTTTGTAGTGGATGTCGGTCAGGAATGTATCACCTGCAATAGAGATGGTGAGGTCAAGGAATGGTAGGGAAATGTCGGAAATGGTCCAAGTGTATTTGAGTGCCGGATGGAAGTTGGTGGTGAAATGGATGAAGTCAGTCAGTTGTGTGTGGGTGCATGAGGTGACACCAAAGCAGTCATCGATGTAATGGAGGTAGAGGTCGGGGATGGGGCCCTGGTACGCCGAGAACAAGGATTGTTCAACATACCCGACAAAGAGGCAAGCGTAGCTTGGGCCCATTGCTACGCCTTGTGTTTGGAGGAAATGGGAGGAGTCAAAAGAGAAGTTATTGAGGATAAGGACCGACTCCGCTAGGCGGAGGAGGGTGTCAGTGGATGGGTATTGGTTGCTCCTCTGGTCGAGGAAGAACCGGAGGGCTTTGAGACTGTCCAGGTGGGGGATGAAGGTGTAGAATGACTGGACGTCCATGGTAAAGATGAGAGGATGGGGGCCTGGAGAATGGAATGCGCGGAGCCGACGGAGAGTGTCTGAGGTGTCTTGAACATAGGTGGGGAGCGATTTAAGAAAGGGGGATAGGATGGAGTCAAGGTATGTGGAAATGTGTTCGGTGGGGCACGAACAGGCAGAGACAATGGGTCTGCAAGGGCAGTCGGGTTTGTGGATTTTGGGGAGAAGGTAAAATCGGTTTATGTTTCTTGGCAACAAACAGCCTGATTGTCTGGATGTCTGGTATTGAGCAGGTAGGCTCAACAGAAGGGAGCTGTTCTGGAAGGAGATTGGTATGAATGATTATCAAAGATCAAACAGCAAGACATAAATCAGACATATAAAATCAGAATTAAGTTAAAATTAGGTTGTTCTTGTCCAATAAGCGGCAATTGGAACAGTCAAGCCAGATTTTAAAATAAACTGATTTAGTTGCAAAAAAGCATATTAATGAACTGCACCATGGCTTAGTAGGCCAAGCATTTAATTTGTCTTGATTTTAGTTTATTGTCACATTTACCGAGGTACAGCAAAAAGCTTTTGTTGCATGCAAGCCAGTCAGTGGCAAGCCAATAGAAGATTACAATCCAGCCATCAACCCTGTGCAGATGCATGATAAAGGGAATCATGTGGATAATGTGCGAGCAAGAGAAAGTCTAGTAAAGTCTGATCAAAGATAGTCCGAGTTCTTGTCCACATAGCAATTTTATTGCAAGGTAAAGATTGTAAGGAAGTCACTCTTAACACAACCATATTGCCTGAGAATTTGTCCTTGATAGGTAACACTAAACTGAGACAACGCAATGTACACTTGCCATAAGTGAATGCATTTAAGACTCAGTTTACGATGGAGTGGTGCTGCAATGTAATACATTTAGCACTACCAAAAGGATGAATTTCAAGGCCAACATATTTCACTGTTTGAAAGCCGAACTGAAATCTTGATCCTCAATGACTTAATGGGCATGGCCAATTTTTTGCCAGTTGCATCATTCATGATATTTTGAATAGGTGATTCAAATTAAGTTGGATTGGGTAAGCACCACAGTTATAAAATGTACTTTTTGATGTTTCAAAGTTTAAAACAATTAATCTTGGAAAGGCTGATGAAAATCTTTGAAACATTACCTGTAACTTTGTCATTTACCATGATTCAAAATCAGCATGCACAGCCTAGAGAAACATTGAAGTGCTCATTTTGGTGATTAAACTTGATGTCAGTTGTATTGATGACACTACATCAGGTTAACATTCTGACAATAGATCAAAATAATATATGCAACATGGCAAGCCCTTCTAAAAAAACTGCACACATGCACTTTAAGTTTACAATTGTGCAAATGAGTTTCAATGGAATTATGAACCACAATTTTACTTGGAAACATAATTTCCAATTCAGTTGCCTTACTTTCAATGAGTTGGGAAGTGAATTGTACTTAATATGGTAACTAATGGTAGCAAAGCAGCATCAGCTGATTGGCCTGGCAGCAACTTGAGTCTAGATGATCATGGTTACAATTAATGATTTACCTAATGCTGCAATCAGTTAGGTTTTTTCGCCCTTTGTAAAATAAAGACAATATGTTTAATGCTTGTTGCATAAAAGATATTCATAAGCATTTTTTTCCGAATTGCTATTGTGGAAGGTACAGTGGTCCTTGGCAATGACTTTAAATGGATTAATTTGGCGATTCCATTGTTCCCAACATTGAACAAGGCTACTTGTAAAATTGGAATATAATTGATCCTGAGCAAATTTACTATTTCAATCCACTGCCATATACATTCTTTGATCTTTATGAATTTTATTGCTGTCTACATTCCGACTTCCAGAAAATCACATTCGTTCATTAACCCTGTGTGCTCTGATCTTTATTTGTTCCAGGCCAGCATTACGAATGTAAAAGTACATCCTAGTTTTTAAATTCTTTAAGTGTCTTTCTGTTGCCATCCAGGTAGTCATCTCAGCCAACTTCCCCAAGATCTCTGCATTCTTCCGATTAAAGCCACTGGTCCAACTGTCCACACTTTCAAAATCTCCCTGTTTTTTTTTTAATCTCCGCTCTGTAGATAATCCAGAGATCCTATATCTTCAAGCAGGCTCACAGGCACCTGCCCTGGCATCATCTTGGGTCATTTTGCGTCAACTACTATTTCATAATCAGTCATGTGAAACATCTTGTTTGGCATTTTGCTCAGTCAAAGGATCTCCATAAATGCATTTCTGTGTATGATAGCAATAATAGGGGGATATGTAAAACTTGTAGAGGCCTCAGTTAGAATATTGGATTTCTTTATCTGAACTTTAGTTGCAAACTATTTGAAACTTTGCACCTTGAAATGATTTATAATAAAAAGCAGGTATATAAAACTTCAACAAAGTTTTAAGTATTAATTTAAGCCAAAAGTAGAAATTGCCTGCAAAAGTCTGCAAACAATGATTATGGTTGTATCCAGGCACAACATCTGTGTATGATCATACATGTCTACATTAGAAAATGTTAAATCAAATATACATCACTGAGAATTGCCTTTATCAATGTTAACATTATATGCATAAAATTATGGAATCCTTGGAATAGATTTCAAAACTAATTCAATTGAAGGACACTGATAACCACAGAAGACATGATTAATGGTAGGGCAAGCTATAAATGTCTTCAACCAGTTTGAATTTGTGCCTTATCCTTCTCCAGTGTTTTTTGTTTGCATAATTTATGCATGAATATATATTCACTTTTAATTTCCTTTGTCAGAGTGGCACATCTGTGCAGCCGAGGTCAGCCTATGCAATAACTGCAAGGATTGCTTGTGAAACAACAACCATGTGTGGGAGTAAACACACTATAAATAACTTTTAGAAGTAAATTCCTGCGTTAGGGAAGTAAAAATCTTTTAGGTTTAGTGTTATGAGATGCTCGTTGATATAATTTGGTTGGAGTGAGACTCAAATAACAAAGCATATAATAACATTATGAGGCATGTAAAGGAGATAATTATGACCATAACATGTTTCAGCAGGGTCAATTTTGTTTTCGTTAATTATGAGAATATAAAATATGATCAATAAATATGATACCCATTTCTGTTCAGTTCAGATGCCTGAAGGCTTCAAATTTGTGCCCAATATTTTAGTTTTTAATATCTGCATTTTCCTCATGATCAGGTTCATCTGAACATCAATAGATGTCTACGTGGAGATATTCAAGGAAACATTAGGTTTATTGTGTAGTTATTGAATTATATCAATTTATGTGCATGGTAATCTATTTCAATGAACTGTAAATGCCAGATTATCTGATAATATTCAGATCTGATGATGCTGTAAGTACAATGCTTAAAGTGTTCTTGGAAAGATATTCTTTTTTTGAAATGAGGCAGAAGAGCAAAAAATCAGTATGTGAAATTAGTGTCCAAAAATATTCCAACCTTCTGGAATGTTCATTGATTATGATCTTTTTGTCAATTAATCTGTCTGAAAAGTATTTTTTTTCCAAAGCTGCTAATCTTTCTGCTAAATCAAAAGTTTGTATTTCCTGGAAATCTAAATGAAAACCCGAACATTCTTGAAATGCTGGTCAAGCAGAAAAAGTGGATGTAAAAGCAAAGTGAAAGTTTCAAGGCAAATTACCTTTAAGTGATGAAAAGTTATTGACCTAAAATGTGATTTGTTTCTCTCTCAATAGGTCAGGCTAAATCCATGTATTTCCCATCTTTTTATGTACTCTTCTGACCGACCATACTTGTCTAAATTTTGGAGCTTGTTCACATAATTAAATACCTTTATAGTTGATATAATTCGATTACCATGCTCTGCACCTTCTGAATGACTTTTATAGTTCTTCATGTTGGTTACTAAACTCAATTCACTTTACACCTAGAGTCAATGCAGTAAATGCAGTCAATTAAGTTGCCACCAGCCACCCTGCACACTATTACACACCCCAATTCCCAATCCTGCTCTCACTCCCCGCAATCTTTGAACCATCTAATCTCTATTTGCCATGGGAGAATTAGCCCGCTTTGATCATGAACATTTCTATCTTACCATTCTCAAAGTATTTGCTTTTGCTGGACCCATGTGCATTGATTGTGGGGATTTAATGAGAATCATATAATGAATATGGCAGAGAAGGAAGCTATTCAGCTTATTACTAATTAATAAGCCGCTTGCGGAGCCACACCAATCGAGTGTGTAGGAAAGGAACTGCAGATGCTGGTTTACACCGAAGATAGGCACAAAGTGCTGGAGTAACTCAGCAGGTCAGGGAGCATCTCAAGAGAAAAGAATAAGTGACGTTTCAGGCCGAGACCCTTCTTCAGATGTCCAATCAAATGATTTTCTCAACCATTTCCACAGAACCCTGCAGGTTATTTTCTACAAAGTGCATATCCAGTTGCCTCTGAAAGGCACTGTTTGGTTCTGTTTCTGTCATCCTAACAGACAGTAAATTCCAGATGGTGGCTATTCTCTGAGTAAAAATCCTTTGCCCTTGAGTCCCCTTGTATGTCTATATCTGTTTCTCCACCCTTCTATCTGCCCCATTACTTGAACTCTCTGCTCATGGGAACCACTTCATTCTCTACCAGATGGGAACATGCCATAAATTTTAACATATGAACATCTCAATCAAATAACTCTCAATAAAAACTTATGCAGCATAACACCACACCTTTCTCTTGCCCAGTAAATGAAGCATGACGCTTGGAGTTAACCCAAATAAGTGAACATTGATACGGTTTTCTGTACTGAAAAAAACACTACCAAACTCAGGTTTATTTATCAAATGCATCTTTATCAGTGTGCAATTTATTTTTCTTATATATCCTAATCACTTTTGTCAAAGCTGGAGAGAAGCCCCGACCACAACCAAAAACAGGACGGGCCTCCTCTACACAGCCACTGACTGGCAGCTGCACGTCGATCTGGGCAAACAGCTAAAATTTCCACAGCACATCACAGCAACATCACTCCGGCCAGACATGATCATCACCTCTGAAGTGACAAAACAGCTGATCATTCTGGAACTGACAGTGCCCTGGGAAGAGCGTATTGAATAGGCTAATAGGAAATGCGCAAAGTACCAGGAACTGGTGGAGATGTGCCAGGACAGAGGTTGGAAGACACACTATGAGCCCATAGGGGTGGGCTGTAGAGGCTTTGCAGGATGGTCACTCTGCAAAGTCCACAACCAGTTGGGCATTACGGGGCTGGCAAAAAAGAGGGCCATTCAATCCGCAAGCGAAGCCGCAGAGAAAGTCACTAGGTGGCTTTGGATTAAGAGGGCTGATCCGTGGGCGGTTGCTGCTGGGACTCAAGTCGGGGCTTGATCAACCCCGGCTGGGTCGCCTGGGCAAGGGTGTCTGATGTTGTGAGACCTGAAACACCCGATGACCCCAGGTCACATCACTGAGGATGCGTCCCAGCGCATCTAGAAGATGTATCTTTCACACATATATTCTCATGTAACATCCACTTGTGAGCATTTTATTCAAGGCACTGCTCATAAAGATGGCAAATAGCAACATACACAACAAAACACTCTGTAATACCAAATACAACACTGCTACCACCATTAGCTGCATTTAATTGCCAGGACTAGTGGATCCTTTGTGAACTTTGCTGTAATGCCAGATTTTTTTGATGAAAAATTACTACTGATCCTCAAGGCCCAAATCACATCTGAAAGTTTATCATGTTAAATGCTGCCTACTTCCCTATGACTTCATGCAGAACTCAAAAACACTTCAGTTCTGGCCAGCAAGGTAAACCAACTGTTGACATTTCATGGACAATCCAGGTAGCCCAACACATTACTGTTTTACTTTTTTCTGCACGTAATAAAAAGATGGAGCATTGGTTCCATCAAGGATTGTGGCACTAAGAAAAACAGTCATAATGGAAAAATATGACTGCTGGTTCTAATATCAAGGCAATCAATTAAAATTGAAAATTGAATTAAAATTAAAATTGTACGTATTTTAAATTTCTAACAGCTATATACTCAAACTCCTTTGAAAATATTAAGTGTTTTCGAGCATGATGTGTATGTAAATGATTCCTACTCTTTCTTTAATAGGCTAATGTGCCAAAATAGCAAAATAAATATTTCTCTTGATAATCTTACACTCCTGATAACATTGAATCTTTTCTGGAGTATAATTTGAAGAGTGCCTACCACCCAAATAACTATCATTCAGGTCTAATCTTTGAAGATTGATATTGGCAGGTCATCTGGAAGTGGTTATAGCTCAGCCAAACCTCGTCCTCGATGGAAATGCATTTCCATCTAGCAAGAGAATCATGGCAGAAATCTCTGATTTGCTGTCCTTTGAATGAAAAATGCTTTGGCTAAATTTAGTTCTTGATTCAAAACGGCTAATTCAACAGATGCTGGAGATCAAACCTGGGACCTGTCTGGCACAGGTAGTTCAACGATTCACTGGGTAAACTCCCAGAGCAATCATCATAATTGGACAGCTTCACCAAATATTATTGTAAAGTGCAGGTTTTCAGAGTAGTCCTGTGTCGTGCACTGGACTGTAAGTGAACAGCTCTTTTGCTTCCCCTTGAAGAAATACCAATTGGGAGGTTCATCCTGCAATCTCAATGAAGTAAAATCAAAAAATATATTTCTTCATGTTGTGGAGCACTCCTTGCAATCTGTACATAGCCATTTTCTTTATACAACTGTTTTTCTGTGTTGACTTTCATAAATTCTATTTCTGGATTCTGATATTCTGCTCGCCTTCTGCATGAGAATGGCTGCATTGGATAATAGATGAGATGGTGAAGAAGGATGGCATCTTGAAAAGGACCTAGTCCAGTGCAAACTTCTCCCCTTTTCATTTTTGATTGAGTGCCACAAGTTCAGTGCATTTCAGATGGATCTTCATTGAAATTCTGCTTATTGAATTGCTGCTACTATTTTACATGGCATTGAGAATGGAGCAGACTGGAATGACTGATGATTGTAAATGCCCAGGTCCCAGGATGTATCACACCCTTGTGTTGTAATTTGGTTAAGTAAGAGATACAATCAAAGAATCACTGGAAAATTGCAACATAGACAGTGTCCATTGAGCCCTTGATTCATACGCCAGATGCATTCAAGAGCAATTCAGATACTTCCACTCTTTCATCATCTTCCCATAACCTTGTAAAATCTTCTTTCAAGTATTTATCGAGTTACCGTTTGTATGTTGCAAAAGAATCTGCCTCTATTCTTCCTGGCAGTGCATTCCAGGCCCCAATCACTCACTGCATAAAATAGCTTTCCCGTCTCACTCTTGGATCTTTTCACAATTATTTAATTAATTCATTCATTCTATTTCCTCCAGTTCTTGACCTTTATACAAATAGGAATAGCTCATCTCCAACTACACTATTTAGAGTGTTCATGATTTTAAATACCTCAATCACATTCCAATCTACAACATTGCATCATAGAAAATGTCCATTCCAATCTATCTGGGGAATGGAAGATCTTTATCCTTGGAATTATTCTCGTAATGGATTTCTATTGGATTTTCTGAACCCAGTCACTAGGCTGCATTGGATATAAGACTCCCGTTAAGACACGTCTGAAATTGTCAGTGTTTTCAAGGCACATTCATTCACTATTTACTCAGCTACATCTTTGGACTGTTAACTCCTTTCTGCCATTGAATTTGTTTCACACAGAATCTGTGCCAGAAATGTTGCCCTCCTTTTATAATGTGATGTCACAATAGGCTGCACTAATCATTTTGACTTGAGGCAATGAATCCAACTGAAATGAAACTTGCAGAACTCCCCATGCAACAAAGCGGGAAGATTTTGTGATTGCATATGGAAGTGAATGCTCTGTCACCGTGCTCTACATGCAAATGAGTCAGTGGTATAGAAACTGATGGTAACTTAGTAGTCTGGTGGATGTTAAGATATCAGGTGTAATTTCAAGGCCAAATCCTGAATGCTTTGTGTAGAAAGGAACTGCAGATGCTGGTTTAAACCAAAGATAGACACAAAAAGCTGGAGTAACTCAGCAGGACAGGCACCAACTCCAGAGAGAAGGAATTGGTGATGTTTTGGGTCGAGATCGTCTCGACACCCATTTATTCACCCCTGAGATGCTGCCTGTCCCACTGAGTTACTCCAGCTTTTTGTGTCTTTCCTGAATGCTTTGGTACATTTGAGAACACGGATTCACAAAGTGAGGAAAATATTTCGGTGAACCGCAGGGATTCCGTGAACCAGCAACTGTTTCAAAATATGGTGTGTTAATTAACGGCGTGCCACTGAGCCTTCCTCGTCATTGCTGGGACTTCAACCAGGCTAGCTGGAAGAAGTATCTGCTGATCTACTATCAACACATCATCTTCCCTGCCAGCGGACCCAGCACACTTGGCCACCGCTCCAGCACCATCAGCAATGCCCACCACTCCGACCCTCGCCCACGCTTTGGAAAATCTGTCTGTGCAGCTTCATCCTGTGTACAGGCAGAGCTTGAAGTGTGTGGCATCAGCAAAAGAGCACGATGAATTGCTGGTCAGTGGAGGCAAAGGAGCGGCTATGGGACTACTTCAAATCAATCGGACTGGGCTACGTTCACGGATCCATCAGCGGTCATCACCGACTTCATAATGAAATGCCTGGAAGAGCGTGTGCCCACAAACACTTTCCGAGTCTATCCCACACAGAAGGCCCAGATGAACCAGGAGATTTGTAAACTGCAGAAGGCGAGATCTGTGGCGTTTAGGACTGGCGATCCAGAATCATACAGGAAGTCCAGATATGACTTCCTGAAGGCCACCGTGAGTGTGAAGAGACAATTCCAGACTACACTAGAATCACAGATGGATGTTTGAGCGTGGGTTTTCTGTGCCACTTGTTCAAACCATACTACCTCTCATTTTATATTTTCCAATGTTTTCCTGGCCAATCGCTCACCTTGCATCGTTAAAAACTTAAACTCAACCTAAACCTCTTATCAGGTTTCAGATTATTTGACTGTCATCCAACCTCAAGCCTGTTCTTGCTAATCTACATCTTCCTAGAATTGTAATTGTAATTTTCTCCAGCCGCATGACCACCTCCGGGTATTTACTTTTCCCTACTTTTATTAACTCCACCATTTTATTCCTTGCCCATCTTTGCCAAAACATTAAACACTCTCCTCCCTAATTCTCTCTCTGTGTATCTCTTTCCTCCGTAAAGCCTTCATAAAATCTACATATTCAATCAAATTGTTAGTCACCTGCCCTCTAGGGCAGATACTCCCCGTGTTTTGTTATCCGATTTTAATTAAACATCATATGAGGTGGCCTTGGTATATTCTGTTTTGTTAAACCTGATAAATAAAACTACATTGACATTGTTGTGTTGTATGACTATATTCACTGGATAGCAGGTGTATTCACAGATAGCTCAGGAAACCTTTTACCTGTTTATTTCAAATAATTCATCTTTTCATTTCTGATGTACCATCTCTTTGAATTTGATATTTTATTTGTCCTGATACAAAGTGGGGGAGCCCAGCCCACCCTTGTTTCAGTCTCATTGTGAATTGAAGACACACATGTTTGAAATAGAACTGCTACATGAGTATTTGATATTTTATGTTTTTAGTTTGTTTTTGAGATACCTTGTGGAAAAAAGGCCCTTCAACCCACTGAGTCCACGCCAACCAGTGATCCCTGTACACACTAGGGACAATTTACAATTCCACCCATAACAATTAACACACAAACGTGTACGACTTTGGAATGTGGGAGGAAACCAAAGTACCCAGAGAAAACCCACTCCATCAGAGGGGGAAACGTGCAAACTCCATGCTGTCAGCATCCGTAGTCAGGATCGAACCTGGGTCTCTGGCGCTGTAAGGTAGCAACTCTACCGCTGCACCACCGTAATATATCCGTAATGTTCGATATATTTGATTATAATTTCTAATGATTTGGTTAAGTTATAATGTTTTCAGGATACACTAGTAAAATATTATATAATGTGACATCAGAAGAAACAAAATATTTTAAAGTATTTTAAATGTTGAAAATAAACTCAATATGTTGCCAATTTAATTCCATTAAAGCTTCGGACAAAGTAAAATTTCTCAACTGAAAGTCAATGGATAAGTGTGACTAAATTATTTAAAACCTGCTTCCAAATTGGTAATTTAAACAGCTGCCAGCATTCCTGGAGAAAACCACTGTAGCTTTTGATAAGCTGTGTTTGCTTTTAAGTAATTAACAAATTAAAAAAGCTTCTCTTTGGTTCTCTTATGAGCTTTAGATGATCAGCATATGTCGACAGTGTAATAAAATATTCCATGTATATTTATGAGCATAGATATCACCATCTCTAAAAAGTTGAAGCAACATTTTCTGTAATGAAGTGAAATGCTTATTTGCAGTCGTGTTATAGATTGATATTCATACAGTATTCTGTGCCGATGATCAAAGCTTAGTGCATCAGTACAGAACTCAAAATATCGTTGTTTGACTTGAGTTTCAGAATATGCCCTCTGAATAATTTAGCATTGTTCTATACATTGATTGAATCTTATCTGTGGAATTCTTTGCCACAGAAGGCTGTGGATGCCAAGTCAGTGGATATTTTTAAGGCAGAGATAGATAGATTCTTGATTAGTACAGGTGTCAGAGTTTATGGGGAGAAGGCAGGAGAATGGGGTTTGGAGGAAGATATATATCGGCCATGATTGAATGGTGGAGTAGACTTGATGGGCCGAATGGCCCAATTCTACTCCTATTCCTTATAACCTTATCCAGTGCATTCAGAAAGTATTCAGACCCCTTCATTTTTTCCACATTTTGTTACGTTAAAGCCTTATCATCAATCTACACACAATACCCCAAATTGAAGATGCAAAAACAGGCAAAGTAATTAAAAAGAAATAACTGAAATATCACATTTACATAACTATTCGGACCCTTTGCAATGACACTTAAAATTGACCTTGGGTTCATCCTGTTTATATTGATTACCCTTGAGATGATTCTACAACTTGATTAGATTCCACCAGTGGTAAATTAAATTGATTGGCCAAATAAGGTCACACAGTTGACAGTGCATGTAAGAGCAAGAGCCAAGCCATGGGGACGAAGGAATGGTAGAGACACAGATCTGGGGAAGGGTATAAAACAATCTCTGCAGCATTACAGGTCCCGAAGAGCACAGTGGTCTCTGTCATTCTTAAATGGAAGAAATTTGGAACCACCAGGATTCTTCACAGAGCTGGCAGCCTGACTAAACTAAGCAATTGGGGAGAAGGGCCTTGGTCAGGGAGGTGACCAAGAACCCAATGGACTCTGACAGAGCTCCAGAGTTTCTCTGTGGAGATGGAAGAACCTTCCAGAAGGACAACTTTATCTGCAGCACTCTACCAATCAGACCTTTATGGTAGAGTGGCCAGATGGAAGCTAATCCTCAGTAAAAGGCACATGACAGCCCGCTTGGAGTTTGCCAAAAGGCATGAGAAACAAGATTCTCTGGTCTGATGAAGCCAAGATTGAATTATTTGGCCTGAATGCCAAACGTCACATCTGGAGGAAACCAGGCACCGCTCATCGCTTGGCCAATACCATACCTATGGTGAAACATGGTGGTGGTAGCATCATGCTAGGGGAATGTTTTTCAGCGGCAGGAACTGGGAGACTAGTCAGGATCGAAGGAAGATGAATGGAGCAAAGTACAGTGCGATCCTTAATGAAAACCTGCTCCAGAATGTGCTGGTCCTCAGACTGGGCAGAGGTTCACCTTTCAACAGGACAATGACCCTAAGTACACAGCCAAGACAACGCAGGAGTGGCTTCGTGACAAGTCTGTGAATGTCCCAGTCAGAGCCCAGACTTGAACCCGATCGAACATCTCTGAGGGACCTGAAAATAGTTGTGCATCGACGCTCCCCATCCAACCTGACCGAGCTGGAGAGGATCTGCAGATGAGAATGGGAGAAATTACCCAAATACAGGTGCCAAGTGTCATACCCAAGAAGACTTGAGGTTGTAATTGCTGCCAAATGTGCCTCAACAAAGTACTCAGCAAAGGGTCTGAGTACTTGTGTAGATGTGGTATTTCAGTTATTTCTTTTTAATTACTTTGCAAAACATTCTAAACACCTGTTTTTGCTTTTTTTTATTATCAGCTATTGTATGTGGATTGATAATTTAAAAAATGAATTTAATCCATTTTAGAATAAGGCTGTAACGTAACAAAATGTGGAAAAGGTGAAGGGGTCTGAATACTTTCTGAATGCACTGTATATTGTGGGCCAAAGGGCCTGTTCCTGTGATATACTGTTCTATGTTCCATGTTTTAGGTCAACAGAGTCCTGAATAAAATTTAGCTCATCATAAAACAAACTATTGCAGAAAATGAAGGTCTAGTGGAAAAAAGCAGAAAATGCTGCAGATAATCAGCAAATTAGGCAGCATCCAGGGGAGAGCTACACTCAATGAATGGAAGGTCATTAACCTGAAACTTGAACTCTCCCTTGGCTGAGTATATCCAACATTTTCTATTTTTATGCCTGGCTAGATTAACATCAGAGAAACGTGTATTCCAGCACAAAGAAAGATTCCCAGCATAATCACTTTGCACCACTGGATCTCATGATTAATTAAAGATGTACAAACAGCTGAGAAGGACACTCAGCCAAAGTGAGTTCCTGTAAGTCTGTGATGTGCTTCTCAGCAGATGTTTGCTGGCTGTTCACTTTGGAGCTACCTTGCCAGAATCAGTTTGATTCAGTATCAAATATCTAAAGAAAAGGTGCTCTTACTGCAGCAGGTGGGATAATGTTGGGGATGAGAATAACATGAAGGATGTAAAAACATGGACAATTTGTGATTAAGTGAAAACTCAGATGGGCACAGAATGGAACAGAAACTATGAATATTCAGGTTAAATGCTGGAGAATTGTACACAATTATAAAATGTGTATTTCAATTTTCCAGTTGTCCAGTGCCATAACTGTTATCAAAGTAATAGTTATCATTTATTTAGATTATGTTAGGAAAACTCATTAAATATCTTGTATTTTAAATATATAAATCATTTGTTTAACCTTCTCATTTTGGATTATAGTCAATTTTTTTAAATTAGAATGTTACATAATAGGACATGAAGTACAGATGTCTTTTTTTGCTATTTGAATAATTTTATAACCATTGCATGCATAATTGTTTCTGGAGTATTAGATACTATAATCATGCACTATATAATCATAATATCGTGTCCTCCATCCATTAGCGCGATTACCTGTCTGTTTATTTATCATGATAATTAAGCTGAGTGGACACATGGGTTGTCATTTTACAGCTTTTGCATCCATCCCCTGAGTTAATAAATTTAAAGCCTTTCTGCTCTCGTTATACTGTTCTTTAAGCTATCTTTCCTGTGCCCAGTTCAGGCACAGGAAATAGTAGAAGATTCTGGAGACTCTGGACATTAATCTGGGTCCCCAAGTTAAAATGTTGACAGTAATGCAA
Organism: Okamejei kenojei; assembly: GCA_035221665.1. Classification (NCBI taxonomy): domain Eukaryota; kingdom Metazoa; phylum Chordata; class Chondrichthyes; order Rajiformes; family Rajidae; genus Okamejei; species Okamejei kenojei. Next base: position 43,742,574 of record CM069146.1, read on the forward strand.
AGGGATAGTGTGAAAAGAGGATGCACACAATTCAACCTTCTTATGCGTCTGGTAACATCATTGTTTATAATTGACTAAAGAGTTTGTTGTATATAACCATATAACCATATAACAATTACAGCACGGAAACAGGCCCTCTCGGCCCTTCCAGTCCGTGCCGACCATTTGTTTTCCCCTAGTCCCATCTACCTGCACTCAGACCATACCCCTCCATTCCCTTCACGTCCATATACCTATCCACTTTAGTCTTAAATGTTAAAATCGATCCTGCCTCCACCACTTCTGCTGGAAGCTCATTCCACACAGCCACCACCCTCTGAGTAAAGAAGTTCCCCCTCACGTTACCCCGAAACTTCTGTCCCTTAATTCTCATGTCATGCCCTCTTGTTTGAATCTTCCCTACCCTCAATGGGAAAAACGTATCCACGTCAACTCTGTCTATCCCTTTCATCATTTTAAAGACCTCAATCAAGTCCCCCCTTAACCTTCTGCGCTCCAAAGAATAAAGACCTAACTTGTTCAACCTTTCTCTGTAACATAGTTGCTGGAACCCTGGCAACATTTTAGTAAATCTCCTCTGTACTCTCTCTATTTTGTTGACATCCTTCCTATAACTAGGCGACCAAAATTGTACACCATACTCCAGAATTGGTCTTACCAATGCCTTGTACAATTTTAACATTACTTCCCTACTCCTATATTCAATGCTCTGATTTATAAAGGCCAGCACACCAAAGGCTTTCTTTACCACCCTATCTACATGCGATTCCACCTTCAGGGAACTATGCACAGTTATTCCTAGATCCCTCTGTTCCACAGCATTCCTCAATTCCCTACCATTTACCATGTACGTCCTATTTTGATTTGTCCTGCCAAGATGTAGCACTTCACACTTATCAGCATTAAACTCCATCTGCCATCTTTCAGCCCACTTTTCCAAATGGCCCAAATCTCTCTGTAGAATTTGAAAATCTACTTCATTATCCACAACACCACTCCTATCTTAGTATCATCTGCATACTTACTTATCCAATTTTCCACCCCATCATCCAGATCATTGATGTACATGACAAACAACAGTGGACCCAACACAGATCCCTGAGGCACCCCACTGGTCATCGGCTTCCAACCTGACAAACAGCCATCCACCATTACTCTCTGACATCTCCCATTCAGCCACTGTTGAATCCATCTTGCTATTCCGCCATTAACACCCAAAGATTGAACCTTCTTAACCAACCTTCCATGGGGTATTCCATGAGATATTGTTCAATATCTCCCCCATCTCTTTTGGCTCTGCAGATAGTTGTCCATTCTGGTTCTCTAATGGTCCAATTTTATCCCTCGTTATCCTTTTGCTATTAATATAGCTGTAGAAACCCTTTGGGCTTACTTTCACCTTTCTTGGCAAAGCAACCTCATATCTTCTTTTAGCCTTCCTAATTTCTTTCTTAAGATTCTTTTTACATTCTTTATACTCCTCTAGCACCTCATTTACTCCATGCCTCCTATATTATTGTAGATATCCAGACCTGTATTATTTTATTTCTGTAAAAAAAAATTTTTTTGTGTAATTAGAATGAGGCCAGGCATTGGTTTTGCCTCATATGTACATGAAGAGGTCATCCATTGAGAGCAGAAAATATGAGTATTCTAGCAATTGTGTAGGAAGGAACTGCAGATGCTGGTTTACACTGAAGATAAACATAAAATGCTGGAATAACTCAGCAGCATCTCTGGAAAGAAGTAATGGGTGACGTTTCGGGTTGAGACTCTTCTTTAGACTGAGTCAGGGGAGACGGAGACTAGGGATATGGAAGGGTAAGGTGTGAAAACGGCAGATCAAACCAGACGATGATCAAGGAAAATGTAGAATGGTTCATTGTTAGCTGAGGGGAAGGCAGACAATCAGTAAAATATAATCTATTTTCTAAGTATTCTCGCAATAGTAGTAATCCCACCATCAGCACCATCCAGCTAAAGAGTTCAATGTGAACCTTCTTCATGAAACATGGCTTATTCTTTGAGGTTTTTTGAGATTGCTGATTTAACTTGCAGGGTTGATGCATTTTCAAAAATGTGAACACATGTTGGTTGCTCAGATTTTACCTTGTGGGCCTTGCAACCTGCATTCACCAATCTCTCGAGCTTGCTTTTCCTGTATAAGGCTGGCCCTGAATGATGAGACCCAGAGGAGCAGAAGGGTCGGCAGTAATGTACGAGTTGGCCAGAACAAGATTAGACTATGAAACCTATCTGGAAATTCTTGGCATTGAAAAGCATTGGAATATATATTAAAAGAAATATAGTTATGCAGTATGAAAAGCGATGAAGCAAGATCATCTAACAGTACTTAAAAGTCATTAAAGTAAGCCCATTTAAAAATTGTAAATTACCTTATTCTGGGTCTTTTTCCCTGCTTCACTACAATCCTCATTCGAATTTAGTGTCCATTACAGAGCATAGCTGACGGACTTTAGCTAGTAAATTTGGTACTTCTATGTTTGGTACTAGCAAGACACTACCTGTGAAATTGGGTGTACATTCATAGTTTATTCCTTAATTCATAATAACAAAATACTTTTCTCTCCTGTGATGTTAATGAGCTGGTTACACATAGGAATGTGAAACATAATATTTTTCAAAGAAGCAGCACATGTATATAATTTTGTTTTTATCATTCATTTTTTGCATGTTTATCAGGACAACTGACCATTGCTTTCAAAGGAACATGATCTGACGTGAGGTAGTCACAAAATGCCGGAGTAACTCAGCGGGTGAGGCAGCATCTCTGGGGATAAGGACTGGGCGAAGTTTCGGGTCGAGACTCTTCTTCAGACTGACCCGCTGACTTACTCCAGCATTTTGTATCTACCTTCGATTTAAACCAGGATCTGCAGCTCTTTCTTACACGTGATTTGATATAATAGCTCTTCCACTTTTCTTTCACGCAGATCTTGAAAACTTCAAAGGGAAATCGAGAAATAACGTGTCCGTCCGAGAGGGGCAAGGCGTTGTGTTGCTTTGTGGCGCTCCATCACATTCTACAGGTAGACCTTGTATTTCACTTGCTGACAGATTGTTTTATGTGATGCCACAGAATATGACTGACATTTCAGAATTGTTTGTAACAAAAGTGCGTAGTTCTGAGTTCAGGGATTGGCCTGAAAGTCAGACTGACACTGCTTATAAAATACATTGTAAATTTCATTCAAAGTGCTCTGTGTATTCAAATAATCCAATGTTTTCCCAGCTATTCAACTTGAAGATGTGGGTAAGGTCAAAGCAGACGAGGAAATGTAGAATTGTTAGTTGAGGGGAAGGTGACAACGAGGCATACAATCAGTAAAATAGAATCTATTTTCTAAGTGTTCCAGCAATTGTTCAGGTCTTAGTAAGGAGCAATAATAGCAATCCCACCATCTTGTTGCATTAGAATTTCATTTGATTTAAGTTAAACTTGTAGATACAATAGTTGTATGGCTTGCTATGTCAAGAAGTGGCGAAGTTCACAAGGTCTAATGTTTTCCATGAAAAGTCACCCTTTACTAAACTAATCTGAACAAAATCTTTTCTCCCACATGTCACTGAAGTTGGGTTATGACTTATGGTTGAGGATAGTTACAGGGAGAGAATTAATATGTTTCTTATCTATAATGTACCATCGACTACACGATTTATCGATGATAGTCTGAAACATTTCTGGTTCTTGAGGTAGGTCAAACACAGCAATTAAAGGATTTCTCAAAGATGTCCAAGGTTGCAGTGCACCAATAAAGAAGGCAATCAAATGGATTTCTTCAATTTTACTTATGTTGATGTCAAAGAATTAAATGAAACATCTTGCCCGGGACGTGTGGTGGAGAATACCTTTTGGTATTAAACTACTGATCTCTCTTTGAAATAAGAATGCTAAATAAGGTGGTGAGCACAGACACAAATAGCCACATTGGATTTTTCCATTGTGGTGATAATAGAGATCTTGCTGAAGCCTGGTGCCTCAAGGCATTGAGGATAGAAACATGATGATAAGATATTGGTTAGGAAAAACATTACAGGACTGGAGAGAAAGGAAGTCTTCGAGACCAAGAACTGAAAAAAAAAGAAGTTAATAGTGGACCTCAGGTTGATAATACAAGTAAGAATCAATGTGAATGTAGGAATCTCAGAGCATAAGTGAACAATTAAATACCAAAGGCAAAGTAGACAACGAAAGTGTGGCGCGGCCATCATTACAAATAACTCAAAATCCTTCTATTATATTCTATTCATAACAAAAATCCATTGAATAGAAGGCTTGAGAAAAAGGTCTGAAATAGTGTTGGCCAAATGTGCAAGAGATTTGACTAAGATACCAGATGAGTATTCTACACCTCTTTTCCAAGAAAAAACTATTGTCATGGTATTCATTGTACTTAGAAGGCTGCCTGTAAGAAAAGGAGATAAATCTTTCGATTCTGTTGGAATGTACCGTAGGTTACTGAGCGATTTTAGTATCCCCTGATTAAAGGACACTTAGTTTGGCTTCAGTTAAAAAAAAATCTAGAAATAAGAGGGCTCTGTTTTCCATTGCTGATAGATTTCTAACAATCCCTTAACGCACAAAGACTTCATATTGTAAAGTGGTTTTATCATATCCTTGTACGCAGCTTATCCTGTCATGTATAAAGCAGTACTACAATGTGGTTTGTGACAAGATCTGGGGTGGGGGTATTGTCAGGATCATTGAGAGTACTGGTCATAGCAACCAGGATGGACATTTTTGCAAAGCTTCTGGCAAGACCCTCAAAAGACCATTGCAGCTTATAATAAAGCTCATTTTATAACATGAGGTTTGCAGGTTAGAAGCAAACTCTCCTTTTATGAAGGAAAGGAATATGTGACATTTTGGGTTGAATCTTCAGTCTGACATTAATTATTCCTTTTCTCCAGAGATGCTGTCTGATCTACTGAAATACTCCAGCTTTTTGTGTCTATCTTCGGTTTAAACCAACATCTGCAGTTTCTACCTACACTCTCTTTTTATGGTCATATCTACATGAGTGGTAGCTGTCTACAAAGCCACTAAATTTATCTTTGAGAAAGCAAGAGAGCAGAAAATTGTGTACTTACTAAGTGATTTACGCTGAAGCCTAGAGTGATTTTACAACCTATGGTATCATGTGTATCCTGAGAGTCCTCATTCTGAAGTTCTCAAGGAGTGCTTTCCTTCATCCCCCACCTTAATGAACATCACCTCATACACCTCAGTCCTGAGAGTCGGTTGTAAAAATATCATGTGGATGCACCAAATATATGTCTTTATACCAGGAAAAAATGACAGCAGTTTCATGATATTTCTGTTACTCTGATTTATAATAATATATCTTAGCACCAGTTCTTCCTTACTTATAGGCATAAGGATTGGTGCTTGTCTTAATCATGAGCCTTATGACCTTTCTGAGGCCCTTCAATATCATGGGGTTGTAACAGCACTCAAAGAAGCCAATCAGTGCATTGAGTCCATGCTTGCTCTTTGTGGAGAAATCTTGCGAACCAAACTTCCTTGCTCTTTCTCATGACCTTACCTGCAAATAATTTCCCTTATGCACCTATCCACTTCCCTTACAAAATCCCTGTCTGAATCCTTTTCCATCGTCCTTACAGTCAGTGAGTTCCAATTCATAATACTCCCTGCATTAAAATATTTTCGCTCACACTTGCCCTGATTTCTTGGCCCTTCTCTTTAAATCTCTATGCTTTGCTCCTTAAACCATTTGCTGATGGTATCATTCACTGTCAACGTGCACTCTATAAATATATGATAATCTGGTATACATCTATCAATTCTTCTTTTACTCCAAGGAGATGGATCAATGTGCTCTGTTATGAGTAGGATGCTAATGCTATATCCTTTTAGAGCAGTTTCACACAGGCTCTTTAGATGGGACTTGGCATCAGCAGGACATTTGCATCAATATCTGACTTATGCCATGCGATGATAATGAATGAAGGAATCCCATAAATACAAAAGCACAATATAGTAAGATCAAAACAGGCATCTGTATCCCTTCAGGAAACTAGATGCCTTTCTTAACCTTCCTTTATATTGCTCTTGTATTTATGAGCTGCCAAGAAAGTGATACACGCTATGAAATTCTATTAGGTCTCCAACTGTACAGTAAGGATGGGAGCTTCAAAAAATAAAAAATATCTCTTAGGATATTTACAAGGGCATGCAGGTCCCATCTCTTAATGTTCCTTATTGTGATCTGACTGCTTTTGTATATAATTACATGTTTTTCCCAAGAATTTGTTTGTGCGCTGTGTTTCCACCTCCTCCCGGCATATTTTAAGCCTCCATCTTCCATCCCAGCCTCTTGCGGATACAGGCACTGCCCGACTTCCATAATTTACATAAACTCACACTAGCTAAGCAATTCTTTATGCTCAGAGACGCCCATGTGGTCTCCGCTTCAGAGCTCCCCCATGGTCTCTGCATGGAAGCTCCCACATGGTCTCCCTATCAAATAGTAAATCTATACTTGCGCAGTAGTACTTCTGTTTCCGACTTATGTAACCTCTGACTTTTTCAGTTTAGTTTAGAGATTATGTGCCCTTCGGCCCACAGAGGCCGCACTGACCAGCAATCTCCGCACATTAACACTACCTACACACACTCGGGGCAATTTTATATTTATACCAAGCCAATTAACCTACAACCCTGTATGGCTTAGGAGTGTGGGTGAAAACCAAAGACCTCGGAGAAAACCCACGCAGGTCACAGGGAGAACGCAAAACTCCATACAGACAAGAACCCGTGTCTGGATCGAACCCGTGTCTCTGGTGCTGTACGGCAGTAGCTCTACCACTATGCCTCCATGCTGCCCCACACACGAGGATCTGAAGATTGTAACCTTACATAAGTCATCGAGGGTCAGTATATTATTCCTTTTCCCAATCCCCCAACTCCATACACCCTTGCTCCCATCCTCTGACATATTGCTAATCTCTCCTCCCCATTGCATGGACATTTTCCAGTGGTCTCGCTTTCCTCCAATCTTGTGCCGTTTAGGGAACAGCTTCTACAACTTCACAGACTTAATTTTAACGCTTCAATTATACATGCAGTACAGGATGATTTACTTTGGCTGTCTAACTCTGAAATTTACTACAATCTGTGTCATGAACTCTGTTTGAACTGCGCAAAGGGGCCATCAGAATTCCAGGCCACCGATTCCTTGCCTCAAAGCTATTGTTGCAACAGATTTGGTTGTTTGCTGCAACTTTTGCAGAACTGGAACCTGATCTATTAAATAATTTATGCAGTTCTCATAAATACTTTAGTAATCTGCAGTAGTTAAAGAGTGTAGCGGCTGTCTTTTTTCCATTGTGATCTTCAGTAAACTAAATTTTGCTGGAAAATAATGAAGATCAGGAGAGTGTGAAAATTATCTTTGTTTAAAACGGGCCTGTGCTATGAATCTATCAAAGTATTCCACAATTATAATTGAACACGTTGAGCTATCCATATATCCTTGGTATGGAAATGTATGCAAATACATGCAACAACTGTGAGATACTGCAATAGCAAGATTTAAATAAAATCTATAAATATCTTTCATTCGTAATATTGGATAGAAAGATTCATGATGTTGACACTCATTTCTATTAATGTTCTATTAATAAAACATTTAATTCCAGACCATTTTCTTGTATGTTCTTGTTCAACAAAATCACGTGTTTATATTATGTGAGAAATGTATCATCTGATAATGTGCTGTCAAATGCTTTATATCAGCATTTTTACATTTCAAACTAATTATTTTTGTTATCATTTTGGTTTTCCTCTAACATTATGGTGGACATTTAGATTTTTGAAGGAAGCTTATGGCTTTGCGTGATATGTTCTCAGTAAAAGCACGGGCTCCATTATGGGTTTTTTTCTAAAGAAATAGACTTTGTGGTATCTGACAGCTTAATGTTACACCTTCGTGAATATCTAAAATTCCAGATTGAAACTTCACTGGAAAGCTGATTAACTAATTTAAGACGGGGTAATTCAGCAAACAGATTCATTGACCTGGCAGTTCTTGGATCCCGATGTGAAATTGGCAATCGTTTTGTGAATTAGCAACAATTCAGACTGCAATGTGCATAGTTAATAAGTTCCAAGATAAGAGACGGCTTCAAATGACTGTAGCCGGGTGAGGAATGGCGTGCCGATGAAGTGTACTTTGATTGAATGTGTATCTGATCTAGTATCACTGGTCTCCAAATGTGAAATATCAAGTCTCTGGTGCAGGCATTGATGCAATGGGCTTCCTTTGTTGCAGGAACTTGTAAAGAGAAAAGATTATAATTCATATTATTAAATTCCAACTGTTTATATTTCATGAATACCTCCATGTTACAAAGGGTGGGTATTAGAATAAACTAGAAATGAAGGAACCAAACCCTTTCTCCAAAAATCGCGGCGGTAAGGGTGGCCTTATTATCTGGAACGAGGTGACCTGCCAGCAGAGAGGAGAGCGAGTAGGGGAATGCCACAAGCTTGTCACGGGGCTTTAATCTTCACTTTATTCAAGCAGCAAGCGATGGGGAAAATGAGGCGAGATTGTCAGAGAATTCTATTAAATTTTACCTTAAATCTATATTATCATGTTTTGTGCTCTGTCGATGTTTTTCTGAGTTGCATTGGAAGTTTTGTACTAGCTTGGCAGAGGCAATAGTCCAATAACATTTTTGAACATGTCTAAAAAGATAAGTTTGTACTGTCACTAAGAGTATGCGTTACTTTACCAGGAAAATTAAGATGATTGTTTGTATGATTTAAATGTTGTTATTTGCTCATATAGATTGTGCTTGATTATGAATAAAATATAAATAACTGCAGATAAAAAACATAGGTGCAGGAGGAGGCCATTTGGCCCATCAAGCCAACGGCACCATTCAATATGATCATGGCTGATCATCCATAATCAGTACCCCATATCCCTTGATTCCATTAGCCCGAAGAGCTATATCTAACTCTCTCTTGAATACATCCAGTGAATTGGCCTCTAATGCCTTCTGTGGCAGAGAATTCCACAAATTCACAACTCTCTGGGTGAAAAGGTTTTTCCTCATCTTAGTGCGAAATGGCCTATCCCTTATTCTTAAACTGTAACCTCTGGTTCTGGACTCCCCCAACATTGGGAACATTTTTCCTGCACCGAGCTTTCCAATCCCTTAATAATTTTATATGTTTCTATGAGATCCCCTCTGGTTTACAAAAAAAAGACACAAAGTGCTGGATTAACTCAGAGAATCAGACAGCATCTCTGGATAGGTGATGTTTCTGTTCAGGACCTTACTTTAGTCTGTTTGCAGCGGGACAAACCCTGGCAAGTGATACAGTTGATGCAGGTGATGAGAGTTGTGATTGTCAGATGGCTGGACAAAGGCCAAAGATGAAAAGACAAAAGATAGTGAGAAAAGAGGCATGAAATGTAAATCCAGTGGAAGGAATATAGGTGGAAGGGGAAAAGGAGGCGAGATTGTTGGAGAAATGGGTATGAGTCCAGGTGCACAGGGGGAAGAGGCGGGAATAAAAAGTCGGCAATTGTAGGTTGCATCCGAACAATTGCACAAAATATTTAATATTTTATGAATGGGTTACCACCGAATGATTTGCAGATTGCAAGCTACTTTTCATAACATGTTGTGCATAAAATACGTTCTTATTTTCATGACACCATCTGTAATGCTCTTTTTTTGTAGGTAAATGATCATTGGCTTAGTTTGCTCAATCCAATGCTTGTGATTGATTGAATCCAATGCTGAAAAAAGCAAATCAAGTCGGCTCCTTTCCTCCCTTTTTAAAATGGAGGAAGAAAAAATGCTTCTTCAACCTGATTATTAAAAGGACAAGAATTTCATAAGCAATTACTTGCATTCTCTTTACAAATATTATAGAATCAAGCACTGAAAGTAATCTAAGTTGGAAATAATTTCTGTTGCTGTAAATTGTTGAAAGAACTTAACAGATCTGGCAGCACCTGTTGAGGCAAAGAGATATTCAATGTTTCAGGTCAACACACTGCATCAGGGCTTGGAGTACACAGGGAAGATAGCCAGCATATGCCAGCATATGCAATTGAGAGATGAGTAGGAAGTAGGTTGAGACATTTTAAAAAATACTGTAAGTTAGGCAGATCAAGTCAGGTGGGAGATTGGAGGGAAAAGTGTACAGTCAGAGAATGGTAGGTGGTAGAATAAACTAGATAAGGGAAGGTTGATGGGCAAATTGAACCAGGTTGTGCGGGTGGTGGTGATGAGTGGGGAGTGTGAAGGATGGACAAGGTAATCAAAAGGAAAGTGACCCTGGGTGGACTGGTGTGGGTGAGAGTGGAACAGCAGTAGTGGGTTAATCACTCTTATTAACAAGAAATGCCTTCTCCCTCCCTCCTGCCCCATTTTAGAAGTTAATATTGAGTTTAACAATTTCAGATAACTCCTCTTTCTAACTTGGTTCTATCTGCCCATCATTTGTCCCTGATTTGGATCTATTTATCATCCACCAGTGTTTATTTCTACCTTTTCTCTTCCTTCCCCAACCTGACTCCATCTGCCTCATTTACTCTTTCTGATGTTTACACCTATTGCTGACCAGCCTCTGGCATGATGCTCCCCTCACCTCTTCCCCTCTCTGGATCTATCTGCTGATCATCCATTTCTCATCTGGATCTGCCCATCAACTGCCAGTCTCTCCTTCCCCTACCTGACTGCATCTGCCGATTATTATATATTTTTTCCTATGTCTCTTAGGTACACCTGTTGCCTATCATCCTTTAACACACATCCTCCTCACCCCATTCCCATCTGGCTTAATTTGCCCATCATCCCCTTCCTCTCATCTAGTTCTTCCTATCACCTACAAGCCCCTGTCTCGCCACTTACTTCTGTATCCTGGCTATCTTTCCTCTATAGTCTCAATCTTGATGCGAAGACTCAATTTGAAATGTCAACCATTCCTTTGCCTCCTCAGGTGTTGCTTGACCTGCTGTGTTCTTCTAGTTTTGTTTTCCTTTCGGTTCCAGCATGAGCAGTGTCTTGTATCTCCACACAAACTAGTCACGGACGTCCAAACTGATGTATTTAAAAGAGTGGTGATGAAAGTACTGTATTTCTTTTGTTATGTGTACTTACAAATTATCTTTGCTAAAGCATCACATAACTGACATGTTGACTTGTTAGCAAAATTGAGGTCATTAGGATTGAAAGAACAGTGACAGTGTAAACAGGAGGAGAAAGTAGACTGAAGCTTAATGATTGTTTTTCATAGATTGATAGTCTCCTGGGGCTAGTATTTTTCATGGATCGATATTCCTCTGGGGCTGATATCAGAACCATTTCCTGATTTATATTCAACATATAATTGGGTAAAGGCATAATTCCTTAGTTTGCTTACAGTGTGAAACTTGGAAATATAACTTGCAGCAAGGAGAATAGCTGTACATTTCACAAGAATGGACGCACATTAGTGTGATGGGCAGATGTGGTAGAGAAAATGTAATGCTGAGAAATGTGATATTTTTTGATCGGAAGGCCATTAGCCAATCTGAACAAAATATTACAGTTTTACAGGAGATTGAGGAAGAGGGATGGGGGCTCTGTATCTATAATTCCATGAGGGTGGTAGGATAAATTGATAGCTTCTTAAAAAAAGTTTATGGAATTATCTGTTAAGTGAAGATGCAGAGCATTAAAACAATGAAGTTAGACTGAATCTTCATGAAGGCCTACTTCAGTCTCGGATGAAAAATTATGTTGAATTCTAGCTATCATTCGTAAGGAAGGATATCAAATTATTGACATGATTTATTAGATTGTTACCAGTGTCCATGGCCACTTGTTACTTGACCTGAGATGATTAAGAGGATTTTTCACAGTGTTCATATCATACATAGTTATGTAGGTTAAATAGCTGTTTCCAGATACAGTAGTACCAGTAAACAAACGGCACATTTTGAGATGATTAAAAAAGAACCAATACAGGTACATGATCAATTTTCCTGCAACATTGATTACAGATGGGAATTTGATGAATTATTTATATTGCTGGACCAACAGAGGTCATGTAATAATAATTCAACAATACACCTCTGACCCGCTAATTATACCCCTCCATGTCTCTAAAGCCCCATGGACTGCTAGAAACCTAAATAAAGAATTAACAATTAACAAAGAAATAAGCAATTGAAACTTTCAGGACAGAAGCGAACATCCTGAAAGAGCATGCACCAGATGCAATGCTATTGTAATTTTGTCCAGATTAAAGGAAGTGCTGGACCTTCAGTTGCTGGAAAATTGGTGGTGGACCTGTAGTAACAAAAGGTATCTTTCTTTCAAATAGTACAGGTTGTTTTGTTCTGGAAGACAAAGGGGTGCTCAAAAAGAACATTGTAAAAGTAAATGGATAAATATTTGAAGAGGAAACATTTCGGGTGGTTTGGGGGATGAGTAGGGAAGTGCTACAGTTGGACAACAACATGATGTGCCCGGTGGTGATTCCCTTGCCTGTTTCGTCCAGTGAATTCAGCAAGAAGTAGGAAGTTGAGGAAAAGCTTTATGCGTTAAAATATTCCAAGTGCAGCCATTTTCTCAAATGCACATCTTTTCACTTTCCCTGTGACCCACTGGGATAGATTCATCAGGATAAGTTATTTATTAGCCAAGTATGTTTTACAACATTCGAGGAATTTGATTTGCCATGTAGTCATACCAATAAAAAGCAACAAAACACACAAAATACATTTTTAACATAAACATCCACCACAGTGACTCCACATTCCTCACTGTGATGGAAGGCAAAAACATTCAATCTCTTCCCTGCTTTGTCCTCCTGCGGTCGGGGGCCACCAGCCTTCCGTTGACGAGACGATCTTGGCTCCCATAGCCGGCGGTCAGGCCCTCCGCATCGGGGCGATCAAGCTCCCGCATCGGGGGGGGGATCTCAGCTCCCCCGTGCCGGGCGATCGGACCCAGGTTGGGGTTCAAAGTCAGTCTCGAGCAAGGCCTGCAGCTCCATAATGTTAGATCACAGAGCGACCAGAGATACGATCTGGAAAACAATTGCATCTCTGGCAAGGTAAGAGATTGAAAAACATTTCAGGAATGTAAAGGGCCTGTCCCACCTGGTAATTTTTTCGGCGACTGTCAGCATCATTGACTGATGTATCAGGTCATGGAAAAAGTCGCGCCGTGATGCGGCAGTGACGCAGTGTGATGAAACATTCACGCATGGTGTTTCCTCAAGTGTCGCTGCTGGATTTTGAAATGTTCAAAATCTTTCGGCGACCCTGATACATCAGTCAATGACGCCGGCAGCCACTGAAAAAAATCACCAAGTGGGACAGGCACTTAACAGCTGCTATACACGTGTTGAGGAAGAGTGCGGAAGACAGGAACAAACTGGAAGGAAGGCCTGCCATCCCTAAAATTCACACAGTTTACAATGCAAGTATTATTTAAACTAGTTGTTAATTAACAGTTGAACAAAACTCATCATGCTGTTTCCAAGGAAATTACCTGGATGAATACAAACAAAGCTTCCTATCTTTGCAGCACTCTGGGCTTGGCTTCTGTGTGAGTTTTGAGAAACACTGGTTCTTCTTGATTCACAAGGTTTACATCTCCATGTTTTATTGAAAAACATTTTGTTAAGTGTAATTTCATAAATAGTAAAGATTGAGTGAAGAGCTATACGGGTATTTCCCTGGGCAGAGAGCACCATTCTTCTTGGTGAAAAATAGACACATAGATTGAGGACATATATCCAAAGAATGAATTGTATGTTTTGGAAACCTCTATAAAACAGAACATTAGTAAAATGAGGAATATGTATGTCAAAGCAAAATTCAAGGAAAACGTTTGGTATATTAAATCCAAGGTGCATTAAAAAACACATTGTTTGGCACCTCAAGTAGGAATACATCAAGACACTTGGATATATACAAAGTGTGCAGGAAGGATATGGAGGCTTTGGAGATGGTACAGAACCTTTATCAGAATGGTGCCTGGATTATAGTGTATTAGCACTAAGGAAAGGTTGGTCGAACTTGAATTATTTTCTCTGGAGCATCGTAGGCTGTTGGGAGACCTGATATAAGTATACACAATTAACAGGGGCATGGGCAGGGTAAACAGTCAGAATCTTTTTTGCCCAGGGTGAAAATATCTAAGGCTGGAGGGCATAACTTTGTGTTTAGCAGGGGAAAGTTTAAAGAAACTATGCTGGACATGTTTTTAAACACAGTGGGTGGTGATTCCTGGGATGTATTGCCAGAGGCAATAGTAGAAACAGATATAAAATTGACATTTAGGAAGCTTTTAGATGGGCACATGGATATGGATTACATGCAGGCAGAGGAGATTAATTTAAAATGTGTTCAACGCAGACATTGTGGTTAGTATGCTGTACTGTTCTATGTCCACTTTTGTGCAAGAGAATCAACTTATTTGGCCAAACTGTGCTGACCTGATGCCGAATGGAATCTTATCCACAACTCCTTTATCTAAGGCCAACTATATATCATGGGTTTCTTTTGAGCTGCATGGATAGACATGTTTGGAGGGATATGGACCAAGTGCAGACATGTGGGACTAGTGTAGCTGGAACATTTGTTGTGGGCGAGTTGGGCTGAAGGGCCTGTTTCCATATTATAATTTTATGACTCTTTAGATACATCGAGTTCTTTAGTCGTAAAGTGGCATTGTGCTATTTACTTTGTTCGAACACATCGTGATAAGATGGTGCTCCTAAATTTCTTTTTGGTGAGATGAATGTTATTTTTGTGTGGAACTTGACAGGTTTTGACAAAATTTATTATTAGCACATCAAACACTTGCAGAATTGTAACTTGTGCCCACTGTAGTTTGAGATTTTGTGCTTTCACAAGCTTAATGAAGAAGGAGACCCCAACCATAAAACTGGTCAGGGCCAATATTGAACATTTCTGTTCACTGCACACATTTTCAGAAGCAGCATTGAAAATTACATTTAGGATGCTGGAAGGTACATAAAGACTGTTCAAGAAGGAACTGCAGATACTGAAAAATCGAAGGTAGACAAAAACACTGGAGAAACACAGCGGGTGCGACAGCATCTATGGAGCGAAGGAAATAGGCAACGTTTCGGGCTGAAACCCTTCTTCAGTACAAAATATGGTGGTGTTAGTTTAAATTTACAATTAAACTAATTAATATGTTCCAATGTAAGCAGAAAACATTCTTAAAAGTGAATTTCAGTTGCTGAACACCTGGTTTCTCAAACTGTATGCATTGGTAACAATTGAGTTTAAGAGCCATAGTCTAGTCATGCAAATAGGATTAGTTTAAATGGAGCATCTTGGTCAGCATGGATTATTTGGGCCAAAGAGCCTGTTTCCATGCTGTCTGACTCTTTTACTAAAGAGGCCTTTGGACCAATTCGCACATGCTGACCAAGATGTTTCATCTCAGTTAGTCCCATTTCTCCACACCTGGCCCATATCCTTTCCTATCCAAGCACCTGTCCATATGGTTGTTTGTTTAAGTGACTAAATTCATTAAAATAAAAGCTATATCCAATGATTTAAAGTGGAAATTCTGAAGGGTTATTCAAGAGGAAAACAAAGCTCTTTATAAAAGGATGGCAATTTGTTCCAAAATTAAGAAATAATAATAAAATTCCAATAAAATTATCAATTGTACATGTGTGCTTATGAGGTAGACAAAATGTTTAAGAAGAAACTGCAGAAGCTGGAAAATCGAAGGTAGACGAAAATGCTGGATAAACTCAGCGGGTGAGGCAGCATCTATGGAGTGAAGGAAATAGGTGATGTTTCGGGTCAAGACCCTTCTTCAGACTGATGGGGGGTGGGGGCGGGAAGAAGATAGGAAGAGGTAGAGACAGTGGGCTATGGGAGAGCTGGGAAGGGGAGGGAAAAGAAGGAGAAAGTAGGGACTATCTAAAATTGGAGAAGTCAATGTTCATACCACTGGGGTGCAACCTGGGGAGATCAGGTTGGTTATTGCGAACCGAGCAGAGGTGTTGGGCGAAGCGATCGCCAAGCCTATGCTTGGTCTCACCATAGTAGAGCAGCTGACACCTAGAGCAGCAGATGCAATAGATGAGGTTGGAGGAGGTGCAGATGAACCTCTGCCGCACCTGGAAAGACTGCTTGGGTCCTTGGATGGAGTCAAGTGGGGAGGTAAAGCGACAAGTGTAGCAATTCCTGCGGTTGCAAGGGAAAGTGCCAGGAGAGGGGGTGGTTTGGGTAGGAAGGGACAAATTGACCAGGCAGTTACGGAGGGAGTGTTCTCTGTGGAAAGGCGAAAGGGGAGGAGATGGGAAGATGTGGCCAGTGGTGGGATCCCATTGGTGGCAAAAATGTCGGAGGATTATTTGTTGTATGTGACGGCTCGTAGGGTGGAAGGTGAGGACAAGGGGGACTCTGTCCTTGTTACGAGTGGAGGGATGGGGAGTGAGAGCGGAGTTACAGTATATAGAAGAGACCCTGGTGAGAGCCTCATCTGTAGTCGAAGAGGGGAACCCCGTTCCCTATATAATGAGGACATCTCCAATGCCCTGGTTTGGAACATCTCATCCTGGGTGCAGATGCGGTGTAGACGGAGGAATTGGGAGTAGGGGATGGAGTCCTTACAGGAAGCAGGGTGGGAAGAAGTATAATCCAATTAGCCATGGGAGTCAGTGGGTTTATAGTAGATGTCGGTCAGTAGTCTGTCACCTGCGATGGAGATCATGCGGTCTAGAAACAGTACGGAGATGTCGGAAATGGTTCAGGTGTACTTGAGTGCCGGATGGAAGTTCATGGTGAAATGGGTGAAGTCAGTGAGTTCTGTATGGGTGCAGGAGGTAGCACCAATGCAGTCATCGATGTAGCGGAGATAGAGTTCAGAGATTGGCGCTATGGTACGCCTCGAACAAGGATTGTTTGATGTACCCTACATAGAGGCACGTACAGCTTGGGCCCATGCGCTTGCCCAAAGCTACGCCTTGGATTTGGAGGAAATGGGAGGAGTCAAACAAAGTTGTTAAGGGTAAGGACCAGCTCCGCTAGGCGGAGGAGAGTATCAGTAGACGGCGATTGTTTGGTTCTGCGGTCGAGGAAGAAACGGTGGGCTTTAAGACCCTCCTGGTGGGGGATAGAGGTGTAGAGTGACTGGACATCCATGTTGAAGATGAGGGAATGGGGGTCTAGAAAACTGAAGTCATGGAGGAGACGAAGAGCGTGTGAGGTTTCTTGAACATATGTAGGGAGGGATTTAACCGGGGGATAGGATGGAGTCGATGTATGTGGAAATAAGTTTGGTAGGACACGAACAGGTAGAAACAATGGGTTGCCAGGACGGACAGGTTTGTGGAATTTGGGGAGAAGGTAAAATCGGGCCGTGTTGGGCTGGGGATCGATGAGGTTGGAGGCTTGGGAGGGCAGGAGGCCAGAAGTGATGAAGTTAGAGATAGTGGCCTGGTGCTCGTCTATGGGGTCATGGTCCAAGGACAAGTAGGAGGAGGTGTCTGACAGTTGGAACATGGCCTCAGCCTTGTAGCGATCAGCGCGGCAAACTACCACAGAACCTCCCTTGTCGGCAGGTTTGATCACCCAGTCTGAGTTGTTGCCGTGTGAGTGGAGGGCTGCACATTCGGTGGGGGGGGGGGGGAGAGAGGTTAGTGTGAGAAAGGTGAGTGGAGAAGTTGAGGCGGTTGACGTCCCGCCAGCAGTTTAAAATAAAAAGGTCTAAAGCCAGTAGATGGCCATGAGGGGGAGTTCAAGAGGAGGGGGTCAGTTGGAGACGGGAGAAGGGGTCATCACTGGGAGGGCGAGGACTCCTTCCCATGGAAAAACGCTTTGATGCGGAGGCGACTGAAGAAGAGCTCCACATCGTGGCAGACGCAGAACTATGTGTGCTTATGAGGGTAGGTTAATATCCTGCCTGTATCTTGAAACTGTTCGTTCACACGTACATAATCAAACATTTCATTATCTCAAAGACTCCTTTCTCAGCTCAACTCATTTCTGGCAAAGAGTTTGTCGCCTAATCAATATTTTCTGAAAAGCACAACTCTCCATTTCTGGGAAACCATGTATTTCCTGCAGTGTTATTTTATAGCATGAGAATCAAGAATCTAAAGAGAATGTGGCATGCAGGTTTCCAGTGGTGTTCAAAGTTTTGTTACATGTTGACTCTACATAGAACAGAACTAGGCTCTTCGACCCACCATGTCCCTGCCGAACATAATGGCAACTTAAATTAATCTCCTCACCAGAGAAAAACAATCCAAATTTGTCCCACCTTTCCTTTGACCTCATATTCTCTAATCCAGGCAACATTCTGGTAAACACAAAATGCTGGAATAACTCAGCGGGACTGGCAACATCTCCAGAGATGCTGCCAGTCCAGCTGAGTTACTCCAGTATTTTGTGTCTACCTTCGATTTAAACCAGCATCTACAGTTCTTTCTGGTAAATGTCTTCTGTATGCTCTCCAAAACTTCCACATTTTTCTTGTAATGGGAACTGCACATAAAACTTCTAATAGGGCCTAACCAAAGCCCTGTAAAACTGCAACACGACTTCCTGACTCTTTTACTCAAAACCCCAACCTATGAAAGCAAGCATACATATACCTCCTTTACCACTCTGCTACTTTTTTTGCCAGTTGCAGGAAGCTATGGACTTGGAGCCAGAGATCCCTCTGTTCGTCAATGCTATTAAGGGTCTTTCCATTAACTGCCTAGTTTCTCCTTGCATCCATAATCTAAGTTTGAAGAGGGGTCCCAACCCGGAACATCACCCATCCTTTTTCTCCAGAGATGCTACCTGACCTGCTGAGTTTCTCCAGCTCTTTGCATCTGTACATTTCTATGTTCTATGAAAAAACTGATTTTGACCTCCTAATAATGCCATTACAGAAAGCCAGTAAGATGATTGTAACAATCATTGTTGGCTTTTGACATCAGGGCCATTCAGAAATATTTTAAGTTTTTGACTGTTTTGACAGCCAGCAAAACCTGGGGGTGGTTTGTTTCCAACTCACAAAGTTTCTATCAGCTGTTTTATGAGCTGTCTTTTTTCTACTTTCACACCACCCAGCCCCAACCCCCCCCCCCCCTTCCCTGATGTGACCACAATCTATCATAGTCATCCATCAGGACCTTTCTCCACAGCAACTCAGCACGTAGGGATTTGCAAGTAGTTATTCTGAACTTTTTCCTGCACCTTTTCTCATGAGGACTCAGCTTATAGATCACAAAACTATGTCTGATCTGCCGCCCATGCCATCAACTGCCTAATGGGACAGATGTGGAGGGCCAAACGAATGGGCCCCTCTGCACTTTGGAGACATGAGCAAGACTTAGTGAAACACATTGGTGCATCGCTCCAAGCATCGCACAGCTCAGCCCTACCACGGAACAACGCGACTGCCATTGACAGGAAACACAACTGGGAGTGGATCCATGCCCTCTGTCGTACGTGGAACTGTAGTTTTGTTATAATTGCATTATATTAAGAGGCATAGACACTAATCCTGCGAAACACCAGACCAACCCCGTAAATACTCCAGTGCTGATATTGGCCTAAACCAATTCCATTTCTGCCCTGCAGTCACTGATAATGTCTGTCCATGTGCTGTTCCAACATATTCCACCTGGATTCAACACAGCAGTAAGATCTTTTCCCAACTTCTCACCCCTCGGGATGGGTTTTGTTTTGAGTAAAGGCTGGTGCAAACACGTACCCCATTCATTTCAATGGGGATTGATATCGGGACCTGGAAGAATGCTAAATTGCTCCTCTTCATGCCATGTAGCATTAGAGGTGGGTAGAGAATTTGGGGCAAAGGAAAACCTGTCCCATTTCAAAACTATCACAATGCATGTAATGACTTATTTAGATAAAAAGAACTGCAGATGTTGGTTTACACAAGAAGACACATAGTTCTGGAGTAGCTTAGTGGATCAGACAGCATCTGAGTAGAACAGGAAAAAGATTCCTAACATGTTCTAGGAGCAGAATAAGGCCATTTGGTCTACTTCACCATTCAATCGCGGGTGATCTATCCTTCCCTTTCAACCCCACTCTCCTGCCTTTGCCCTATAACCCCTGACATCCTCACTAATCTGAAACATTGCTGATCCATGTTCTGAGATGCTACATGACCTGCTGAGCTACTCTAGCACTCTGCTGTGTCATCTTAAGTGATTTATTTATTGTCTTATCTTTAAAGTGATGAATCAAAGCACTGGGCAATAATTAAACCAAAACTTGTAAAAAAACTTATATTTTTGAATTAAATAATACTAATGAATTAAAAAACTAATATATATAGGCGGGATATCAAATTAATGTGATCTGACTGGCACAGGATCATGGAGTTAAAGTTCCCAGTGTAATGTCGGGAAATCTCAGCAAAACAGGGCTCCACCTGGAGTTGAGCAACAGAACAAAGTGGCAGGCGTGCTGGCCTCTGTCATTGAGCACACCTTGGATTAGCGTGGGTCTGTGCAAGTGTGAGACATGCTGACAGAGGAGCAGCTTCCAGCTGCCGTTCCTCTCGGTACCAGTGGCCACTACAAGCACAGTTTGCCCCTCTGCGCTAAAATGCACAGAGCTAATTCCTGCAGCTGCCACATTATATGAACATCCTTGCTCTACCTTGGCAAAGCAGGAACATAACGCGGCAGCTTTTTTTTTGTTCCTTTTGAAGGTGCGGTGGAATGCAATGTCAAGGCAGGGTGTGAATTATAGATACAATTTGGGTCCTTAATATTCATTAGCAAAAAATTAACTGAAGGTCACTTGCATTGAAGATCCGTTTGGAATCTGGGGTATTCATGATTCAACATAAGCCAGCCTCTGATAATTGTTTCAACTCTGAGAAGAAAGCACCATACAGGTTTCCAACAAATAAGTCTTTTCTCTAAAGTCTGAGAGCTCATTTCAGTGACCTTTCCTGCAATATCGTTTAACTGTTGGAATTGTGTGGGCTTTCAGGTTCTGCCTGATGAATAAGATGAAAGGGGACAGAAGGCAAATTTATTTTGATGGGTTTTGTAAAACAGCATGTCATAACCAGCAAGAGACTTAGTGCCTGATAACTGACAATGACAGCATGCACAATGTGTTTTTCACATTTTGAAGGTACTTCATTGAATGATTTATGACGTTTTGTCACTCTGGAACTTTGCCAGAATGGTCTTGTGGAACACAGTTATTTAAGTATGCAAATTAATTCAGAGCACATTTTAATTCCACTGATGGACTTGGGTGTAGGTGCAAAACATTAGTTCTCAGCTAGTTTGAATCAAAGAGCACAAAAGAAGTTTTAATGAGAATTGTTCTTGAAATTGATATTGTTCAATTATTCAGATTATGTAGGCTTTGGTGGTTCTATAATTAATCAGTTGTGTTAATTTCTAATTAAATTTCTAATTGCATCAATTATTGTTACACAATTTTAAAACAAGAAATGTTATTTCATTGGGATCATTGCCATTTAATCATTAGTACAATGACATATCAAGACATTTTAATTTCACTCTTGATAAACATTAATGAAGTTGGAAACATATTCTTTATTTGTAAAGTATTCTTTCTTCCAAAGTTACTCTGGCACCAATGTGAACTCCATCTCTGCTTCGTCATTGGCTGGATTAATGCTACTTGCTACATCAATTTAATCTACTCCACCATCAATGTCCACCTTGACCTCAAATTCTGATACCTCACTCTCACTCTCTTGATTTCCTTGTCTCCATTTCAAGAAACAAATATCCACTGGCATTTACTACAAACCAACTGACTGACACACCTACGTAGAACACACCTCCGCCTAGCCTGTTTCTTTGGAGGATGCCATCCCTTTCTGTCAATTTTGCCATCTCCACCGGATATGTTCTTCAGATGACACCTTCTCCACGACACACAAAATGTCCTCCTTTTGCAGGGAACATGGCTCCCTCCCACCACCTCCCCCTATGGCACTATGGTGAGGGAGCCCTTACCCACATCTCCTCCATTTCCCACACCTCTACTCCCATTCCACCTCTCCCCAAACAAAAAAGTGTAAAGTTCAATCAGTTTTCACCATTCACCTTGCCATCGTACACATCTAACACACTATTGTTTGACATTTCCACCAGCTACCACATGATGCCAGCACCAGTCACTTCTGCTCCCTATCCTTTCCCTCTTCACGCAAGGAACAATTTCTGCATGACTTCTTTGTTTACTCATTACCTCCCCCTCATCAGCCCTTTCCCCTGAAATCATAGAAGGCGTAACACCTCTCCCAGCACCTCCTCATTCACCACCATCCATGGATCTAAACAGCTTTTCCAGGTGGGACCGATTCACTTGCACCTCCTCCACCTTTGCCCATTGCACCCAGTACTCTCAATTTGGCCTTCAAAAGTTATCCATCGGTGAGACCAAACACAGATTCGATGTCTGCAATGCCAATCACCAGTGCTCTGTTCAGTTCTGTCCAACTAGTTGTAAACTATTTTAATTCCTCTTCCCATTCCCATACTGACTGTCCTTGGCCAGGGTGAAACTAGAAGAAGAACAACACCTCATATTCAAGCCGGGTTGTCTGCAACTCAATGACATAAATACTGAATTCTCCATTTTCAGGAAATTCACACTCGCTCTATATTTTCTCATACTTCCTGATTTACCCAGTCATTGTGTGCGCGCGCACACACACACACACACACTCTTTTGTTTAACCCCAGTGTCCACCCCCTTCTCACTAGCTGGACCCCCCCCCCCCCCCCCACACACACCATCTGTCCACTATCCATCTGGTTTCTATCAGCAGTTTCTATCACTGGGGTTCCTGCCCCACTGTTCCATCTCTCTTGGTACCATGGATCACCTTCCTTTACTATATTTCCATTATCTGCAGCATTTTCTTGCCTCCATCCATCACCCACCAGCATCTATAACTTTTTCCACCCCTTCTTTCCACATCTGAGTCCATCTGCTAATCCACTCCTTGCATGGATCCACCTGGAGTTAAAATAGTTAGCAACCAGAAGATCCAAGGCCAACTGGGCCTCCCAGTTGGTTACCATTTTAACTCTTCTTTCCAATCCCGTACTGACCCTCCTTCAATGCTAGTGTGAGGCCACATACAAACTGGGTAGCTTATAACCCACCAGTGTGCATGTTCAATTTTAGGAAACTTTCCAACCCCAACCCCGCCTTCTCCATCTCTAACCCTGTGACCCACTTGGACTTGCACTCAAGATTCCACTAACTATTTGCAACATGTCTATCTATCACTTGTCCCACCCCACCTCCCTTGCAGCTTTCTTTCCCCCCAACACCACAATCAGTCTGAAGTAGGACCCTGACCTGAAATATCCATGTTCTCCAGAGATCCATCCTGATCTGTTGAGTTACTCCAGCATTTTGTGGGGGGTTTTCCAAGAGCAGATTGCTTAGTTCAGTTTAGTTTAGAGATACAGCGCAGACACAGGCCCTTATGCCCACTGAGTCTGCACCGACCAGTGATCCCGCACATTAATACTATCCTACACATGCTAGGGTCAAATTACATTTATACCAAGCCAATTAACCTGCAAACCTGTACGTAGGAGGACACCGAAGATCTCGGAGAAAACCCACACAGGTCATGGGGAGAACGTACAAACTCCGTACAGACAGCATCCTTAGTCAGAACCAAACCGGGTCTCTGGCACTGGATGTGCTGTAAGGCAGCAACTCCACTGTTGCACCACCATGCTACCTAAAAATTGTTTGTTGTTCTTTATTTCTTATCCAACAAACAGTTTTTTAGCTCAAATGTACTTAACAAAAATCTAACAATTGCTCTTCCCAATTGCAAGCCATTACTGCAGTATGTCTTTCTATAATGTTGATAAATAGGATTTTTGTTTTCTTCATTTTTGATGTGATTTTCACTCACTGCCCCTGAATGAAAAAAATCTATAATATGGTTAAAATGCTGTGATTTTTAGTTAAGAACATGGGTCGAAATTTTTATTAGAGCTACTCATTCTCTACCACTGTAATGTCATTGGGAATGTGCCAGAATTCTCATTTACTGATTTAAGTGGGGTTTCCACTTCACTTATGGAGAAATTATATATAACCAGATCTTGCGAACAGCCTGAGGTAGTTCCTTGCTCTGATGCTCACAGATAGATTAATGTGAACTGTTGCCTTCTTGTCCTCATGCAATAATTTATGAATCCTTCTTTGAGTGGGCACAATAATAATGGTCGACTCGGTTGTCAGGATTAGCAGCTGGAAAGGCTCCCAAGGTTACAAATTGAACACTCCTGTTGGCAACCCTAATACTGCCTGATCCATTGAGTTATTCAAGCACTTTGTGTCTCTTTTTGTAAATCAACATCTTAATTTATTTATTTCTACTGTTTCTAGCATCCTTACATACATATTGTTTAGCTTGAAATAAAAATTGAAAACTTATCTACTAGCTGCATCTTACCATCTTTTTAAATCTGTGTCCTCTTGTTTCTTGAAACGTTGATGGTGAATATTCTCTCCCTTTATCTTATGTAAACCATGATCGTCTTGTACACCTTTATTTCTTTGCTCAGAGGAAATAAATCCAAGGCTTCTCTTTTCCAACCATGTAGCTGAAATGCCCCGTTTTCGTATTTTTTACAAAAGCCTTTTGAAGGGTCCATATTGGCCATTGATCACCCATCTACACTAGTTCTGTATTAATCCACATTAGCATCAACTCCCTATCCAAGAAGGGCAATTTATAAAGTTTAATTAATCTCCGAACTCGCGCATCTTTGTGATGTAGGAAGAAACCGGAGCACCTGAAGGAAACCCTTGCAGTCACAGTGAGAATGTGTAATTTCCACACTGACAACACCAAGGTCAGGATCGAACCCATCTCTGGCGCTGTGAGATAGTAGCTCTACCAGCTGTGCCACTGTACCATCCTGTTTTATATGTGTTCCAGCTAGTATTTTTAAAAGTTCAGCATGGTATGGACTGGAAATGATCATAGCAGGTGCAGTTGAGGAAGGAAATGGCATCCGGATGTACTTTGCGCATTGATTAATGACATCCGGATGCCATTTACTTCCTCAACCGCACCTGCTATGATCATTCCAGTCCATGGAAGTAATTCCTACTTGCTGATTATTCACAAATCACTTTCAGAGATTCATGTACAGTAACACTGTTACTTCATATCTCTCAGATTTGAGCCATTTATTCAGTAAATTTACAGATTTTAATTCTCTATCAAAAAATTGATGCGAAATGTGTCCCATCAACCGAGAGCACAATAGGAGAAGTGAACACACGCATTGATAAATTACTCTCCAAGTCGCAAACAACTCTGACTTGAAAATATAACATCATTCCTTCATTGTCACTGAGCTAAAATTCCGGAGCACTATTAGCACAGAATTCCTTAGTGGTGCAAGGATAGCTTGCCATCTTCTCTAATTTCTTGACACGGATGTGTATGTTCCATGAACAGCAGGGATTTTTTTTTACTAAGGTTCAGGTGTTAGTTAAAAAGCTGTTAGTTTACAAACTTGATAAAGCTGAAGGTGTTATAAACTTGAGGGAGGTAACTAAAGAAAATAGACATGAAATAAACACCACAGTTCCAAAGGAACTGATGGAGTTGGAAAGCTTTAAGAAATTAAACTAATTGTTTAACCATATAACCATATAACAATTACAGCACGGAAACAGGCCCTCTCGGCACTTCCAGTCCGTGCCGACCATTTGTTTTCCCCTAGTCCCATCTACCTGCACTCAGACCATACCCCTCCATTCCCTTCACGTCCATATACCTATCCACTTTACTCTTAAATGTTAAAATCGATCCTGCCTTCACCACTTCTGCTGGAAGCTCATTCCACACAGCCACCACCCTCTGAGTAAAGAAGTTCCCCCTCACGTTACCCCGAAACCTCTGATCCTTAATTCTCATGTCATGCCCTCTTGTTTGAATCTTCCCTACCCTCAATGGGAAAAACGTATCCACGTCAATGAACTGATTTTTAATTGAATGTAAAGGTTTTAAATTAAAATCATATTGCCATATTAATTCATGCAGTTGATGTTTGGCTTTTGCCATCAAAGTAATTTATGTATATTCTTATATTTTGTGTTTTGTTGCATGGAGGGTATTTGTATTATGTTCATATGTCTCTTCAAAGCCATTGTATTGCTGTTCCTGGCAATATACCTTTATTCAGGTTAATTAGAGGCAATATAAGTGAAAGATTTATTTGGATTTACCGTTGCTTTGCAATGACTTGGAAGCAAGGCACATTACCCAGGTCAGTCAAGTCAGAAATGATTAGTTTCTATTACCTTCTCCAAAAAAGATTCTTCAGATCATTGAACTATGACTTTGGCAATGCATACAGTGCCCTCCATAATGTTTGGGATAAAGACCCATCATTTATTTATTTGCTTCTGTACTCCACAATGTGATTTGTAATAGAAAAAAAATCACATGTGGATAAAGTGCACATTGTCAGATTTTTATTAAAGGCCATTTTTATACTTTTTGGTTTGTAGAAATTACAGCTGTGTTTTTACATAGTTCCCCCATTTCAGGGCAACATAATGTTTGGGACACATGGCTTCACAAGCGTTTGTAATTGCTCAGTGTGTTTAAATGCCTCCTTAATGCAGGTATAAGAGAGCTCTCAGCACCTAGTCTTTCCTCCAGTCTTTCCATCACCATTGGAAATGTTTATTGCTGTTCATCAACATGGGGACCATAGTTGTGCCAATGAAAGTCAAAGAAGCCATTATGAGACTGAGAAACAAGAATAAAACTTTGGCTTACCCAAATCAACGGTTTGGAACATCATTAGAAAGAAAGAGAGCACTGGTGAGCTTACTAATCACAAAGAGACTGGCAGGCCAAGGAAGACCTCCACGGCTGATGACAAAATAATTATCTCTATAATAAAGATAAACCCCCATGCTGAAGTCCTGTGATTGAAAATTAAACCTTGATACTTGGCCAGACAGAACTTGGGTCTTGGAGTAAGCATTTATTTCCTACCACTCTACTGAAACAGGATCCAAGGAGAACAACAACAAATGATGAGTGATTTTATATGGTATTTGACCTGGCTTGTTCTAAAGCCACAAGCTTATGGGCATGGTAGGATATGTAGAAGCATGGATAGGTAAATATTTAAGAATCAAGGGGGTATTCTCCTAGTCTGGATGTTTAAAATAATATAATTATATCATTGGAAAAATTAGAATTTTTACAATTGGCAAAAGAAGCACAACATTGAAATTGATTGATGATACAAAACCAAAGGTTAGGCACTGAAGAGTGCATTCAACTTCAGAAGGACAGTAGACTCGAATCATTTGGCAGAAGCATTTCAATGCAGTGAAATGTTGTACTGAATTTTTGAGATGTCAAATAAAAGACTTCCTTATGATTATGAACAACACATCAGAAACATAAGAATCAGGAACAAGAATAAGTCTTTTGCTGCTATTCAATAAGATTGTCGCTGATCTCACCTTGACTTCACCGACTTTCACATAGGTCTGAGTATATCGCCTAATAACATGCTTTGTGGAAACACAAGTGAATTTCTTTTTCTGATCCCCCTTCATCCATCCTGTTAGACACATCCTCACAGAACTCTATAAGCATGCCAAACAAAACTTCCCTCTAGCTCAAGATGGGGCATCTTGGTTGGCAAAGACAAGTTTTGCTTAAGGGCCTGTTTCCATGCCATAGACTCTATGACTGTAATATCATCTATTATGAAGACAGATGCTAAATATTTGTTCAACATCTCTGCCTTTTGCCTTATTGTTTCATCATTAATTCCCCGGTGTTATCATCTGATGGGTTGTTTACTTTTAACTATTTTCTTCACTTACATATCAAAAAGATTCTTGCCCGTTTTCATATTTTGTGCTGATATAGTCATGAACATTTTTTTAAAGTCGTTTTTGCTAGTTTCTGAAATTGTTGTGATTTCTCAGACAGACACTAAGCAACATTTAACGTCTTCTCTTTCAAGCTGATCTCATTTGTTACTTCTGTGGCTATCAATAGGTGAATTCTCTTTACGAAAGAGTCTTTCTCAATTGCATAGACGGTGGGAATGATTAACTATTTTCGTTCATCTCAGTTTGTTGACCTACTGCAATATCTTTTCATCTATTTTCCCTGTTCGCTTTAACCTTAGTATCTTTTAAAATAACTTTATTTTGGTTAAGGCACTAGCACTTAAAATTCTCACTTTCAGTCTGAACATGAAACTCTAGCTTATCAAGATCACTCCTCTCCAGAGTACCCTTTACTATGATATCATTAATTAATCTTTTCACGCTACACAAGGCCAGATCTCAAGTGGTCTGATCTGTACTGCCCAAAGAGATTGAGAAAACATGCCATGAACTTGTCCTCAAAATTTCCTATGCCATTTTCACATGTCCAGTTTGCAGGAAAATTAAAATCATCCACATTATTGCAGCGCCTTACATAGAAACACCAATTAGCATTTGATTTTCCTCTTCGTTACGGTTTCGAAATTGTTAAGGCTACTTTTACAGGTGACATTTTTATCCCCTTTTTACCTTTGCATTGCTGGTAATTGAGTTAGTTTTGTTTATTGTCATGTATACCGAGGTACAGTGAAAAGCTTGTGTTGCATGCTAAAGAGTCAGCCGAAAGACAAAACATTACCATCGAGCCATCCACAGTGTACAGATACATGATAAAGGGAATAACATGAATAACTTTTTGTGCAAGGTAACGTTCTGTAAAGTCCAATCAAAGATTAATGATTTGGACGAGGGAATTAAATGCAACTTCTCGAAGTTTGCGGATGACACGAAGCTGGGGGGCAGTGTTAGCTGTGAGGAGGATGCTAGGAGGCTGCAGGATGACTTGGATAGACTGGGTGAGTGGGCAAATGCATGGCAGATGCAGTATAATGTGGATAAATGTGAGGTTATTCACTTTGGTGGCAAAAACAGGAAGGTAGACTATTATTTGAATGGTGACCGATTAGGAAAAGGGGAGATGCAGCGAGACCTGGGTGTCATGGTACACCAGTCATTGAAAGTAGGCATGTAGGTGCCGCAGGCTGTGAAGAAAGCGAATGGTATGTTGCCATTCATAGCAAAAGAATTTGAGTACAAGAGCAGGGAGGTTCTACTGCAGTTGTACAGGGTCTTGGTGAGGCCACACCTGGAGTATTGCGTACAGTTTTGGTCTCCTAATCTGAGGAAAGGCATTCTTGCCATAGAGGGAGTACAGAGAAGGTTCACCAGACTGATTCCTGGGATGGCACGACTTCCATATGAAGAAAGACTGGATAGACTCGGCTTGTACTCGCTGGAATTTAGAAGATTGAGGGGTGATCTCATAGAGACTTACAAAATTCTTAAGGGGTTGGACAGGCTAGATGCAGGAAGATTGTTCCCGATGTTGGGGAAGTCCAGGACAAGGGGTCACAGTTTAAGGATAAGGGGGAAGTCTTTTAGGACCGAGATGAGAAAATTGTTTTTCACACAGAGAGTGGTGAATCTGTGGAATTCTCTGCCACAGAAGGTAGTTGAGGCCAGTTCGTTGGCCATATTTAAGAGGGAGTTGGACGTGGCCCTTGTGGCTGAAGGGATCAGGGGGTATGGAGAGAAGGCAGATACAGGATACTGAGTTGGATGATCAGCCATGATCATATTGAATGGCGGTGCAGTCTCGAAGGGCCGAATGGCCTGTTCCTGCACCTAATTTCTATGTTTCTATGTTTCGATAGTCATATCGCAAATACTATGATTCTGTGTCATACACAAAGCCCCAGTCCAATGTTAAGCTTCTGAATTCTACTCATTCAGATTTGCTGCCTGGAAAAAGGAAGTCTTATGCCAAAGCCAATATATTGAAGAGATTGGTCATGGGTTCCAGAGGTGAAAGATTAATACAATAGTATTCACACAAACATCAAATCACTGTGCCATATCCCATTCCTTTCATTTGATAGAATCACTGGCCATAAATGTAATTGCATAGTGTGATAAATTCAAGATTTGTGACGAATCCCTGGAGAACATGGATTGGCGCTGTTTTAAGTTGGGACCCCACTTCACTCTTAAAAAAAGGGTCCCGACACAAAATGTCTCCAGAGGTGCCCTCCGAACTGCTGAAGAATACTTTCTCCAATTGTCAAAACAAAATAAACCACATAGCATCCTCAGACATTTGCATGAAACACCATCATTTTATTTAGCTTGGTTTAGAGATATAAGATGGAAACGGGCCCCTCGGCCCACGAGTCCAGATTGACCATCAATCACCCATTCACACTCGTTCTACGTCATCCCACTTTTGAATCCACTCCCAAAAGACTGGTCAATTTACAGAGGCCAATTAACCTCCGAACCAGCACGTTTTTGAAATGCGGGAGGAAACTGGAGGAAGCCCACGCAGTCACAGAAAGAATGTGCAAACACCACACAGACAGCACCCGATGTCAGGATCGAACCTGGGCCTCTGGCACGGTGAGGCAGCAGCTCTACCAGCTGTGTCACCGTGCTCCCTGTGGAATGTGGTTAAGACTGCATGAGGACACATGGGAATTGCAGTGCAACCAAAGTAAGCATTTGAATATAGTTTTCAAGAAAATTACTAATTCTTGCAGATAGATTTACTCTGCTGAAATTCTTGCCCCGTGAGGTGGCTGCAAGTGCTGATTCCTGATGAGTTGTAAAAAATAAAATCTATTTATTGTCCTTGGAAGGGAACTTAGCAGCAGACCCGTTATTATAGTTTTGTGTTTCATAAACAGTGCATTGCTGTATAAATAAGACAGCAAATTGGATTCATTAACTGATTTCTTAGTGGCAGGGTGGAAGGGAAAAAAAAAATTCATCAAACAATGTGATCCATGGTTTATTTACTCAGTAATCATATTTTAGCACATCATTTGGCTGCTTTCCTAATTTATTTGTTTAACCCAGCTGGAAGCTTACCCTTAATCAAACAGCTAGCACATTAGCCTTTGGTGGGAGATCATCTTGGCATAAGGATGCACACCAGTGGTGCTGCTGTAATTGTAACATCTGATAATGTCACAATACCACAGCAACAGCTGCAAAGTTTAGTTTGGCCGATGCAAAGGTACCTTTTTCAAGCTGTCTCGCACATTAAATGTTGGCTGCTGCAAGCCAGTGGCTGAGGTCTACGTGATTATTTCAGAGCATATATCTTGTGACAGATATTTACTTCAGAGATACAGCGTCGAAACTGTGCCCTTCAGCCCACCAATTCCGTGCCAACCAGCAATCACCCCATACACTAGCACTATCTATAACCTACAAACTTGCACATCTTTGAAGTGTGCGAGGAAATTGGAGCACTCTCAGAAAACCCACGCGTTCACAGGAAGATTGTACAAACTCTGTACAGACAGCTCCCGAACCCGGGACTCTGGCATTGTAAGACAGCAACTCTACTGCGAACCACTGTGCCACCCCACATTGTGCCGTCCATATCTATGCAATCTTAGTTGCAATTTGACTCAAAATGTGGGGCAGAAATACTATTGATTTGCTTTGAAAATGAACATGCTGTTCTGTATTTCTACTGAAAAAGAATATTACTTAGCAATCATATTTTGTATTGGAACCTTGTGAAAATAATGCTTATATTTTACCCACAGGTGCAATCCGCGTACAGAGTATAGGTTAAAGAACAATGGTGATGGTGACATAACTTGTGCCTTAGTCTGAAAATCTATCATTTTGAAAGTTTGAACATGCAGAGCATAACACTTTCGTTGACAGACTGTTATCCATTTTGTTATGTTGGACTATGCAAACTAATGGTTGGGGTTGAGTGAAATGCACACAAAAAATGACAAAATATCAAACTTCAAACTGTATTTGACCTGCACATATTTAAGTTTTTTGGAGGTGTGGCACTCAACATTCCAAGCATTAAACTGAAAAACTAAGAAGCAAATTTGGCAAACAAGGAGACTTGGAATTCAGACATTCAAAATTTTGAAATGATGTATAAAATTATTAGGGACATAAGATTTTGCTTCATAATTGCAATATTCATTGTTATATTTAATCCATACTATTGATTAGCAAAAATAATATTGAATAATTTGTCATGGTAACAATAATGTTAGGTATTGCAGGAAGCAGTAAAATGTATAACAATCTCAGGAAACCCGTCATGACAAATTAGATTTCTCATCAGATTAAAGGACAGGAAAAATTTGCTCAGAAAGCCAAGATAGGGAATTCAAGTGTTTGCTATATTGCAAGTGAACTTTCCCTTTATCCCCAATTTAAAATGTTCTAACTTTGCATCACATTGCCGAGGGATTTTGGACATTTGCCTTACCCTTATGAGGTACAGAAACTGGCTTATGATTGTGAAGTAGGAGACTTATTCTTTGAATAAATTTTCCCTGATGTACAATATTCATTCCACTTATACATGGATAAATCTGTGCAAGCTTGGACCCTGTGTATTTATTCACAGCATCTAAACATTTGAGTGGCAGTGGTTTATTGAGTTTCTTAAGCTTGAAAATATTAAAAACCATCAGCCGCATGTTTCAGGAACACATTTGCCTTGCTTATGAAGGGATTTGGAACTTAAGAAGAAAAATAAAGAATAATTACAAATAATTTGTACTCATCTTTTTGTTTGTTGTTAAGGATTAGGGACGAACATGACAGTTAAGGGGCTGTCCCACTGTGGCAACCTAATCTGCGAGTTTAGAAGAGTTTGCTCTCGACTCAAACTCGCAGCATGGTCGACACGTGGTCCTAGGAGGCCCTATGAGGTCACTGGAACTCTCCTTCATGCTCGAGGGAAGTTCCCACATACTCGCGGCCTCAGTTTGGACGAGGAAAATGTTTCAACGTTGAAAAGATTTCCGCGAGTAAATATTGGTCGGCATGGTTCTTTTGAACTCGTGGTGCAGTGGAGTGAGGCCGCTATGTAGTTATAGGCAGTCGAGGGCAGCCGTAGGCAATCTCCTTCGCTGACCGGGCATTTTAATTTGCTCATTGGAGTTTTCAGGACTAAGGAAAACAGACTGGTAATGTAAAATGCCCGCTAAACTTTATTATAAGCTGTCTGGCTTCTTAAAAGCGTCTCCGCTCCTTCTCCTCCCCCTGCTCTCTAAAGGACTTACCATACACTGTGCAGCCGTCTTTTACCTTCCTGATCTTCGCGGGTATGAATTTTAGACAGCGCTTCCCCCGCTTTCCCGGGCCCCGGCCTTTGTGATATTTGTGTGTGCGTGTGTGTGCGTGCGGTCGGTCGATCCAGCTCAAGGTTTTTCAGGCGAGTGCCTTCGAGCTTGAAGGTCGAAGACAGTCGCTGAAAGATCGCATCAGTGGGACAGGTCCTTTACGTTTAACTACTTAAGTTTATTTATTTTACAGCTGAATTGCAGGATGCTCATTTTCTCCTGCTGATGCACTTCACTGGATGAGGAACACAACAGCCTGAACTCATATTAAGTCCTCTTGAGAGGAATTTAAAAAATAGGCATAAATCAGAATGCTGTGAAATTTTTGGTGTCAAGTCTGTGAAAAACAAGTGATCCCCATCTTAAAACCTCTACCGTTGAGATTCCATTTCTCTCTCCGCAACTTCCTGGTTAACTCGCCCATCCCACCCAAACAAGCCCGTATCCAGGTACCTCCTCCTGCAACTGCAGGAGATGCAACACCTGTCCCTATACCACCCCTCTTGACTCTGTCCAAAGACCCCGACAGTCCTTTAAGGTTAGGCAGAGGTTCACTTGAATCTCCTCCAATCTCATCTACTGTATCCGTTGTTCAAGATGCAGACTCTTATACATCAGCGAGACCAAACATAGACTGGTTAATCTTTTCACTGAACACCTTCGCTCAGTTCACCTGGACCTACCTGCTCTTCCGAGGTTGCTGAACACTAATTCTCCTTCCTATTCTGACATGGACCTTTGTCCTAAGCCTTTTTCCATTTTCAGAGTGAGGCCAAATGCAATTTGGAGGAACAGCATCTCATTTTTTGCTAGGGCAGCTTACAACCCAGGGGTATGATATTGATTTCGCTAATTTCAAGAAACCCCTGCAGTAATCCCTCCCCCACCCAAGTCACACCAGCTTTTTATTCTCACCAAGCAAACAGCTAACAATGGCCCGTTTCCTATATCATTGTTACATTTTTGCATATCTTCCATTCGTTTGTTCTATATCTCTCTACATCATCGGCAATATATCTTGTTTCCCTTTCCCATGTCTTTCAGTCTGAAGAGGGTTCTCAACCTGAAATCTCATCCATTGCATCTCTCCAGAGATGCTGCCTATTCTGCTGAGTTACTCCAGCATTTTGCACCCACTGAGTTTCTCCAGCATTTTGTGTACCCTCGATTTTCCAGCATCTGCAGTTCCTTCTTTAACTTGATACTGAATTGGTTTCAGAGCAGGAAGCAGAGGGTGGTGATGGAAATTTTGTTTTTTGGAGTGGAGGCCTGTTACTGGTGGTGTGCCTCAGAGATACATCTCATGTCCATTGCTCTACTCTACACAGTAGTGTCAGTCTGAAGAACGGTCTCGACCCAAAACATCACCCATTCCTTCTCTCCAGAGATGCACCCTGTCCCACTGAGTTACTCCAGCATTTTGTTTCTACCTTCGATTTAAACCAGCATCTGCAGTTCTTTCCTACACATAGTGTCCATTGCTGTTCATCATCTATATCAAAAATGTGAACTAGAATGTGTGAGACGTGATGAATAATGTTGCATGAGGCCACATTTGGTGTTTTGCTTTCAGTTTTGGTTGCCCTATGATAGGAAAGAGGGAAAACACAATTCCAAGGTAATGCTGGTCAGATCTGTGTTAGTGGAGAATTGCAGAAGATATCTGTCCCAATAATAATCCAGAAAATTCATGCATGAAGATTGCAGAAAAATATTTGTTTTCATTGCTTTGTGAAGTATGTGCTTAATGTTGTTCACAACGATCATTTGGGAACCCCGTTATCCTGTTCAGCATGTTGTATAAATATCTTTGGATGGGAGAAAATGGGAGCTATAACAATAACGGAGATTTATCTTTACCTTTTAAAGTGAAAGTCAGCTCATTTTGCCAAACAACATTGCTTAAGATATGAATGAAACTCTCAATCATCCTCAGGATTATAATAAAAATCTCCATCTCAATGATTTTGGAAGTAATTTTGTCTAAGTCGTCACAGATTTTTCATAGACTGAGGCCAAATGACAGACCCACTCTCTGTTCCCACAGCCCCTGTAAAGAAAACATGTCAGCTAATCAGCTGATTGGCATTATTAAAATCATAAAGCTGCTAAGCAAGGCCGTAAAGAAACTCCAGCGTCAGCTATATTGTATTGATTTTATCATTTCTAAAATAATTATATTGTGGGCTGGAATAATTGGAATGTGCAATGTCGGTTGAGAATTTGGCAATTGCTGAATATTCTAAATTGCTCTTCTTTCATTATGCTCGTCTTCCGCCTTGAGCAATCTTCCAATATATCGGTTGTGGATAATTTTACAGTTAAATTATTATTTCCATTTGCAAAACTGCACTACTCTCAAGGTCATCGAAGTGTTGCCACAAAATTAGCCACAAAGACGGATTTGAGGTTGACGGGAAAAAGTCTCATTAATTTCTCCCCCTCTCATATTTGGATTATTTCCATTAAGAAAATGTAAGGAAAGAGGTGATTTGTAACCAAGATTAGCTTTATGGAAATCTGTCAGTGAACCCATCGTTCCCAGACATGGCTCACTATATTGCTGGCACTCCTTTGATTGTAGTACCTGAGGATTCAGGTGATGGGGTTCAAAGATCTTTATCCACTTTAACGTTTTTAGTAGATAACAAACAACTTTACTTCAGAATTCTCTTCAATTCATTGCTGTTTCATCAGTACTGATTTTCCTTTTTCAAGATGGAAATTAAAATCTGTTGCGGTAACATGTTGAAAGCATCTCCCTCAGTATGAGGTCGTATATCCCTTCATTCAGGTCAATGTCTGAAGAACAAGTTTCATTCTGTGTCAATATGCACATGATATTTGAATGTCCCCAGTGCAATTAATATATACATAACAAAGTGAATGCTTTGACAAGAACAAGAGAGTTTTGTTTTTGCTTTCTAATTAACCACATGGCAATGTAGAGGCCAGTTTTATAGTTAGCACATGGTCAAAGTTGAGCATTGATTTGATTATTATCGGCACTGTACTTTTCATAAATGCTTTCAATACATTGTTTTTGAGTGGCCTATTCCGACTGATCACATTATTTTCTTTCATGTATAATGGTTCAATGGTTTTAATTCAATTTCACAAAAGAAATATGTTTGCAGAATTTTGAAATTATATGAACAAGCAAAGTTCAATTATGTTCAGTTCAGGGCACCATGTTATAGGAAAGATGTTGTCAAGCTTTAAAGGGCACAGAAAAGATGTTGCCAGGGCTAGAGGGTCTGGGCTATAGGGAGAAGGCTGGGACTCTATTCCTTTGGGGCAGAGGGGTGATCTCATTGCGGTGTATAAAATAATGAGAGGAATAGATCGGGTAGGTGCACTGAGTCTCTTGCCCAGAGTTGGTGAATCGAGGACCATAGGACATAGGTTTAAGGTGAAGAGGCAAAGATTTATTAGAAATCTGAGGGGTAACATTTTCACACAAAGGGTGGTGGATGTATGGAACAAGCTGCCAGAGGAGGTAGTTGAGGCAGGGACTATCCCAACAATTAGAAACAGTAGATAGGACAGGTTTGGAGGGATATGAACCAAACGCATGCAAGTGGGACAAGGGTAGCTGGGTCATGTTGGCAGGTGTGGGCAAGTTGGACCAAAGGGCCTGTTTCCACACTATATCACTCTGTAACAAAGAAGCTTCACTTGTCATTTGTTTTCCAATTTATTGTTGGAGAGCTAACTGGCTGGATAGAGAGTTGGTTTCATGGAAGGAAGCAGAGGGTGATGGTGCAAAAGTTGTTTTTACAAACTGCAGGCCTGTGACTATTGGTGTACCTCAGGGATCCGTGCTGCGCCCATTAATCTTTGTGGTTTATATCAATGGTTTTACGAACTAATGAACTTGTGAACATAATTTGGATGAGAATATACACCAATAAGTATATAAAGTATAGTACTTACTGTTTGCAGATGACACTAAAGTGGATGGTATCGTAGATAGCAAAGGCTTGGATACAGTGGATGTGGGAGAGTCCAGGACTAGAGGTCATAGCCTCAGAATTAAAGGACATTCTTTTAGGAAGGAGTTGAGAAATTCCTTTAGTCAGAGGGTGGTGAATCTGTGAAATTCTTTGCCATATAAGGCTGTGGAGGTCAAGTCAGTGGATATTTTTAAGGCAGAGATAGATTCTTGATTAGTACAGGTGTCAGAGGTTATGGGGAAAAGGCAGGAGAATGGGGTTTAGAGGGAGATAGATCAGCCATGATTGAATGGCAGAGTTGACTTGATGGGCCGAATGGCCTAATTCTACTATTCCTAAGGTGGTTATTAAAAGTCACAGCAGGATATTAATCCGCTGGGTAAATGGACTGAGGAATGGTTAATGGAGTTCAATGCAGAGAAGTGCGAGGTGTTGCATTTTGGGAAGTCAAACCAGGGTTGACTTTCACAGTCAATGGCTGTGAAGTCATGGAGCATTGCAGAGAGCAGAAGGTTCTAGGGTGCAGCTATATTGTTTCCAAGAAGCAACGCCACAGTGTGGTGAAGAAGACTTTCAGTACTTTGGTCATCAGTCAGGACATTGATGGAAGAAGTTGGGATGTTATATTACAGCTGTTTTAGACATTGCTGTGGCTGATTTTGGACTATTGTGTTCAATTTTGGTCACCCTGCTTTTGGAAGGCTGTTGTTAAGTTGGAGAGAGTGCAGAAAAAATGTACAAGGATGTTGCCAGGACATGAAGGCCAGAGTCAAAAGGAGAGGCTGTGCAGGCTCGGACTTTCTTCCTTAAAGCACAGGGTGCTGAGAGGTGATAAAATTAGAGTGAATGCGCAGTCTTTTTCCCAGTTGTGCGGACTCGAGAACTAGAGGCCATCGGTTTAAGGCGAGAGGGGAAAGATTTAAAAAGGAACCCGAGGGTAACTTTTTCATACACAAGATAGTTGGTACATGGAACAAGCCTCCAGATTGAGGTAGTTGTGACTGCTACTATAAAGGCATTTAAATGATATTTGGACAGGTACATGGTTAGGAAGGGTTGGAGGGATGTGGGCCAAAGGTGGCCAGTGGGACTAGTATAAATGGGGAAGAAGAAGAAAGGAAGAGGTGGAGTCAGAGGGCTGTGGGAGAGGTGAGAAGATGAGGATATAGTAAGGACTACCTGAAATTAGATAAGTCAACGTTCATACTGCTGGAGTGCAAACTGCCCAAGCTTTCAAGTCCTTCTGTTGGCTAAAGGAAAAATCACTGGTGTCTCCTTTCCTTAAATATGTAGTTGAGATCTGCCTGAGATAACATTAATGCTTGGAAGCCAAGTGACCATGACCCTGACCCCCATGCAAAGAACAACCAAGACACACAATGTAGTGTTTGAGATCCTCGGAGATCGCAGATCGCAGCGAGAATAAAAAACATCATTTGAGCATGGCAACAATTCCTGATTTCACAGCAATTTAGGTTGCTGGGTCAGTAAAATGTCAATGCTGGCTGCACATAGGGAAATGCAATGTTCAAAGACAAACAGAAACTATTAAAATGTAAGTAAGCTTAAAAAATATGCAACTTTAAAAAAAAAAGATATAAAGGCACATAAATAATTTAAACCTTTGCAATAAGACTTATCTTAAAAACAATGTTGCTTTCACCATGGGCATACGCATAGTCGATTCCATAGGCATAGGGTCCCCTTGAAATATGTGTGAAATCAGATCTGTTGCAGGATCAGAGTCCATGTTCCCTGAGTAATTCTGGTAAAACTAGTGGGATTGGCTCATTGCACCTGCTTCCACCCACCTCTGCATCTCCTATCAAAATCTAATGTTCTTTCAGGGACAACATCCTGCTGTCTCACTTCTTTCAGATAACGAGTTTATTTTCAGCTTTGCATTGATGCACTTGTATTGAACTGTGAAAGTTAATTTTGGCGGAGTTAATAAATCATCAAAGTAGTGTAATTATTGTATTGAAATCTTGCCACTCCAGTTAGACATGATTATGTAATCAATTGGATACATGCTGTAGTAT
This sequence comes from Okamejei kenojei, assembly GCA_035221665.1. NCBI lineage: Eukaryota > Metazoa > Chordata > Chondrichthyes > Rajiformes > Rajidae > Okamejei > Okamejei kenojei. The sequence goes on from CM069146.1 coordinate 43,781,843, forward strand.
TTTTACAACAAGACTACCCAAGGACAGACCACTGCAATTATGATATTATCCGTCATCTGTATTCGTAGTCTGGTTGGAAATTAAAGATTGACTTTTACTGAACAGATCTTGTTCCCAGAGCAAGAGACTTCTTTTCACAGTCCGTGATCTATGTTAAACCTTTAACATGCGATATCTACATCTTCATACATTTTCACTGAATGGTAAAAATTTCATCAAGACCCCACTTTGTTTTCAGACCCTGCATTATGTCTATTATTCATTTGCATCAAATTTTTATTCAACCTTCTGAGCAGTTATGATCAACCTATCAACTGCAGAGAGTCTTCACAAAGTATATCTGATGACTTTAATGGAAGTTTATTTCAAATGAAAACATAAATATTTAATAACTTCAAGCTAAAGAGCTGTTAATGCCCAGAATGGTTAAAGCAATGAATGATCAAAGACATGTCAATTTTTTCCATATATTCCTAGTTTACCACATGAATTCGAACAAAGGGGGGGGGGGGGGGGGGGGGGGGTGGAGGGGGGTAGTAATCTGTAGTTTGGTTAAAATCCATTTCACGGGTCACATATTTTGCCACATATGTTTGGCTTAAATAAAATCACAATATGGATACAAATGAATCCTTGCATCAAATCAAATTCCCATCTCATTGAGATTGGTCTTCCACTATTGATTGGCTTTATGACACCATCCATTTAATGACCACTTTGGAATGAGATCCTCCACATAATTTAATACCATATGGTCAGAGGTTTTAATTAAGAAAACATCAGTCAAATTATCCCCCGGTGGTCACCTCCCTCCGGTAATCTTTGATAAGGAACTTAATACTGTATTTAAATTGTAATTCGTGGATTGAACTGCCTTCACCCATTCTCCCTGCCATTTCGTTGAGATCTTTGGAGACCTCTGGTCCAGCTTTGAAGGTAACATTCTCATCTGTGGCCTCTTATCTCTCCTTCACACCACCTTGTGTTCTCTTCCAAAATCTATAATGGCATGGTACAATTGTGCTAGTTGCTGGGCTTACTGCCAAAATTCTGGGCCAGTTACCCAAAAAACCTGAGCTTGAATCCCATTGCAGGAATTTTAATTCAAGTAATTAGGCACATCTGGAATTTAAATAAAGAATAAACATCTATGAAACTACAGAATTGTCATAATGATTCATGTCCTTTCGGTGAGGAAAACAACCATCCTTACTCAGTTTAACCGAGATGATTCTTCATCCACCTTTGTGTCCCCCATTTCAGCAACAATTAGGGACGGATAATACACAATAACCTTGCAACCAAGAAATGTTGTACTCCTTCATTTAAAGACCACTTGCACATCTGCAATGTACATTGGGCCAAAATTTTCAAACATGCCTAAAGTTCCCCAGGAATAAACACTAGCATTTCATTTTGAACATATTGCAAACTACAGGTGCCCCCCAGTTTATGAATGCCTGACTTGGGTACAGCCCATACATAGGGACAAGCATTTGGAAGACAGGCAGTATGGATATACAAGTTCCTGCAGGGCAGCAGGCATCTTCTGCCCATGTGGGTACCCAGTTCACGGCCATCCAACTCACACTTGTCCGAGTTAATTTCCATCTGCCACTTGGCTTATTTTTGAGTTAGAGTCAGAGTGTTACAGTGTGGAAATGGGCCCTTTGGCCCGACTTGCCCATACCGGCCAACATGTCCCATCTATACAAGTCCCACCTGCCTGCATTTGGCCCATATCCCTCTAATCCTGTCCTATCCATGTACCCATCTAAATGTTTCTTAAACATTGCAATAGCACCTGCCTCAACTACCTCCTCTGGCAGCTCATTCCACCCACCCACCACCCATTGTATGAAAAAGGTACTCCTCAGGTTCCTATTAAATATTTTCCCCTTCACCGTAAACCAATTTCCTCTGATTCTTGAGTTGATTTAGTAAACTAAATAACATTCCTTTTGTTCCACCATATCACCAATTTTAGTGTCACTCACAAATCTATCTATCACACAAGCGACAAATCTACCCACCACATAAACTACATTGCCATATTGTTCAATAAGATGACACATTGCAGAGGACCCAACACAACACAAATCCTGCAGCATGCCACGGGTCACAGGCATCCAATTAGAAAAACAACCCTCGGAATTCTTCCACCAAGCCAATGTATAGGCTAGCTTACTTTGCTAGCTTACTTTGGAACCCTCTTGCGATCTAACCTTCCTGATTAGCAGCACCTTGGGGTGGAAGTTTGCAACCTTCACGTAGACCGCCCTGTTTCGACAAATGCAGTCAACTAGACGTGCACAAATGCAGGATCAAATAGAACAAGTTGTCCAACAACTTTAGGCTGTGCACACCAGATGAAGAAGAAGAAGCAGCACCTTATCTAACGCCTTGCTAAAGTTCATTTCCACACATTGATCATCTTGCCCATGTCAATCCTCTTGGAGACCTCTTAAGAAAAGACAATCAGATTTGTGAGACATGATATCCCACACACAAAGCCATGCCGACTATCCCTGATTGGCTCTACTCTATCCAAGTGTTGGTTTGTCCTGTCCAGAATCCCTTCCAGTAATTTACTCACCACTGATGTCAGGCTCACTGGACTTTTTTTACCTGGCTTATACTTGCAATCCTACTCAATGTGACCCTTCTAACATTCGTCACCTTCAGAATTCTATTGTAAAGATAATGCAAATTTCTCTCTGAGGGTCCTATCCATTTCTTCTCTAGTTTCCTACAATGTCCGATGATACTCTTGGTCAGGCCCTGGGGATTTATCCACCTCAATATTCTCTATGACTCTAAAATTATTTAGGACTGCTTGCACACTCTCATTGGTAATTTGGATATGATCCATCACTACTCATTTCCTTTGCTTCCATGATCTTCCTCTCAGTAAAAACAGATGACAAGTCGTCACTTAAACCTGGCTCAATTCCTGTGGTTTGATGCATAGATGATCACGATGATCCTTAAGGAGACCTATTCTCTCCTTGTAACCCTTTGTGCCTTTTTTTAGTAAACCAGCATCTAGAGTTCCTTGTTTCTACAGTAAGTTTATATTACCAAAGCATTAACTCAACAAATGGACCCATAATATTTGATCAAGACAGGAAAACTCTGTAAGTGTACTGGATGGAAAAGTTCTGTTGCCTTTTATGCTGCTACTTCTCATCATTGTTTAGATTACTTCATGTCTGTCATATTCACCATTGCAAGACTAAATGAAATCATTTTATAATTATGCCAGAAGAGATTCAGAGAAAACCTGGAAGCATTAATTAAATGCGTTTGGTTTGAAGGATACCTTGAGAGGAGGTAGATTGATCTGAAAGGTGAATCTCTGGCACTAGATCCAGGATGACGCTACTGCTGAGATGAGGACTGCAGTGTGGCAGCTAGGCATAATACCAGGCACCTTTGAGTAGTATATAGAGCTGTTGGAGATATGGTGATGCAAAGGGTGGAGGGATTTTGTAAATATGAATCAAGATTTAAAGCTTTCTGCAGAAACAAGGAAAATGCAGATGCTGGTTTACAAACAAATGCACATAGTGCTGGAGTAACTCAATGGGTCGGGGAGCATCCTTGGAGAACATGGGTAAGTGGTGTTTTGGGTTGGGACTCTTCTTTAGACTCTTTTCCCGTCAGAGAGAGGAGGAGAACATCTTCAAAGTGGGCATACCTTGGTTTTGCAGTGGAGCAGTCAAAATGTGGAAATGAGGATCTGCAGATGCTAGTTTATAAAAAAAAGACACAAAGTGCTGAAGTAACTCGTTGGGTCAGACAGCATCCCTGGGGAACATAAAGGGGTGACATTTTGGGTTGGCACACTTCTTCAGAAGCTTGCTGCATTTGGACTGGCTTTCAACACATCAAATACAAAAATGATGAACCTTTTAGATTGAAGAGATGCGATTTGGAAAAGACAGTATATTTTAGGCAATGATGAATTATAAGGATAAATGTATTTTTTGTTACTATTATATTTGATACCAGTTGCCAAACGTTGTGAGGCACAGAACTTCATAAATCCCTCTAGGTAAATTCATATCTCCACATTAAAACTACACATTGTATGGGAAGCCCCCCATTTGTTTCCTTTTCAACAATGTACCGACAACAAACACCAATTATGTTGCTGTTATCACTACCAGAAATTCCAAGCTATTCAAGCCAAAAAAAGTTCTTTCAAAACTTCTTATTAATTCATTATAGAATATATAGTCAATATCAATGTAACCAAAGAAAATCAGGTCATTGATTCTTGGAATGAATTTACCAGAAAATTCACTGCATTATTTGCATCCTAGGAACGAAATACATGCGTAGATTTGCCACCAATGGAATATTCATTGATTTGTATAGGAAGGAACTGCGGATGCTGGTTTAAACTGAAAGTAGTCACAAAATGCTGGAGTAACTCATCTCCAGAAATGATGCCTGTCCCGCTGAGTTACACCAGCTTTTTGTGGCCATCACCGATTTGCAGAATATTTATTACTATCTGACAGGGAGCAATTTCCCCAGCACAATCAAGAGACATTCTATTGTTCCTATTTTTATTCAATTCTCAGTAGAGGTTAGTTTCAAGTATATAATCTCGGGGATCATTTGTAAATCAACTGCATTGAATAATGTGGGTACACAAAAGGCTGGAAGAAACTCAGCGGTGCAGCAGCATCTAGAGAGCGAAGGAGATAGGCGATGTTTCGGGTCGAGATCCTTCTTCAGAATAATGTTACAGTTTCCCAAGACACAATGAAATGCAAATAAATATGACCAACTTACGGGAACAACATTAAGTTCTACTTTGAATTGTGAATGCACAGATTTGCTGAAGTTCTTCTCATGTGGAAATCAACAAAATACATGCACAAAACTAAACTAAATATCATGTCAAATTGAATTTTCAATTTTATGAAATGTCAGATACATCAAATGAAACCAAAGGAAAAAAAAATCTGAACCTTCTCACCTTCGAGCCATACATTAAATGCCCATTTGTGGTTCAAATTGATAGATGTCTTTTGACCCAATAGTAGGATTCTGCTAATTACTAAAGATAACTAACACTGAGATTGCTAGATTGAGCATCAAAAGAATACAAGAACACTTGTCGACATAAAATAAATTAACAATGATTACTACATCTCAAAGTTTAGCTAATAGAGATAGAAATTAAGAACCATGAAACAATCAGAGATTGCAAGTGATTAGTTTCTGAACTGCACCAAAAAGCATCTGCATAAAGTTGCAAAAGGTACTTGCACAGAGTTGCAGAGACGTTTTTAACCCAATCTAAATCTTACCAATTTAAATAGATCTTACAGATTGGCCTCCAAGTTACAAACCATATATAATCATCCTGAAATAATGAGATCTAATTCAATAAATTGTTGGACAATGGAAATGTTTCCAAGCATATATTTAAACACATTTCATCGCACAAATGACTTGAAATAGACAAAGCTGAACCCTTTTGCCTGGGACATTTTCAGTAGATAATAATGCTTGCAATAATGAAAACTTGCACCAAATACCAGGCTTTTATTTTCATTTCTGTGTCTATTGAGCATATTTATTTCTGTTTAGAGTGAAAACGGCAGCAGATATTTTTGATCTTTGGACCTTATGAATAGTTAACATACTTAAATGACCCAGCATATTAATTATTCATGGCATAAGTAGTCACACTGCTTAAAAAAAAAAGAATCTGTTGTGGGAAATAAGAGATCAAATAATCAGACATCGAAAGATGTAATTACATGTTGAAGGAGGTACCACTATTGCTGTTTGTAGCTGGAAAGTGATCTGAAAAGGGATTTTTTAAATGGATTTATTGATATGATATAAATAACGATTGCAAATCATAAAATTTATAATAAACAGTAGTGACCAACTTGGCAGTATCATAATGAAAGAGAGTGAGCGGCAATGTGCAGCATTTGAGAGTGATAACCTGCCATTTATTTACTGCAGTAACATCAGCAACTAGAACACGGCAAAACTGTAGCACCAAGGATGCAGCACGAGGGAAGTTTTGATGTAAACGATCATCTTTGATAATCTGCAAGAAGTTGGTCTCCAAAATGCTGTGAACATCACCAGCTTATTTATGTTTTTGATCCCAGAATTGTTCTAGGTACTGAAATAGATCTTTGTAGTGGCTGACTTTGCTGATGTGCAGGTAGATGACATCAGCTTATTTTGGCATCATGTTCAGCACCAGCACAGTGGGCCAAAGGGCCTGTTCCTGTGCTGTCCATTTCTATGTTATGTGTTCTATGTTATTTCATGAAGACATTAATGAAAATCGTCCCACCTGCTGTTCTGCCCACAAGAAGAAAGCAGCATTAGCTGGGCGGAGGCAAACTTCAAAATTAAACTTTACTTTATCCTGAAAACTTGAAATTCTCATTGCCTGGTTCTTGAACTGAAGTCTAATTAATGAAATAAATGTTATCGTACAGGAGAGTATTTGATGATTTGTCTTTGTCAGGCTAAGAACAATTTAAGTCATTTTCACCTACCATCACTTGATCCATAGTCTTTAAAGTCATGGCACTAAACTTCACTTGTAAGTACGCTAACTTTGCAAATGACGGCATCTGCCTCCACCTCTCTTTTAGCGGTGACTTCCAGGCCCAACATCTTTCATCTCAACTTCCATTACCAGATGGATATCATGTCCAAATTATTCCTATTAACATCTCGATAAATTAACAACATATGCTTCTTATCTCTGCCTACAACTTGTAGAGATTTTTTGGCTTATTTTTGCAAAACCTTTGTTTTATTCTCGCTATAAATATGATGGTAGGTACCAAGATATAGTGACATTGTTATTTAATTTTTATAACGGTAGGTGTTTATTTATTTATTAGAGATACAGCGCGGGGAAACGGGTACGCTCTTAGCCGTACCTCAGGAACTGTGGTACGGCTAGCAGATGTCTACTTATGCCTTTGTTGAATTTATTTTCCCATTTATCCACAGTAACAATAATTTATTGCATCCATTTAATCTACAGCATGGGTTTGGCACATGGGAGGAAATGGGAGGTTTCATGATAATTATCCATTATCATGTTGCCAGTATTGATTGTTCACCCCAATAGTCCTTCAACTGAGAACGCATATAAAAGTTAATCAGATTGGCCAGATATGTAAGAGTGCAGATTTCTTTACCCGTCAGAGAAATATGACTGAATCATATTTTGATGATCTAATTGTGGATCTGGACCAAGAACATTATCTGATTGATTAGTACTTGGAATGTCAGGTTTGATAGTGTCTGACCAATTAACTTGAGATTGGAAAGTTCATTGTATCGTTCATTGTATCATTCATTAAGATCATGGTCAGTTCTGAGAGACTGCTTCTTGCCAATTCCTCAAATTTCTTATCCCTTAAGTGTCCTTTGATCTCAGTCTTAACATAACAGTCCATTCTAAAGTAGAGACTTTCAAAGATGTAATACCTTACAAGAACTATGTCTCCACGTTGGTGCTGAGAGGAGGGCTTCTTTTTCGAAACTCATCATTCATTCTTCACGTTCTTCTAAACTAAGTGAATTGTAATCGATCTTTCCTCACAGGAGAATCCATTGCTTCCCAGAAATCTGTCTTCTGAATCTATCCCGCCATATTAGTTGCTCCTTGATTATGGAGACCAAAATTTAACCCAGTGTACCCGATGTGGTCTCACCAAGTCCTATAGAATTGCAGTAAGACTTCTGTCTTCTTGAACACCAATTGCCACACAGTAAAATTTCAAGATACTAATTGCCTTTTTAATTATATGCTATATTTCCTGATGTTGTTTTGTATTTATTTTTAATAGCACACGTAGTATTCCACTGTACACTAATACTGTATCTACTTTCTTTTCACCAGATAAAAACTCTTTTCACTGTCGCTGTAACATTAAATGTTATAACACAATATTCTGCACTCTGGTATTTTTCTCCTTTGTGGTACTTGTTGTACTTGTGCAAGGCTGGATTGTATTCATGTGTAGTATGATTTGATTTGATTTAATTTGATTGGATATCATGCAAACAAAGGCATGCTATCCAATCACCGTGACAACAATAAATCTAACCAAATCAAACCAATTTGTTTTGAATACCAGTAATAAGTGTTCCATTAACCGATTGATTGGCTGTAGTGCAGGCTTGTTGGAAGTCCTGCAAACAATTCACAACATTAGCTTCCTGATGAAGTGCGCACACTTAATGAGTGCACCATTTAGTCTCATCTGTACGTAGCATTCGTTTAAGTGAACAGAATAACAAAAAGTTTGTCTGTTCCTCCTCTGGAATCAATGGGTGGTAACTTCAAAGCAGCTGAATTGGCTCACGAGGCATCTACCATTAATGTTTTATTTCTTGACTTATTCTGAACATAAAATTCAGATTTCAATACTCGTGGAAGTGGTAGAAATTGAATATCTTGAAAAGAAGTTGTAGTTTTAACACAATCCAAGCGTGGTGAATCTGATCTAATTGCCTACTCATTTTTGTTTTCATTTAGAATCAACAGATAATGAAATTAGAGGAGGTGAGGAATAGCATTTCACCGGGTTTCCTGGCTGGCAGTTAGAATCGTCCCATAAATTATCAAATATTTTACCACAAAATATTATATCTGAAATCAGGTTGAATTTCACTGTGTTGAGTTTTTAAAAAGGTATTTACATTTCTCTGCAAGGAGAATTAAAGTGAATAATATTACATTGATGAAACAAACGTGCTCAGTTCTTTTTCAGGAAAACATTTGTAATTTTAATATATTTTGTAACCATTGATTGTTTAACTGCTGGAATGGCACCTAATATGCTGTCCAAATGTATTTGACCATAACAACGAAGATTATGCACGGCCGATTGATATTGTAATCCTTCTTAATCACCCAACAGTCTCAAGTGCTTAAGCATTGTGACGGTTTCTTGCTGATCTTTTGTCTCTGGCACTGCTGTTTTCTTGCCTAATCTATCATTGCCTGTTCCACATATCTAGAGCTGCTTCTCTTATCGCTGGCTCACTGAAAGTGCAAAGACATTTATCTGCAGCTTTGACATAAGTGCACACATTGTTCCCTGCATTCCACCATCTCAGTTCAAAGGGTTTATTGATTTATGACTTTTTCTAACTTTTTGATTTGTTTTCTATCTAACCATCACGTGTCAGAATAGTATATACTAGACTAAGTGGGACCTGTTGGGTCCAATGTTCACACGGGAGGGCTGGTCCCCCAACGCAATATTCCAACTCTCCACCAATTCCAATATTGCTAACCAGTGGGAGGCGGCGGGGGGCTTTCTGGAGTGCTAGTATGGATGTTGTGGGCCAAAGGGACTGATTTCCAGAGGGCTAGTATGGACATTGTGGGCCGAATGGATTCTTGGGCTGGCAGCTCAGTTACTCAGGCCTAGTGGGCTGGTAGCTCAGTCACTCAGGCCTGGCAGGCTGGTAGCTCAGAAACTGCTAGAAATTCTGCCCAAAACAGGGGAGAGACCCTGTGAGTGAGAAGAGGGAGAGGGTGGAGAATCAATTTTAGACATTTTAGGCTAGTACAGGCCTGATGGGCCAAAGGGGCTCTTAAAAAAATTCCGTGAAATCTCAGTGAAGGGAATTTTATTCAGGACTTTTCCTGGCCTGGCACAGGCCTTTTGGGCAAAAATGATCCTCCTGGGCTAATACAGACATTTTGGGCAAAAGTGACTGGTTTCTCAGCTAATAGGGGCATTGTGGGTCAAAATTAGTGGTTTCAGGCAGGCCAAACAACTCATTTAATTTCATTTCCAATTGCATTGCAATTTCAAGCATAGAGCAGGCTGAATAGCTCATTGCATTTTCATTTCACTTCCATTGCCATTGCAGGTTCAAGCACAGGGCAGGCTCAAGCCAAACAGCTGATTGCATTTTCACTTAATTTCCATTGCACTTTCAAGCACAGGGCAGGCTCAAGCCAAACAGCTGATTGCATTTTCACTTCATTTCCATTGCCATTGCAGTTTCAAGCACAGGGCAGGCACAAGCCAACCAGCTCTTTGCATTTTCACTTCATTTCCATTGCCATTGCAGTTTCAAGCACAGGCCAAACAACTCATTTCATTTTCATTAAGGGCTAACACATAATTTATTCAAGTACATTGCATACTCACAGGGTTCTGTAGCGTCCCAGCTCAGACAGGGTTGTGACCTCTCCCTCGCCATCTTGTAGACAGACTGAGCCACACCCACACTTCTAGGTTTTATAGCCCCTCCCCCTCCCACCAGAAGGGGTGTGGCCTTCATGGCAGTGATTGACAGGAGAACGAATCTCAAGATTTTTAAAACACTAATAAGTCTTTTCTTTTGCATCGATGGAAAAAATCCTCGGGGCTTGCTCAGTGGAGGAGGACTATGAGTAAGATGGCCAAAAAAGGAATAGGTGACATTTCTGGTCAAGGAACTTCTTCATTTGTAAAGATGAGGGAGTGGGGGCCCGGAAAGGAGGAATCATTAAAGAGACGAATGGCATGTGAGGTATCTTGGACATGGATCGGGAGGGATTGGACCAGGTATAAAGATGAGGGAGAGGGCATTTAAAAACTCTTGACTCTTGAGTAATATTACATTAATTACATTGATTACATTAAATTTGTACAAGGCATTGGTAAGACCAATTCTGGAGTATGGTGTACAATTCTTGTCGCCTAATTATAGGAAGGATGTCAACAAAATAGAGAGAGTACAGAGGAGATTTACTAGAATGTTGCCTGGGTTCCAGCAACTAAGTTACAGAGAAAGGTTGAACAAGTTAGGTCTTTATTCTTTGGAGCGCAGAAGGTTAAGGGGGGACTTGATTGAGGTCTTTAAAATGATGAAAGCGATAGACAGAGTTGACGTGGATAAGCTTTTCCCATTGAGGGTAGGGAAGATTCGAACAAGAGGATATGACATGAGAATGTGTGGAATGAGCTTCCAGCAGATGTGGTGGAGGCAGGATCGATTTTAACATTTAAAAGTAAAGTGGATAGGTAATTGGACGGGAAGGGAATGGAGGGGTATGGTCTGAGTGTGGGTAGATGGGACTAGGGGAAAATAAATGGTCGGCACGACTGGAAGGGCCGAGACGGCCTGTTTCCGTGCTGTAATTGATATATGGTTATATGTTATATGGTTATTGATGCCACAATATCCTCAGTTTTTATTTCAGGAAATCATTCTGATAATTTTAATATATCATGTATTTTTAGTATAATCTAGTTGATCAGCACTTGGAATGTCAGGTGTGATACAATGATGGCCTTTACTCTTGTCTGGGCAATTGGTTTGATATTGCAAAGAAGTTCATTCCAACATTCATTAAGATCATGGTAATTCCTGGAAGACCACTACTATTTTCCCATTCCTCATAACTCCTCGTCCATTAATTGTCTTTTGAGCTGGAAGGAACTTTTGATCGCAGTCTTGAACACAACACATCCTTCTAAAATAGAGACTTATGAAGATTTGTAACCCTTTTAGTTTAGTTTAGAGATCCAGCGCGGAAACAAGCCCTTCGGCCCACCAAGTCTGCACCGACCAGCAATCTGCGCACATTAACACCATCCTACACACACTAGGGACAATTTACACTTATACTAAGCCAATGAACCCACAAACCTGTGAGTCTTTGGAGAGTGGGAGGAAATCGAAAATCTCGGAGAAAACTGACGCGGTCACAGGGAGAACGTCCAAACTCCGTACAGACAGCATCGGTAGTCGGGATCGAACCTGTGTCTCCGGCGCTGCAAACGCTGTAGGGCAGCAACTCTAACGCTGTGCCACCTCCTGCCTATTCTTTTGTTCAAGAACAATTTCTTCATATTGGTGCAAGGAGACAGTCTCCTTATCTTGAGGAGGTGGCCTCTTCCTTCTAAAATTATCACTCATTCGTCACTTCTTCATCTAAACAACAGTGAAACATTTTCAATTTTTCCTCTTAGGAGAATCCATCCTTTCCCAGAAATCGATACTCTAAATCTATCCTGCGCTGTCTTCAAGCCATACAGTGGCTTGCGAAAGTATTCATACCCCTTGAATTTTTCCACATTTTGTCACGTTACAACCACAAACGTAAATGTATTTTATTGGGATTATATGTGATTGACCAACACAAAGTGGCGCACAATTGTGAAGTGGAAGGAAAATGATACATGGTTTTCAAATTTTTTTACAAATAAAAAACTGAAAAGTGTGGAGTGCAAAAGTATTCAGCCCCCTTTACTCTGATACCCCTAAATAAAATCCAGTGCAACCAATTGCCTTCAAAAGTCACCTAATTAGTAAATAGAGTCCACTTGTGTGTAATCTAATCTCTGTATAAATACAGCTGTTCTGTGAAGGCCTCAGAGGTTTGTTAGAGAACATTAGTGAACAAACAATGTTCCTTGGGCATAATGAAGCCCAAGGAACACACCAGACAGGTCAGGGATAAAGTTGTGGAGAAGTTTAAAGCAGGGTTAGGTTATAAAAAAATATCCCAAGCTTTGAACATCTCACGGAGTACTGTTCAATCCAACATCCGAAAATGGAAAGAGTATGGCACAACTGCAAACCTACCAAGACATGGCCGTCCACCTAACTGACAGGCCGGGCAAGGAGAGCATTGATCAGAGAAGCAGCCAAGAGGCCCATGGTAACTCTGGAGGAGCTGCAGAGATCCACAGCACAGGTGGGAGAATCTGTTCACAGGACAACTATTAGTCGTGCACTCCACAAATCAGGCCTTTATGGAAGAGTGGCAAGAAGAAAGCCATTGTTGAAACAAAGCCATAAAAAGTCCCATTTGCAGTTTGCCACAAGCCATGTGGGGGCACAGCAAACATGTGGAGGAAGGTGCTCTGGTCTGATGAGACCAAAATTGAAGTTTTTGGCCTAAATGCAAAACTCTATGTGTGGCAGAAAACTAACACTGCACATCGCCCTGAACACACCATCCCCACTGTGAAACATGGTGGTGACAGCATCATGCTTTGGGGATGCTTTTCTTCAGCTGGGACAGAGAAGCTGGCCAGAGATCATGGGAAGATGGATGGAGCCAAATACAGGGCAATCTTGGAAGAAAACCTGTTAGAGTCTGCAAAAGACTTGAGACTGGGGTGGAGGTTCACCTTCCAGCAGGACAACGACCCTAAACATACAGCCAGAGCTACAATGGAATGGTTTAGATCATAGCAAATTCATGTGTTAGAATGGTCCAGTCAAAGTCCAGACCTAAATCCAATTGAGAATCTCTGGCAAGACTTGAAAATTGCTGTTCACAGATGCTCTCCATCCAATCTGACTGAGCTTGAGCTATTTTGCAAAGAAGAATGGGCAAAAATTTCAGTCTCTAGATGTGCAAAGCTGGCAGAGACATACCCCAAAAGACTTGTAGCTGTAATTGCAGCGAAAGGTGATTCTACAAAGTATTGACTGAGGGGGGCTGAATACGTTTGTACGCCACACTTTTCAGTTTTTTATTTGTAATAAAATTTGGAAACCATGTATCATTTTCCTTCCACTTCACAATTATGCACCACTTTGTGTTGGTCTATCACATAAAATCCCAATAAAATACATTTACGTTTGTGGTTGTAACGTGACAAAAGTGGTATGAATACTTTTGCAAGCCACTGTATCTGTCCTTCCTCGAATATGGAGATCAAATCTGGATGCCGTGTTCCAGACGTGATCGCAGTAAGTGCTATATTGTGAAATTTCAGCTAGACTTCTGTATTCACAAATGCCAACCCCCATGCAAGAACGAAACCTCCATCTCACCTCACTTATCATCTGCAACTCCACAAGCACTTATATTATCCAACAATCTTTTGTGGCATCTTCTGAACTAACATTTAAAATCTATTTATACTAACCCATTGGTTCATCTTTATCTGGATCGACTATGGTTGTTTTGCTGAAAGCATTAGATTCAGTTTGCTTTGTAAAATTATTTTCATAATGGTGATAGTGGCTCTCAGTTTTCTTTTGGGAATGTAAATCTTTCATTTTAAAATGCCATTGTAATTTCCTCTGAAAGGGGCTTCTTTTGTCATGTGATGACTTGGCTTTTGTCATGTGATGAAACTTAATGGCTTGGCTTTTAGCAACACTGATGAGTATGAAACATCTGAGGGTCATATTCAATACATGTGTCTATAGTTTAACGTAGAAATTGCAAAGTTGCTGCCAAGACTGTAATAGCGTTTTACCCAGAGTAGAGGAATCAAGAACCAGAGGCCATAGGTTTAAGATGAGGAGGAAAAATTTAATAGAAACCCATAGAGGGTAATGGGTGTATTAAATGAGTTTCCAGAGAAGGTAGTTGAGACAGGTACAATAACACCATTTTAAAGACATTTGGTACATGTTTAGGAAATGTTTAGAGAGATATGGGCAAATGCAAACATGTGGGACTGGTGTTGATGGGATATATTGGTCATCATGGACAGGTTGGGCAGAAATACCTGTTTCCATGTTGTATGACTATGATATCCCTACTGGTAATATTCTTTGGCTCTGGAAACCAAATTTCACACATTTGGCATCAATTCTAGTCATTGCAAAACGGGACGGATGTAATCAGATTTGAAAAGGGAGTAGAGGAGGTTTACCAAAATAATGCTTGGATTAGAGGCTATTGGTGAGAAAGAGAAATTGGATGGATTAATTTATCTGGAAAAAGACCTGATAGAAGGATATAAAATCATGAAGGGCACAGATGGGGTAGACAGTCAGAATCTATTTCCCAGGATGTACATATCAAATGCTAGAGAGCATAGCTTTAAGGGCAAACTTTTAAGGGGATGAGCAGGGCAAGTTTTTAATACAGACGGTGAAAAGTGCCTATATCGTGCTATCGGGTGCAGTCATGGAGTCAAATATGATAGTGGCGTTTAAGAGACTTCTGAATGGGCACATGGGTGTCAAGCGGATGGAGGCATATGGATTATATTTATGCAGATGAGAGTTGTTCATGACATCATGTTCAGCTCCGAAATTGGGGCCCAAAGAGCCTATTCCTGTATATTGAATGTTCCGATAATGTTTGATAATTTCATAAGATGTAAGTTAAAAATGTGCCATTTCCTTTCCGACATGAGATTTGTAAAAAAATATCTAACATGATTAGTTGTTTAAGAAGGAACCGCAGATGTTGGAAAATCGAAGGTGGACAAAAATGCTGGAGAAACTCAATGGATGAGGCAGCATCTATAGAGCGAAGGAAATAGGCAACGTTTCGGGTCGAGACCCTTCTTCAGACTGATGTGAGGGTGGGGGGGGGGAGTGGAAAGAAGAAAAGAAGAAGCGGAGAGAGTTGGCTGAGGGAGAGCTGAAAAGGGGAGGAGAAAGCAGGGACTACCTGAAATTGGAGAAGTCAATGTTCATACCGCTCGGGTGTAAACTGCCCAAGCGAAATATGAGGTGCTGCTCCTCCAATTTACGGTGGTCCTCACTTTGCCCATGGAGGAGGCCCAGGACAGAAAGATCGGATTTGGAGTGGGAGGGGGAGTTAAAGTGCTGAACCCCCAGGAGATCAGGTAGGTTAATGCGAACCGAGGGGAGGTGTTGGGTAAAGCAATCGGCAAGCTTACGTTTGGTATCACCGATGTAGAGCAGCTGACATCTAGAGCAGCGGATGCAATAGATGAGGTGGGAGGAGGTGCAGGTGAACCTCTGCGCACCTGGTAAGACTGGTTGGTTCCTAGAATGGAGTCAAGGGGGGAGGTAAAGCGACAAGTGTAGCATTTCCTGTGGTTGCAAGGGAAAGTGCCAGGAAAGTGGGTGGTTTGGGTGGGAAAGGACGAATTGACCAGGGAGTTACAGAGGGAGTGGTCTTTCGGAAAGCAGACGGGGGGAGATGGGAAGATTTGGCCAGTGGTGGGATCCAGTTCGAGGTGGCAAAAATGTCGGAGGATTATTTGGTGTATGTGACGGCGTGTGGGGTGGAATGTGAGGACATGGGGGACTCTGCCCTTGTTACAAGTGGGGGATGGGGAGTGAGAGCAGAGTTACGAGGTATAGAAGAAACCCTGGTCAGAGCCTCATCTATAGTAGAAGAGGGGAACCCCCGTTCCATGAAGAATGAGGACATCTCCGATGCCCTGGTGTGGAAAACCTCATCCTGGGTGCAGATGCGGCGTAGGCGGTGGAATTGGGAGTAGGGGATGGAGTCCTTACAGGAACCAGGGTGGGAAGACGCGTAGTCCAGATAGCCATGGGAGTCAGTGGGTTTATAGTAGATGTTGGTCAGTGGTCTATAACCTGCGATGGAGATAGTGAGGTCTAGAAATGGTAGGGGAATGTCGGAAAATGGTCCAGGTGCACTTGAGTGCCGGATGGAAGTTAGTGGTGAAATGGATGAAGTCAGTGAGTTGTGTGTGGGTGCAGGAGGTAGCACCAATGCAGTCATCAATGTAGCGGAGGTAGAGTTTGGAGATAGGGCCCTGGTACGGCTCGAACAAAGATTGTTCGATGTACCCTACAATGAGGCAGGCATAGATAGGGCCCATGCGCGTGCTCATAGCTACGCCTTGGATTTGGAGGAAATGGGAGGATTCAAATGAAAAGTTATTAAGGGTAAGGACCAGCTCTGCTAGGCAGAGGAGAGTATCAGTAGACGGAGATTGGTTGGTTCTGCAGTCGAGGAAGAAGCAGAGGGCTTTAAGACCCTCATGGTGGGTGATGGAGGTGTAGAGTGACTGGACATTCATGGTGAATATGAAGGAATGGGGGCCTAGAAAACGGAAGTCCTAGTAGACGAAGAACATGTGAGGTGTCTTGAACATAGGTGGGGAGGGATTTAACCAGGGTGGATAGAATGGAGTCGAGGTATGTGGAAATATGTTCGGTAGGACACTATCAGGCAGAAACAATGGGTCTGCCAGGACAGTCAGGTTTGTGGATTTTGGGGAGAGCATAAGATCAGGCCATGCGGGGCTGGGGAATGATGAGGTTGCAGGCTTGGTAGGGCAGGGAGCCGGAGGTGATGAAGTCATTGATAGTGCTAGAGATAATGCCCTGGTGTTCGTCTGTGGGGTCATGGTCCAAGGATAAGGATAACATGATTAGTTGTTCAACTAACTTGATTATATCACAACAACTGGGAGTTAGGAGTCTTTTATGAATATGGAAGCCTTTGCCACAGAGATTATTCAATTTTTATTGAGAGCTTTTATTGTCATGGAGTCATAGTCATACAGCACAGAAACAGGCACTTCGGCCCATCTTGTCCATGCCTTCCAATGGGCCCTATACAATCTAGTCTCACTGGCCCATGTTTTGCCCATATTCTTCTAAACCTTTCCTCTGGTCAGCATTGTTGCTTTGTAAAGATGACAATATTTAGCTCAAAGATTGAGATACAAAGTGGCATCAGACGGTAATGGTCAACAATAAACACATGTCAAAAATTGCAATATATAAATCAATGATAAATGGGATCACTGTATAATAAAATGACAATGGGTAGACAATAGACAGAAAGGATGGATAATATGCAAGCCATTTGAGTTTTCTATCATTTCTACTGCTATGCTATACAATGTTCCTCAATTCCCTTATTGCCCAAAGGTGTATCAGTCATTCCTGAAAACACTCAGCAAGTAAATCCCAATAGCCTGGTCCATCAAATTCCTCAGAGCTAAGACACTCTGAATGAAGATATGTATCTTCAATCCCATCTTCCAATATTTTTGCTGAGAACAGTACCTTTTTTATAATAATTAGTCAAATCTCTTTATACAGACGCTTCCCTACTGAGGAAAAGGTTACGACCTGTGGACCCTAACGCAAGTCAGATGTTACATAATTCAGAAACGGAAGTACGACTGCACGCTTAAATTTACTATTCATACTGTGCATGTCCTATGCTGTGCAGGGCAAGTTTTTTAACACACACGGACTGTTGGGCGTCTGAAACAAACTGCCAGCGGTGGTGGTGGAAGCTGATACGATTGTGGCATTGAATAGGCTTTTGGTTAGGGACATGAATATGCAGGGAACGGAGGTTTATGGATCATGTACAGTCAGACGAGATTAGTTTGTCTGGCATCATGTTCGGCACAGACATTGGGGACAGAAAGACATGTTCCTGTGCTGTACTTTCCTCTGTTCCATGCAAATATCTGGATCATTTCCTCAGAAAAGGTCAACGATTGAAAGATTTAACAAATTATGTTCAGAAAACGGATCCCAGCTGGATGGCTACAACACTTGATTGATAGGGGAATTGCAGAGTAATCTCCTATCTGCCTGCCAGCCACGTTGACACAGTCGGCAACATTTAAAAGCAGGTTGTGTTTGTAATGGTTTCAGAGCTGTAGTTAGTTCACTATTATGAAAGCTAAATAACCTTCGAATATAAGTATTAGACACCGGTGGATGCTCTTCCCACAGAACATCAATGGATCATTTCTGTATAGGAAGGAACTGCAGATGTTGCTTTAAACTGGTTTTCTACTGTGAAGGGTGGAAGCTGGTTCAGCAGGAGTATGTTACAGTGTTGGTAGGTTACCTAACCCAGAAACCTTTGAGTTCAGAATAGCATAAACATGTTCCAGAGTATACAACACCATCCCCAGCATAGATTTGTGTTAACACTCTTCTAATTGGGAAAGTACTGTGGCGCAGCGGTAGAGTTGCTGCCATACAGTTGCAGAGACCCGGGTTCATTCCTGACTATGGGTACTGTCTGTACGGGATTTGACCACTTCATAAAGGAATGTCTTGGATGATTGGAAGACTGAAAACTGCAGTATTTGGAAGAATCACAAGAATCACTTATCTCCCCCACTCTTTCTTCCTCCAATACATCCATTATATCAATTAATTCCAATCAATGGATAATATTATTGTGCTTCTGCACATTAACATAATGGTGACAATTGAAACATCTGAATATAGTTTTGGACTATAATCATAGTGTGGAGAATGAGATAGAACACCTGGTTAAATGGTGCCACAACCTTTCACTCAATGCCAACAAGACCTAATTGTTGACTTCAGAAAGGAAAAGTCTGAAACCATGCACTCGTTTCGTTGGTAGGTCGGTGGTGGAGGGAGCTAGCAGTTTGAAGTTCCTAGACATGCATATCTTGTATGGTCTGTTTTGCACATCTTGTAATCCCAAAGAAGGCCCAAATTGACGAGAATGTGTTAGATAAAATGTTGGGGGAGCTCTGCCTGATGAGGGAGAGCATTCCTGCCTTGATAAACAGAAATAAAGTTGGAATAAGAATATATTAATTATGACATTTAAAAAATATATATATTTAAAAAGCAACCCTTTTACACTGCAACTACTGTAAGTACAGAGTTATTTTTTCAAAAGATAAACAATCTACAGATTGATTGACATCAACAACAATCACAATACATTTCTATGTGGGGTATCTTCATGTTCTTTATCATAAAATTTGAACTCCTATGGATTCTAGCTGCAAGGAAAAAACAAATTTGCATTTATATGGTGATTTTTACAGCCTCTGGTCATCTCAAAGCTGTTTGCAGCCATCATTTTTTTTAAAAATCTCACTTTAAGAGTGAGATGTCTTTTAGGGATGTCTTCAGAAATTCTTCCACTCACCTTCACACCGCAGGTAATTTCAAGCAGACAATTAACTTGCCGACCTGTGAAGGAAGGAACCGCAGATGCTGGTTTATACCAAAGATAGTCGTAAAATGCTGGTTTAACTCAGCAGATCAGGCAGCATCTATGGAGGAAAGGAATAAGTGATGTTTCAGGTCAGAACCCTTTTTCAGAACATCTTGTCAACCTGCATGTCTTCAAGTTGTGGGAGGGAAATGGAGCACCCAGGGAAAGCCATGTGATCACAGGGAGAATGTACAAACTCGACACACGATGTACAAACTCCACACTGGAGGTTGTGATCAAAACCAGTCACTGGAGCTGTGAGGTAGCAAGTCCACTGGCTGTGCCACCGTGCCATCCCCTGTACAACCATACAACCATTCCTTAGTTCAGCAATTAAAGGGAGCTTTTCCAGAGGATGATTCATGAGATGATATTTTATATTTGGAAAGAATGGGCTAAATTCATTGTGGGTATGTTAGCTCAGTGAATTTCCAGGGTGGCATGATAATAAAAAATAGATTTGAAAAATCGAAAATCTATGTACAAAATTTCTATAGCATTTTGATGGCAATCCTTAAATCAAACATTTGAAAATGTCACCAATTTAACAGCTTATTAATTGCTATATATCTAACAATACCTATCTCTGCAAGTGTCTTTATCTTTCTATGAAATAGGAGCAGAATTAGGCCATAGAGTCCATTGAGTCTACTCTGCCATTCAATCATTGCTGATTTATCTTTCCTCTCAACCCCATTTTCCACACCTTAACTTTTGACACCCTTACTTATCAAGAATCGGCCAGCCTTTGGTTTAAAAATACATACCGACAGCCTTCACTGCCATCTGTGGCAACAAATTCCACAGATTCCCTACCCTCTAGCTAAAGACATTCCTCCTCATCTCCATTCTGAAGGAACACTATTTTATTCAGAGGCTGTGACCCCTGGTTCTAGACTCTCCCATTACTGGAAACATCCTTTCCACATCCCCTCTATCTAAACCTTTCATTATCTGGTAAGTTTCAATGAGATCCCCCCATCATCCTTCTAAACTCAAGCGAGAAGAGGCCCAGAGCCTTCAAACCTGTCTAATTTGCTGTTTTTGTTCACAAATTTAAGATTATAAAAATTAACCTTAAACCTTTCTGCAGGTCTCAGCTCCAGTACCTTGTTTAATAATAATAATAATAATAATATATTTTATTGTCATTTCACATAAGTGCAACCAGATTTGGTTTGCAACTTCCATCTGATGTCATAACTTAATCGACAAATAAAATTTAGATTTAAATACCCAGAGAACAAGGGTTGTAAAAACGAACATTAGACCAGTAAAATCAACACTGACTAAAGTGCAAGGCCGGGGGAGACAGTCCATGGGGGAGGGGGATACTCAGCAGGGCCGGTTCAGAGCCGCTATAGCTCTGGGAATGAAGCTGTTCCTGAGTCTGGTGGTGCGGGCGTAGAAGGCCTTGTAACGTCTGCCGGAAGGGAGTAGTTTGAACAGTCCATTACAAGGGTGAGAGGAGTCTTTATATATGCTGACGGCCTTCCTAAGGCACCATGTGTGGTAGATGCCCTCCAAGGCTGGTAGCGGTGTCCCAATAATCTGTTGCGTTCTGTGGACAACGCGCTGAAGAGCTCTCCTCTCCGCCTCCGTGCAGCTGAGATACCACACAGAGATGCCATACGTTAGTATGCTCTCTGTGGTGCAGCGGTAGAAGGTCGTCAGCAGCTGTTGGGGCAGACCAGTCCGTTTCAATGTTCTTAGGAAGAACAGTCATTGCTGTGCCTTTTTGACCAGCGCAGCGGTGTTGGTGGACCATGTGAGGTCCTCTGAGATGTGAGTGCCCAGAAACTTGAAGCTGGACACTCTCTCCACCCTGTCTCCGTAGATGGAGATTGGGGCGTATTACCCATTCTGTGACCTCCTGAAGTCGATAATCAGCTCCTTGGTCTTGGAGGAGTTTAGCGACAAGTTGTTCTGTGAGCACCAGTCCGCCAGGTTCTGCACCTCCGATCTGTAGTTTGTTTCATCACCGTTGGTGGTCAGCCCGATCACCGTTGTGTCGTCTGCAAACTTGACAATGGTGTTGTTGTCAAATGCAGGGACAGTCGTGGGTGAAGAGGGAGTAGAGCATGGGGCTCAGTACACAGCCCTGTGGTGTGCCGGTGCTCAGGGTGATAGTGGAGGACAGGTGCGGCCCCAGTCTCACTGCCTGCGGTCGCTCCGTCAGAAAGTTCAGAATCGAATCGCATATCAGTGAGCTGCCTAGCTGGTGGAGTTTGGTGGTGAGCTTGGTGGGGATGACCGTATTGAAGGCAGAGCTATAATGATAGGGGAGGAGAAAGTTAACAAAATTAATGTCAATCTTCTATTTGTAATAATCATAGTTGGTTTTTTGCAAGTATAGTACCTTAAATGATTCATATTATTAGCTATGATCACTAATGAGGTTTTTTTACCCACCACAGATTTAAGTCTTTAAATTATTTGAGTACTCTGAGGATTCCAGGAGCAAAATGTTAAATTACTGTACCATACAAATGTATATAAAGCATCCTTCATGTCTAGTAACTTGGTTTTACGAGGCATTGAGCCAACCTCGTTCCTTGGCAAATAAACTTTTTTTATATATCTGTGCCCAGGAGAAAGAGATTATATGGCCCTGAATTTCTAAACTGCTTGTTTTGCACATCTGATCTGCTCCAAGTATAAGACAAACACTTGTCCGTGCTCCCTGCGTGGCACCTACAAAGCGCTGATGGATCTCAAATGAGGCTCAAAGCTGAATTTGTCTCAAACCTCAGGTGGTACAAATGCTGTTCTGTCAACTGTGTGCCTGCTTTGACTATAAGCACAATTTCTGAGCCATTTGGCCCAAAAAAATGCAGTTATCCTGTTTGGTGCCCCAGTCAGAACTCAGCGGGACTGTATCAGCTAGATGCTAAGTAATGAGACTCTGCATGTAGCCAGGACCTTCCATTTGTAATACTGGAAAACCAGAAAAACTATTGCCAACCAGCTCAAGTAATATGTAGAAATAGGAAAATATATTATAAAATTGTTACAAATAACCACAGATGATGCTTGACCTGCTGAGTTCTCCAGCGGCTAGTTTTTTTTATTGTCAGTATGAGTGTTTTAAACTAGAATTCACATTAATTAACACAATTTTTGACTACCGATCCAATGGCTAATAATTGATATCGCTCTTGGTTGTTTTAGGTTCTAAATAAATGTATCCCAATGATAAATTTGTCATAGACTCATACAACATAGAAACAGGTCCTTCGGCCCAACTTGTCCATGCCGGCCATGATGCCCTGTTTCCATTAGTCCCACCCATACAATTTGGAACAAATTCTTCTAAACCTTTCCTCTCCACGTACCTGTCTTAAATGTCTTTTAAATGTTGTGATGGTGCCTTCCCCAGCTATCTCCTCTGGCAGCTCGTTCCATGTACCCACCATTCTTTGTGTGAAAATGTTTTCCTTATGTTTCTAATAAATCTTTCTCCTCACACCTTAAACTATGATCACTGCTTCTTGATTCCTCTATGCTGGGTAAAGCACTTGTGCATTTACCTTATCTATTCCCTCTGAATACCTTGTACACCTCTATCAGATCATTCTTCATCCTCCTGTGCTCCAAGGAATAAAGTCCTAGCCTGCTCGACCTCTCTCTATAGCACAGGCTTTGGAGTCCTGGCAACATCTCCATAAATCTTCTCTGCACTCTTTCCAGCTTAACAACATCTTTCCTGTAATAGCGTGACCAAAACTAAACACGGTACAACAAATGTGGCCTCACCAATGTCTTGTACAGCAGTAACATAACAGGAACATGAAGATAGACACAAAAAGCTGGAGTAACTCAGCGGGAAGGCAGCATCTCTGGAGAGAAGGAATGTTTCGGGTCGAGTCCCTTCTTCAGACTGGTTATGGATAAGGGAAGTGAGAGATATTGACGGTGATGTGGAGAGATAAAGAACAATGAATGAAAGATATGCAAAAAAATAACGATGATAAAAGAAACAGGCCATTGTTTGCTGTTTGCAGGGTGAAAATGAGAAGTGTGCGAATTGGGTGTGGCGGGGGGGGGATAGAGAGAGAAGGAATATAAAACAAAAAAAGGATATATAATGTGTATATATTTTGTGTATAAAATGTTATCACTGCATTTGGTTATCGAGGCAGTTAGGTTTGAGTACATGCTCAATGCTCAATTTTCAAAACAACCAAGGCAAATGGAAGAAATTGTGACAGCCCTTTTTTAAAGAAAATATACTTCACGGTGCCTCATGCATAGTCATCAACATATTCTATTAATTAGCAGTTGATTCATTGATCTGAAAGACACAATTGACAATAAAAAAGCTTGAATTTGTACTTCTGGTTCTCAACAGAGGACCAAAACATATTACCTTTAATTGAGTATGCTGCTTCCTTCTCATTAAAATATGGGTTATGAATGGGACTCAAAGGTGCAGGTAATGGTTGGAACTGTTTTTGTCATGGCCCTGTGCAGTTGCGAGGAGCTTGCGAAATTAAGAAGGCCACATGAAATTAATCATTTGTAAAAAATGCTGTAAATTAAACTGCAACTCTTTGCTGAAACCACTAGCAATGCAGTGATGGAACCAACAGGGTGCCAACAAATCAATATGTGCGGCGTATGTACCATGGGGTAATTGAAAACAGTTGTGTTCACGGGATGGAGCATCATTAGACAATTTTCAAAAGTACAATTTTCCCTGTACCAGTATAGTTTACCTTCAAACCTATGGTTCCATTTACTGAAGATCCACAGTGGGAGTTTCATCTCATGAAAGGTCTCCTTGCCTCAACCCAATCTCTGAGTGATACCTGCACCATGAACAGCTCATTAAATTTAATACTTTCTGATCACGTAAAATGCCAGAGAAACTATTGTCTCGAAATTGGAGTTCACTTTAACGTTTCACTAAATGGATGTTGCACTTACTGCAAATGTGCAATCTGAAAACCTTACCAAAAATAATCACAAAAGTAGGAAAATTGGCCTTTTAAAAAATAATTTTAGTGTTTTTTATTGTGTTTGCTGTATTAAAGTGCAACTAGTGTGGTCTCCACTGGCAGCTGCCAGCAGAGACTGTGGGTACCCTTTCTTGCCACCAGTAACCATGTGGAGTAGGTCGCAACCTCAAAGAGCTCCCGCCCAGTAGCATAAAAGCCTCACATGAATTAGAGGGAAAATGCATGGAATGCAATGAGAAGAGCCTATTATCACAGATCTGTGTGGCTACTTAACATGCCAGCAGAGATCGCAACGTGTATCTCTATGACCCCTGTCAACAACAAACACTGTGGGATCCAGAGATGATGTTTGAAATACGTAGGACATTAAAATGTCAGGCATGCAGATACATATAGCAACAAGCCTGTGTCTGCATGCCTCAGGTTTGGATCCTTTAATTCATTTCTCTTAATGAGAGATTACTTGCAAACAAATGGTTAAGGTTGGATATTACCACTTTCTGCTCATCTTCTTCTTCTTCTTCTTATAGGATTCCGGCAGTGTAGACGCTGCTAAGCGTATTACTGCCCTCCACAGGTCAAAGTTTCAACCAAATTCTTACATACAGTCCTGTAACATGCAGGAATTGAAGAACAGCCCTGGATATCAGCTGATGTTTCTCACTGTGTCCAAACAAAGATAAAACAGAAAAAGCCTCAACTCCAAGTCCTGCCAGTCTAGCAACCCTATACTTTTTACATTCTAGGAAAACATGCTTAACTGTCTCCTTACTCCCACATTCACACAAGCCATAAACATGTTTCCCTACAATGCCCAAACAGTAATTTAACCCACAATGTCCCAACCTCAATCTACACAGTCTAACTGAGTCCGTACAAGGACAGAGATGTACAGAAACATATTTTTCTAACTTCAGCTTGTACAGAAAAGTAGTGTCCACCCCTGACTTCCTTTTCCCATCCTCTCTGCCATTCTTTTGTTAAGCCCTCTTTAATTATTTCTCTCAGTTCCAATCTCCCCAATGATACATGGATATCTATTTCTCTTCTTAAACTCTCCTTTGCTATGAGGTCCACCTGCTCATCCCCCCTCACCCCAGCATGCCCAGGAACCCAGCAAAAAGTGATGTTACACGCAAACCCAATTCTAGAAAACACACTCAAGATTTCATTTAGAATGTCAGGACGAGCGTTAGATTTCCCTACTCTTAAAGTTTCAAGAGCAGCTGCAGAATCAGAACAGATAATGAATTCTCTAAAACTGGCTTCCTCAATCCACCATAGAGCCCATTGAATTGCCATTAATTCAGTCGTGAGAACAGAGTTTCCATCAGAAATGCTTTCTGCTCATCAGGAAGGGATGAAGTTTATACGTGTTAACAACGTCATTAGATGTACGATTGACACCACAAAACAATCACCAGTGCCAAGGTTAATCGCACCTGGAAGCACTTGGTCCAATTTACCATTGGACTAGATTTCAATAGTAAATCCATGTTATTGCGTTTAACATTCATAGACCAGATTTTTATGAATAGAAATGAGTCCAACTGCTTAGTTACTGGAGTTATCAGCATGATTTTGTCAAATTTCTCATATGCTTTCGTATAAAGATTCAAAGGTGGAATGTGTGTAATTAATATTAAAAGACAACATAAAAGTAAAAATTGAAAGTAAACTTCATTTGAAGGAAGTTTATGTAAGTTACCAATGATGCTCAAGAATCAAATAATGAATTGCAAATGTATATAAACTCACTGATTAGATACTTTTTATTTTAATGTGGGGAACATCTAGAAAGCCTAATTCATAGTGATATTCATAGCAGAAGGTTGTACTGAAAGGGCTGACAGATCACTGGCTTGCTCTTGGGTCATTTGTGCAAACTTTTTCTCTCTACTTATGAATAGAAATTAGAACATTTACATTGGAATGCATGCATGTGACCCTGTTATAAAGGCCATGATACAGTGATATTTGAAAATATATGTGTCCAACCTGTTTTTGCCACAAATAGTGCCTACAATTTGAAAACCACCCCAAGGAGCTATTTACTGGAATAATTATTGATTCTTAAATGCTTTGCAATTGCAATTACAAAGCACAGATTTATGAAAGGGACAAATCTATTAGAGGCTTTTGGGGATGTAATAGTTGAAAAGATAAGGGAAACCAGTGGAAGAGGAGTATGTGCATTTTCAAAAGGCTTTCGATTTGGTCCCATGTTTCTGGGCGTGCATATTTCTGAAGATCTTTACTGATCCCAACACTGATGCAATTATAAAGAAAGCCCAACAATGCCTCGACTTCCTGAAAAGATTACCGAGATTCGGTATGTCAAAGTGGGTTCTCTAGAACTTCTACAGGTGTACAGTAGAGAGCATATTGACTGTTTGCATCACAGCCTGGTTTGGCAACTTGAATGCCCAGGAGCGAAGAAGATTGCAAAAGGTTGGGAACACTGCCCAGTCCATCACGTGTTCTGACCTCTCCACCATAGAAGGGATCTACCTCAAAAAGGCAGCCAACATCATCAGAGACCCACACCACTCTACAAGCTCAAATAAGCTCTGAACTACATAGACTATTATTGTTATTTGTGTTTTATGTGTATGTACTGTATGTGTGCCTATAGATATATCTTTCCTCGACAGAGATTTTCCATATCGTTTTTTCATCCGCACTGCGGCCTAACATCGTGGAGCTGGCACTCCCTTTGCTGGGGATCGACTTCGGGAGCTCCAACCGCGGGAGCCTGCGGACTTAACATCGTGGAACTTGCTGTCCCTTGGTTAGGGACCGACTTCAGGAGCTCCAAGCCGCAGGAGCTTTCGACCGCCCCGACGCGGGAGGTTCTATCGCCGGCTGCAGGAGGTTCGATCGCCCCAACAGCGCATGGTGCGACTGCCCCGGCAGCGGGAAAAAGGGAGGAAAGAAGATAATACGTCATTGCATTTTTTTTCATTGTTTACAGTGTACTATAGTACATTGTTTACAGTGTACTATATTTACATATTCTGTTGTGTTGCTGCAAGTAAGAATTTAATTGTTCTATATGGAACATATGACAATAAAACACTCTTGACTCTTGATATGTGATTGGTCAACAATATTAACATATATGGAATTTGAGTGGTCCGGGCATGCCTGGTGGCATGGAAACAATCCAGTACAAAATGTTGCAGAAATGACCCACAGATTTGTTCATTCCTCTTACTCTATTTCACTTGTCCATAATTACATTCTTGACTGGAGATTACAGCATTTTCCTCTGATATGAACGTTAAGCTAACAGGTCAAGATTCTGTTTGCTCTTAATCTCCTTTCTTGTACAATGTGGTCAAATAGAGTGGAACAACTGCAAAATCTATAACATTCTGAACAATGAAGACCATGGTTTATATTGCCAACTCTTTCAAAACTCCAGGATGGAGATCATAACTCCTTCAGATTTATTGACTTTTGAGGCTCACATCCTTCTCCTTTCTTTTGTAAATATTGTATTTCTTCAGTTTCCCATTATCACTGAACTCTCGATTCTCGAACATATTTGGTAGATTTTGTTTATCTTCATTCATGAAGAGGGACACAAAGAATTTGTTTAGTTTCTCGGCCATTTCCTTATTTACCATTATAAATTCTTGTCAAGGAAATGGACAGAGGGAAATTAAAGGAAAAACGGAGTCTTCACATTTCGCTTCAAGAGGCTTTATTGCATGATATCATGGAGCGATGGCGGCAGTTAACTGCTTACCAGTTCCCTGTCTTTGCACAGAATTAGTCGACAGTTATACAGTGCAGCAAACAACTTTTTTTATTAGATACAATTATACAAAAATATACTTCCTTGGCGATATGTTTTCCTGTTATTAGTATCTACTACATGGGTATTAATTATTTCATTAGTCATAATATACTTTTTGTTTATGTTAATCTTATTCAACAACAGATGGTTAATACAAGTCAAACATAATACAAGGGCATCTTGACATTATTCTATCTCATTTTTCAAGCAGACCGCGCCACTGCCCCCTCCCTGAGTCAATCATAAGCCCCCATTGTCTGCAATGTTTCTGTGCAACTTGCGGCAAGGGACACGGGTGGTCTGCCCAACTATTGCTGTTGAGTTTTGGTCACCAACACCACGCATTCCCAGCCAATAAACACATTCTCGGAGATAACGTGTCTGATACCTGTTCTGCTCTGCAGCTGGTTGCAATTGCTACATCCGCACACCCTTTAGTTAACTTATTTAATTCCAATCATAATTAAGTATTTGGAGATTTAAAATTTTCTTCTACAATTCTCCTTCTAAGAAACCCACAGGAATTCTTGTTAGACTTTTCTTTTCCAGCTCTCAATGAGTTTTTGGGCTCCAGATAGTCACAATTTATTTCAATATTTTGGCTGCGAGGAACTAGCTATCAGGTTTCCAAATTAGTTGATGACATAAAATTATGCAGCTTTGTGAATATGGATAAGAATATACAATGGATTGTTTGCCAGATGGTTGACTGTTAAGGGTGGCACAGTGGTGTAACGGTAGAGTTGCTACCTTACAGTACCGGAGACGGGTTCAATCCTGATTGTCTGTACGGAGTTTGTATGTTCTCTCCATGACCTCGTGGCCTTTCTTCAGGTGCTCTGGTTTCCTTCCACACTGTAAAGACATAGAGGTTTGTAGGTTAATTGGCTTCAATAAATTTGTAAATTGTCCCAAGTGTGTAGGATAATGCCAACGTATGGGGTGATCACTGGTTGGCGAGGACTCGGTGGGCTGAAGGACCTGTTACCATGCTGTATCTCTAAAGTCTAAAGAGTAGACCTGTTTCCTTTGAATTCAGAAGAATGAGAGGTGATCCCATTGAAATTTCCAAAATTCTTACAAGGCTTATTAGCCTGGATGCTGGGAGGATATTTCCTTTGAATGAGTAATCTAGAACTAGGGGTAGCAATCTGAGATGAAGTATAATTTACTTAGGACTGAAACAAGGACAATTTGATTGCTTAGGTATGGGGTGAATCGTATGTTTCTGTAAAAAATCATGCTCTTGGTTAGTTAAAGATATCAATGGGATTTTTGATATTAAGAAAATCATGGGATTTGAAGATAATCCAAAAAGTGGTGCTGACAATAGAAGATTGGCTCTAACATTGGTAAATAATTGAATAGGCTCAGAGGGCCAAATTAACCTACGCTTGCTCCTTGTTCTTACGAAGGCCACGTTGAATGATTTGGCCAGTCAGTGTCTTGATAAAATATCTTCTATATTAAATAACATTCCTGTTGAATCATTTGGAAATAAATCCAACATAATTATAACTTGAAAACAATGAAGCCTAATGTAGCAACATGCATTGTTATTTTGAACGACTATTCACTACTCATTCCAATGTTGTGTGTCAGTTTCAAGGTACCACCATCAAAATGTGTATATTTCTATCGATACCAAAGAAAGTATTTCTAATTGTGTTCTCTGGCTTCTGTTTTGCACATATCTTTTTGCCTTTAAAGGTCTTTTAATCTCAAACTATCAAACAGATGTCAATCTTTTGAGGTTCTTTGGATTATAGTTCTGATATCAGTTGACATTTCAAAAATATTGTGCGGGTTCTGCTCTGTAGCATTTATAGAATTTTTTTTTTAACACAGCAAAAACTGAAATATCATGAAAAGGCCCTAGAGATATAAGAACTTAGCCTCCCGAAATGAACTATTGCCTCGGAGAAATACTGCTTGTCACCTTAACATAATGATGGTTATTAGAAGAAAGACACAAAAAGCTGGAGTAACTCAGCGGGTCAGACAGCATCTCTGGAGAAAAGGAATAGATGACGCTTTGGGTCGAGACTCTTCATCGTACCCAAAATGTCACCTATTCCTTTTCTCCAGAGAAACTGTCTGGCCTGCTGAATTACTCCAGCTTTTTGTGTCTTTCTCCGGTTTAAACCAGTTCCTTCCTACGCATGGTTATTAGAAAAGGTGTGATCAACTATTAAGCTATCTTTCACCAGAGGTGGACAGGATTATTAACCAAAAAAATCAGAAAACAGTATGAACAATGTTTCTTCCAAAGTCTTCTATATGTAACATATTTTGGTGTTAAGCTTGCATGGTTTTCATCTTTCCGCTGAAGTAAACATTCAAGCCCTGTTTGGATATTAAGGTCACATGGTAAGATGTCAGAAGTGCCAGACTTTATTAGTAAATCAGGTTGAAACTTTATTCAGGTGACAATTTGCAATGGATTTTATATTTGACTTGATAAATTGTTCAATCTGCTTCCAATTAAGTGGGCATAGGTAAACTTGAAATTTATTCTCCTCATGAGTTTTGTTGTCTTCAATGAATAAAGTTGATTGACCTATTCATCAAACCCTAGCACAGAAAGTCAATTTAGTTACTACCTTGGTGAAACTGTTCCTGTACATTAATGAACCATGAAGGTTTTTTAATCTCAAAGTACATAGCCAGTTAAATGAATTCGTACATTTAGTGTGTGCACAAGAAAAATGATTTTCTTTCAGTTAGTTTACATTAATTAGAAATTATTTTTAGGTTAAGAAATGCAATGTATATTTTCATTTTGTTCCAAAGGCAGTTAAACTTTGACATAGAATTTTTATTTAAAACATTTATTGACAACTTTTATGCAGGAACTTAGCTTTGACAGTTTAATGGAAATAAGATTGCAGAAATTAATTTTTATGAGAAAACTGTTGGGAAATAGATTCTCAACTGAAACAATGGTGAAAATGGCACGAAATGTATAATGGAAAGCAACATAGTGTGTGTAACGTGCAAGTACAGTCTCGTGTGGGGACAAACTGTATGGCTACTTATTGGGGTTCACTGCGAATCTGATTCATATAGATAAACACACGATGAGAATATTTCATAAATCAGGTTTCCCATAGCAATATACAGCAGCATGGTGGCACAATGGTAGAGTTGCTGCCTTACAGCGCCAGAGACCCATGTTTGATCCTGACCAAGGGTGCTGTCTGTACGGAGTTTGTATGTTCTCCCCATGACCTGCGTCGGTTTCCTCCGGGTGCTCTTGTTTCCTCCCACACTCCAAAGACATCTGGGTTTGTAGGTTAATTGGCATCGGTAAAATAGTAAATTGTCCCTTGTCTGTGTAGGGTAATGTTAGTGTACATGGATCGCCATTTTCCAACAATATTCTCAATCACCTTTAATTCCAGAAATCCATTGATCTGTTTTTTTGAATAAACGGAATAATTGTCACCATCGCCCACTGGGAAAGAGAATTCCACAGCTTTACCACCCTCTGAAAGGGAGTTCTCATCTCATTCCTAAATGGCCTACCCCTTATTCCAAAACCGTGTATCTTTTTTATTTTGTTTAATTTATTTTTTTAACATTTTATTTATCAGAGGTAATTACATCAATGTACTTCACATATATCTTGTTACAATCATTGTACCCCATAATTTTATGGCTTTTAAAGAAAAATAATAGAAAGAAAAAGAGTGAAATAGGTGAAAAGAGTTGTGATAGTGAAAGAGCGTGCCAAAAGGGAGAAGAAACCCTTGGTCAAAGAATTAGAGAAAGGGGGTTAAGAGATAGACCCTAAAAAAAAAGGAAAAGGAAAAGGAAAAAAAAAAAGCCAGTTACTCTGTTATATATATCACGCAAAAGGAATCCACCAACTCCATAGTTTTTCATCCCCCCCTACCAAGGCCCGAGGTACTCCTGCACCCTATCTTTGTAGCAGTTCTATAAATGCAGACCACGTCTGAAATAAGCGTTCTGATTTTCCTTCCAGGCGGAGTCTCATATCTTCCAGATGTAGTGTTTCAAACATAGTTGAAATCCACATATTTAATGTTGGTATAGGAGCATTTTTCCAGAATTTTAAGATGAGTTTTTTTCCTATTATTAAGCCGTAATCAAATAAATTCTTTTGATACGCATTTAATTCCGGACTACCTTCTGTCATTCCGAAAATAATCCATTCTGGCTTTGGTGTCATTTTTATTTTAAACACTTTTGTGAAAATTTCAAAGATTTCAATCCAAAACCTTTGAATTTTTGTACAAAAGAGGAATGAGTGCGCTATTGTAGCTTCTTGACAGTGGCATTTATCACAAATTGGTGAAACATTAGGGAAAAATTTATTTAATGTAGTTTTGGAGTAGTATAATCTATGTATAATTTTAAATTGTATTAAAGTGTGTCTTACGTTCATTGAGCATTTGTGCACATTTAATAAGTATTATTTCCACCTTTCATTGGAAACTTTTATGCTTAGTTCGTTTTCCCACTCACCTCTAATACCTTCCTTTGTTGGTGTTACTGCATTTAGTATAATTATTATATATATGTGAAATTAAATTTGGTCATTCCGCCTTTGTATTCATTACTTCATCTAGTAAGTCTAATGGCATTGTGTGAAATTCATGTGCATGTTTTTTCAAATAATCACATATTTGGAAATATTTAAAATACTGATTGTTACACAGATTGTTTTTTAGTTGTAAATGTTTAAATGATAATAGTTTTCCTGTATCATACAAATATCCAAAAGTTTTAATTCCTGCTCTTTCCCATTGTATGAATTCTTTGTCTATAATCGAGGGTTTAAACAGAGGGTTTTTAGCAATAGGAGATAGGAGAGATAAGTTTCTTAATTTTAAATTGTATTTTATTTGTTTCCAAATTCTGATTGCACTATGTATAATTGTGTTTTTGTTGTAGTTTGTATTATTCACCGTCATTGGAGAAAGAAGGATCGCACCACTATTAAAGGGGGAGCAGTCCTCTTTTTCCATAATGATCCATTCCGGTTGATGAAGAGCATTATCCAACAATTTAATCATATTTCTAATATTTACCGACCAATAATAATACATAAAATTAGGGAGTTATAATCCCCCTACTATTTTGCGTTTATTCAGGTGTGGTCTTTGTATTCTATGGGTCTTATAATCCCAAATAAAATTTGTAATATCTGAGTCAAATTTAAAAAAAAAACGTTTTGGGTAGATATAGTGGGATTGATTGGAACAAGAAAAGAATTTGTGGTAGAAAAATCATTTTTATGGCGTTTATTCGACCTATTAAGGACATCGGGAGCGTTTTCCAGAATTTAATTAAATTATGTAATTTCTTAAGTACAGGGTTATAGTTTGCTTTAAACATGTCTTGATATCTTCTAGTAATTTCAATGCCCAAGTATTTAAATTTGTCCCTTGTCTGCGTAGGATAATGTTAGTGTACATGGATCGCCATTTTCCAACAATATTCTCAATCACCTTTAATTCCAGAAATCCATTGATCTGTTTTTTTGAATAAATGGAATAATTGTCACCATCGCCCACTGGGAAAGAGAATTCCACAGCTTTACCACCCTCTGAAAGGGAGTTCTCATCTCATTCCTAAATGGCCTACCCCTTATTCCAAAACTGTGTATCTGATCTGAATCTCTACAACAAAGGGAAACATACTCCCTCCATCTGGACCGATAAGCCTTTTAAGAATTTACCGTGTTCCAATTAGATGGTCTCTCTTCCAAAATCTGGAGAACACAATCCCAGTCTGTTCAACTTTTCCTTCTCCAACAAACTGCCCATTCCTGAAACCATTCCAGTGAATCTTTACTGCCGTACCATGGTAACTATGCTCTTTCTTAGGTAAGGAGCTCAAACCTTTATGCAATATTCCACGCGCAGTCTCTCCAAGGTAAAATCCTCCAAGGTAAAATCCTCTAATTCCTCTATGCTTATATCTGCATCAGATAGGTCTTAATTCACTCTTTTAGTGGAAGATCTTGTTCGGAAATGGCTTTATGACCATTGTGCTCATGTTTCTTGATTTAACCAGTTTTCACATAGAACATAGACGCAATGTGCTGGATTATTTCAGATCTTCAGAAGGGTCCCGACCCGAAACGTCACCCATTCCTTTTCTCCAGAAGTACTGCCTGACCAGCTGTGTTACATCAACACTTTGTATCTATCTTTGGTATAAACCAGCATCTGCAGTTCTTTGTTTCTATTGTACAGCACAGGAACACTCCTTTCGATATACAATATCTGTGCTGAATATGATGGCAAGTTTTACTAATCTCTACCTGCAATTGATCCATATTCCTCCATTCCCTACATATCTAGAACCTTCTTAATGGTTGACTATGATTGAATCTGCCTCCACCACGTCCCTTGGCACAGCATTCGAAATCCGCCACTATCTGTCTAAAAAAACTTGACCTGCAGATTTCCTTAAAACTTTGCCCCTCTCACCTTAAAGCTCTGATTCCTAACCTTTGACATTTCAATCACAGGAAATTTGTTCTGACTGTCTACCCTTTCTGTGCCTATCATAATTTTATATGCTTCTCTCCTCAACTCCTTTGTTCCAGAAAAAACAATCCACGTTTGTCCAAACTCTCCTTGCAGTTAATACTCTCTAATCCAGATGGCATTCTGGTAAATTTCTTCTGTATTCTCTCCAAAGTCTCCACATCTTTCCTGAATGCAGTGACCAGAACTGCACGCAATATCCCAAACATGGCCTAACCAGTGTCCTATAAAACTGTAGCATGACTATGCTCAATGCCCTGACCGATGAAGGAAATCTATCAAAAAAATGAATGTTTGTGCCACATAATAAGATTTTAAAAAATTCCGTAACTATTAAATAAAAATATGTAAAGTAAAGAAATTAGAACTAAAATTTTTAAGCACTTGAGCTATCAACTTCAACGGGAATTAGAAGAACAAATGTGCCAGTAGATTGCAGGCAGCAGCTATATTAATAGGATTGTCATATTAGGGGATTTAACAAGCAAATACATCTAAAACTACTAACATCTTAATTCCTCCCAACTATTTTCCTCTACTAAAATCAATGAAAGATAACCTGATCTAACATAACTTTAGTTCTAACAGCAGATTGCCTAGCATAAGTGGAGAACAACTGCCAAGTCCTTGTAGACGAGCAGTGGATTCTATAAGGAATCTGGAATTGGATTGCATTCAGAATAATTTTCCCACAACATCATTACCATGGCATTTCCCCACAACATCATTACCATGGCATTGAAAGGGCAGGTAGTCAGAAGCATTTTCCCAGGGTGGAAAATGAAATACTATAAAGCATAACAATGTGAAAGGGGGAACATTTAAAAGAGCTGGGAGGGGCAGATTTTAGTATATATTAGGTATATATTAGAGTAGTATATACTTAGAACGAACTGGCATGGGTGGTGATGGAAGGAGATACAACAAATGGTGTTTAGATAGGCATATAAATCTGCAGGGTCTGTGCGGGACAGCCCTCTGCTCTATATTGGTTATGAAACCTTTTTCATTTTTTTGTTTAGATCTTTTTGGAATAATTTTATTTTGGCTGCCAGCTTCCAAGCAATACAGGTGTCAGAGTGAGAAAGGATGTAATAGTTACCACTCAAGCGATTGAAGAATTGAAAACATTCATCTGGTTATTGAAGAAAAAGAAAAATGCAGTTTTAATCTACTTGAGCATACAGCTTGGAAACTGAAGATTACTGTTAAATAGCTTGGTGTTGAAAAATAAGAACAATATTACTTTATCATTATTTCTGATAAATGCATCTCTCCCTCTGGCTCATATGTGAAAGGCTTCATTGTGTTATCTCTGAATCTTGCTGAATCATTCTATGCAAGGTCAGAGCTTCAGGCAGTACAGTGTGAGAGCCAAGTTAACCTTAATATCCAGCCATGGGGAAAAAAATATTACGAATGATGGGATACTTACTGCAGATAAAACACTCCGATTCAATGGGCATGAGGTGAACAATGCTTGCTGGTGGGTAAAATTCTACTAAACTGTTTATTTTTCCACATGTTTCTTTTGTTTGCTTGACCTGAGAACAGAAAAAAAATGTCTATATGTTTAATACTCTCCTCCGTTGAGCGGAGCTGGTCCTTACCCTCAACAACTTTTCCTTTGACTCCTCCCATTTCCTCCAAGTGCAAGGCATAGCTATGGGCACGCGCATGGACCCCAGCTATGCCTGCCTCTTTGTAGGGTATGTCGAACAAATCTTGTTCGAGGCATACCGTGGCCCTATCCCCGAACTCTAGCTCTGCCAAATTGACGACTGCATTGGTGCTACCTACCGCACCCATGTAGAACTCACTGACTTCATCCAATTCAACACTAACTTCCATCCAGCACTCAAATTCACCTGGATCATGTCCGCCATCTCCCTACTGTTTCTAGACCTCACTATCTCCATCGCAGGTGACAGACTACTGACCGACATCTACTACAAACTCACTGACTCCCATGACTATCTGGACTACACTTCTTCCCACACTGCTCCTTTAAGGAATCTACCCCCAATTCCTCCATCTATGCCCCATCTGCACGCAGGATGAGATGTTCCAAACCAGGGCATCGGAGATGTCCTCATTATATAGGGAACGGGGTTCCCCTCTTCGACTACAGATGAGGCTCTCACCAGGGTCTCTTCTATATACTGTAACTCCGTTCTCACTCCCCATCCCTCCACTCGTAACAAGGACAGAGTCCCCCTTGTCCTCACCTTCCACCCTACCAGCCGTCAGATACAACAGATAATCCTCCAACATTTTCGCCACCTCCAACGGGATCCCACCACTGGCCACATCTTCACATCTACTCCCCTTTCGGCATTCCGCAGAGACCGCTTCCTCTGTAACTCCCTGATCAATTTGTCCCTTCCCTCCCCAAACCACCCCATCCCCTGGTACTTTCCCTTGCAACTGCAGTAAATGCAACATTTGTCGCTTTACCTCCCCCCTCAACTCCATCCAAGGACCCAAGCAGTCTTTCCAGGTGAGGCAGAGGTTCACCTGCACCTCCTGCAACCTCATCTATTGCATCTGCTGTTCTAGGTGTCAACTGCTCCACATCGGTGAGAGCAAGAGCAGGCTTGGCGATCGCTTCGCCCAACACCTCCGCTCAGTTCGCATTAACCAACCTGATCTCCCGGTGGCTCAGCACTTCAACTCCCCCTCCCATTCTGAATCCTACCTTTCTGTCCTGGGCCTCCTCCATGGCTAGAGTGAGTCCCACCACAAATTGGAGGAGCAGCACCTCATATTTTGCTTGGGTAGTTTACACCCCAGCGGTAAGAACATTGACCTCCAATGTCAGGTAGTCCTTGCTTTCTCCCTCCTTCCCCTCCCCTTCCCAGCTCCCCCAAAGCCTACTGTCTCTGCCCCTTTCTTTCTTCTTCCTGTCCCCATCCCCACATCAGTCTGAAGAAGGATCTCGACCCGAAAAGTCACCTATTCCTTCGCTCCATAGATGCTGCCTCACCCGCTGAGTTTCTCCAGCATTTGTATCTACCTTCAACAGGTCAGCAAGATTGATTGATTTTTTTTTTTTACCCAAGGATTCATGACTTTTGCAATTTTTTTTTCATCTGAAAAACATTTTGGAGGTCACAGCTAACATGTTCTTCAAGCAAAAACATTTCAATAGTTTAACCAGCAACCCCTTTGGAAAGCAATCATAGTATGCTTCTCAACCATGACTAAATGAGTGTAACAATTCTACCTGCTTATTCTCCAATTCCCTCCCATATTTCCCCTTCGTCTCCCATATCACCCTCCATTTCTTCTACCCCCACCCCCCCCCCCTCCCCTTTGGACCTCCTGGAAGCGCACCTTCCTCTCCCCTTCCTACTGCACTCCCTCCTCGAACCTCACAATTTGCAACCTTCAGTCTTTTCATCTCTGGCCTTTGTCGAACATCTGCCTATTAAGAAACCCTCCTCACCTCTATCGACCTATTACCGGCCAGGCTCTGTCCTGGCCCTCCTCTCTCCAGCTTTCCACCTGCTCCATTTCCTACCTGTTTGTTCTTACCGTCTCTCCTCCCAGCCTGAACTAAGTTTGGTTTTCCCTTGTCAGTCGATTTTACTCCTCTGCTCTCCACATTCATGTAAAAACATAGAAACATGGAAAATAAGTGCAGGAGTTGGTCATTCGGCCCTTTGAGCCAGCACCGCCATTAAATATAATCATGGCTGATAATCCAAAATCAGTACCCTGTTCCTGCTTTCTCCCCATATATTTTGATTCCGTTACCCCCAAGACCTATATCTAACTCTCTCTTGAAATCATCCGGTGAATTGGCCTTCATTGCCTTTATGGCAGAGAATTCCAGGTATCTCCAGTGGGTATTCAGCACATGATGCATCTTCCCTTCCCCTCCCATCTTATCATTTCAAATGAACAATTTCCTGCTTCATTCCTACATCCATTTTTCCAACCTTCTCATGAAATCATCAGTTGCAGCCCCTTCCATTCCCACCACCCCCAGTTAATGTTACAGGCTATGCAGCAATTCATTTATCTCAATTTATCACAATGCATTCATTGGTCATGATATGGTCTTCTCTCTCAGGTATTCAATTTGGAGAATACCTCTATTCAGTCCGTAAGTGTGATACTGAAGATAATGGGCCAAATGTGGACAAATGGGACTCGTTTAGATGGAGCATCTTTTGTAGACATGGACAAGTCGGGCTGAAGGGCCTGGATTCATGTTCTATGATTCTCTGAATCTAAACTCTCCTTTTAAACTGATATAGCCTTGTTTGTTTTAATGTTATGATGTTAAAAGTAATAAACTTTTCTCGAATGTACCTTTCCAAGCTCAATTTTCAGCAATTTCTGTGCTTTAACGAGCGCACAATTTAAGACCAAGATTGGGCATCTCAGGTCTGCTTCTCCAATCATTGGGATCATGGGTCTTTTGGTTGTTGTTCCATTGCCTCAAGCCAGTAACATTTGACTCCCTTCTCATCCCCACCTGGCTTATCAATTGCATCTCTCCCTCAGCCTTAAAATATTCAGCCCTTTAAGGAAGAGGGTTCATAAAGCTGACAATTTACTGAGAGGAAGATTATGTTTCATGTCTGCCCTAAATGGACGGCCAGATCTTTGTTTGAATAAAGGCATTTTTAAAATTCTCCCTTAATTAATTTCTTCATAAATTATAATACTTTCATGAATTTTATTTGAGCATATTTCCATTATATTAGCATAAATCCATTAAATGTATTTCAACTGTGTGTGGATGTCTATAATCATTATCATTTGGAGACATTTGAGAAGAATGCTGACAATATATGTTGCCAAAATTCATTGTGGTGCTCTGTGGATGGGGCTTCAAGTTGTATCACCAGAGGCAAAATGGTCTCTTATGGGCTGTTCCTCATTGTGAGCCTATATCTGTTGCAAATGGCTGGAAGATGTTGGGTTCCATGCAACTCCCAAAGCCACATGTAACGATGGGATCAATGTAGGATGCTGATATTTGAGGTGGTGTCCATCAAGTGAATGATTTGATCAGCATTCCATTTCTGTCTGTCGCCTCTTGTGCCTTTATCTTCTTCCATACTATTACTAAAACTCTCATCTTGACCACTGCATCGTAATTAAATTTGTGCAAAAACGATCCACCATAGCGCTAAGATTTTCTGCTACCTTACCATTCTCATCTGCTGCGAGACAAATAAGTTTTGTTCCGATCAGTGAAATAGTGCAAAAGTTATGAATGTTTAAAAATCTCCCCTTCCGGAACCCGCTGTCAATAACCTGGCGAGGAGAATAGAAAGCTGAAGGGTCGCAGTGTGTTGAGCAGCCCATGCAGAGTGTGCAGCGGGGAGCACTCAGCCTACGGGGAGCGTGCAGCCCGCGGGGAGTGTGTAGCCTGCGGGCTGCTTCTGCGGAGACCAGCACGAACAGCCGGAAGTTACTGAGTTGAACCGGGAGCCTCTGAGTACAGCTGGTGTGGGACCGGGATCTGCTGCGTGAGGCCGAAAGCTGAAGGGACGGGGTGAGCACAGTGCGAGCTGCGTCTGCTGCGACCACCCCCCTCCCACTTTACATCCCCCCAACCACCCCTTCCCTCACCACCCCTTTCCCCCACCCCCTTTCCCCACACACACCCCTTTCCCCACACCCACCCTTTCCCCACCCCCCAGCCCTCACACCAAATGTTTTCTGAACAAGACTTGTCTTTATTTTTCAGTTAATTGTTGTCAACAGATTAGAATATTTGGAGCTTTACATTAGTCCTTTGTTTGATTGTAATTATCCAAAATTGAACAGGGCAAAATAAAGCTAATTGTTTAAATAAATAACATACGGGCATAATAAAGCCTTCACATTGAACTGCTGTACTTGGAAGTTAAAATTTGGGTTTAGGATTGTGTTAAGTATTGGACCAGAACCTCCAGTATTTCTGCACATGATTGCAAAATATATGCAGAATATGTGCCCCAAGTTTGTTTCTTTGCTAAAACATGACCAATCAATTTTGGGGTCTCTTTATTGAAGTTTCCCAACTGGACTTCAGTGTTGCACTGCTGGTCGAGTCCTGTGTGAAATACAAACTAGCAGAATTTCTCAGCATTTGGCTTTGGACTATGAACCCACGGCACGATACATCAACAAGCCTAGTTATGAATTCTGCACTTCAGAGAAGGTTGAGGAGGCAAGATTGTTTGGTGCATTTCAAGCATAGGTAAATAAATATTTTAAAATGTGATACTATGGAGAACTCCCAAGAATAAATTAGGTCTTGAGCAGATCAACCACCATCATATTGAATGGTAGAGTGGGCTGAAAGGGTTCAGTGGCCGGCTCCCGCTCCTATGTTCTTCTCTAGTTATGTTTAGTTTCATTGGAAAGGGACTGCAAGGAAGAAGGATTAGTAATAGTCAAAGTCAAATATTTAGATTAATTTTTCAGTTAAAATAAATAGTGTGTGTGTGTGTGTGTGGGGGGGGGGGGGTATTTATGTTATTAATTGATATTAAAGTGGATAGGTATATGGACGGGAAGGGAATGGAGGGGTATGGTCTGAGTGCAGGTAGATGGGACTAGGGGAAAACAAATGGTCGGCACGGACTGGAAGGGCCGAGAGGGCCTGTTTCCGTGCTGTAATTGTTATATGGTTTATATGGTTTAAAATAAACAATTGATTCATTACATTTTAAAGTGTTT
Source organism: Okamejei kenojei (assembly GCA_035221665.1). Classification (NCBI taxonomy): domain Eukaryota; kingdom Metazoa; phylum Chordata; class Chondrichthyes; order Rajiformes; family Rajidae; genus Okamejei; species Okamejei kenojei. Next base: position 43,823,507 of record CM069146.1, read on the forward strand.
TGAGAATTCTGAACAGGCATTCAGAGATTTTGCTATTTTGACAACTAGCATAGCCAAGGGGCATCTGTCTGTCACTGTACATTTAGCACCTTCAGATTTGGAAAAGTGAACTAAGTTGATACTTAGCTTGTAGGTGGGAAGGAAATACAGGTAGTTGGTCATCAGAATGCTCTGGCCTCTCGAGTGAAGTATATTTTAAATAATTAGATTGCTGTAAATTGTCAACTGAAAATTGTCAATTGCCAACTGAAAGTGTGCACAAAAATATTATTTTCATTGCTGCCAAACTGCAGTGTTTTGTTTTTTTTCAACCTCTAAATATGTTTTAATAATCTTGAGTAAGAAATTGTATTAATATGTAAATTTCAAGATCATATTTGATTTTGGGATTAGTTAACACACAATGCTCTGGTGTTGCAACTGACTGATAAATTTCAATTACTTGTTTGTAATGTTTAAACATGATAGTGTTTGTTCGATGTTAAAGCTGGCAAATAATCTAAATCAGAAGTGAGCTTCTTATTTGTAAACTATATTAGGTAATTCGACATGGGGTAGGTCTGGACAGATTTATTAAATTATATATTGACATTTTAATTACTATTATCTCTGATTTTCTTTAAGGCAACTATCCACAAGGCTAGTGGACCTAATTATTCTGGCAATGTACTTTGATTTTCGTTTGGTCCTAAATTACTATCAATAGTGCATGAATAAAAGGAGGGCAATCAGCTTTTGAGACTGTGATCAGCTGGGTAAGTGGGCCGAGGAATGGCAAGTGGAGTTTAAATCAACTAAATGCAAGGTGTTCCATTTTGGAAAGTCAAACCAGGGTAGGACCTGAACAGTGAACAGTTGGACCCTGGCAAGTGTTGAAGATCAGAGGGATCTAGTAGTACAATACGTCGTTCTCTGAAAGTGGCAACACAGGAAGGTGAAGGTGGCTTTTGGCACACTGGCTTTTGTCAGTAAGGGCATTGGATATAAAAGTTGGTAATGTTAGGTTGCAATTCTACGAGACCTTGGTGAGGTTGCACTTGGAGCAGTGTGTTCTGTTTTGGTCATCCTACTTTCGGAAAGATACCATTAAGCTAGAAAGAATGCGGAAAACGTTTACGAGGATGTTTCCAGGATTGGAGGGACTGAGTTACAGGGAGAGGTTGGGCAAGCTCAGACTTGATTCCTTGGAGCACAGGTGACTGAGGTGTGATGTTGTAGAGGTGTATAAAATCATGAGGGACATTGATATGGTGAATGTACACTGTCTTTTTCACAGGATTGGGGAATCAAGAACTAGAGGCCAATTGAAATTTTAAGGTGAAAGGGGAAAGATTGAAGAGGAGCCCGAGGGGGGCACCGCTTTCTTGCAGACAGGTCGGTGCGTATCTGGAATGAGCTGCCTGACAAAGTAGTTGATACAATAGAAAATATTAAAGATATATGGGCAAGTTCATAGACAGGAAATGTGGGCAAACAAGACTTAGATGGACACTTAGTTGATGTGGACTGGTTGGACCGAAGGCCTTGGTTCTGTGCTCTGACTCTATCTAGCTGATCTATAATTTAAATGCATTTGCTCAATTTTTGCACTGTGTAACCAACCAAAATGTACTTTCATCTCCACAACGCGACCCTTAAATATTTTCAGTTGACCCAGAGTTCGTCATCTTTTTTTTGTACGCAGAGGTAGTGTGTCATGTGGAGCTTGTTGCCACCTTACAGTTGAGACAAACAGCACTGATGTAGTTAAAGGAGAACCAGAGATATATATGAAGGAAAAAGAATGGAGCACCATGATGATAACTGGGAAATTGACAAGGTGGTGCCGTGTGTGCAGTGTATGAACCATGGGGACCAGTTGGACAAAATGGTCCATTCTTTTGCCATGATATTCATGGAACAGCATTCTTATTTTGCTCCTGGCATCGGATGAGAGAGTTTAGCCCATTGAATCTATGGCGGCTTATAGAAGATATCCTTCAATCCCATCCTCCTGCTTATTTTCCTGCTTATTGTCTCTGACGTTTCCATTAACATTCTGTCATGAATTCCAGATTTCCACCATGCTTTCTGAGTTCTTAAAAAAATAGTTCCTGGATCAACTCAAAAGCAGCCAAACTCCATTGTTAAGCTTGTCACTCAGATTAAGTAGATTCCTTCTGCCCTGTGGGGTCCATGAGTCACATAAAAACGTGATCATTTATCAAACCTCAACCTTTCAAAATCAATGGATTGCATTTTACTTTTATGCAACCTGATCTTATAGAATAATTCATTCAATGCTGTTGTCATTCAGGCAAATCTGCTCTCTGCCTTTCCATAGCTGAATGCTCAAATTTGAATGCCATGCCCCAGATGGCATCAATTTAAGACTCTAATCAACAGAACAATAAATTACTCACTTTGGAATTCTAATTCACCTGATACAAAGTTGTAACCGTTTCAGCGGCTGTTTAGATTGCTACTTACACTTCTGCTTGAACCTTAAGTGATTATTATGTTTGAATCCCCAAATTACTTTCTCCAATTTCTCAATATAAAGGACATAATGTTTAATTTAATGCATACTCTAGCTAAATTATGCCATGGAAAAGCTGCAGAGTTAACATTAAAAGTCTTGCATGTGGCAGGTGCTCACTGCAAATTATGTTTACTTCCCCTTACAATCTCCTTCCTGTATTTTGTTGAAAGCATTTATGTCCCACCGTGTACAATGGTGTGAGAAATCTGCTGCTATCTCTCTCCACAGACATATGTTTTGAAAACACACATCATACTTAAGAGCATCATAACTGTTGGGAGAAAAAAGCTTGCACTTCAAGCTAATATTTTCTGACCCAGAATAAGAAATGTATCAGCACTTGTTCAAGTTTAACCTTCTTTTACTGCAAGCGGTAATCCCACAAGTGAAAACGATGTTTACTGTTATGGAAGAGGCTGGATTTAACATCATCCATCTTACATTGCAGGAGAATGCAATATTTGTTTTATAAAGCTCCTTTTCCAATAAAAGAGCCTTCATCCAACATGTAATCATCGATGGTACAGGATACCACCTATGATTTAATTACATTGCCAGTTGTTTGCAATAAACATGCATTATGGCAGATTATGTCCTCTTTATTATGGTTCCAAACTTCAGTTTAATTGAAACAATGAAACCTCATTTCAGAACAGTCACGTAATTGTACATGCATGCGTTGTACAATTAACTCGATGAATTTCAATCCCATTTTCTACTATCTCATTTAATGATTGGAGTAATATTAAAAATGACATAACATTGAGTTGGGGCAAAAGGTATGCATAATTTTCACTTGACGAATGTCATGGATTTACCATCAGTTTGGGTGGCTTTTGGCACATTGACAAACTGCTCTTCTTCAGACTCCATGTTCGCTAGGGATTCTGCCTGACCTGCTGAGTTACTCTGGCACTTTGTGTCCTTTGTTTTGTAAACCAGCATCTGCAGTTCCTTGTTTCTACTGCTAGATTAGATGTTGCCCGCACTAAATAGCTTGGCAATACACTTGAATTAAACTTCAAAATCTCTCACAGCTCTGTAGTTGCTTATAAACATGTATAAATTAATTTTAGGGCTTTCATCTCTCTTTTAGAATTGTATTGTTTGGATCTTATGGATGCCTGTGATCTATTGTATAAGCATCTGAGTATTAACCAACTGCATCAAGTTTAGCCTGGACTTTTTTAAACTCTGTCTTAACGAGCAAAGTGTGTGATTTGAAACAAATCTACAGAAACCTCAACATCTCTTGTACGTCTGAGCTCAGTGGAAGTTGTGAGTTGCTGAGACTCCATCGTAATGAATGACACTTTGATGTTGAAAGAGTGAAACGTACACATCTTGATTGTCAGAATTGTCTGCATGCATTGCACAGGTCCTCGGCACAACACAACGCTGGACTCTTCCTTGCTCTTGAGTCATTAACGCAAATTCCCTGATAAGTTGCACATTCATCCCATATTTCTTGGTTTATGACAATTAGTCTGTTCCTGCAACTTGAGTTCATGGACAGGATTTGTGATAAATAAAATATGTTTTGGTGCAGTTGTGATATTTGTCAGTGGGTCTGATAGTTATGGGTTCAAATCCCACTCCTGAGACTTTCAGAGATTTTTTTTTTGAGATTTTAGAGCTACGGCGCAGAAACATGCCCTTCAGCCCACCAAGTCCACATCAACCAACGATCACCCCATACTATCCTACACACTAGGAGCTATTTCCAATTTTACATAACCCAATTAACCTACTTTGCCTTTGGAGTATGTCTTTGGTCTGTGGGTGGAAACCGGAGCACCCGGATAAAACTCACGGTCACAGGGAGAAGGTACAAGATCTGTACAGACAGCCCCCATAGTCAGGATTGAACCCCGGTCTCTGGCACTGTGAGGCAGCAAGTCTGGTGCTGTCTGGTAGCAACTCTACTGTTGCACCACAGTGGTGCCCCCTTAACCCCTTAATACAACCTCTGGCTATATGACTTAAGAATAAAAGCTTACATTTTCAATTCTGTGCGGTACAGAGGAAGTGCGACAATGTTGGGGGTGCTACCTATCTGATGGGATGTTAAAACTGAACAATCTATTGTTGACATTATTCCTTCCTTAATGAATTAAAAAACTGATGATATAGTCATTATTACACAGCTATTTCAGGAAGCTTATTGGGTACAAATCAAT